>CM029021.1:73907069-75107069 GCA_016801055.1 Panax notoginseng
AATCTAATTTTGAATCAAAATAAACTCCTTTATTTTAATCCAAATTTAAATCAAAATAAACCTCTTTTATTTTAATTTATCCTATTTTGAATAAAATAAACTATTTTATTTTAATCAAAATAAACTTATTTATTTTAATTAATTATGGAATCCAATTCCAAGTAAAAAAAAAACTCCTTTATTAAAGGAAACACATATTCTTTTCCTATTCACAAATAAACTCTTTTATTTTGAATAATATGAAATCTTATTTCATATCTAAATAAACTCTTTATTTAAGGAAACATGGATTCACTTTCCTATTCACAAATAAACTCCTTTATTTTAGGAAATATAGAATCCAATTTCAACTCCAATTAGTTATCATGGAATCTAATTCCAACTCAAATTAGTTAGAATGAAATTCTAATTTTAAAATTAAAATAAACCTTTTTATTTTAAGATTAAAATAAACTTTTTATTTTAAGATCAAAATAAATTTTTTTTTTATTTTAATTATAAAATAATTAAGAATATATATTATATATACATAATATATAT
This sequence comes from Panax notoginseng, assembly GCA_016801055.1. Taxonomy (NCBI): domain Eukaryota; kingdom Viridiplantae; phylum Streptophyta; class Magnoliopsida; order Apiales; family Araliaceae; genus Panax; species Panax notoginseng. The sequence goes on from CM029021.1 coordinate 73,907,610, forward strand.
TACGGTAATATATATAATATATATATTGTAATATTACGAAACTGTTAAGTAATTCGCTACTTGGAAAAACATGTTAACATGATTATGGGGAAATCATACATCAGGAGACCTTTTAAAAAGCAACAGGATTAACCTTTTATAATATATATATATATATATATATATATATATATATATATATATATATATATATATATATATATATATATATATATATATCACAAGGGTGATTCTTTTAAAAGTTACAGGTGCTTCTTTAAAAGTATCATGTGATCCTGAATCAAAGTTCAGAACTTTTCGTGATTCCACCAGAATGTACGACAACCACGCAAATCACGAAATAACAAAATAATTTTCGGAAGAAAAAAAATAAAAAAAAAATTCGGCTCTTTTTTATAAATTTTTATACAATAAATCATGCCCAATCAAATTGTTCTAAACACATATCAACATACATATCAAATCTGAACAATTAATAATTCGTATAAAGGTTTGGCTCTGATGCCACTGTTAGGTTTGTAATATTCATGAACGCAATCAAATTACAAAAATAAGCGGAAACGTGGAAAATCAGAGTTTTAAAATTTTGCAAACCTTATACCTGGATCATCCTTTATGCACAATTATTAATTAAACGAAAAAGAAAGAACAAGAATCATACCCTTGAAGATCCGAGCTTCCTCAGGTACAAGTTCACCTCCAATCCTTTTCGCGCTCAACTTGAATCCACCGGGTTTGGTTCCTTCCTTTAATGAATGTTAGCCACCCAAGTGTTTGGCCTTTAGAGGTGATCCACCAAGAAAGAAGAAAAATTTAAGAAGATGGGTATTTGGCAAAACCCTAATTTTTTTATCTCATAGAAAAAGAGCGTACTCTTCAACTATTAGAATTACGTCTGTTGTGAAAAAGTCAACAACAACTATTTCACCCATAATAAGACTCCTCTTATTTATAGATGTGGGCAACCCTCCTTAACAATTAAGGAATTGAGTTTTATTTTAATTAATTAAATTCCTTTAATTAATTAGGCTCCCAATTTTATTAGGAATAATTAATTAAACTTTTTTAATTAATTAGCCTCCTAATCTTATTAGGATATTTGAGAGTACTTTATTAATTAATTTCCAAACTCCTTTAGAAATTAAATAATAATAGTAGTAATAATAATAAGACTCTTCTTATTAATTTATATTTAATATTTCTAAAATATTAAATAATAAATATTAAGTTATTTAATTTATGCTATCACCATAGATTAAATTAAATATACTTAACTTATTATTACGATTATGCCATTTGCTTCTTAAATAATTATTCTTCCTTTTATGGTGTGACCCTTTAGGTTCTCCATATTAAACCAGTTGTGAATAAATCAATTAGAACAATTTTAATCTTATTTAAATAAATAAATTAAGATATTAATTTATTTAAATAAATAATATTTATTCTACAATAGGGATAAGCCTCCCCAGCGATTAACGACTTTCCAGATAATATAGATTTTAACATTAATCATAAAAGAACCTTTGAGTAAATAGTTACCGTACAATTCAATCCTTCTACCATACAATGTCCCAATTAAATATAAGACATGGAATTACTGTCAAGTCTTAATTTATTTAATTATATGTATTTCGACTCTTAAATACACAACTCCAAATAATACAAATTAGAAACTCCTTTCTAATTTCATTCTGCCTTGGTCAAGGACTACTGAGTTGTCATTTATCGAATCACATAGGACATTTCTCTTCTTTTACTAGAAGTGGTAGATTTTTTATTGATCATACATTATCTCCATGTACAACTTATTAAACCCAAGCATACCCTTTGATATACCCTAAGAGTCTTAAGAAATAAGTCAAAGTATAACTCATCATACACACGATACTATGATGATCTCGAGTCTAAGGATCACTCGTACTTCTATCACTATAGGAATTCCTATTGACAGGCAAGTAAAACTCCATTAGGTATTCCTTAGCGAGCCACGTTCAGTGAACTTATTCTCTAATAAGCACCTACATACTTGCTTTAGTGTCTCCACACAAATGATCATGAGATCAATCATCCTCATCTAATGAGCAAGCAACGTATGTACCAATCTATCCGGATTCACTAATCCCCAATTTAGTAATCCAATGATTGGGAACTATTTTAGTTTTAAGCTTTCTAAGAATTTAGATCTCATTAGAATGATCATCATCATTATTCTAAAAGCATTGCTTAAAATTATGGGTTTATCACATATTGTAAAGCAGCATCATATAGATAATTAAAGGCCTTTAATACTTTTTATTAATAAATAAATAAGATTGTTACAAAGTATATGCTTTATCATCAAACATGATTGGCTTGTGTGCATACTACTTTCACTACCTTGTGCTTTGCCACTCTTCTAAATGTTATCTTCTTATCCTTCTCGGTTCTTAGCTTAGATGCCAATTCATGTAGCATTCTCATCTTTTTTGAGTGAAGCTTTGGCCAGTTTAAGTCCTTCTTCAAAGCTACTTCACTTCCACCTTCGTAGTCTCACTGTCACTAAGACTTGTTCTGTTAAGCTCAGGTGGAACTCGTAGAGTTAACATTAGCATTCTACCAACTCAACGATTCTGCAACATGACAATCATCAGCAACACTTGCTCTTTGAAGCTCTGTTGATTTATACTCCTTCCCAATCTTCCCGTTGGAAAGTAGCCGTTCAAAGCTTTTTGATTTACTTCGCAGATATCAAGTTATTCGGTGTAGACTGCAGATGTGACATGACATCTCCTTTTTTGACTTTCTGACACTATAGTCTACTATTTCACCTACCCCGTCAGAGATATTACTTTGATGTCTCGGGCAGGTTGATGACTTTATTTCCTCTTTCTAATTTTTTGATCTGAGGTTGTCCTTTTGCATCGATGCTCTCAATAAGCTCTTGTCTGACTACCAACCTTCAGATTAAACTGTTGCCAATGCTTTAATCTTTGGATGACCGAACTCTATAATTCTAATGCATGCTTTTCTTGGACCTGATCGTAGTGTCTTGTTGACTGTTGCTCATTTTACACTTAGAGACAACACTACGATCTTTGAAGGGTGTTCATTAGATCTTCAGTGTGGAACACCTCTTCTTTCTATTGTGAAGTGCTTCAATACTTTTGTTTGCTTCGACTGTTCTCAGATACTGATGGTTTGACTTCTTGTTCTGGCCCCTTCTGAATAGCAAGATACTTCAGATTTGTGGCGCGTCTAGCTCGCTTTCTCCTTGTGATCTCCCGTTCACTTATCATCAATGGACTAACCCAATGCTTAATCACTTTAGCCTTGTTCTTCAGAAGCTGACCAGTATCTGTGTGTACACTCCATCAGTTCCTTCTTTGTTTGGCAAACACTATGATCCTGGTTGCTTCCAAGATCGTTATTTTCTGGTTACTTGACAGCTACTGCACTTGCTGACTTTCCTTAGTCAGTTACTGAAGTCTTCTTTTGATAAACTTGTAAAAGACTTCATCTCGAATGGCTTCACAACTCAATCTGGATGCTGATTGGGTTAGTGCTTAGATCTTCTGTTAGCTTGCATGCCATTTGTTGAGTGCTCTCTGGTTTCCTTCAAGTGGGATGTATTTTTGCAGTACCAACTAGAGGCTTGGCTCGTTTGGATATTCTGGGAATACTCATTTATTGAGAATTGTATTTGCTCTACGATTCTGCTTTGGCATTGTGAGTACATCTGTTGAAGTCTTAGTTCTACACTCTACGATTCAGCTTCGGTTGTGTAGACACTACAAATTCGAGATTAGATCTTGACACTCTACAATTTCTGTTGTTGTGCTTGTTGTCTTCATCTGATCTTTCTCGACTGCGATCTCTGCCTCTGATTTGATCAGTAAACTCTACGACTCTGAGTGTAGCATACGATTCTTGACTTAGCTTTGGCAGATTCTTGGTCGGCTCGTAGGCAGGCTGTCTCTACGATTCTGAACATGACTTTCTCAGCAGACTATGGCTCCAAGGAAGTTCTACTCGACACACTACGATCCTTCCTCATCTCTCCTGGTAGTTTATGAACTCTGAGATCTACTATCATGCAGACTATAATTCTGCCTCAATAGCTCTCGAGTTTTTCTTGACTCTCCTGGCAGACTACGATTTCTGGTGAAGTGCCCGATGATCAGACAAGCCTATCTATTACATCATAAGATCAACCTAACATGCTTGATCTTTCTATATTTATATTCCTTGTACATCATTTCTTTTTAAGGACTTTGCAAAGCTGTTTTGCTTATGTAGGATCAACCTAACATGTTTGATCAATTCATTCTAAGTCCTTGTACATATGTTTCTATTATCTATCAAAGGACTATACAGCTTTTCTTAATATAAGCATACTTGCATATTCATTCATATGTATCATAATCAAATCATATGTAAATAGAAATAGCATTCACATGCTTATTCCTGACAATCTCCCCTTATTTGATTATGACAAAAATAATAAGTGCATATGCATGTTATGAATGAATCTTATATACAGTGAGCATCTGTATTTCTAAAACAGATAATCATGAATGTCATTTATAATAATATGGAATTTAATATACTATGACATTTTACATCCTGGATCCAGAACATACCTAACTAGTTAGAGATGTACCTCTTTGGTTTCATGTATGCTTCCAAGATGTCTGTTGATCGGCTATTCATCTATTTGATTTCTTTGCTCCTGCTCCCCTTGGGATGTGGACTTCATTTCTTCTTCTTCTGGCTCCCCCTCAGTCTTTGCAAATACAGGCTCATCATCCTTTGGATCTCCCTCAGATGATGACACAACTTCTTCTTCTTTGTCTTCTTCTCTTATTTCCTTCCACTCTCCTTGCCCTTTCTTGAGTGCCTCTTACTCTACCTCTTTCTATGCCTCTTTTTCTCCCCCTTTTTGTCATTAATCACTTGGGAGAGCTGCTCCATGTTGAACATAAGCTGCTCTATTAGATAAGAGTAGTTAGCAACTTCAATCTTGAGTTCTTGTTGGCTCGTCTCAAGTTACACGGAGAAAGACTGATTCATGTTGTCAATCTTGTCAGAGAGAATTTGGAGTTTCTCTTCATTGACCTTCTGTGCTTGTAGAGCTTCTGTCTTTTGATCATTTATGGCTTTTAGATAGATGTGATCTATCTCTTTGATTTTGAGAGATACATCAGCCATGGTGGCTTGGAGTTTGTCTTGAACTGAGTTATCTTCTGTTGTTGTCAACCTCTTTGACTCTTCATTGATTAGAGATATCTTCTTAATCAGGTCATCAGACTTTTTCATCAGCTTCTGCTCCATAGGAATTTAGTCATCTAGTTGGGTAGCCTCTTGTTGAACACCAGATTGGACTCTACGATTTTTGTCCTTGGACAGATTTTCGAAGTTATGGAGAATCTGAACAATCGTTGAGTACCAATCACTATTGGAGGATGAAGAAATGTCGGGCAACAATGCTTGAGCAGATGAAGGCTTCTCATTTTGGACTTGAGCACCATCAGTGGTAGAGTGAACAGACTCTGCGATTATCTCCTTGGTTATGATCCTTCTGCCTTCAGAGTCCACTCTACGATCAAAGGGAATATAGTGGTTGCCAGCATGTCTGTAGACTTTGTAGTGGGGCTGGTCTTTGATCGTCATTGTTGTAAATCTCTTCACCCTTGGGAAGTTCTGTGCCACCAGCTCCATGCTTGGAAACTAAGAGTAGCACCAGCTGAGGTAGCTTCTATCTCTTTCAGTATGTGCCTTTAACCAAGGCATCCATTGGAAAAACTATCTCATCAATAGATCATTAGGATTGTAGAGGATAGTCGCGCAGTCTAACTCCATGTTGTTCCAGTTTTTAAACACCTCAAATGTAGTCATCCTCACCACCTTGAGCTGTTCATTTCCATAGTTTACCCATCTCTCGGGAGGTGCTTCTGGTGGTTCATTAGAGACTTCCACAACTATTCTTCTGTTAAACCTTGCTGGATAGAGAACATGATAGTATTCTGGTTCCTCTAATTCCTGATGTGCAGAATCAGAATCTTTTTCCATTTCTTCTCTTTCTGTGCCTGAACCATTCTGATTAGATCCATCAGTGAATTCTTCTTGCTGAATTTCATTTCCAGAACTTTCTTCAGCAAAATCTTCCTTGGATTCATCTTCATCACTTACTTCAATGACTGCAGTAGAGTGATCACTTTTCTTCTTGAAGGCAAATTTAGCTATTAGTCTGTAGCTCTTTCTTCTCCTTGAGGGTTCAGTTATGGGAGAGTCAGACTCTTCTTCCTTTTCAGACTTTGAAGCCTTTGAATCATCAGGCAAACTTCCTTAACTTTCAGCATTGGCAGGGGCATATCCTTCTTCTTCAGAATCAACATCATTTGACCCATCGTCTGGGCTTGTTGGAGCATTTGCATTTGGAGATGCAGTTGGGTCATCTTGTAGCTTTTCCTCATCATCAGAGTGAATGCTTTGAGAGTTAGCCACAGGGCTTGTGCATTCTTCTTCATCAGCAGATTTTGCATTTTCTTCCATGAATCCAGCTTCAGCTTCATTGCTGGATTTGTTCTTTGGGGACTCGGTCTTAAGACCATCAGTTCCCTCTTCTTTCTCTGACTCTACGTTCTCCTTTTCGTCAGATGTACTTTCTTGGGAAACTGGGGCTTGCTTGTTTACCACCTTAGCTTTCTTCCTTGATGGCCCTTGAAGCAGTCTATTTCTTCTTCTCTTTGTGGTCTCAGGTGCAGTTAAGACCTTTTCACCTTCATCTTTATCTTTGGTGGAGAGACTTCTTGATGGGGCCTCAGTTTTCTTCACACCCCTAGATTTATTTCTTGCTGGTGTGATTGCTGCTGGTGCAGAGTCACCAGACTTAGAGCTTTCCATCTCTATAGCCTTTATCTTTTTTCACAGAGTTCTTTCTGCTGCTCCCTGTTGTTTTCAACCTCTTATTTTTCTTTGGGTTCTTCTTCCAGTTCAGAAATAGTTGTGGAAACATCACTTTGTGAACATTTAAAGGCTCTCATTCATCATTCTTGATTTTGCTTCCCAGTTTCTTCTTTAGCACTATACTTAATAGTCTTCTATAAAACACCTTTGTCAGGGGTTTTTCAGTAGACTTCTTTAACTCAGCCTTTTCTACCCATTTTGAGATTTGATTGAACAAGATAACTCTAAAGTGTATACGCTTCTTCAGAACTATTGCAGACATAATCTTCAGTTATTGATCAAGCACAGTGTCATGTGCCGTATCCGTGCATAGTATACATTTGCCTACTATCTCATCAAGGAACTCGAATTCCTCAGGAAACTACTTCTTCTTCATGTCCTTCAGATTAGGGTTTCTTTGGTACCCCATAATCTCCTTTGCTTGCTCAGTGTTGATCTCATCAAGGCTTTTCAGTCCTAGGTCAGGAAAACCTAAGCATTGATTGATATCGGATGATTTTAGCTTTAGAGATTGACCTTTAACCTTCGTTGAAAGGGTTCTGTCATTTATGGATGCATTTGAGTAGAACTCCTTAACCAGTTCAATATATACTCGCGTGCTTGCCTCAAGACATTTTGAGAATCTAGCTTTCTTCACAAGTTCGAGAATGTCTCTAAACTTCTGTTTGGATTTCTTAAACGACTTGGTTCCGAGCTGAATGCCAGTGATTACTCGCTAATCTGCCATTTGGATAGTTCGAGGAATATGGGTATGTGATTTAGGGAGTCTTAAGAGAGATAGTTGAATGTGATTTGGGCAAGGCTCTGGAGGGTTAATGGGTTTTGGCTTCGAAGAGGATTCTAGGGTTTTAAAATGGGAGGGATAGAGTTTTGGTAGTTTCTGAAAACTGTTTGCAGATTTTGAATTTGTCTTTATGGTCGTTCCCTCTGACTCTGCATAAGCAGTCATGTGTTAACCAACCATTGGTTGCACGATATCCAGTAATGATCTGTAACTCCCCATAAACTTTTCTGTTAGATATCTCTTTTAGGAGAGTAGACGTTTAATTGACGTGGATTGACCGTTGACATCTTTGGTTCGTAAAGTAGCATGGTAAGGCGGTTATGAACTCTACGTTTTCCTTTATTGAATCAACAATTATCTTTTGAGAGATGCTGCAGTGGATGGTTTTGACATTAATCCTCATCTTGAAACTGCATAGCTTGACTACTGATGTACCTTATGAGGGCTTGAGCACTTTTCTTCAGTAGGACATCTTTCCAACCAGTATTCGAACTTATCTCCTCATAATCTGAATGGTTGGGCAATTGTCCAGTTCTTCTGAGCTCTTCATGAGCTAGTGTATCCACTGGTAAGACCGTGATCGTCGAGTCTGCTTCTACGATCGCTGAGGTTACGCTATGATCATTGAGGTTGTATCAAAATCGTTGAGTTCTCTTCAAACTCTACTCTACGATCGTTGACTGTCTTGGACCTTGAGATAAACTTGATCAAGCAATCCTTCTAGGTTAAGGTAGCTCAGGAAGGGCCAACCTCTTAGAGTGATCTAAGGGTCAGGTTTGTCCCTGAGGCGCTTTCCAGATGAAATACTTTAGAAGTGATTTTTATTGATATTTCATTTGACCTTTTCTATTGGGAAGTTCCTCTACCAACTTTAGGCAATTGCATTTGCTGTAATCGTGGTGTCCTCCTGCTCTTACACTACGATCATATGTTTGATCATAGGCACTCCACGATTTTGAGTTGGGTGGCTGATAGGTTATCAGTAGCTCGTTTTGAGACGTTCCTACTGACTATGGATCTTCATTTGTTGCATCAGCCACAAAGTTTTGGGACTCTGTAGCTGGTATATTTCTTCATAGTGTATCTTAGTGCAGTTGTTCCTTAACAAATCACTGCTTCCCCATGTTTGTACTGTCTTCTCAATGAGGTGTGATTTATTTTTCTTCATATACAATAGGAGGCATTCTTTTATGTCTCTTTCTGACTGGAATCACCACTGACAATTAAATCTATTTACATCATAGATATGGATATCTCCAGGACTGATCATTCTACGATCATTTGACAGCACTACGAACGTAGTCTTCTTTTATAGTTTGTACTTGTGGAGTTCTGCTCCCGTAATGAGTTCCTCATGTTTGATGCTCGATGATCCTCTGTGGTGAGCTTCCTTGAGGATTATTCTTTTATGACATGCTTTGCATGATTGAGCATCCAAGACCCTTTTTCATCTTTGGTTGAATGACCTGCTTCCATATAAATATCAGCATCCATGTGAGCTTTATTCAGATCAGCTCAACAGGTCTTCAAGGATAGGCTTTGACATATATGAGTTTTATCAGAATCATTTCTGAACAGTCTTAAGCCTTCTATTGGTTGAATCTTCTTGACTGAAGTTTTTTGCTTCAGCATTCCTTAGTGTGGCCGGATAGACCAGGTACCTACAGGTTAGATACATTTCTATTTTTGGTACCCACAATTAAATGGGTCCTGCTAGGTTAGTTTTCTAAACCCCTGTTCCTCATATATTTGGATAATCATCACATTTATCACCAATAGTCATATTCATGCATGTAACTAATTTAGATAATACATTTTGAGATGCAAGATGGTGAGTGTGTGTAAGATTTGTCATTTTAATAACACACACTTTTTCTTTGATGGTTTCATCATATGCTGGGTTATGGTCACAAGGTTTAAGTGTTCACAGAGTGAGAATCAACTCTACGATTTATGTGTATCTAGTTAATTCATGGAGGTGATCAGTTTCTACAAATCATTAAGATACTCTTGTAGAACTGATCATACTCTGTGTGTTATCAGACACTTAGAACATAGGTTCATACATACTCACCCATCAGCAAAGATTACTTCACATAAGATTAATTTAACCTGTGATGTTCTTATGACCTATTTCAGATTTCTTTCAAGATGTCATCTTCATCCTAAAATTTGGATGGAGAGAAAGTTTGTAAGCATTAGAGTATCCACCCTCAGTGTACTTTCTCTCTTCACCTTTTTAGGTAGATTATGATTTCTTGAAAGAGTACTGTCATAGCTCATAAGGAGGTGCAACATGATGTACACAATTATCTTAGTGAGGAACCGTACCTTTTTGCTGTCAGTTTCTTAACATTCATCTATCTTAGATGTACTGAGGTTAGGCATTGATGTGCATAGTTTCTCATTTGCTCCTGATAGCTTGTTGCTCCAGTTGACCTTAATCAACCGTGGTCTTGAAGATGCAAGCTAAGAAAATCTCAGCATCTTTATTTCTTTGACATCCTTGAGTTCACAAGGTTTACATACAGCTGCTGGTTAGCCAGACATATGTTTGAGAAGTTCTTTCTTCTCTGGATAAGCATTTCTTAGTATGTATGGCCTTTTCATCTTTTCAGGCTGGTGGATGTTTGACTCTTTTCTATTGATGTCTCTTGAGCTTTCTATCCTGGTCTTCAGACTACAAGATTGACCAAGAACAAGGATTGGTCTTGTTGATATGGCAATCAAGGACATGGATCAATCTGAGCAGCTTCAGGTGTATATACACATTTACCTATACACAATATTTCCAATGTGTGAGCTCATCTACATATAACAAGTGACTTACTAATAAACTAAGTTTAGAACAATGTTTGTGCCTGGGATCAGACTCAAAGCGATTAGGTTTTGAATATAGCACGAGAACCTGCTCTGATACCAATTGTTAGTTCCCAGTAGGCACAATATAAATATAGAAGGGGGGGGGGTTGAATAGATCCTTTTTCGTTTCAAATAATTTTCTCGTTTATTTTGTATTGCTAATGATTTAGCATATGACAAACATAAGAATCTTTTTAAGCATAACAGAATAAGTAAAAGATCCCCTTCATTGATATATTCATAATCATACATACATTATTCCTAGAGTTAGTTTTGTTGTAAGCAGTTAAAACATACATAGAAGTTATAGCAGTTAATGTACATAATGTAAATGACATAAAGTAAAAGACACAAGGGGTTTTAAGTGGTTTAGAGACTCAAGCTCCTAATCCACTCTTCTACTTTCAACTAGCAACATTTCCACCAAGGAAGGGCAGCACCCTTAATCACTAAGATTCCTTCAAGGCCAGCAACCTTGGGACTTCAGTTCACTAAGAACTCTTAAAGGCCAGCAGCCTTGAAACTTCTCTAGTTCTTTAGGAACTTTTCAAGCCCAACAGGCTTGGAACTTCATTTAGTCCCTCTAGACAAGGACCCCTCAGGCCCTAGCTTCTTGTTCTTGTTTGTTGTTGTTGTTGGTGTTGAGCTGCTAAGATGTCTTTAAGCTTGATCATCTTTTGTACTTAGCAGCTTGGTGTGGTCCTCTTTGCATTCTGCTTTGAGACTGGACCACATCATCTTTGGTGCAACTGATCTTCTTTTGTTCTGCTCATCTTCATGTAGTGTCAACATTAGCATTCTACCAACTCAACGATTCTGCAACATGACAATCATCAGCAACACTTGATCTTTGAAGCTCTGTTGATTTATACTCCTTCCCAATCTTCCCGTTGGAAAGTAGCCGTTGAAAGCTTTTTGATTTGCTTCGCATATCTCGAGTTATTTGGTGTAGACTGAAGATGTGACATGACATCTCCTTTTCTGACTTTCTGACACTGCAGTCTACTGTTTCACCTACCCCATCAGAGATATTAGTTTGATGTCTTGGGCAGGTTGACGACTTTATTTTCTCTTTCTGATTTTTCGATCAGAGGTTGTCCTTTTGCATCGATGCTCTCAATAAGCTCTTGTCTGAATACAAACCTTCAGATTAAACCGTTGCCAATGCTTCAATCTTCGGATGACCGAACTCTATAATTCTAATGCATGCTTTTCTTGGACCTGATCGTAGTGTCTTGTTGACTGTTGCTCATTTGACACTTAGAGACAACACTACGATCTTTGAAGGGTGTTCATTAGATCTTTAGTATGGAACACCTCTTCTTTCTATTGTGAAGTACTTCAATACTTCTGTTTGCTTCGACTATTCTCAGATACTGATGGTTTGACTTCTTGTTCTGGCCCCTTCTGAATAGTAAGACACTTCAGATTTATGGCGCGTCCAGCTCCCTTTCTCCTTGTGATCTCCCGTTCACTTATCATCAATGGACTGACCCAATACTTAATCACTTTAGCCTTGTTCTTCAGAAGCTGACCAGTATCTATGTGTGCACTCCATCAGTTCCTTCTTTGTTTGGCAAACACTACGATCCTGGTTGCTTCCAAGATCGTTGTCTTCTGGTTACTTGATAGCTACTGCATTTGCTGACTTTCCTTGGTCAGTTACTGAAGTCTTCTTCTGATCAACTTGTAGAAGACTTCATCTCGAATGGCTTCACAACTCAATCTGGATGCTGATTGGGTTGGTGCTTAGATCTTCTGTTAGCTTGCATGCCATTTGTTGAGTGCTCTCTGGTTTCCTTCAGGTGGGATGTATTTTTGCAGTACCAACTAGAGGCTTGGTTCCTTTGGATATTCTGGGAATACTTATTTGTTGAGAATCGTATTTGCTCTACGATTATGCCTTGGCATTGTGAGTACATCTGTTGAAGTCTTAGTTCTACACTCTATGATTCAGCTTCGGTTGTGTAGACACTACGACACCGAGATCAGATTTGACACTCTACGATTTCTGTCGTTGTGCTTGTTGTCTTCATCTGATCTTTCTCGACTACGATCTCTGCCTCTGATTTGATCAGTAAACTCTACGACTCTGAGTGTAGTATACGATTCTTTACTTAGCTTCGGCAGATGCTTGGTCGGCTCATAGGCAGGCTGTCTCTACGATTCTGAACATGACTTCCTCAGCAGACTATGGCTCCGAGAAAGTTCTACTCGACACACTACGATCCTTCCTCATCTCTCCTGACAGTCTATGAACTCCGAGATCTACTATCATGCAGACTATAATTCTGCCTCGATAGCTCACGAGTTTTCCTTGACTTTCCTGGCAGACTACGATTTCTGGTGCAGTGTCCGACGATTAGACAAGCCTATCTATTACATCATAAGATTAACCTAACATGCTTGATCTTTCTATATTTATAGTCCTTGTACATCATTTCTTTTTAAGGACTTTACAAAGCTATTTTGCTTATGTAGGATCAACCTAACATGTTTGATCAATTCATTCTAAGTCCTTGTACATATGTTTCTATTATCTATTAAAGGACTGTGCAACTTTTCTTAATGCAAGCATACTTGCATAATCATTCATATGTATCATAATCAAATCATATGTAAATAGGAATATCATTCATATGCTTATTCCTAACAAGTTCATTACACTAATCTATAGTTCAACTAAACTATTCTTCATTACAAGTTTTCACTTATCTTCTCGCTCATTCACATTCTGAATGGCACTTCATCTAGATACCGTCAGCTTGATCTTTACGGGATCCTTAAGTTCTTCTAACCTCTTTCGCTGAAAAATGTTTTTTTTTTCATTTAAAGCAAGTGCGAGCATTCAATTGCCCAGCAAGTCATAACAGTTGAACAAACAACTTCAAGAATTCATACATTCCTTTAGAACTTCGAAAATCGAACAAAGGTTATGAAGCAGCTTGAATAATATGAATAATCTCGATTCCTATCATTTGAAAACAATATCACTTTCACTTTGAAATACTTTCATTCTTCTACCTTTTTCATACACATTCTATCTGGCTAAAATCATTAGCACAAACTTAACAATAACGGTTCATGTATAAACAGAGCATACTTGTATTGAATAACTCAATCACAGAACAGTTCATCTCATAGAAACACCGAAGTGTTCACATTGTGGCACAAGACCTCATACGTTCTACCATCTTGTACAAATATCACACATTCACACATAGACAGAACTTCTCAAGTTCAACATTTGAGAAGTTTAAAAAACTAGCATTCATTTAGAATATGAATGAAGTTAGGAAACTTTCCTTACGCACAGCTACAACTTACGCTGAACTTCTCATTCCAATTCCTATGTAGCACATCAGGAAAACAACACATACACTAATTAGTCATGTATATTTGACTTACGCATTGGTTTACTTAATTTTACTTCTTAGGGTTCGCGTTATTGCAATATAAATTTACGCGACCAACTTTCTCTACCGGTTTACGGCTTTATAACATACGGAGATGTCTTATTCAATATGTTCATCATCTTTGATGATTTACGATCTTATCTTCTTCTTATAACTCTTCTAGAACTCAGCACACATCGCTTCTCTACTAGTAGTCCATATGGTACTTTGAGTGGTTTCCCACAAACAACCAACAAACAAGTTCCCGTCTTATCTACACTGCCATTACAGTGAGTTAGATCGGTTGCCAGTTTCGTATATACCTTCACTCTCTAAATGAATTGTTTAGCCTAGCTCCCATATGTCAACCATCAAAGGTTACGATTGTACCACAACCTAAACTTATCTTAACTTATACAAACTATTAAACTATAATGTTCATTAAGTCAACTTCTTATTCCTTATGGCTTTCTAGTAAGTAATTGCTATACCTTAGGATTCATTCTTTATCGTCTAAGTCATACAGTCTTTTGTATACTCAGAGCGATCATTCAAATTAATCATTAACTCGGCTTCGTTACGTTAATGTCATTGTCTTTAATTCAGTTCTTTACCATTCCTAGTTTAATTATTGATCTTTATTATCTTACGGTCAAACCATACACGGGGTGTAGGTTCTAGCCATTTAGTATTTGTGTACACTCAACCTTCACGTCGGTTAAAGTGTTTAACGCTTACATTTCATTCTATCATTTCCTATCCGAATCACTATCGGCTTCCATTAATCTTATTACCGTTCGTTATGGCTTTCTTGATACCATTCGTATCTTACTTAATACTATCGTTATCCATTACATGAACCCCATGTTCATTAGTCATTTCTAATGTCGAAGCCATACCGTTCGTTGTACGCTAAGACTGCTTGCAACTGCGTTACGTTTACGTTCATTACCTTTTTGGTCTGTTAATCTTTGTTGGGAGAGTGCATATTTTGATTTGATGTTTAAAAGTAAATGCTCATAATTATATGTAAAGTCCTTCAAGAAATATATGTACAAGGACTTACTGATAGATCAAATTTGTTAGGTTGATCTACATCTTGAAGTGTAATAGATAGGCTTCAACAAGAATCGTAGTGTATCAAGCTGATCAAGATTATAGAAGCCAAGGCAGAAATGTAGAGCTTAGAGGATCGTAGTGTGCCTGCCTTAAAGGACCTTGTCAAAAATCGTAGAGTGGTCCCAACGTTTGCTGAGCCAACTCAGAGATCGTAGTATGCTTTCGAAAACGTAGAGCTTGCAAAACAAGCAAGTGAAGATCGTAGTGTGCAAGTCTTTAAGAGAAATCGCACTGCTCTTATTTGATAGCATCAGACCAAGCACCAAGGTGACAAGACACCACGATCTGGATCATAGCGTATCATCTTCCTTGTGTCAGAAGCATCAAGCCCTACCTTTTGGTTGGAGACAAATTCCAACAAATGTGGAATATGTTTTAAACGTTGAAGTCCTCACCAGTCCCAACGGCACAAAAGATATCCTTAGTGTATAACAAAAGAAACGTATTCAAGAAGCTAAGGAAAAGACCATAGGACAGAGGAAAACACCTTTTCAGGTGTTAGGTGAGAAAGCAGTCTACTGTGTCAGTGGGCCAGGATGCAATTCAGGAGATGTGCAGAAAAGTTTCCATCAAAGATCAGAAATGTCAAACACATTTAAAGCTTCAACAAATGTGTGACACCCCCAAATACAGGTTCTCTAACCTCAGATTCGGTGCTCACGATCTATCATCATTATAAGTATTCTATAACTATTACGAAATAATAAACATACATTGTTCATTATAATAAAGTCTCATAACACGGTCCCAAGGTCTCCATAACCTTAACTTTAAATACACCATTTATCATACAAATAGTTTACTTAAGAAATTCTATCAGATAATAACTAAATTGACATTCATTCTAAATTACTCCTGGATCTTGCCCTTGCCCTTGTCCTTCGTGTGGGATCCTTCGGGCTTAACTGAAATAGATGTCATGATATAGCAAGAGTAAGCAACTAATTTGCTTCACAAGTTTATATAGACAAGGGAGATATATCATGACTTAGAAAGAAATATTGCGTTCAATATTCAACAATAATATAAGATTGTGAAGGAACATGAATTAATAATCAACAATTGAATATTCGATAATTGAATAACATGAACTGAGTGGTTTTGAATAACCATGAACATTTGCTAAGGTGCTCAGTGAATAAACTGGACCTCTTAATAAGTTTTGGTATTCAAGGGGATCAGCCTTTCATACCTCGTGATTTATGCATAAACATTTAATAATCCGGCATTGATATCATGCCTTAATCAAATTCGTCCTTTTCTCAGTCAAGAGTTCTTACTATATCAATTTAATAAGAACAATTATTTAAAACACATTTGATTTAACAAATTTAGACATGCTTGATCTAGCTGATACAATTAGCATAGATCTATTTCATAAACAGTTCATAAATGAAGAACTTTAATTTAATTCACAGTTTAATTGCAGTAGAACGGAATTCAATTGCACAAAGTGCGAATTTCAATAATCAATATAGACGTGAATAATCATCAATAATTATTCACTAACATGCTTTGAAAATAATAACTCGAGCTTGAGTTAGGAAACTTGCCTCGATCGTAGGTTACGGCTACGAAATTAAATTTCTATCCACTATGCAGTTAAATTATCTTCCTTTGAGAGACCTATAATTAATCTTTCAATTAGTTAAAGCATAACATTAGATTATGTAATCACATAGATATTATACATTACATTTAGTTCTTATAAACATTATCCTGTCTAGATAGTGTTACTATTAATTAACGACTACCTTTAATTCACATAATATTATTAACTTAGATAATATTTAATTCACCTTCTAGTATTATTGGTTTACTAATAATACTTTTATTCACTTACTAATATTATTATCATCTTAGTAATATTTTATTCCTTTACTAATGGTATTATATTTAATAACATTTTATTTAATCACGAATATTATTATTTAATAATATTTTAATCATTTAATAATAATACTTTAATATAATATTATTAATCTTTTAATAATATTTTACTCTAGGATTAATATCTTAATCTAATATTATTAATTATTTAATAATATTTTAATGAAATTTTAATCTTAATATTTTTATTTAATTAACAACATCATATTATAATATTATTAATATTATAATAATATTCTAATGATTTACTAAATTAATAAACAATTTATTCTAATTGTTCATCCTTTATTAACCTCTTATTTAATATCCATAAAAGGTCATAAATAATATTTATTATTATAAATTACCAAAATACCCTAAAATAGTTATGATATAATATATTATGAGCATTCAAGCATAAAAATCATATTTTTCTCATCAAAGACATCATTTAACTATTTATTTCTTTTTATTCATAACTTAACCATTTTTTTTTTGGAAAAATAGCAAACTGATTCCAAAAATTCTCAACTTCTGGATTTTGACAGAATATGAACCAACAATGATCTCCTAATTTTTCTGAAATTTTAGAAAATGATTTACTATTTTTAAAGTGCCCAAAACACTCGGATCTTGCTCTATTTTTAATAAATTGAGTTTTGCTCAGAAAATTTTGATATTTTCAGGGTATGCTCTCTTAACATATGTGAAGCCACTGTAAAAATTTCGGAATTTTCCAGTGTATACACAGTGAGATATTCGAAGGTTAATATTTCGGAGTCTTTTACGAAAATAGTCATTACACACAATATATAACTCGAAACGTGTCCGTTCTTTTTCCTGCATGTACATAACTTCTCAAGGTACCTCTTTGATTTTTCCCAAATTTTTAAAAGACAAGCAACTGACCGAAACAACCTCATGAAAAATGAATCAGTAGCTGATTTAGGGTTTTCAAAGCCTCAACATGCAAAGTGGACTGTTTTGGGAAAAATAGTCTCAAAGGTTTCAAAACTTGCTAGATTTGTGTTCTATCACTTGAGTTTACTACATAACTCATGTATCTAGCACCCCCCTTCGACGGATCACAATTCCAAGTCGTAAAACTTGAGTTACACAAGATGTAGTGGAAGAAAAATAAGAGTTTTCACCCTTGGAGATCATATGCTCATTTTCTTCCTCTAAGTCTTTGATCTAACACTCAAGATACTTAGTTCCATACATGATGATATGTAGAACTAGTGTATCTTGAGTATTTTTACATAACCCCATCAAAACTCAAGCTAGCAAAACAAAGTAAAAGAAGAAGATGAAGGTAAGTTATACCTTGACTTAGTTGCTACCTTTCTTGATTATCCAAAGTAAGTAATAAACTTAGGAGGCATGAACAACTAGCACTCCTATCTCTTCTCTCTATAGCTGAAACCCTCTCTCTCTTTTCTCTCTTTGAAGTTGGCTAGCTTGGGAGCAAAAGATAGAAGAAGAAGATGGAGAGAAAATGAGATGTTGGAAGATTGAAATGTGTTTACAAAAATGAAATGGGTAATTCACTAATAATCCTCCCATAACTATTTTGTTGTCCATTGGGTAAAAACTTTGTATTATTATTTCTATTAGGCTAGACATGATTAAATGTGCATAATGGAGTGGCAACCAATGGGAGCTTGACAACATTGTCCTTGTGTTTAATAATTTCTACTAATGGACAAGTTAGCTTAATTATTCCACTTAGGATCCTCTAGCCCATAATATCCTCCATTTAGCTTTTATTTAAATGCCCAATTTTGATTAATCAAATGTCTAGAATACCCTTAATCAAGTGGGCTAAGTGTTGGATTGTATTTTATTTTCATTGGGCTTCTCCTTTAATTGTTTTGGGCTATGTACTAAACATAGTCTAGCAATTTTAATAATGTTACCCAATTTGATTATTTAGGGCTTCCATTTCCAATCATATGAAGTTTAATTACTTATACATGTGACTTTATCTCATAACCTAATTAGATTTACAAGAATTAGGTTTAAAATTATTAGTCACTTGAAATACTAAGTTTACCCACTTAAGTTAGTATACATATTAAATACTAACTTTTCCGTATTACCATAACCCTTAGGTTATTTAATAGTCTTACCTAATGTATAATTAGGTTACGAAGCTTTCATTTTATGAAATCTGTAAATGTATGTATCCATAACTATAGTATATATGTTAATTGACCCATGCACCACTTCACATGTGTTGTCACATATTAAATCCTTATGTATCACAAGGTTAAAAAGAAAATCCATAATGTATATACATATATAGTGACTTAAAATTCATGTTTATTGCAAAATGGCTTCAACGGATAGATTTTAAGGATCACATATATGCAGAACATATGCAGATGAGAGATCTAAGCAAGCATTGAACAAAACGCACAAGAACACTCAACGCTCAACTCTACGATCTGAGAAAAAGAGAAAGCTTGCTCAGCTACTCAGTTCTTTTGAACAAGTGCTTAACAGCAACTGAGTAGCAACAACCAAGAACTCAACAACTACTAATCAACTGAAGTAAGAGTTCTAAGTCAGAAGGACTTGAAGAGTTCTAAGTGAACTGTGAAGAACCAAGTCTGCTGGACTTGAAGAGTTCAAGAGTGAACTAAGAAGTTCCTAGACTGCTGGTCTAGAAGGAATCTATGAGATTCAGAAAGTGTAAAAGACATCCTTAGTGAATTCCCTACTCGAGGAGTAGAAGAGTGGAATAGGAGCTTTAAGTGCTCTAAACCACTTAAAACTACTGTGTCTATTACATTCTTGCTATAACTGCTATATCTGCCATAACTGCTATAACTATCTCACTCTCATTAATTCACTATATCTTAAGGAAGATTAAAAAAATATTAATTCCACTGTGTTTTAATCATTATCAACTAACAAGTTAAAACGAAAAGAATTTTAAATATCTATTCAACCCCCCCTTCTAGATAACTATTGTGCCTCTGGGAACTAATAATCTCTTTCAACCATTTCGTTTAACATGTACTAAAGGTTTAAAACACTTGACTAAGTGTTACTTTAGTTGAACATTATGTTCTTTATCTTCCTTTACGTTTCCCCCAAGAGTTGAGCAATTAAAAGCTCTTCTCTTGCTTTTCCTTCACATCGGCGCTGCGACGCCACTCCCTTCTCTATTTCTCGCGCTACGGTGCAAGACTTCAGTGTCTGACTTCTGGTCCGGCGCTGCAACACCACTCTACAAGGCATGGCTGGCACCACGGCACCAAGCCCTAGTTCTCAAATTTTTTTTCTAAGTGTTAACTTGTTCTGAGATGCTTACTTCCCGCTTCCATAACTCTTTTGTTATAACTCGAAACGAGGTCGTTCCAAAGCCATTCTCTCCCTTATCTTACTTACTTCAATACCCCTCAGACAGAAATACATTCTGAATCCATTAACGTGCCATTCGATTGGCTTAATCTTCACCCTTCGTTGGTTTTACTTTTTTAACGCTCTTGGTTCGTTCGTCCATAATTCGGTCATCCGAACTCGGAACTTGTTCGTTCTTGAGTCCACGACTCACATTTTCTACATTCTCTTACTTTCTTATGAAACCCTACATATTCGGGTTCAATTACTAACTTTCTAATTCTCGTTTGTCTTTTACAAAATTTTTGCCATAACTTTGTTATAGATAAGTTTAAATTCGTTCTTCATGAACGTTTCTACCGTTCCTAACCAAGAAATAAGTATCTAACTTATACGCGATGGTTTTAAACTTGTCCATCAACAACAAATACACTACAATGGTTTTAAATTTGTCCATCGACAACGTTCTTCGTGTTCTTCGTTCGTTCTTCATTTTTTAGTCGATATTTTGATTACGATTTCACTTTTTCTTGGAATTTGATGTTATAGAACACCATTCCTTACTTATTTCACCTATTCATTCATATGATACACTCAGATCGTTCTAATTCGCTACGAATCTTATACTTCCTTAAGAAATTTTTTAACAAAAACTTTAAATTTCTTATTTCTTCTTTTCTTATGATTTCAACCATATGAAATCATCTCTAACATCATCTACTTCTAGTCTTCATTAAGTTATGTTTTTGAACAAAAAAAGCTTAAAGAAAACTAACTTAGAAGTTAGGTATTAATACCTTCCTGCTTTATTTTTCTTCTTTTAGACAAAGCCGGCGATTCGCTAACTTTTCTATTTCACGATCCACTCTGATCCGAGCATTCATGCTCAATCTCTTCCCTCCTCTTCTTCTCCAAGCTCTCAAGCTCTCTCTCTCTCTTCAAAGTGTTGGTTGAATTTTCAAAAAAATAAACTAACACCTTTCTTATATAGATTTTCAATGCTAGGAGTAGTTTAGTCATTTTGCCCCAACCTCCTTACTATTCACACCTCCTCATTCCACCTCCTTACTATTCATGAAGCTTACCTTGGATGTTTCGTGGTTCCGTCTTTCGGTTTTCGTCTGACAGTTTTAAAAATTGCGATTCTCGGAATCCAAATATTTTTGGATATTTCGTCTTTCCTTTACCGATTAACTTTTACGTATTCTTCGGATTTGAAAAACTGAAAAACACTTTTTGGTGTCAAGCGTTTTCCTTCATATTTTTTCTTAATGTAGTGAAACGAGTGAAAAGTACATAGCAGTACTTTTTGTCGTTTTTATTTTGTCCGATTTCTGCACGTTTTTTGAGAAAAACTTTTATTGGCTTACTTAACTTTTCACGATATATTATCGTCAAATATTTCGATGGAATGTCATTTCGACATACCGAACTCTTGGAAAGACTTATGTTATTCAAACCCTAACCCTTAGGGTTTCATCAGGTGAATAGTGTCTATTTCGTCTTTTTTCCTGAAAATATATTTGTTCCCGGGAAATTTTTATTTTCTTCTTGAAAATTCTTACTCGTTCAGTCTAGCTCGTAGCCAGAATCCTCTAGATTTATAATCATCCTACGTTCTAGAACGATCAATAAACACATATCACATAATATTATTAATAAAAATTCATTTTATTAATAACTAATTCTTTAAACTTAAATTCTGGACAATCTGAATTTCTGGGTTGTCACATCCTTTCCCCCTTATAAAAATTCCGTCCTCAGAATTTTTTCAAACCACACCCATACTCGGGTCATCACATTCACCCCTTCTTCACAGAATTTCGTCCTCGAAATTTTAACCTACCCTTCTTCTCAACTTCTCTTTGAAGAAGTTCTTATCTTTCAAACATTCCCCCACCTTCATAACTTATCAAGAATTATGAAGTAGAATGAACAATGAGGAATATAAGAATTCGTTTAAAACATTTCATACTTTTGCTGAGGGGTCAAATCGACCATGAACTCTTACTGGGTTTAACAACATTTCACCTTAAACCCTTCTATCTCGGTCAGTTTATAATCACCAAGAAGGTAAACTACCTCTTCCATACGTTGGTGATCAACCCATTATATAACCCTATTTCGGGGTATGTTCACCTCAGACTTAATTATTAGATTTCGCACCAAACAATTTGGCTTGGCATAACTTTTTTAAAGAAAGCTCGATTTTCTTTTAAACATGACATATCATTTGTCTAGCCAAACCAAATAGCTTAGACCATACCAATAAATTAGATATCAACTTGAAACATTCGTCTAGTCAAATCAATTGACATCGACTACCCTTTAATTTTTTTTCGCAATACATCAAAACATTTTATGAAGACATGATATCGTACTTTTCACAGTACGTTGAGGACTTCATCAGTATATGACTTTGTCATTATACATCATACCATAGCGGGTTGTTGATCCTAAGATCACATCCAACACTAGGTTCAATTGCATTAATAACTCCATCTTTTTACCATCCTTGCATCAAATGCACTGATGATATAAAATTTATTTTGATATTTCAAATCAATTTCTGTCTAGCCAAAGCAATTAGCATAGACATACCAATAATAGTTCTTTTAAAATCCATTTGTTCCAAAAGTTGAACCAATCCTTTCATTTTCAAAACGCGAGCACATAAACACGATTTCAATAAATTTCGAAATCTAGCATAGCTAGATGACTTAGAATATCCTATTCTCCATCTTCCTTCATTGTCTTACTTGCAACAATACTTAATCTTCTCTAGCACCTTCAAGGCTAATTCTACTAAAAATACACACTTTTAGTCTAAACATCCCTATACCTTAGTATAATCCATCAACATATCACACTTTATGTGTTTAGGAACTTTTCACAACTATATGTGTTTAAGAACTTATCTTCGCAATATGTAATCCAAGAATAAATCAAGGACTATCCATATGCTTAGGGCTCAGAAACATAGCATATAACTATGAGTCACAAACTTTTTATAAGTATGAGTTTCAAGAACTCACACCTAACTTATCATTCTCTACCTATCAAGCATATACATGAAAAAAGATTTACCTTCTTATCATATACATATTGATAGCACAACCAATTTCAATGAATATCATTATAATAACTAAGTAATCACAAACCCCCTCCCATTTGAAAGTTCGTACTACTCAGCTATCACATGAGTCCTCAATCAAAATCTTAGAACTTCTAACTTTCTCATACTTAATACAAATTTTCTTTAATTCGTATGCTATCCCTCTCAACTCAATCTGAGTTCTTCTTCCCGTACTACTTCATAGTACCATTCATTCATAGTATTAGCTATAAATCATTCATCGTTTAACAACTCATCTGTTACAACAATTCACTATGATCACATGGTGATCTTCTTATCCTTCTCTCTACGATTATAGTCTTAGGTACTCCTACCTAAGGTTTATAACCTATCAGCTTTGATACCAACTTGTAACGCCCCGAAATCCGATCTATCTTCACACCCGGATTCTGTATGTCACGAGTACATCATTCATCCAATATACATCATTATATACTGAAATATAAAAACATACATTCTCAAATCCTAGATTCTAAAAACCTTATAACCTCTTTCATTACAAATAATGATAATTACATTATTCATTACATCTTACAAGAGTGACTTTTATCCGCCACCAAGGATACATAACAGTTCATTACACTAATCTATAGTTCAACTAAACTATTCTTTATTCCAAGTCTTCACTTGATCTTCTCGCTCATTTACATTCTGAATGGCACCTCATCTAGATACCATCAGCTTGATCTTTATGGGATCCTTAAGTTCTTCTAACCTCGTTCGCTGAAAATGTTTTTTTTATTTAAAGCAAGTGTGAGCATTCAATTGCCCAGCAAGTCATAACAGTTGAACAAACAACTTCAAGAATTCATACATTCCTTTACAACTTTGATAACCGAACAAAGGTTATGAAGCAGCTTGAATAATAGGAATAATCTCGATTCCTATCATTTTAAAACAATATCACTTTCACTTTGAAATACTTTCATTCTTCTACCTTTTTCATACACATTCTATCTGGCTAGAATCATTAGCACAGACTTAACAATAACGGTTCATGTATAAACAGTGCATACTTGTATTGAATAACTCAATCACAGAACAGTTCATCTTATAGAAACACCGAAGTGTTCACATTGTGGCACAAGACCTCATACGTTCTACCATCTTGTACAAATATCACACATTCACACATAGATAGAACTTCTTAAGTTCAACATTTGAGAAGTTTAAAAAACTACCATTCATTTAAAATATGAATGAAGTTAGGAAACTTGCCTTACGCACAGCTACAACTTACGCTGAACTGCTCATTCTAATTCCTATGTAGCACATCAGGAAAACAACACATACACTAATTAGTCATGTATATTTGACTTACGCATTGGTTTACTTAATTTTACTTCTTAGGGTTCGCGTTCTTGCAATATAAATTTACGCGACCAACTTTCTCTACCGGTTTACGGCTTCATGACATACGAAGATGTCTTATTCAATATGTTCATCATCTTTGATGATTTATGATCTTATCTTCTTCTTATAACTCTTCTAGGGCTCAGCACACATCGCTTCTCTGCTAGTAGTCCATATGGTACTCTGAGTGATTTTCCACAAATAACCAACAACCAAGTTCCCGTCTCATCTACACTACCATCACAGTGAGTTAGATCTGTTGCCAGTTTTGTATATACCTTCGCTCTCTGAAGGAATTGTTTACCCCAGCTCCCATATGCCAACCATCAAAGGTTACGATTGTACCACAACCTAAACTTATCTTAACTTATACGAACTATTAAACTATAATGTTCGTTAAGTCAACTTCTTATTCCTTATGGCTTTTTGGCAAGTAATTGCCATACCTCAGGATTCATTCTTTATCGTCTAAGTCATACAATCTTTTGTATACTCAGAGCGATCATTCAAGTTAATCATTAACTCGACTTCGTTACGTTAACGTCATTGTCTTTAATTTAGTTCTTTACCATTCCTGGTTTAATTATTGATCTTTATTATCTTACGGTCAAACCATACACGGGGTGTAGGTTCTATCCGTTTAGTATTTGCGTACACTCAACCTTCACGTATGTTAAAGTGTTCAACGCTTACATTTCATTCTATCATTTCCTATCTGAATCACTATCGGCTTCCATTAATCTTATTACCGTTCATTACGGCTTTCTTGATACCATTCATTTCTTAGTTAATACTTTCGTTATCCATTACATGAACCCCATGTTCATTACTCATTTCTAATGTCGAAGCCATACCATTCGTTGTACGCTAAGATTGCTTGGAACTGCGTTACGTTTACGTTCATTACCTTTTTGGTCTATTAATCTCTTTCAACCTTTTCATTTAACCTGTACTAAAGGTATAAAACAATTGACTAAGTGTTACTTTAGTTGAACATTATGTTATTTATCTTCCCTTACGTTTCCCCCAAGAGTTGAGCAATTAAAAGCTCTTCTCTGGCTTTTCCTTCACACCGGCGCTGTGGCGCCACTCCTTTCTCTATTTCTCGCGCCGCGGCGCGAGACTGCAGTGTCTAGCCTCTGGTCCGGTGCTATAGTGCCGCTCTATAAAGCATGGCTGGCGCTGCGGCGCCAAGCCTTAGTTCTTGAATTTTTTTTCTTAGTGTTAACTTGTTCTGAGACACTTACTTCCTGCTTCCATAACTCCTTCGTTATAACTCAGAAAAAGGTCGTTCCAAAGCCATTCTCTCCCTTATCTTACGTACTTCAATACCCCTTGGACAGAACTTCGTTCTGAATCTGTTAACATGCCATTCGATTGGCTTAATCTTCACCCTTTATTCATTTTACATTTTTAACGTTCTTGGTTCGTTCGTCCGTAATTCAGTCATCTGAACTCGGAACTCGTTCGTTCTTGAGTCCATGACTCACGTTTCCTTTATTCTTTTTCTTTCTTATGAAACCCTACACATTCGGGTTTAATTACTAACTTTCTAATTCTCGATCGTCTTTTACGAAATTTTTGCCATAACTTTGTTATAGCTTAGTTTAAATTCGTTCTTCATGAACGTTTCTACCGTTCCTAACCAAGCAATAAGCATCTAACTTATACACGATAGTTTTAAACTTGTCCATCAACAACAATTACACTACAATGGTTTTAATTTTGCCCATCAACAATATTCTTCGTGTTCTTCGCGTGTTCTTCGTTCGTTCTTCATTTTTAGTCGATATTTTGATTACGATTTCACTTTTTCTTGGAATTTAATGTTATAAAACACAATTCTTTACTTATTTCACCTATTCATTCATATGATCCACTCAGATCGTTCTAATTCGCTATGAATCTTATACTTCCTTAAAAATTTTTTTTAACAAAAACATCAAATTTCTTATTTCTTCTTTTCTCATAATTTCAACCATATGAAATCATCTCTAACACCATCTACTTCTTATCTTCATTAAGTTATATTTTTGAACAAAAAAACTTAAAGAAAACTAACTTAGAAGTTAGGTTTTAATACCTTCCCGCTTTATTTTTCTTCCTTTAGACAAAGCCGGCGATTCGCTAGCTTTTCTATTTCATGATCCATTTCGATCTGAGCATTCATGCTCAATCTCTTCCCTCCTCTTCTTTTCCAAGCTCTCAAGCTCTCTCTCTCTCTCTTCAAAGTATTGGTTGAATTTTTAAAAAAATAAACTAACACCTTTCTTATATAGATTTTCAAAGCTAGGGGTAGTTTAGTCATTTCGCCCCAAACTCCTTACCATTCACTATTCACACCTCATCATTTCATCTCCTTACTATTCACGAAGCTTCCCTTGGAAGTTTTGTGGTTCCGCCTTTCGGTTTTCGTTCAACAGTTTTAAAAGCTGCGATTCTCGGAATCTAAATATTTTTGGATATTTCGTCTTTCCTTTACCGATTAACTTTTACGTATTCTTTGGATATCCGAAAAACTGAAAAACACTTTTGGTGTCAAGCATTTTCCTTCACGTTTTCCCCTGACATAGTTAAACAAGTGAAAAGTACATAGCAAAACTTTTCATCATTTTTATTTTGTCCGATTTCTGCACGTTTTTTGAGAAAAACTTTTATCGGCTTACTTAACTTTTCACGATATATTATCGTCAAATCTTTCGACGGAATGTCATTTCGACATACCGAACTCTTAGAAAGGCTTAAGTTATTCAAACTCTAACCTTTAGAGTTTCGTCGGGTGAATAGTATCTATTTCGTCTTTTTCTCTGAAAATATTTTTGTTCTCGAAAATTTTTTATTTTCTTCTTGAAAATTCTTACTCATTCAGTCTAGCTCGTAGCCAGAATCCTCCCGATTTATAATCATCCTAGGTTCTAGAACGATCAATAAACACATAACACATAATATTATTAATAAAAATTCATTTTATTAATAACTAATTCTTTAAACTTAAATTCTAGACAATCTGAATTTTTGGGTTGTTACAGATAAATTGGAAATAGAAAACAAAAGTGCTAAAGCTCTTATCATAGAAAATGCATTTAAACCAATGGGAAACAATAAAAGAAAGCGTGGTGGTCAACATAGCATTTCTGGAAATAAAAAACCGAAAGGTATTTGCTGGAAGTGTGGTAAGCCATGACATTTCAAGAAACAATGTATTTTGTGCTTGAAACAAAGGAAACAAAAGAATGACCAAGCAAATATGGTAGACAATGAGGATATTACTGCTATGATCATGGAGACTAACATGGTTGGAAATGACATGGAATGGTGGATCGATTCTAGAGCAACCAAGCATATTGCCAAGAATAAAGCAATATTTAAAGCCTATGAACCTATGAAGGATAGTCAAGAACTATTCATGGGAAATTCATCAACTGCAAAAGTGATGGGCAAAGGCAAGGTGGTTCTTAAGTTGTCATCTGGGAATACAATTACTCTTAATGATGTTCTTCATGTTCCAGAAATTAGGAAAAACCCTGTATATGTTAGTTTTTTAAGCAAACATGGCATAAAAGTCTTGTTTGACGCTAATTGTATTGTATTGTCTAAGGATGGTATGTATGTCAAAAAAGGATATGAATCTAATGACATGTACAAACTAAATGTTATTAATGAAAATTCATCTTTTGCTTATATGATTTCTACTTTTAATGTTTGGCATGCTAGATTAGGACATGTAAATTATAAAAGTATGCGTAGCATGAGTAATCTTAGTTTAATTCCTAAGATTAATTTTTTTGATTTAGAAAAATGTGTTATATGTGTTAAATCTAAAATTGTCAAGAAGCCTTTTAAAAAAGTAGAAAGAAATTCCCAATTATTAGAATTAATTCATTCCGATATTTGTGAATTTGAGGGCATATTAACTAGGGGAGGTAAAAGATATTTCATAACATTTATAGATGATTGTTCTAGATACACTCAAGTTTATTTGTTAAGGACTAAAGATGAGGCTTTAGAAAATTTAAAATCTACAAGGCTGAAGTTGAAAATCAATTAGATCAAAGAATTAAAATTCTTAGATCGGATAGAGGAGGGAAATACTTCTCTTATAATGATTTTTGCGAGAATTATGGTATAATTCATTAAACTACAACTCCTTATAGTCCTCAACAAAATGGAGTGGCATAACAAAAAAATAGAACACTTGGAGAAATAATTAATACATTACTTCTTACTTCTGGTTTGCCTAAATTTATGGGGGGGAAGCATTAATGACTGCTTGTTATACACTTAATCGTATACCCTATAAGAAAACTAATATTACACCTTATGAATTGTGGAAAAAGAGAAAACCATATCTTGACCTTTTAAGGGTGTGGGGATGTAAAACATTAGCAAGGTTAACTGATCCTAAAAAGGCCTAAATTTGGTGCTAAAGCAATCGAGTGTGCTTTTATAGGCTATACACAATATAATAAAGCCTGTAAATTCTTGACCATGGAATCCACAGATTCTGTTAGCCAAAATATAATTTTGTAGTCTAGAGATGTTGAGTTCTTTCAAAATTCTTTCTTTAGGAAAAGGTCAAGATAAGACACTGATAAGGAGGATCAAGAAATTGTTCATCATGGAATAAATGATGAAATGGAACTTACTACATCTACTGAAGAAATAGAACCAAGAAGAAGTAAAAGAACAAGGATAGAAAATTCCTATGGCCCTGATTTCTACATGTACCTAGTAGAAGGAAACATGGATGTTATTGTTTCTTCTAGTGTTTTTGTGACTGAGCATGATTCAAGTGATAGAGATCCATTAACTTTTAGAGAAGCCATGTCCTCTCAAGATTTAGGTTTTTGGAAAGAAGCCATTAATGATGAAATAGATTCTGGCAGAATGAAAAAATAGAACACTTGGAGAAATGATTAATACGTTACTTCTTACTTCTGGTTTGCCTAAAAATTTATGGGGGAAACATTAATGACTGCTTGTTATATACTTAATCGTATACCCCATAAGAAAACTAATATTACACCTTATGAATTGTGGAAAAAGAGAAAACTCTCTCTTGACCATTTAAGGGTGTGGGGATGTAAAACAGTAGTAAGGTTAACCGATTCTAAAAGGCCTAAACTTGGTGCTAAAGCAATCGAGTGTACTTTTACAGGCTATGCACAAAATAGCAAAGCCTATAAATTCTTGACCATGGAATCCACAGATTCTGTTAGCCAAAATATAATTTTGGAGTCTAGAGATGTTGAGTTCTTGGAGAATTCTTTCTTTAGGAAAAGGTCAAGAGAAGACACTGATAAAGAGGATCAAGAAATTTTTCATCATGGAACAAATGATGAAATAGAACTTACTACATCTACTGAAGAAATAGAACCAAGAAGAAGTAAAAGAACAAGGATAGAAAAATCCTATGGCCCTGATTTGTACATGTACCTAGTAGAAGGAAATATGGATGTCTTGTTTGTAAGAACCCGAATTTTCAGAAAATATTAAAATAAGAATTTAGTAAATAAAATTCTTAAAGCATGTGAAGGGTTCAAATGAAAATATATGTATGTGTTACGAGATATGTGGTATTGTGTTACATAGGGTAATATGAGCTATGTAATAAGTGATGTTGTGTTTAATAAATATATATTATTACTATATATTTATTATACACTGTAGAGATGAATTAGTAAGAAGATGGATAAGACTTATCTATTGATATTAAATAATTTATGTGAAATTATTTTATATTAGTAAGTTGGTGACATTAAATATCTTTGATAATCACCAATTTCGTGAGTATTTGTATGAGTAAGTATCAAGTCTAAGGTAGTGCAACCGTACTCTTTAATGGTGGATGTATAGGAGCTGGGCTAAATAATTTCTTCAGAGAGCAGAGGTATATACGAATTAGTAACCGATCTAACTCACTGTGAAAATAGTATAGACGAGACAGAAACTGATTTGTTGGTTGTTTGTGGGAAACCACTCAGTGTACTATATTGAATACTAGTAAAGACTCGATGTGTGCTAGGTTTGGACTTGTATGCATATACGTTGTCGACGAGAGAAGGAAATCAATTTTGGTTAATGTAATAAGATAGCATGTAGGGAGCATGTTAAAGGATTTGCGAGTTAAGTTCTGTGTCTATTAAAGCATAACTTGTCTGTGTCTTAACTTGAGGTAGCGCGGCCGCGCCACTCTCAAGCCTAAGACCAGAGCGGCCGCTCCGGCCTGTAGACTGTTCATGATAAGTTTGTAATATGAACTTTAGGATTTGTGTATTAGTAACTAATATGTTATAATAAGGACCATAATTGGTGTTCCAACCGTCCAAGAAAGGATTTAGATAGCAAAGCATGAATTAAATGCGGGTTAGTTATGAAAATTAACTAAACAAGAATAAATATTGGCTAACTTAAATTAAGTTGTAAATTATATTATGGAATAATATAATTGTGTGGCAGTGGCGTGATAGTAAATTAAATGAAAGGAGTAATTCACTTAAGTAAAATGGTGAATTAATATATGTGCTTTACATAAAGAAAATGAAATGATTATGTAAATTAATTTTGGTATTTTTATATATTACATAATATGGTAATATATGAAAGGGTTTAATATTTGAAAGATGTTAATGTAAAGACTGAGAAAGTTGTCTTAGGACGATCGAATAATTATACGCATAGTGTATAATTTATATAATTAATAGAGTAAATATTAATTATTCTAGGTGTAAGGGTTGTACATATTATATGTATGTAATTATTTAAGTAACCTAAATAATTTAGCATTATGATAAAGTGTGACATAAACTTTATATTAAATAAATAATAAAATAATGTGGAATTGGGAAAAAGCCAAACGTGGCCTAGACCCTTAATATTTTATTATAGAAATAATAAGCTTGAGTTATATGTAACTCCAATAAATGGGATAAATGAGCCTTGTGTGGTCTGAGTATTAAAGTTAAACTAGACTGAAGGTTTAACTGAAATTATTAAAAGAGAATTAATGATGATCATTATGATATTTAAGGGTGATAGAAAATAATGGGTTGAAAGTACTCAACTAAAGTATATTTCGCCCAATTAAAATATTATTTGGACTAGCCCAATGTACATGGGATATAAGATTATATGTTGGTGTATATTTTAAAAAATAAGTATACTTTTTATATGTGGGTAGGTACATATATATGTGTATATATGTGCCCATAGATTAATTTAGTGTAGTAATGTTAAATCATTATAATTGATTTAATAAGCCCAAAAGGAATAAACTTTAGTAGAATGAGACCCATTTCACAGATAAATTAGAAAGTATTACGCATTGTCCCAATTTTTGTGCCTCAAAAACTCTTCAGACGCATAAATAGGCCATTGGCCTATCCTACTCCTCTATGTTGCTTAAGCTCGGCAAAGGCTAAGTAGTAGAGCTAATGATGGAGGAAGGTGGAGTTGGTAACCAACTCTTCTCAAATCCACTGGCTTCTTCTTCCTCCCCTTAGATTAATTCATTGTGCAAAGTCAATAACTGAGTACTAGAATTGGTTATAAATAGAGCTCCTTCTTCTTATTTACGTTGGTTTAAGTTGTCTGAGAAATAGCTATGGAGAGTTGATAGAATTGGAGAGCAATCAGAGGATTGAGGAGCTATAGTTAGCCAATTCTAAGCATTCAAGAGGTAATAATTCTAACCTATATGTTCTTGAATTCAAAGTTCTTCAATTCCTAGAAAATTTCTTAGAAAAAGTAGCTTTTGAGTCACAAAATGGATGGCTAAGGATTGTTATAATCGATGAATTATTTCTAGATGTTGTTAATATAGTTCAATACGAAAACAACGAAAGTTAAACGAACCAATTTGGCTTAGAAACGAATTAGTAGTGAATGAATTCACTAAATTTGTTAAAACATGAAAATTTAGTATGAATATGAGTTTTAGATTAATCTTTGGGTTATTTAATGTGTTTGAAATGTTATAATTACTCTGTAGATGGGTAGCTAAGAGTTTAACGAGTCCAACGAATCGAAAACCAACTAATTCGGATTTAAAATGAGAAAGTTATGACCAAAACTGTTATCTGTGCCAAGCCTCCTGCGGGCGCACTGCCCGTGCATGCGGGCGCACAGCTAGGGCTGAGCTATGGCATGGGCGCATGGCAATGGTGAGGAAAAGGGGCGTGACCGCGCCCCATGTGTGCTGACAGTGACTGCTTTGACCTATTTTGGTAAAACGGCCATAACGTTTTCATACGAACTCCGATTGAGGTGATTTAAGATGATCCGGAACGAGGACGAATAGACCTACAAATTTTGTTATTTAAGTTTTTCAATTTGAGGTCATTAGGAAGGGTCAAAATAGTAATCTTTGTGACTGTTACGTAATCGAAGGCCATCGGAGGGCGTCGAGCGAGCACATACGCAAGTATAGTGCTCCCGACGATAGAATATGTTATTCTAAGTGGTAAAACATAAGTATGCATGATAATAGACATGTTATATAACTAAGATTACTTTAATCATTATGGAATGCCTTAACATGATTTTCCGAAAGAAAACTTAAAGTTTTTGAGAAACGGAAGTTGATGAATTTGGTGTCCTTTGAGTTCTGACCTTGGACCCTATGTACGCATATCAACGGACATGAAATATAGTTTTAAAGTTACCTTGCATATACTAGATTGATATAACTTGGTTTAAAGTGTTTTAAAAGAAAAACTTGAAGTTTTGAAAATGAAACTTAACGAACTTTGTGTCTTTTAAGTTCCGACCTTGGAAACATGTGAATGTGGCCTAGTTATGTGTGCGGATGGATAAGGAATGTAATTCCAAGATGTATTGCACAAAAAAGGTTGTCAAGCTCGATTTAGTATATGTTTTAAAGAGAAATTTAAAAGTTTTAGAAGCCAACTTTGATGAGCATTATGTTACTTGCATTATGTCCTTATAAGCAAGCATGATAGAGTTATTTATGCCTTTGAACTTGAATGATATGTGCACTCAACTAGTCAAGTATGACATAAGTTATTTAAGTATGTTTTAAAAGTATGAACTATGTTATGTCTATGTAAATGAGATAGATACATGTGAATATGCGTATTAATGGTTGTTAGTACCAATATAAGGTTTAAAAGCTTATAAAGCTTGAACCTTTGTTAAAAGAAGTTGTTAAGCCTTGTTATTATAAATAATTCAACCTAGAACTATGTAGTTCAAAACTAAATGATTTGAAATGTGAGCTTGAAGAACTATCAGAACCAACTTGATGTATGTTATAGTATGTATTAGAATACATAGTATATTAGGACTAGACTGAACAATGAAAAGCTCAAGTCTGATTTGGGCTGAGAGTAGCGCGGCCGCGCCACTCCCAAGCTTAAATGCAGCGCGGCCGCGCTGTCCTGTAGAGTGACCAAGAGCAGTTTGTTAACTGCATGGTCTTAAGTTATGGTTATATATTGTCCTTAAGGACTACAAGATATGAAACAAGATTGTTTAGATAAATATGATTGTAGAATGAGCTAGTCTCATAGTTATCCTATGTTCAAGTAAAAATGAAACCAAGTTAGGAAATAATATTTGTTCTTATATTAAGAGCGTATGAAATGTATGACTGATGGGTATAAATCCATGATTATATAACTGTGTAGGGATACACGCAGTGCAGATAAGCTTTAATAAGTTAAGTCATAGTTGATAAACTACGAATCAGGCAAGCCTTTCAGTTCTTATTTGTTATATGAATTCGATAACTGTTAGTTGAGCGATATTATGCCATGAGAATGTTGATGTATATATATGAAATGCATATGATATATGTATGAAATGTGAAAGTTGATCTTTGATGATATGTTTGTGATATAAATCTCTATGCCTGTTATGTGAGAAGTAACATGCGTAGTAAATATTAATAGATTATGAATGCATGTGCTGAGTATGCTATTATATGCTATGTGCTGCATAAAAACTATTAGAATTGCTAGGCTGTCGAGCTCACCCTTGCAAATAACCACTTTTGCAGGTTAAGGACTCACGGTAAAGATTACATGCTACTTGATTGATAAAGTTCAATAGTATCGACGAAGATTGATTTATTTATTTAAATATATGCTCTTGAACCATGTTTAGGTTCTAGGAAATGTATATTATAGTAGTTTACGATGAGTAAAACATATTGAGTTGTAAAGTTGTACTATGTGGTATATAGAGGAATTCGAATCGAGATGTAAAAGTTTATACAATAATTCATATAGAATGAATCATAACATAATTTGATTCAAGGATATGTAATTGATTTAAGTTAAGACATCAATAAAAGATTTATTTCAAAGGAGATTGAAAAAGTTTAAATTATTCTGCATATTTATATAACATCGAATGTGATGTAATACAGGAATAGTAAATAACCAAGATTAGAAACTTATAAAAGTTTGGAGTCATTGTGCAGATCCTGGTATTGGAAAGAATTTATATTCTAAATCGTAACAAGAAAAGTTTATTCATTAAGTTATGAATGAAAAATATAAATAGTTTGACAATAGTAGTATCGTGACGGACCGGATTCGTGGTTCGAAGGGACCCGAATTTGGGGGCGTCACATTGTTTCTTCTAGTGTTTTTGTGACTGAGCATGATTCTAGTGATAGAGATCCGTTGACTTTTAGAGTATGTCCTCTCAAGATTCAGGTTTTTGGAAAGAAGCCATTAATGATGAAATGGATTCTATCATAGGTAACAAGACTTGGGTCTTGGTGGATTTACCTCCTGGTTGTAAATCCATTGGCTGTAAATGGATATTTAAAAGGAAAAGAAAATTAGATGGATCCATTGATAAGTACAAAGCTAGACTAGTAGCCAAAGGTTTTAGGCAAAAGGAAGGAATTGATTATTTTGATACATATGCTCCAGTAGCAAGGATTAGTACCATTAGGTTATTAATTGCATTAGCATCAATTCAGAAACTTGTTATACACCAAATGGATGTTAAAACTGCTTTTCTAAATGGTGACTTAGAAGAGGAAGTCTATATGGAACAACCAGAAGGGTTTGTCTTGAAAGGTCAAAAAAGAAAAGTCTATAAACTTATTAAATCTTTATATGGCCTAAAACAAGCACCTAAGTAATGGCATGAAAAATTTGACCAAATGATTGTTTCAAATGGATTTAAAATAAATGAATCGGATAAATGTGTTTATTCTAAGTTTAGTAAAAGTTTTAGTGTTATAATTTGTTTATATTTTAATGATATGCTTATTTTTGGTACTAGTGAAAAGGTAGTATTAGAAACTAAAGCATTTTTGTTTGCTACTTTTGATATGAAAGATATGGGGGAGACTGATGTAATTTTAGGTATTAAAATTGTGCGGTCTCAAGATACTATTTCTTTAACTCAGTCTCATTATATTGAGAAATTGTTAAAGAAGTTTAATCACGAGAATTGTAAGATAGCCTCTGCCCCATATGAACATTATGTTAAATTATTTCCAAATAAAGGAAATAGCATATCTAAGTTAGAGTATGCAAGTGTAATTGGTAGTCTAATGTATGCAATACAGTGTACTAGACCTGATATATCATTTGCAGTAGGAGTATTGAGTAGGTTTACTCATAATCCAGGTCAGGTTCATTGGGATGCAGTATCAAGGATACTTAAATATCTTAAATACACAATGAACTATGCATTATGCTATACAGGATATCCAGTTGTGGTAGAAGAGTACACAGATGCAAACTGGATAACGGATTCGGATGAAATAAAGTCTACACATGGATGGATATTTACTTTAGGAGGATGGGCAATTTCTTGGGGTTCCAAGAAACAAACCTTGATAACACATTCAACTATAGAATCTGAGTTTGTTGCATTATCAACTGCTGTAAAAGAAGCAGAATGACTTAAGGATTTATTAATTGAGATACCACTTTGGCCTAAACCAATGACATCTATCTCAATATATTGTGATAATGAGGCAGCATTATCACGGTCTTATAACAAGGTTTATAATGGGAAGTCTAGACACATAAGTTTAAGACATAGTTATGTAAGGGAGCAAATCAATAAAGGGGTTGTTACCTTTAACTATGTCAAGTCAAAGGAAAATTTGGCAGATCCTTTTACAAAATGCCTAGGCAAGGATGTAATATGTAAAACTTCCAGGGAGATGGGTTTAAAGCCTTTAAATGAGAGGTAATCTATAAGTGGAACCCAACTAAATACTAGAGTAACATCTACTATATTAGTTCAATGGAAAAATGCTTATAGTAATAAATAGTTATACACTAGACAAGTATAAAGAATAAATTCTTCAAAACCATCTCAAAGATAGTGTATGCTTGTATGGAGAACAAAGAGGGTAGGGTAAACCTTTAATGAATCTATGTCTGGTTTGGAGGATGCAAGTCATACAAGTGCATCTAATTAGATTTACCTATGACGTTAGTGAAGGAAGTGGGCCGCTTCTGCGAGACATAAGACTTATCTCTAAGTCACTTACGAAACCCAAGAGGTAAACACAAGGCCATAAATGTATTGGGTTTCCTTAAACTATAAGAGATATTGTATATTTCTATAGAGCAAGATATCACTTTAAGATTTTTTAGTTCAAAGCTAACGCTACTAAAAATTTAGATATTTTATGAAATAGACTATGTAAAGGTTCAAGTCGAAAGACACCTATTACTTATGTATACTATATTTAATAAGAGAAAGAAGAATGTCAAAGGAAAAGGATTGGAGGATTATGAAAATAGGGGAGGATTGTTGGATATTTTCATTATCTAAAAGTATATAATAAATATAATATATGTTATCCATGTAACCAACAATTAATATTGATTCAGTTGGATAAAAGAGAGGTGTTGATATTAAGGACTTGGGTTCAAGTCATGGCAACACCATTGTAATAATGTTTTTTTATTTAATAAAATTATAAAAGACCAACAGTAATAAAAGGACATTCCAACGGCAATATTTCCAACGGTAAGCCAACGACAATATTTCTAACGGTAAGCCAACGGTAATATTCTAACGGTAAACCAACGGTAATATTGAATTGGGATACGGGCCAAAAATACGATACAAAAGGCATATCTTATAATTGGGATATGACCAAATTATTGGGATACAACCAAAATTTTGGGATATGACCTAACATCAGAATTGGAATACGGGTAACCTATAAATAGGTCACAAATTCACCCAAATGATTCATGAAAAATAATTCAATCCTTTTCAAGTACTTAAGAAAAATTATTATTCTATATATTTTTCTTGTTATAATTTTCTTCTTTCATTTATAGTTTAGCACTAGATTTGTTCATACACAACAAATTCTAGTACATAATAAAATCTGGGCCTGTCTTATCTTGGGAGACTAATTCTCAGTAATCTTGTGTAGCAAAAGTAAGGGGTGAATATAGTCTTAAGGAAAGAGTGGTCAACCATTCGATTCAGGCAGAAATATTGTTGTTCTATATCTTACTGCAAAGAAAATTTTTCAACATGAGAAGGTTCATTCTTTATAACACAAGTCAACTTGTGTATTCATGTTAAAACATATTAACATATTTCATGAATGGTCATAGTTTACAAGAAACGGACAAGCTTATTTGATTTTTACGTGATATTAACTACATTATTTTAGTTTTAGTTTTGTGCGTGATATTTACTGCATTATTTTAGTTTCGAAGTATTTGTGATATTCCTCTGGGCTCTGGCTCACAATCATCGTCACTTTTTGGTTCTTTTTGGGTATATTAAGGAAGTAGGTTAGTTACCCAGATTTTAGCTTTTGTTTTAATTGGTGACTATGAAGCATCGAAAAAGCTACATGATACGAATATGACACGAAACACGATATATGATGTCCTTTACCCACATACTCATTCAATGACCACCATCTATAAAAATAACATCTTCAAACCCAAACAACTACATCATGCTACCAAATACCAACTTCTAGTTTCTTTGAAGCCTTCCAATTTAACTCAAGTTTTCAATCAATTTGGTTCAAACCAAGCTATGACCCAATCTAATCATACGAAAACGTGAATGAGTCATTCTCTCTTGAATTGGCGCTCTTAAATTTGCAAAATGATTTTGGGTTCGTGGAGCAAATATATATATATATATATATATATATATATATATATATATATATATATATCTTCTTTGAGCTCTGACTCTTCCTTCTTTAGTCTAGTTGTCTTCGGACTTGAGTATGGAGTAAAACGGTTCTCCACACTTGTTCGTTTAGGCGGTGCAGACTATAGGGTAGCAGGCTCATGGGGACAAAAGTTATCTTGACACTGGGAGTGGATTTACATGATGTTTGGGAAGCCTGGCAAAGGCTTAGAACACCTTTAGGATTTTCATAAAATTATTGGATATGTTAGGATAGGTTGATATTTTATATATTTTTGAAAAATACATAATGTGTATATATATATATATATATATATATATATATATATATATATGTATGTATATAAATTATATTATCTAGGGTAATGATCTATAACATGTATTTGCTATGAATTTTTATAGTGTATACGCCATTTATATCATTGAAAAGAAGAAGGAACGACCAAGATTAGAAACTGAAAATCAGTATTCGCTAGTATTAATAGCGGACGGTAAAAAAACATACATACCATTCACTACTAATAGTAACGAACACTAATTAGAACACGGGTTTGACTTTATTAACTAAACAAGGGTTTATTATTTATTAATCAAGGTTTACGGTGTTAGAATTTGAGCCAAAATTAAAGTGAATTTAATTAATTATTTAAAATGAATCCACATATCAATGTGTTCTACTCCAAGAATAGATTAAATTAAGTATTTGGAAGCTCAAATCCGTGTAGTAATGAATGAGATATTAACTCCTAAATATCACCCTTGAAAATGATAAATGATAATAAATGCATGTGGGAAGCCAAGTCCCACATCAGTTAAGAACTAAAGAATTATTGAGTTTATATACTAGAAAGTTACTCTTTGGTTTGGGCCCCAAGGGACATCCCAGTTTTGTGGAAGGGTTTGATAAATATTATTTATTATCAATACTATGTTGTTTTAGGAAGCGGTATCTGCCTTAACATGCGTTGTAAAACTACGTCGTTTTTGCCTGAACAGATGCGCATTTTCTGTTAAGCCTTAAACTACGTCATTTCTGTTCTAAACAAACTAAAACTACATCGTATTATGGCCCGAATGGACGCGCCCATTCTGCAAAGGATCAAAACTACGTCATTTTGACTAAAGAATGCCATGCCATACCTTTTCAGAAGCATATCATGCCTTTTCAAGGGTTAATACCCCATCCGAAGGGTCACCAACCCCTCCTAGAAATAGATAGGGGGCAACCCATTCAAATCATTCATTTCTCTAGCATTCAAGCATTATAGAGCATTCTAGTCTTCATTTCTTCATAAGTTTGCTTAGTCAATTTTGAGAGGGAGTCAGAGCATTTCTTTGGTTCGTAGAGTATACTTTTTGTAGTGCTACTAAAGTATACATTGTCATTGTATCATGGGAGACAAGTGCTATCAACTCCGAGCACCGTAAGGAGGGCATAATTGTCTTAAGGACATAGTACCGAGTACTAGCCTTGATAAATTCTTTTCCTGCAGTTTGGGTTAATTGAGATAAGTTAATATATATATATATATATATATATATATATATATATATATATTTGAGATATGGCTATCGATACCTTATCTATAATCAGTTCTTTTTCTTCTACACCTTCTATTCCAATGTTCCTATGAACCATGGTGAAAAACCAAAAAGGTTCAATGGTACAAAATTCAAAATGCAGCAACAAAAGATGTTGTTTTATCTTACTACTCTGAATTTGGCAAGGTTTCTTCACGAAGATCCCCCCAGTTCTCAAAGAAGATAAAACAGACATGCAAGCTGTTGCCGCAATTGATGCATTGAAACATGTTGACTTTCTATGTCAGAATTATATCCTTAATGGATTGGACAACACATTATACAATGTGTATAGTTCTCTCGAAACTACAAGAGAATTATGGGATTCCTTGAATAAGAAATATAAAACTGAAGATAATGGCACGAAGAAGTTCGTAGTTAACAGGTTTTTGGACTACAAGATGGTGGATTCCAAGGTTGTCATCAATCAAGTCCAAGAATTATAAGTTATCTTGCATGAAATACATGCAGAAGGTATGCCTTTAAGTGAATCTTTCCAAGTTGCTACAATTATTGAAAAACTACCACTAATGTGGAAAGATTTTAAGAATTATCTCAAACATAAATGCAAAGAGATGAAACTTGAAAACTTAATCGTAAGATTAAGGATAGAAGAGGACAACCGTGACTCTGAGAAGAAAGTAGAAAGGACCTTTGTGGAACATAAAGCTAATGTGGTGGAAAAAGGTCTGAAATCTAAGATGTTAGTTCCCAGAGGCACACTAGTTATCTAGAAGGGGGGTTGAATAGATATTTTAAAATTCTTTTCAAAATACTTGTTAGTTTTGATAATGACTTAAACACAGTGGAATTGTGAGTTATTTGTTTCCCTTTTAAGATATAGCAAGTTAATGAGAGATAAGCTATTATAGCAGTTATGGCAGTTATAGCAATTATGTAAAAGACACAGTGCTTTAAGTGGTTCAGAGCACTTAAAGCTCCTAGTCCACTCTTCTACTCCTCGAGTAGAATATCCACTAAGGATATCTTTACACTTTTTGAATCTCATAGATTCCTTCAAGACCAGCAGTCTTGGAACTTCTTAGTTCACTTTTGAACTCTTCAAGTCCACCAGACTTGGTTCTTCACAGTTTCCTTAGAACTCTTCAAGTCCTTCTGACTTGGAAATTTCTTACTTCACTTGATAGTAGTTGATGAGTTCTTGAATGGTGCTATTCAATTGCCGTTAAGCTCTTATTCAAAAGATCTGAGTAGCTGAGTAAGCTTTCTCTTTTCAGATTGTAGAGTTGAGCATTGAGTGTTCTTCAGCATTTTTGTTCGATGCTTGCTTGATTCCTTTTATCTACTGAAACTTTATATATATGATGTCTTTGAAATGTATCCGTTGAAAACATCCGTTGAAACATTAAATACATTTGACATTTCTGAGCTTTGATGGAGACTTTTTACATAATTTTTGATTAGCAGACTGGCCCACTGACACATCAGACTGCTGTTTCACTTAACACCTGAAGAGGTGTTTTCTGCTGAGCCAGAGTACTTTCCTTAACTTCTTCAATACGTTTCTTTATTATATACTAAGAATGACTGTTGTGTC
Source organism: Panax notoginseng (assembly GCA_016801055.1). Classification (NCBI taxonomy): domain Eukaryota; kingdom Viridiplantae; phylum Streptophyta; class Magnoliopsida; order Apiales; family Araliaceae; genus Panax; species Panax notoginseng. Next base: position 73,949,705 of record CM029021.1, read on the forward strand.
ATTGGGACTCCCGAGGACTTTAACGTCTATAGCTCATTCCATATTTGTTGTGATTTATCTTTAAACAAATGGACGCGGCTCGATGCTTCTGACACAGACTGATGAAGCTCTACGATTTTGATCGTGGTGTCTTGCCACCTTAGTGCTTGAACTGATACTGCTAAATTAGAACACTATGATTTCTCTTAAGTACTGGTATGCTACGATCTTCACTTGCTTGACTTGTAGACTCTACGCTTCCGAGAGCACACTACGACCTCTGATTTGGCTCGGCAAGCGTTTGGTCTACTCTACGACTCTGGAGAGGCCCTTCAAAGTAGATACACTATGATCCTCGATGCTCTACGATTCTGCCTTGTCTTCTGCAATCTCTTGATCATCTCGATAGACTATGATTCAGTTGAAGCCTATCTATTACATCTAAAGATATATATCAACCTAACAGCTTTGATCTTTTCTTCTATACATTCATTTACAGAATGATAAACATTAAAGTCCAGATCAACCTAACAAGTTTGATCTATCACTAAGTTCTTGTACATGTGTTTCTTTGAAGGACTTTACATATAATCATGAATATTTACTTACAACATTAAATTTTAAATATGCAATCTCCCAACAATCTCCCCCTATTTGATGTTGACATAACCAAGGAGATTTGTATCATGATTATTAATTTCTAGATGTAGTTGTTAGAAAGTAAATATGACTTAGTGTTTCAGTGAGCAACTGAAACCACTAGAGAATAAGCATGAATTTATTGATGTTTGTAAAGACAGATATTACAATTAAGCTTAGTTACATCAATAAGAAATGAGTTTCAACTTATCTCTATATCTTCTGCCTTTTGTTCCTAGGAGGATTTGCATACTCTTAAGCTCTTCTTCTCCTACTGACTTCATCTCTCCATGCTATATCTTCCATCTCACTCTGACTTAGCCTTGGTGAATGATTGTGTCTATTCATGAATGTAGGATCTCCAATTGGCATTCTTAGACCAGTGGTGGTCACTTCTTGTGAGCTTGGAGAAGGCCTTTGACTCCTTAGTGGTTGTGCCATGAGAATTTACTGCTGTTCAGGTCGTGGAGTCTAATGGCGAGACTGTCTTATAGGAGAACTTGTGGGAGAACTTCTTGAGAAGTGAGCAATTTTACCTTTTCCTTTGTCTCCTTTGCCTTTTCCTTTGTCGCCTCCTTTCCCTTTATTCTCCCCCTTTATGTCAGCATCAAGGGTTTGAATATCTTCAAATAGGCGAGTTATGCCTTATACGAGTTCGTTGAGTTGAGTCTGGGATTGAACAATGTCTGCACGATTTTCCTAGATTAGAGAGTCAGTTCGAGCTTCTCTCCTTTGCAGAATGGCCAAGACATTTTCTATTTGTTGCATTTGACCCATGGAGAATGCTTGGAATTCTTTTATTTGGGTCTTTAGACTCGTGAGATTTTCCATCAGAAGTTGATTTTGGGATTCTTGAGTGTTTTGTAAAATAAGAACAACATCCCTGTGCATCTTGGTAGCTAGAAAGTGGATTTAATCCCTTTCATTGATACTCTGAATCATCTCTTTTATTATCTCCCTAAGCTTCTTTGTCAGTTCAGAACTTAGGTTGCTTGGGAGAGTATTAGCAACATCAATCAAATGAGTCAGCCTCATATAAATAAGTTCAGAGTGAACTTCAAGATCTTCTTGTATGTCCTTGGTCACTTTCTTAGTTGCTTCTGACAACTCCGTTTTGGTAGGGAGATCAGATATAAGCTCAAGGAGTTACGGATTATTTGGTGGAGAGGCTCTTGTGTATTGATCTTGCATATTGCAGAGAGCAAGACCAAGATTGAAATATTCATTTGTTGATGAGGAAGGGGCATCTGTTGGAGGGGCTGGTGTGTGTAATTGAGCTGTAGGAGAGGGTGACTCTATATTTTAAGCAGGTGACTCTACGATTGGATGTGGCTCAATGATCGTATAGTGAGAGAAGATAGGAGATGGGATTAACACAACATTTGGCACATTAGGTTCATCAGTTACAGATTTATGGAATTCTGCAACTGGAAATTGATTGAGTGGATGAAGTATCACTTCCAACCATCTTGGTGATTTATAGAATTGATTGAAAAATGATGGTGGATAGTGATTTATCCTAAAAGAGATGGGAATAGTTTGTACCTCATTCCCATTTTCTGAAGAGAGGCTATTGGTGATCAGCTTTCGGGCAAAGTTGAGTTTTCCTAGGAATCTATGAGCTAGCTCTGAGATTACTGGATAGGCTTTGAAGGTCCAGAACATGTGATCCTAGGAGTTGAGGATTTGGGCTCTCCTATGTCCATCATAGACCACAACAATGATCTCAATTTCGTCATCCTCTTCTTCTTCTTTGTCTTCATTTAAAATTTCCACCACATCAATTATCTTCATTTGACTTCTTTGTTCTTCTGCTCTCACATCCTCCATAGCTTCAATCCTTTCCATTTCTACAGTTCCTGCGGCTAGATTCTTTTGAGGGACTGTGGAAGATTCTTGATGATCTCTTGGCAATTCTTCCTCAGTTGTAGTCTTTTCTGATACAGGGACTTCATGAGGCTCCCCTTCAACTTGATCATCCATTTGAATTTCAAATGGCTCCCCCTCAGCTGGAGCATTCTCTAGTGAAAGAACTTCAGGAAACTCCCCCTTAACTTGAGTTGTATTCTCCTTATTAGCTTTGGGTAGTCCTTTGTTAGCAATTATCCTTTTGTCTTCCTCTTTTAACTCCTTTTCATTGACAAGGATGTACTTCTTGACCAATTTTCTCTTTGACCTTTTAGGCTGAGCTACAGCCTTAGTACTTTTACCAGCTTCAACTTTAAAAGGTTGATCAGATTGAGAAGCTGTTGTAGCATCTTATTCTATAGTGGTGTCAAGTCTGAATTCTACGATCGGTAGAGACTCTACGATCGAAGAGAAATAGGGCTTCTTTAATTTGTGGCTCCACTTTCCTTTCTTGAGCAATTGAGAGATGGTAGCATTGTCTTCATCTTCTTTAGACTGCTGTTCTTTACTTTTTAGTTTCTTCAGAGTTTCAGTGCCTTAACTCTCTTGAGGTGCCTCCGTAGTTGAGCCTTGAGGCTCTTCTGCAATTGGAGCCTTCAATTTTCTTTTACCCTTGCTTTTTCTAATTAAAGCAATTGATTCTTCCTTGTTGATTTCTTCTTCTTCTTTAGTTTCCTTTACAACGGACATGTTTCCTAGTACTCCAGACTCCTTTGCATCACCAGTTCTTCCACTGGATTCATATATCATCTTGACATTTTTAGCTGGATTTCTTTTCCAGTTTTCAAACAGCTGCTGAGTTATCCTCCTGTTGGGATTGATGGACTATCCTTCATTATCCCCAATTTCACCCAATGCAGACTGCAAGATGATGCTTATAAACCGCCCGTAGAGCATCTTACTAGAGCTCTATAATTTCTTCAAATTGAGAATCCACTTCCCAATCTAATTGATGAGTAGGGCTCCAAAGTTAAGTTGGATCCCATAGCAGATTGCTGTCATAAGCTTCAATTATACTTCTTTCACGGAGTCGTGGCTAGAGCTTTTGCAACATATGCACTTTCCAACAATGTCAGCCAAAAACTCATATTTTTTGGGAAACTCCTTCTTCTTATACCCCTTGACAGTCTCATTCTTTTTGTGATGCATCATCTTCAATCCTTCATGGAAGTCGATGACCTCTATCGATAGGAGTCCCTTTAACTTGAAACCTAGGGCCAGGTTTATATCCTCAGCTTTGAGTTTAATTTCCACGTCCTTGACCCTTGTGGTGATGACATCGTTTTCAAACGTTCCATTTCTGTAGAACTCTTTTACCAGCTTAGGGTAGATCCACGTGCTTGTACCCAGAGCCTCTTTAAGACCAGCTTTCTTCAATAGAGTCAGAATCTTATGGAATTGAGAGTCAGCTGTCTTGAACTCGTTAAAGCACAGTCTGGAACCAGTGATAACATTTAAAGTCGGCATTGATTTCTTTACACTTAGGTAGATTTAGCGTTTCTGAAGGTTAGGGTTTCTACTGGTAGTGAGAGAGAAAGAGAGAGAGAGAGAGAGGAATAAGCTTTTTGAACTTTTAATTTTAAAAAAGATATTTTCAAACTATACTTGGAGCTTCCCTCCTCTCCATTTACTTAGTGGGGGCATGTGTCATATTCTGCTTGGCTCCATGATTTTAATTGAAGTGGAATGTATTGAATTGCCCTTAGCTCCTTCTGAGATAGTGTATTCTTTGGGAGGACTACGATCGTCGAGGTAGCACTATGTTCGTTGAGGTAGTCTTTATGATCGTTGAGTTTATACTGCGATCGTTGATTCCACTACTGAGTCTTCTCTGATCCATGTGATGAACTTTTGACTTAGCATTTCTCTTGAGTTAAGGTAGCTCAGGAAGGGCCAACCTCTTAGAGTGAATGAAGGGTTAGGTTAGTTCCTGAGGCGCTTGAAAGAGAGATTGCTTTGATTTGTTGAAACTTTGTTATCACAGGATGCTTATTTGTTCTGTTGATTGAGCTCTGAGATCGTGGTCTTTCATATCACTGCAACTCTACGATCGTGGACTTCCTTTGGTCATGTCTACAATTTTGAACATAGCCTTAATATCTGCATGGTTAGCACAAACTAGAGCATACATTTTATGGTTATAAATTTAGCATGCCTAGCTTACTTATTAATTTATTAAATCTGGATTCATCTAGGGGCTTTGTAAAGACATTAGCAAGTTGATTTTCAGTAGGGATATATTGTAAAGATATGGTTCCATTTTGAATATGATCCCTAATAAAATGATATCTAATTTCTATATGCTTAGTCCTCCTAGAGTGCATGATAGGATTGTGTGTTATTGCTATGGCACTTGTGTTATCACAATGAACATGTATAGTTTTGAAATCAAACCCATAATCTGCTAACTGATTTTTCAACCATAAAATTTGAGCACAACAGCTGCCAGCAGCAATGTATTTAGCTTCTGCCGTTGATGTAGATACTAAGTTTTGCTTCTCACTGAACTAGGACACAAGTCTATTTCCCAACAGTTGACAGGTGCCACTAGTACTTTTTCTATCTATTTTGTAGCCTACAAAATCAGCATCTGTGTATCGTGTCTGTTCAAAAGAGGACTCCTTGGGATACCAAAGCCTAAGTAAGGTGCCTTTGAGGTACCTAAAAAATCCTTTTTACAGCAGTTAAGTGTGATTCCTTAGGATTAGCTTAAAATCTAGCATATATGCATGTTGTAAACATTATGTCTGGTCTACTGGCAGTTAGATATAGAAGAGAGCTTATCATACCTCTATATTGAGTTATATCAATACTTTTACCTTTTTCATCTTTGTCAAGCTTGGTTGCTGGAGCAATTAGGGTTTTCATGGGAGAGGTTGATTCCATGCCGTACTTTTTAAGTAAGTCTTTAATGTATTTGGCTTGGTATATAAAGATTCCTTCATCAGTCTGCTTTACTTGCAATCCAAGAAAGAAGTTCAGCTCGCCCATCATGCTCATTTCAAACTTGCTCTGCATAAGTTTGGCAAATCTCTTAGACAATTTTTCATCAGTAGAACCAAAGATAATGTCATCAACATATATTTTAACTAATAAGATTTTGTCTTTATGCTTTCTAAGAAATAATGTGGTATGTACTCTACCTCTAGTGAACCCATTTTCAATAAAAAAGTTAGTTAATGTTTCATACCATGCTCTAGGTGCTTGTTTAAGACCATATAAGGCTTTGTCTAATCTATAGACATAATTAGAGAGAGATGGATTGATGAAACCTGGAGGTTGCTCTACATATACTTCTTCTTGAAGTTCACCATTTAGGAATGCACTTTTGACATCCATTTGAAAGACTTTGAATTTCATATGAGCAGCAAAGGCAAGGAATATTTTGGTGGCTTCTAATCTGACAACAGGTGCAAAGGTCTCATCATAATCAATGCCTTCTTCTTGAGAGTAACCCTTGGCCACTAGTCTTGCCTTATTCCTGGTTATTGCTCCATCTTCATCCATCTTGTTTCTAAAGACTCACTTGGTCCCAATGATAGGATGACGCTTTGGTCTTGGAACTAATCATCATACTTTGCATCTTTCAAACTGATTTAGTTCTTCTTGCATGGCTTCTATCCAGCTGGAGTCTTCCATAGCATCTTCTATCTTCTTGGGTTCCATTTATGACATAAAGCTCAGATAGAAACACTCATTTTGGGTGGTGGCTCTTATTTTGACTCTTGCATTTGGGTCTCCAATGATTAAGTCTTGAGTGTGATCTCTTCCCCATCTATTTCCTATTAGAACATTTGTCCTGATGCCTTCTTGTCTGAGACTTTCAAGATCAATTTCTGATATGGAGGTTCGTTGTCTTGCGTAGTTCTCTCTACGATCGCGTCTTCTTGCTCGACGATTTCATTTTCTAGAACTATGATCGTGGTGTTGAGCTTTACGACTTCATCTGAATTATCGTTTGTAGTGTCTTGAGGCACTGTTTTGCCCAAGTCTATTTCATCAAAAATGATGTGGATCGAGACTTCAACACTCAGTGTCTTTTTGTTGAATACTCTATAGGCCTTACTATCTGTGGCATATCCAAGAAAGATTCCTTCGTCTGACTTAGGTTGGAACTTTGTCAGATACTGTTTCCCATTGTTGAGAATGTAGCATGCACAACCGAATACATGGAAGTAACTGACATTTGGTTTTCTTCCTTTCCATAGTTCGTAGGGAGTTTTCTTTATCGTAGAGTGTCTCAGCGATCTGTTCTGAGTGTAGCATGCAGTGTTGATAGCTTCTGCCCAGAAGTATTCAGGCATATGGGCTGCTGCTAGTAGAGTTCTTCCTGCCTCTATCAACGTTTTGTTCTTTCTCTCAGCTACTCCATTTTGTTGAGGAGTTCGTGGAGCTGAGAAGTTGTGACTGATGCCATTGTCTGTGCATAACTGGTCCATCTCAGAGAAGTCAAATTCTCTGCCATGATCACTCCGTATAGCCTTGATTTTCTCCCCTTTCTCGTTCATCACTAGTCTAAATATCTTGATTAGTTGGGATTTCATTTCATCTTTTGAGTTTAGAAAGAACACAAATGTGAATCTGGTGTAATCATCCACTATGACTAGTGAGTATCTCTTCCTTCCAAGGCTTGTTGTTGGAATTGGCCCAAATAGATCCATATGAAGTAGTTGCAAAGGCTTGTCAATTGAGTTGGCAGTTTTGCTCTTAAATGAGCTTCTTGTCTGGTTTCCAAGCTGACAGGCATTGTACGACCTTTCTTTGACGAAGCTGAACTTGGGTAAGCCTGCAACTAGATCTTTTGAGGCAAGTTTAAACATTCTTTTGAAGTTGAGATGTGACAGTCTTCTATGCCATTGCCAGCTCATTTCTTCAGATGCTTTAGCCAGAAAGCATATCGTCTCGTCCGAGCTTAGTTGGCCAAGATTTACAGTGTAGACATTTCCTTCTCCTGTTCCGGTCAGCTTTATCACGGATGCCTTTAGATCTCTGACTTGACATTGATTGTTGAGGAATGTGACTTGATGACCCTTGTCGCAGAGTTGACTTATGCTCAGAAGATTGTGTTGTAATCCTTCCACATAGGCTACTTTACTGAAGGACACTGCACCATTCCCAGCTGAACTATATCCTCTTGTCTTGCCAGAGCCATTGTCTCCAAAGATGACTGAAGGACCCTCCTTCTCTATGTAGTTAGACAGAAGGGCTTTGTTCCCAGTCATGTGCCTTGAGCATCCACTGTCCAGATACCAGGTTGTGATCGTGGAACTCTGTTCCTGTGGTAATATTAAACTTTCATTTTGGTACCCATACTTGTATGGGTCCTACTTTGTTAGTACCCTTGGGAACCCAAATATGCTTAATTTTTGGTTTTACAGGAATAGGATTATTATAGCACATTGTAGTCTTATGACCAACCTTATTGCATAGAAAACATCTAATATGATCCATGCTTGTGTGTGTATGTGGATTCTTCCTCCATTTGGACTTATGTGGGTTCTCAGCCATCCTTCTTTTAAACTGGTTCTCCTTCTTCCATGTATCCTTGTGTTTCATGATTTGTGAGGAGTGTACCTTTCCTCTACTGTTCCTTCCTAGTTGGCCAGTGGAGTTGATTTTACTCGACTCCACGATCCTTCGAGGTTGGAAAGTAGTGGCTAGGTTACTCTTCTCTTTTCTAAAACCCAGGCCAACATGAGATCCTTTATTCCTTGGAATATGGATTGAATCAGAAGAGCAGGGTCGGACTGGTTCTTCCTTCTATAAGGATTTCATAAATATAATGCTTCGACTGAAACTTGGAGCATTACTAGGGCTAGTTTCCTTTATCTTTTCCATATATGGCTCTGAGGTGGATTTCCCAAAGCCTAAACTTGTTCTGTGAGATGCACTTCTCTGACTGGAGATCAGGGAGTCTATGGATGAAGAGGATTTATTCCATGTAGAGATTGTCCTTTCTAGTTCCTTAATTTCAGAGGTTAGACTTGACTCTCTTTGTGCATTGAGCTCATTAGTCTGCTTTGAGAGCTTATTCTCAGCTTCAAACTTAGAGAGAGAGTCAATACTCAGAAGGGCTATTTCCAGTTCTTCCTGGACTTTCTCTTTCTCCTTTTGAAGATGAGAATAATCTTTAGATAGAACTCTGAACCATTTCATATATTGATGCAGATCAGATGTTATGTCATGTAGTGCAGTTCTTAAATCATCAATGTTTACATCAAGAGAGTTAATGTAAAACCCCAAATTATACGAATAAGATTTAATTTTCTCGAAATAATTTTTTTTTAATATTATTGTGTGGATTTGATACAATGTCATAGTTTGGGGTAGTATTTATAAATTTTACAAAGTATGCAAGTTATTATAAAATATTCGATTGGTCATGGAATATTCTTTTTGTCGAAAAATATTCGTACGACGGCACAATCATGGGTGGACCCCGCAACGGAATTATTGTCGGATAGAGAAAACGACAAAAATATTTTATGAAAATAACAGAGAAAGTTTTACCGTTAACTGTTGAAACACTCGGTGTTAAAAGTACAGTAATACGTGGGGTTGCATAGTAGCACACTGTATTGATTATTGATGCTTAAGTGATAAGTCACTCAGTTTTGTTTTATTAATATTATTAATGTAATAAAACAGAAAAACTTTTTATATAAAACAGAATACTTTTATAAAATTATTCTATAAATAGAATATATTATATTCAATTATGCATAGTATTTTGCATAGTAAAATTTTTTTTATATAAAACAGAATACTTTTATAAAGTTATTCTATAAATAGAATATATTATATTTTATTATGCATAGTATTGCATAGTACCTGCATAGTATTTTGCATAGTAAAATCTTTTTATATAAAACATAATACTTTTATAAAGTTATTCGTTTTATTAGATTTTAAATAGAATATATTATATTTTATTTAAAAGATTTTGCTTTAAATATGGACCGTCCGAATAAAAGTAAATCAATCTGGACTGTTCATGAATTAGTTACTATGCAGTCCATTCTTCTATAAATGGAAGCTCATTCCTTCAATATTTCTTACGAATTCACTAAAACTCTAGAAAGAGAAACTATAGAGAGAAAAAAGAAAAGTGTTCTGCTACTTCACTACTCCTATATCTAGTACTCTTCTTTCTAAGGTAAGGGATATTATTTGTTGTACCCGTAAAGGGTATTTTTTCTTTTGTATTCATGAAGAGAACTTCTGTTATTCCATTCTTTATTATTCTGCTGGAATAACCTGTATACGCCGACTACCGTATACTTAGTGAAATTCTTCTATTATTCCGTTCTATATTATTCTATCGGAATATCTTGTTGGTGCGTACTACGCCTGACCTGGTTCCATTAATTATTATTCTGTTGGAATAACCTATCTGTGCGGTCAATCACATGCATGGTGATTTCTGTTGTTATTCTATTCTTTAATATTTTGTTGGAATATTCTGTCGGTGCGAATTTCGCCTGACCTGGTTCCGTTCTTTATTATTCTATCGGAATATACTGTCTGTGCGTTACGCATGACCTGGTTCCATTCTTTATTATTCTATTGGAATAACCTGTCTATGTGGATTACCACATGCATGGTGAATGATCCTTTGTATTCATTCCTTATTAAATTGTGGACATGATCTGTCTAAGTGGATTACCGCATGGCGGCGAAAATCCATTTGCGGTTTCATATATTCTATTATACTCAGTTGGTTAAAGTTTTATAGCTTCTATACTCCATGAAATTAGTGAAATATCCTTGATATTTGCGCTTCATCCAGTATCTTTTTATGAAAATATTCTTCTGAGCATTCTTGAATTTTACTCTACAAAGAAGTATCATGTTGACAATTTGGACGTTATTGGTTCCTGGATAAATTAATTCTTGAACTTGTTTTATTGAATTATTATGTCATTGTCATCATCCTCATGTTTATATTATGTTGAAAGTCATCTGTGGCCTGTAGTACATAGATGGACTTGGTATGATTATGACCAGGGATTATTCGGTATAATCATGACCGTAATGTTACAAATGATATGGAAAAAAGTCCTCATTGACTCGTAATGCATTGATGGACAGTTTTTGGTATGATTATGGCTATGGATTCTCTTCGGCCAAGGGTGCAAAGATGATTTGTTTTATGGCATGATCAGGACCGTTGATGAAAACACGATTATCTTTGGCCCGTAGTGTATGGATAATTCGTGGTCATGATACTAAAGAATATCCTTGGCCTGTAGTGCATGGATGATTTAATGATGTGGATTATTTATTGAGCTGAGTCTCAACGATAAAAGTGATGAAAAACCTTTTAAATCATATAAGATAGTAGATTTTATTCTCTACTTGACTCTTCTAATGGATTGTTTGTTCCGCTGCAGTTAAACTCGATGTTTGTTATATTGTATCAGTTTAACACTGTTGAAGACTAACGATAATTTATTTTGCATTATCTTAGTCATAATATTTCTTACTGGGCTAGTTGAGCTCAACCTTTCTTTCACTGTTCTCTTCAGGAAATGAGAACGTAGCCGGGACTAGTCGGGGAACGGAGTGACGGTCCAGATGATAGTATTAGTAGTCCTCACTATTCTGTTAAATAGTGTGACAATAAATGTAATGAGGACTTATTCTGAGAGTGGATATTGTCTAGAAGACATTATTTGTATTAAAACTCACAGCTCTCTTGTTATATATTAATGATTGTATTTGTATTCTGTACCATGTATTTGACGACTCAGAATAGGTGATGTATACCTATTTTGGGGCCGTCATAGTTGGTATCAAAGCTTAGGGATATGATCCCTGGCTGAGATGTGAGATAAGAACTAGGAGGGGAGAGACGGTAAATTCCTTCGCTAGTATGACCTACCTAAGTTTACTTGTTATTTAATTGGTCGGTCAGAGTATAGAGATAATATTTGATATGTTAATTAACCCTTGTTTTGTGACAGTATTTGAAAATGGCATCTGAAAATGTTGAGATAAGCAATGGAGCACAGGAGACCGTTGTGTCTCCACAGATCAATAATCAGGACAATGTGCAACAGGATGGCGATAATTCTTCTGTAAACAACAACACTGATCAATTGACGAAAGACGGTACGTTTAGGTGATTTTTAGAATTCATGCAACATCAGGCGAAGGCGGCTCCTGATCATAATGCATGTAAAAATAATGGCAACCCACGGTTGGTAACCGCTAAGTAGTTCAAGGAGCTGGGACCACCGGAGTTTTTGGGAAAGCCAGAACCACTTAAGGCAGAGACATGGTTAAAGCAAATCACCAAGATATTTGATGTCTTGGGATGCTCAGAGGAGCAAAAGGTTCCCTTTGCCACCTTTATGTTGCGTGAAGAGGCAAATTACTGGTGGAAATCTGTAAAACGTACCCAGCTTGACGCACTTAAGATGTCTTGGGAGAAGATCCAAGAGTTGTTCAATGACAAGTACTTTTTCGAAAGCATTCGTCACATGAAGGAGATGGAATTTATCAAGTTGGAGCAAAACAACATGACCGTGTCGCAGTACGAAGCCAAGTTTACCGAGTTGTCCCGATTTACGTCCCATTTGGTTGATAATGAGGAGAGAATGACGCGAATGTTTCTAAGAGGTTTGAAACCTGAGATACGTCAATATCTTATCTCTCATAAACTGTGTTTGTATTCAGATGTTGTTAATAGGGCTCAGTTATTGGAGCGCGATAACGAGTCAACCCAACCAAAAGAGAGCAGCCGACAAAATGATAATACCGGTGATAACAGTCATCAAATAGGTGACAATAAGCATGGAGGGAATCAACATGCCAGAAATGGTAACCACTTCGGTGGTAATCATGGCCAAAACAATAAGAATAGATATTTTAAGAAGAGAAGGTTCAACAATGACGTGAAGACGTCGGCACCAGCACCCGTTTCAAAGGAAAAAGAACGACCACCGGTCGTATGTTTCAAATGCGGACAGGAGGGACACATCCGTCCAAACTGTACGCAGCAATCCAAAGCGTGTTTTAATTGTAGAAGAGAAGGTCACCTAGCTCAATTTTATCGTATGGTGAAGTCAAGTCTAGCTGGGATAGTGATGCCAAAGGATGTCCCAAACAAGCCAAAGCCGGTAGTTTAAGAGAGAGCATTTTTTTTTCGTGACGAGGAACCTAAATAAAATTATCACGGGTATGTTAGTCATAAACTCTTTTGAAGTCTATACCGTGTTAGATACCGGTTCTACTCACTCTTTTATTTCACCTAGTTGTGTTCAATGTTTGAACTTAACTCCGGAGTAGTTAGACTTTGATTTATCTGTTGAAATTCCGTTGAGAGAAACTTTCGTTACCTCCACTATTTATAAATCTTGTTTGATTCAAATCAACACTTTCACGCTACCCGTCGATCGTATCTCTTTGAAAATACTTGCCTTTGATGTGATTTTAAGAATCGATTGGTTAACTACTCATCATGTTTTTTTTGTAAGGTTGTTAGCTTTCATACTCTTAACCAACCTGTTATGCGAATTCAAAGTAACCAAACCACTAAAGTTAATCATTGTCATATCAAGCCATAAGTAAAGAGCCTTAAGCCTTTATCTGGTGACTTCCTTGTGTGAAATGCACCGAAGCCAGACTTTCTGTAGGTGACATCGTGAATGACGATGGCAAGTTGATAGGTATCAATGTGACGTGTTATCCAAGTCTTGGATGAGGGTCACAGTTATGAACTATATTTCTATTGTTAATAAATTTCCTAACGTATTCTGGAAGACTTCTTAGCCTACCCCAGAGCGTGAAGTCAAATTTTGTATTGACCCCAGTACAAAACTCATTTCTTAAACCCTCAAATATTTCTTAAACTAAAACGAACGTATTATGCGCTAAAGACATTGGATCGAGCTGTTGAAGATTACGATCGTACCATTCAATATCATCGTGGAAGTGCGAACGTGGTAGCTGACGCGTTGAGTAGAAGATTGTATGCGAGTGAGATGTTGTTAATACAAAGACTCATTTCGTATAACTTACAAATGATGAAGATAGAGTTAAAGACTCTAGGGACCCACGTGAAGATAACGAATATACGATTAGAATCGACTTTAATCGATAAAGTTAAAGCCGCTCAAGCTACATACTCAGAGCTGATGAATGTGAAGAAGAAGGTTCAAGAGGGAGTTATTCTAGAAGCAAGAATTGATGAAGAGAGGAAATCTCAACCCTCTATTTAATTGACCTATTTGAAATCCTTGATCGAGTAGGAACTGTGGCTTATAGACTCATTTTACCGCTAAGTATGTCGCGTGTTCATAATGTTTTTAACGTATCGACGTTACATAAATATGTGGACGACCCGAACCACATTATTAATTTAGAACCGGACGAGATAGCGGATGATTTATCGTATGAGGAGATACGTGTTAAAATCTTGGATAAGAAAGATTATATTCAACACTCAAAGATTATACCTCAAGAGTTAGAATCTGAAATGAAGTCAAGGTATCCTCACCTGTTCGGCATATTAGGTACATACATAAATTTCGAGGGCGAAATTTCATAAGAAGGGGAGATTGTAAAATCCCAAATTTTACGAATAAGATTTAATTGTCTCGAAATATTTTTTTTTAATATTATGGTGTGGATTTGATATAATGTTATAGTTGTGGGTAGTATTTATAAATTTTGCAAAGTATGGAAGTTGTTATAAAATATTCGATTGGTCGGAGAATATTCTTTTTGTTGGGGAATATTCGTACGACGGCACAATCATTGGTGAACCCCGCAACGAAATTATTGTTGGATTGAGAAAACGACAAAAATATTTTATGAAAATAACGACGGAAGTTTTACCGTTAACTATTGAAACACTCGGTGTTAAAAGTACAGTAATACGCGTGGTTGCATAGTAGCACACGATATTGATTATTGATGCTTAAGTGATAAGTCACTCAGTTTTGTTTTATTGATATTATTAATGTAATAAAACAGAAAAACTTTTTATATAAAACAGAATACTTTTATAAAGTTACTATAAATAGAATATATTATATTCTATTATGCATATTATTTTGCATAGTAAATTTTTTTTATATAAAACATAATACTTTTATAAAGTTATTCTATAAATAGAATATATTATATTTTATTATGCATAGTGTTGCATAGTATTTTGCATAGTAATTTTTTTTATATAAAACAGAATACTTTTATAAAGTTCTTCGTTTTATTAGATTATAAATAGAATATATTATATTTTATTTAAAAGATTTTACTTTAAATATGGACCGTTCATGAATTAGTTACTATGCAGTCCATTCTTCTATAAATAGAAGCTCATTCCTTCATTATTTCTTACGAATTTATTGAAACTCTAGAGAGAGAAATTATAGAGAGAAAGAAGAAAAGTGTTCTGCTACTTCACTACTCCTATATCCAGTACTCTTCTTTCTAAGGTAAGGGATATTATTTGTTGTACCCGTAAGGGGTATTATTTCTTTTGTATTCATGAAGAGAACTTCTGTTATTCCATTCTTTATTATTCTGCTGGAATAACCTGTATACGTGGACTACCCTATACTTGGTGAAATTCTTCTATTATATCGTTCTTTATTATTCTGCCGGAATATCCTGTTGGTGCGTACTACGCCTGACCTGGTTCCATTAATTATTATTCTGTTGGAATAACCTGTATGTGTGGTCAATTGCATGCATGGTGATTTCTGTTGTTATTCCATTCTTTAATATTTTGTTGGAATATCCTGTCGGTGTGAATTTCGCCTGACCTGGTTCCGTTCTTTATTATTCTATCAGAATATCCTGTCTGTGCGTTACGCATGACCTGGTTCCATTCTTTATTATTCTATTGGAATAACCTGTCTATGTGGATTACCACATACATGGTGAATGATCCTTTGTATTCATTCCTTATTAAATTATGGACATGATCTGTTTAAGTGGATTACCGCATGGCGGCGAAAATCCATTTGCAGTTTCATATATTCTATTATACTCAGTTGGTTAAAGTTTTAGCTTCTATACTCCATGAAATTAGTGGAATATCCTTGATATTTGCGCTTCATCCAGTATCTTTTCATAAAAATATTCTTCTGAGCATTCTTGAATTCTACTCTACAAAGAAGTATCATGTTGACAATTTGGACGTTATTGATTTCTGGATAAATTAATTCTTGAACTTGTTTTATTGAATTATTATGTCATTGTCATCATCCTCATGTTTATATTATGTTTAAAGTCATCTGTGGCCTGTAGTGCATAGATGGACTTGGTATGATTATGACCAGGGATTATTCGGTATAATCATGACCGTAATGTTACAAATGATATGGAAAAAAGTCCTCATTGGCCCGTAATGCATTGATGGACAGTTTTTGGTATGATTATGGCTATGAATTCTCTTCGATCAAGGGTGCAAAGATGAATTATTTTATGGCATGATCAGGACCGTTGATGAAAACACGATTATCTTTGGCCCGTAGTGCATGGATAATTCGTGGTCATGATACTAAAGAATATCCTTGGCCTGTAGTGCATGGATGATTTAATGATGTGAATTATTTATTGAGCTGAGTCTTAGCGATAAAAGTGATGAAAAACCTTTTAAATCATATAAGATAGTAGATTTTATTCTCTACTTGACTCTTCTAATGGATTGTTTGTTCCGCTGTAGTTAAACTCGATGTTTGTTATATTGTATCAGTTTAACACTGTTGAAGGCTAACGATGATTTATTCTGCATTATCTTAGTCATAATATTTCTTACTAGGCTAGTTGAGCTCACCCTTTCTTTCACTATTCTCTTCAGGAAATGAGAACGTAGCCAGGACTAGTCGGGGAAAGGAGTGACGGTCCAGATGATACTATTAGTAGTCCTCACTATTCTGTTTAATAGTGTGACAATAATTGTAATGAGAACTTATTCTGAGAGTGGATATTGTCTAGAAGATAGTATTTGTATTAAAACTCACAGCTATCTTGTTATATATTAAAGATTGTATTTGTATTCTGTACCATGTATTTGGCGACTTAGAATAGGTGATGTATACCTATTTT
This sequence comes from Panax notoginseng, assembly GCA_016801055.1. NCBI lineage: Eukaryota > Viridiplantae > Streptophyta > Magnoliopsida > Apiales > Araliaceae > Panax > Panax notoginseng. The sequence goes on from CM029021.1 coordinate 73,966,295, forward strand.
GGGGGCGTCACAGTTAAAGTCAAATACCTCATCTATACTTACTTCATGAATGTTAGAGCTCTTCTTATCCTTTGCATGTTTGGCCATCAGGCATATGTTTGCCATTTGAGGATCCTTAGCATCTCCAGATTCGGGAGTTGTGTCGTTGTTTGAGTCATTCCACGATCCTCCAGCCACTAGACCTTTATCTTTCTTTTGAGGTCTTTTGTTGCCTTTGATTTTTTTTCTTTGATTTCTTCTTTAGTTCTTCTCTAAGTGGTTTGTTGCAGTTTGCAATGAAATGGTCAGGCTTTTTATAGTTGTAGCATAAATAGTTTGTTTGCTCCTGACTATTGTAGTTGTTGATTTTCTTAGGTTTGTTGATTTTGCCTTGACGCATGAACCTTCTGAGTCTTTTCACCAGCATTGCAAAGTCCTCATCATCATCTTCATCATCGTCAGAGTCATTTTCAGCATTGGCTTTGGAGATGTTGTCAGTTACTTTGAGAGCAATTCCTTTATCCTTCTTTCTTCCTTCAAATAGAGTTTCTTCTCGTTGAGTCAGCTTAGTTTATATGTGAGAAGGTTGCCATATAACTGTTGAACAGTCATTTCAGGGAGATTCTTTGACTATCTGATGGCAGTGGTTTTGGCATCCCACTTACTAGGTAAAGCTCTCATGAACTTTATGATTAGATCTTTATTTGGATACATCTTTCCATAGGCTCGGAGAATGTTGAGCAGTACATTGAATCTTTCGTAGGTGGAAGTTATGACGCCCCCAAATTCTGACCGCCACTTGGTCACTCGGATTCTGTTCATCTCGTGCTCAAAGTATTACCATAATAACTAAAATCATATATTTACAATGAAAGATCTAATTTAGAATAATATACAATGTTTTATTATAATTATTCTCCCAAGTCTCGCAACCTACAGTGCTTAATAGATTACATAATAATATCGAAGAAAGACTTATTACATAATCCTACATAAGCTTAAACATAGTCCGGAAATAGTCTTAATACAACATAATCAATTTAAACATAAAAGGGATAAGCTAGTCGGTAGCTTTGCCCTTGCCCTTGTCTTTCCCAGACACACCTCCCTGTTCCGCCTTAACTGAAAGGTTTTAAATAAGCAAGAATGAGCACAAATTGCCCAGCAAGTAATATATAACAAGAGTACAGAGTTTTATAACACGAGTGTAAAATATCGAAGTATCATCTCTAAGATAGTTTAGAGTTTCAGCATAATATCATGAATAATGAATACCAACAATCCTTGGAATAAGATCAATAATTCAATATAATTAACCGATATATATGAATTCAAAGGCTATCAAGGTATCCGTCTGGATCACAATTTATATTGAGCAGTCATTAAGGACTATTGAACATCTACTAGAATTACCAATATTAAACTGATAACCCAAAAGAATCAAGTACTATAGATGATTAGTCTACAATACTTTAAGTTATGCATAACACCACATTAATAATATACTCATGTGTCGGAGTTTCCAACAACATACATTCCCCTTACTACAAGGGTTGTTCAACTCAGTTTTTAAGATTTCGGCACCAATCAATTGGTTTGGACAGTTTTATAAACATGCATATAGTCTAGCCGAATCAAATGGCATCGACTCTTTCACAATATTTAAGAACAATACCAATTTCATCATGAATAATAGTTTACACAAGAGTTTAAGCATACTAGCTCGATTGAACAAATAAGTAGGATAACTTACATTCAAAGAGATAAGTTTACGATATTCGTTGGAATAAAGTAATGCAAAAGTTTAGAATACTTGCACAATGTAAAGTAGGGTTTGGATATTTGCCTTACGCGTAGTTTATCCACGTTAAGAAATCAACACTTTTGAATCCTATTTATAGCGAATTATATGTTTAAGATGTTCATTAGCTAACACAGTCTTTAATCAAGCTTGACATGATTCAAGTATGCACATATGGTACAAAATCAGCTTATACGTCATCCCAATTTCAACTCACGTATCTTTGTTTTGATATTATGTAAACATCCTTTTGGACTTATCCTTCGAAAGTCAACATTAACCTTTATTTACATCATATAGCATGTTCCTTATCACATTACGTCGTATGTTGATCATATATTACACGTTAAAGAAATCATGTAGGCATGCTTCAAACATCAGTTCAAAAACAGAACTCATTTGTGACTACTGCACGGCGCAGCTGCGCTCTGTCTAGGTCTAGGGACGGCGCAACTGCGCTGTCCCCTTGCCAGAACACGACTGAGCTGCTGCCTTGCAGTTTCTGTCCCACTTTAACATACCATTTATACCTATAGTCTAACATACATGCATGCTAGAAGCTTTCACATACCACTTTACCATTCTTGTGTTTATTCCTATAAGTTAAACTTACATTTCTCATGGCATTCAAGCAAAACATTATCAAGCGGTTTTAAACCACCTCTAGCATTTTAGGTACCATACAAGTTAACTGGTCCAAGATCAGATTTCAAAATTGGCCAAATCATGACTGGAAACTGGCACAGCTGTGCTATGGCTAAGCCTAGGACCGGCGCAGTTGTGCTGTCCTCTGGCTATGCCAAGACTCAGCTGCTGCCTTGTGGTTTCTGTCTGGCTTGACCCAAAACAATCATACATGTTATATTTGTCATGTTGAAGGTCTTTCCATGCTTCTTAAGTCAACCTAGGTTCCTTTTTTCATAATAAAATTCTAAATTGGTTATTTCGACAATTTAAGGCCATCCAAGGTCATGAAACCACAAAGGCTATCATGCTTGCTCTCTAACATACAAGATAGTTATAACACTCATAATAGTCATGCTTGTGAGTATTCACAACACATATATGCACTTTGTACCGCTTTGGTTGAAAACATGCTTCGTTTATGCTTTTCTTGAAATGTGATACACAAGCACGGTATATATATGTTTATACTACATGAGTGTGCTTAAGAGTGCCATCAAACATGATCACAAATGTCAGATTCTAGTCCTCAAGGTAGTTTGACAATATTCACATTCAAAGATCACTAGTAAGTTCAATATGTTCATGCTTGCTTACTAACCTCATAAACACCATCTAAAGGTTCATTCATGCATTTTTAAGTCATACTAACATGCTTGTAAAGTCAGTATACATACATGGCATACATACACAATAAGTTCGGTCCTAAGTCCCTAAATCCATTTTAAGCTACACACTTTCTTTAATCATGTTAAGCTAGTCTAACATGATCACATTAGGTCCATATTTCTATATATACCCCTTACATATGCTTGTATGCTATCATAAGTCATGGTACTATAACATATTTCAAAACAGAAGCTCAAAACTAAATTCTGAGGCCGGCGCCTCAGTGTAAATTCGGCGCAGCTGCGCCGTTTCTGGTTTAAACCAGTAGCAGTTTGCTTCGGCAGATTGCTAGCCCAACCATAAAATTTACTCATGAAATCAGTCGTAAACACTCATGTATCAGTTTAAACATGTTAGTAGGGTCATATAACAATCATATGAACATTATTCAACTTTATCAACATCTACTTCCACAAAATCAAGAATTTGGATTTCAAGAATTCAACTCCATTTTTTTCTATAGAGAATGAAATTGAAGCAAGGAAGAGAACTTATACCTCTGCAATTGTGAATGGAACTTGCTCCAATGAACTCTCAAGCTCTTAGAATGCTCTCAATCTCTTAGAAATTCTCAGCCAACTCAAGCAACACAAAGAATGAAGGGAATTATTCATTATATAGGAAATCCATTGACCATGCCAAGCCATTGTTCAAGAAATCAAACCAAAGGATGGAAGAATTTCATGAAGGCTAACAAGGAGTTGGTGATTTGTATCATGACCACCATTCCCCCCATGATCATTAGCTAGGAGGTTTTGGAAGAAAAGGAAGAACATAGGCCTTAGCCTTTGTTCTACACGTGACTGGAAAATTTGGAGCAAATGGAACTCTCAATTTGGAACAATCCAATATAACTCAGCATTCTTGTATACTCCTACACCTTCTCACTCTTATGTTATATTCTTAATACACATATCAACCATATATTATAACCTAATATGACACTATGACTTAACATTTCAAGGTAGTAGGTGTTATGTAGAATACATATAATCCATGTACATTTTATGTTAATGTCTACCCACATGCATATTGTTACATACACATTTCATAATGTATTTATAACATATAGTTCTAATATGTTTAATCACATTGCCTCATACAATTTAGTTTTATAAGACTTAATATATATAGCCACATAAATGTCACACCACACTATATAGTTATATTTGTATTATTGTTCACATGCACATAACTGTCAATATAATATTATTATATTAATAACTTACTTATTTATGTTAATTAAATAATTTATTCACTTCCTTGATTAATTATCACCAATATTATTTAATCCATTTCTCATTGATGAATTTATGGATTTTCATAACTATTGATTATCGATATAATTCTTATTATATTTATAGATATATTGCAAATAATAATAATCGTATTTTACGAATTAATTACCAAGTAATCCATATTCCACCACAATTAATTAATATTAGTTAATGGATTAACAATTCCGTTATTGGACATAACATACTTTAATTCATGGTTTATCAATGTCACACATATCACATAATTGTTCCATTTAATTTTCAAAGTGGAAAAATTACTTTTCTCCAACTGACTACTGGCGCAGCTGCGCCAATTTGTACTGCTGGGACGACGCAGCTGCGCCGTGCCCTGACAGTGCCAAGACTGGTTTAGCTTCGACCCGTGCCAGTAACACTACAAGTCTAAGAGCATACTTATTAACTACATGAAATTTCATGGTCAATCCGATTAATCTTCCTAATTCCCGTTTTAGCTCGCTTAATGTATTTACTCGTTTCACGATATGCCACACAAGGCATTTCAAAGTTCTCATTGCCAAATCACACTTCTTAATACGCTTTGATTTAATACGAATTAATTGATTTAACCAACTCATAAATCAATAACACTTATATTTACAAAAATATTATTTTCTTTAATATATTCATTTAATAATACGTGAAAATTCTCGGGTATTACATCATCCCCCCTTATAAAAATTCCGTTCCTGAATTGCTACAAGGTTACACAAATAGATGGGGATAATTCCTCATCATCCTATCTTCTAACTCCCACGTAGCCTCCTCGACATCGTGGTTACACCAAACTACTTTTACAGAAGAAATGACTTTATTTCGTAAGGTTTGCTCTTTCCTATCAAGAATTTGGACATGAATTTCTTCGTACGCTAAATTCTTCTCCACTTGAATGGGTTCATAAGAAATCACGTGCTTGTAGTCAGGCTTGTACGGACGCAACACGGATATGTGAAAAACGTTATGGATGTGCACCAACTCAAGTGGTAGTGCAACTTTGTATGCTACTTCGCCCACTCGCTTGAGTATCTCGAACGGTCCTATGAATCTTGGACTCAGTTTCCCTTTCTTGTCGAAATGGATCTCTCCCTTCCATGGAGATACCTTCAGCAATACAAAACTGCCGATTTCAAAATCTCTGTCTTGCCGATGCAAATCTGCATACTTTTTCTGGCGATCTTGAGCTGCGACAAGTTTGTCCCTTATTGTGACACCCCCAAATCTCGGTACTTCATTACCTCAAGATTTGGTGTTCACTTAATCAAAACATTCATATCTAACTACCCAATCATAATAAAAAAATAATAAACCTTCCCTTAAGGGATTACATTTATAAAAACTCCCAGGTTATCTAACCTTTAAGTACAATCATTCAAATGCGAAAATTAAATAAATTCTTCATTACATCAATCAAATTAAAGTCTGATAAATAACTGTCAACATATTACAAGTCTTCAATACTTGTTCATCTTCCCCTTTCCCTTACTGGTGCTAGGTGCATCTACCTTCTCATCCTTAGCTGTAATAGTTATATAAGCAAGAGTGAGAAAACAAAGCTCACTTAAAATAAGAATGGATAAACTTTACAACATTTGCCAAATAATAGGCTTAATAGAACTGAATGATATGTTCTATTAACATTCTAAAATATACTACTGAGGGTCTAATGACCACGAACCATGTCCACAGTTACAAGTAATCTTTCAACTTTAACGTTAACAGTCATAGGACTATAAGGACTCCACGTACTTAGGGGGATCAGACCTTCGTACGATGTATTGTGCACAACCATTTCAACGCTAAGCGTAAACCCCTAATAATAGGGTTATTCATCTCAGTATTTAGATTACAAGTCCGCACCAAAGTAAGTTTGGTTTGGATACATTTCAAGGTAATTTGGAATTCAACGAACATCAACTAACGATTAGTTGAATAAAATGAAATCACATTATGCTATGGAATAAATCATAAGTGAATTAACATTGTGTATTAAAGTTATGCTTTAGGAATAATCTAATAGCATAAATATTGAATAATTATCACATACCTTACTTGAACAATATTAAGCCAAGGTTATTTAGAATTGAATACTAAGAATGCATAACGAATAGCAATTTGAACAATAAAAACTATTCAACAATAGTATATTAGATTATATAAACTTGCATACTATTTGACAAGTTAAAGACAAAAATAACTTGCTTAACATCAAAATAAGGTTTAGAAAACTTGCATCATCATGAACAAACTAGATACAAGAACTTGCGAAATTACAGTTGGAATAGGACAAGTAAACTTGCATAACAATAAACAAACTAGCTCAACGAAAGTGTAGAGTTGGAAAACTTGCTCAATTGTAAAAGTAGAATTAGAGAACTTGCTCAATGTAAAAAGATAAGTTTAGAAACTGTGACACCCCCAAATCCTGGAACTTTATTACCTCAAGATTTGGTGTTCACTTAATCAAAACATTCATATCTAACTACCCAATCATAATAAAAATTGAATAATAAACCTTCCCTTAAGGGATTACATTAATAAAAATCTCCTAGGTTATCTAATCTTTAAATACAATCATTCAAATGTGAAAATTAAATAAATACTTCATTACATCAATCAAATTAAAGTCTGATAAATAAATGTCAACATATTACAGGTCTTCAATACTTGTTCATATTTCCCTTTCCCTTACTGGTGCTAGGTACATCTATCTTTTCATCCTTAGCTGTAATAGTTACATAAGCAAGAGTGAGCAAACAAAGCTCACTAGAAATAACAATGAATAAAATCTTTACAACAACTGCCAAATAATAGGCTCAATAGAACTGGAAAAAATATGTTCTATTACATTCTGAAACATATAACTGAGGGTCTAATGACCACGAACTATGTCCACAGTTATAAGTAATCTTTCAACTTAAACTTTAACAGTTATAACACTATAAGGACTCCACGTACTTAGGGGGATCAGCCCTTCGTACAATGTATTATGCACAAATATTTCAACGCTAAGCGTAAACCCCTAATAATATGGTTGTTCATCTCAGTATTTAGATTACAAGTCTACACCAAAGTAAGTTTGGTTTGAATACATTTCAAGGCAATTTGAAATTTAACGAACATCAACTAAGGATTAGTTGAATAAAAGGGTAATAACTCTAGGTTACGGAATAAACCATAATCGAATCAACATTGTATACTAAGTTCATGCTATAGGAATAATCTAATAGCATGAAGATTGAATAATATGTCATACCTTGCTTTGAGCAACATTAAGCTAAGGTTAAATCTTGGAATTGAATATTAAGCATGCATAATAAGTAATAACTTGAACGATAAACTTGTTCATCATAATAAAGATACTTGCATGCTAAAAATAACAAGTTTCGGTTTAGAAAAACATGCGCAACATAATAATAGAACTAGCTCAACGAAAGTGTTGAGTTAGAAAAACTTGCATAATTGTAATTGAATTAGAACCAATAACTTGCTCAACGAAATTAAACTTGCACAACGAAGTTTTAGGGTTAGAAGAACTTGCTCAAAGAGAGTTTAGATACTTGCACAATTATAAAAGTAGAGTTAGAGAACGTGCCTCGTGCGCAGGTTAAACAATCACTACTCACGTTCACCACAAGTCCTGCACATACCATATGTATTAACAATACACATTAGTTACACTAATATTAGCTTGATATAGCTCACTAATAACATCACATCTTTTCATGAACATCACTATTTAGCTTTATTACAACTACTTAAGTGATTAATTCATTGCACCACATACACATTAACAACTTGATACAACATTCTATTACATGTCCAACATTTTACCATTAGGTTATACTAATACACAAAGGATTGCACTTGCATCCGCGCATCCCGACGCCCTCTGATGGCCTTCAAATACACAATAGTCCTAAAGATAGCCATTTTGACCCTTCATAACGATTTCAAATTGAAAAGCTTAAAGAATAAATGTTATAGGCCTATTCGTCCTCGTTCCGAATCATCTTGAATCGCATTAATCGGAGTTTGTATGAAAATGTTATGCTCATTTTAGTAAACTATGTCCGGTCAAATAAAATTTTCAAAATTTTGGCATGGCAGAACACCCCCTCGCCGGGGTGGGGGTCCCTATTGCAATTTTGCGATTTCAACTCTAAAACACTACGGAAAGCCAAATTAGGCCTCCAAGCTCCTTTCTAACAACCATACCAACTTACCCATGGTGTAATAGGTTTACAGAAATATAATATAATATTTTCTAACGCGTTTCTAGCCATCTAAACAACATAAACATCCAAATTACAACCATTAATTTTTAATATTTTTGCTAAAGCTTCACTTTTTGAAAGTTTCAGTGAAAAATCATCACTGTGATTTTGTTTTCAACCAAAACAGTTAATTCAACATATTATGCTTATGTTTATTCATCCTCTTTCAAATTCAATAGTCAATTTATAAATTAAACAACTAATTAAACCTTAATTTTACTTTAAACTAAGCCATATTCATATATATTCATATAAACTCACTGTAATATGAGTTTCTTCACAAATTACATACATAATATGAATTCATTGACTATACTCATATATAAACTTATAAAAACAGTTTCACAATAACTAATTTATCATATAAACTATATATAACAATTAATTCAACCTCCACAAAGATTTTATAGAGAATTTTGGAAGAGAAGACAACCACAACTTTTAGAATTTCAAAAGGATAAGAGGATACCTTGTATGCTAAAAGGTGAAAATTTTCTTCCTTTGATCAACAAGACTTCTTTTCCCCAATTCCTTTCTCAAAATCTCTCTAGGATTCTCTCAAGTTATCTCTCACTTTTTCTCTGTATTCTTCTTCTTCTCCTCTTTTCTTCTTCTGAGTCTTTCTTCTCCTAACTCTAACTTACGTACTAACATATAACGTATGGTAATAATATATGTATTAATTATATAATATTAATATATATGTATAACTGACATCAGTTATCTAACTTTTAAAAATCAAAAGCCATAAGGCTTGTTTGGCTAGCTAATTAAAATAACCCATTAAATCTTGCACCTTGTTTGGTAAAACACAATTAGATTAAAGACTTAATATGCATTAAGCCTTGTTTAGAAAAACTAAATTAAACTCATTTAATTTATTTTAATAACTCCTTTATAGTAAGCTTATTTGTCACACTTTTATTTAATTAACTTTAATAATCAATTTAATTAATTCTAATAATAATTTATTACTTCAACACATAAATCAATACAACATAATTATAATTTTCTTTATAATTATAATTTTATTTAACCAATTAACACATTATTTTAATTACAAATTCAACTTACAATATTATAATTCATTTAATCATTATAAGCTCTCTAACTTAATTATTAAATTAAATTAGAATATTATCACATAACAATTAATTTCCTTAACTCCTTAATTATTTTCTTAACAAATAATTAACTAATCAAGCCAAATCAGATTAAATGTTTATTCAACAATAAACACATCCATTAAATATTTATATAATTCAATAAATATTTAAACATTTTAATTTAAAATTCTAGAATGTTACATCATTTCCTCCTTACAAGGATTCTGTCCCCAGAATCACAACTCAAAAAAAATCATTCATTACATTCTTCTCTACTTACAAAGATTCTATCCCCAGAATCGAAGACACCGATTAAACAAATAACTCAGGGTACTCTTTCATCATTTTATCCTCGAGTTCCCACGTAGCTTCTTCAGCATTGTGGTTCCTCCATATCACCTTTACAGAAGGTATAACTTTATTCCTGAGCACATGTTCTTTTCTGTCAACTATCTGGATAGGAATCTCTTCATAGGACAAGTCCTTATCGAACTGCAACGGTTCGTACTCAATCACGTGCTTGTAATCGGGTTTATATGGTCGTAACACCGAAACATGAAAAACATTATGAATGTTTTCCAACTCTAGAGGTAGAGCTACCTCGTAAGCCACTTCTCCAACTCTTCGCAGCACTTCGAAGGGTCCAATAAACCTCGGGCTTAGCTTTCCCTTTTTATCGAAATGAATTTTCTCCTTCCAAGGAGAAACTTTTAGGAATACATAATTACCTACGTCGAATGCACGATCTTGTCTGTGTTGATCAGTATATTTCTTCTGTCTGTCTTGAGCAGCTACCGATCTTACCCTGATGAGTTTGACAACCTCATCAGTTTGTTGTACCAGTTCTGGTCCTAACAGTTGACGTTCACCGACTTCATCCTAGCACAGAGGAGTTCTGCACTTCCTGCCGTATAATGCCTCGTAAAGCGGCATGTCGATGCTCGCGTGGTAACTATTGTTGTAGGTGAATTCCACCAACGGTAAATGTTGTTCTCAGCTTCCTTTGAAATCAATGATGCATGCTCTTAGCATATCTTCTAATGTCTGGATTGTTCTTTCGCTTTGGTCATCTGTTTGTGGATGATAAGCCGTACTCATTCTCAACAGTGTTCCTATACATTCGTGTAGTCTTTTCCAGAAGTTTGACGTAAATCGCGGATCTCTATCTGACACAATTGACACTGGCACTCCATGTCTCGAAATGACCTCTTTAACGTATAATCTTGCCAACTAATCAAGATTGAACCTAATCTTAATTGGCAAAAAGTGTTCTGATTTTGTCAGTCTGTCCACTATCACCCAAATTGCATCGCATCCTCTCTGAGTAGTTGGAAGACCCACCACAAAATCCATTGTGATGTGTTCCCACTTCCATTATGGTATTTCTAACAGTTGAAGTAATCCACTTGATCTTTGATGCTCGACCTTGACTCTTTGGCATGTCAAACATTTTGCGACACATTCTGCAACTTCTCTTTTCATGTTTGGCCACCAAAAATGTCATCGTAAATCCTGATACATCTTTGTACTTCCTGGATGAATCGAATATCTTGTGTTGTGTGCTTCGGTCAAGATTTCGTCCTTAACCTCTGGTACTGCTGGTACCCAAATTCTCCCCTCGAATCGTAGTAGCCCTTCGGTATCGATCTTGTATTTCACCTCTTTTCTTTCGTTCACACCTTCCTTTATCTTTCTGCATTCTTCATCCTGTAGTTGAGCATTCTTCACCTTGTCCACTAAAGTTGGACTAACTTCTATCTGGAATAGTCGTTCATTGGATTCCTTTGGAAATTTTATTTCCAACTCTAACTTTGCCATTGCTGATATAAGCTCCTCCTGAGTGGTTATCAGCATCAATATTTCCCGACCTTTCCTGCTCAAAGCATCTGCAACCACATTCGCTTATCCTGAATGATAAAAGATCTCACAATCGTAATCCTTTATTAGTTCCGTCCATCTTCTTTGACACATGTTCAGGTCCTTCGGAGTGAAAATATACTTCAGACTCTTATGGTCTGTATATATCTCACATTTCTCTCCATAAAGATAGTGTCTCCATATCTTGAGAGCAAATACTATTGCAGCCAATTCTAAAACATGAGTCAGATACCCTTTCTCATAATCCTTCAGTTGTCTTGATGCATAGGCAATAACTTTGTCGTTCTGCATAAGAACACAACCCAACCCTTTATGTGAGGCCTCATTATACACCACAAAGTTACCTGTACTATCTGGTAATGACAACACAGGTGCCATGCTTAATTTCTTCTTCAAGTCCTGGAAACTTTCTTCACATTTCTTCGTCCAAACAAATTTTATAGCCTTCCTTGTCAAATTTGTTAACGGAGTGGCTATCTTGGAAAAGTTTTGAATGAATAGTCCGTAATAACCGGCCAGTCCCAAGAAACTCCTCACCTCTGAAGGTGTCCTTGGTTGTTCCCAATTGATTACAGCTTCCACTTTCGATGGATCCACTGAAATCATATCCTTGTCAATCACATGACCCAAAAATTGTACATGATCGAGCCAAAATTCACACTTAGAAAATTTCGCGTACAACTTTTCCTTTCTTAGTGTCTCCAACGTCAAACGTAAATGTTCCACGTGTTATTCTTGTGTTTTGGAATACACCATAATGTCGTCAATAAATACCATAACAAACTTGTCCAAGAATGGTTTAAACACCATGTTCATCAAATCCATGAATGCAGCAGTGGCATTGGTTAAACCAAAAGACATCACCAGAAACTCGTAATGTCCATACCGAGTTTTGAATGTCGTTCGAGGTATATCCTCCTTCCTTACTTTCAATTGGTGATACCCACTTCTCAAATTTATTTTTGAGAAGTATTTAGCACCCTTCAACTGATCAAACAAGTCATCTATTCTTGGCAATGAGTATTTATTCTCAAAGATGCATTGATCCATCCTTCTTCTTCACGAATAACACCGGTGCTCCCCACAGTGATACGCTTGGTTGAATATACTTCTTGTCTAGCAGCTCTTACAATTGCACCATCAGTTCCTTCATCTTTACCGGAGCCATTCTGTACGGGGCCTTCGATATCGGGACAGTTCCTGGCGCTAAGTCGATCACGAACTCAATTTCTCCGTCAGGCAGAAGTCCTGGAAAATCCTCTGGAAACACATCTTCAAATTCCCTCACCACTGGTATCTCTTCCAGTTTCACACCTTTCTTCTGAGTATCAACTGTGTAAGCTAAATAGCCCACACAGCCTTGACTCAACAATTTCTTGGCCTGCATAATCGTCAGACATTTCATTTGTCTAGGCGATTTGCTACCATAGAATACTACCTTTGATGGAGTCATAAGGTTTACACATTTCTTTTGGCAATCAATTACCGCTCCATATTTGAACAACCAATCCATTCCTAAAATAACATCAAATTCTCCAAGTCTAATTGGAATTAAATCTACCATCATGATATTCCTCTTAATGTTCACCCTACCGTTCTTGTATACGAATCTAACATGTATTACTTCCTTATTCGCAATTTCTATGTTCAAAGGGAAGTTCAATTCTTCTCTAGGCAATCCTAACTTCTTAGCAAATTCATCATATATAAACGAGCAAGTAGCACCCGAATCAAACAATACATAAGCATCAATATCATTGATTGAAATAATATCTGACACCACATCTTTTGATTGCATAACATCTTGCACAGTCATGTTGAAGGTTCTGGATGTGGGTTTGTTTGATGTTGTTGGTCCAGCAATGGCCCATGTACCTCCAATGCTACCTCCATTGCTTCTGGTTGTCTCTCCATCCTTCTTTTTAGGGCATTCACCAGCAAAGTAATCCTTGGACCCGCACGTAAAGCAAACGTTCTTCTTAGGTTGAGTGCAATTGGGGGCGAGGTGACCCTCTTGGCCATAATTAAAGCATACATGTTTCCCCATCAAGCACGCACCCTTGTGAAACTTCCTGCATGTAACACATACTTCAAACTTCTTATTTTTCTAGTTACCCTGTTGGTTTCCAGCACCCACGCTCCCATTCCACTTCCTCTTCAAATTGTTGGTGCCATTTCCACTACTACCACCTCCATCCTTAATCTCCACCTCATTCTTCTTCTTCTTTAGTTCCTGATTGAACTTTGTCACTGCCTCGCGTCCTCCTTCAGCGAGTATTGCTTTTTCCATCATTGCTGTGAAAGTCTTCAAGTGGAACAAGGAGACCCTACTATACAACCAGGCCTTCAGTCCCTGTTCAAGCCTCTTCGCCTTGCGTTCGTCCATGCTGACTTGATATGGCGCAATCCTCGCTAACTCATTGAATTTAGCGACATACTCAGATACCGTCATCGTTCCCTGCTTTAGTTCTAAAAACTGCACTTCTAGCTTACTCTTCGAACACTCTGGAAAATAGGTCTCGAAGAATATCTCCTTAAACCTATCCCAGGTCATCACCCCTGGCCCTTCTCGAGTTTTATTAGCCTACCACCAATAACTAGCCTCTACTTTCAACATGAATGTTGCAAAAGCAGTCTTCTAATCATCCCCTACCCTAGCGACATCAAACACCTTTTCTATTTACATAATCTAAGTCTGTACCTCGACTGAATTCATGGACCCACAGAATTCAGGTGGTCCAACTGCCTTAAAATCCTTAAACGTTGTACCTTGATTTTGAGGTTGATTTTGCAACGCTCTCATCAATAAAGTTACGAGCAGTTGAACGGGGTTAGCTTCAACATTGTCGTTATTGTTGGTTCCCTCATTGCTTCTTTGTCGTGGTAGTTGACGTCTTGGAGGCATTTTCTGTTAAAATATACACTCATTAGATTATTACTCAACTTCTTTAAGTATTTTCTACATAACTTACCTCCATAAAAGAAATAACCACATAACACATAACACTTTAAATAAAATAATAACTTTTATTTATTCAAAATCTCTTTGAAATATAACACAATAGCATCACTACTATCTACATTACTTTCCTGAATTACAAAAGTTTTAGGATAACACCATCATCATATCCCATAGGTTTACACAACACTTGGGATTTACACATTATTTAACATTTATTATTTGCATAACAGGCACATTTCCTACAATGTTCTACTAAGATACTCCGTAGCCTTTCGACGCTCTTCTTCCATAACCTGGAACATTGTTCGACGATCTAACACGTACGATGGAAGAGTCTCGAACTGAATTGGATAACCCATGACCCGATCTTGAGCTCGATTGATCACGATATTGAATATTTATCCATCTCCTCCATCTTCATCCTCTTTGATTGTGCGTCTCTTACTGCTATCCCGATTCGTTGATAAGCTTCTTCGTATGCGTCTTCAGCTCTTGCCCTCTAAGTAGCTTCTTCCTTCAGCTTGTTCTTCAGTTCTGCGATCACCTCGATCAGTTGTTCATTCACTCCTTTAGTGTGTACTAGCTTCTCTTTGACATTAGTCAGACGTTCATCATGATCCTGGATCTCGTCGTCCTTTTATGTCATTGCAGTCTGTTGTTCTGCTACTATCTCTTGCAACTCCTCGACGGTATCCTGAAGTTCCACGTCTCAGTCGTAGACTTCATCATACATACGAGCAGCTATCGAGGTTAGTGGATTCTCTTCCTCCTCATTCTCGTCATCCTCATTCTCCTGTGGCAGCTCAACGGGATCCTCCTCATCCATTTCCACGTCATCATCCTCATCTTCAACCACTGTGACCAACAGGGCTGACTCCCATGGCAATAGTTGTTCCCAAATAACCTGAATGTCGCAAGGCTCCCCCTCTATAGGCACCTGAGGTCCTTCCTCCCTAGCCTGACTGGATTCTCTGACATTAGTCATCCTGACAACAAAATTTTAAGTTTTAATTATTAACCATTACTACTCGACACTCACGAGCACATAACTTATAAACACATAAGCACATAAGTGTTTTATTAATTCTTCCTTAAAACTCGATAAGAGTTTATCACCACTATCTTTTCAAAGGTTACTTCCTAAGGCTTTTTCCCACCTAAGGTTCATAACCTAAAGCTTTGATACCAACTTGTGACACTCCCAAATTTTGGTACTTTACTACCTCAAGATTTGGTGTTCACTTAATCAAAACATTCATATCTAACTACCCAATCATAATAAAAATTGAATAATAAACCTTCCCTTAAGGGATTATATTAATAAAAATCTCTCAGGTTATTTAACCTTTAAATACAATCATTCAAATGCAGGAATTAAAAAAAATACTTCATTACATTAATCAAATTAAAGTTTGATAAATTACTGTCAACATATTACAAGTTTTCAATACTTGTCAATCTTTTCATCCTTAGCTGTAATAGTTATATAAGCAAGAGTAAGCAAACAAAGCTCACTTGAAATAACAATGAATAAAATATTTACAACAATTGCCAATTAATAGGCTCAATAGAACTGGAAAAAATATGTTCTGTTACATTCTGAAACATATAATTGAGGGTCTAATGACCACGAATCATGTCCACAGTTATAAGTAATCTTTCAACTTAAACTTTAACAGTCATAAGACTATAAGGACTCCACGTACTTAGGGGGATCAGCCCTTCATACAATGTATTATGCACAAACATTTCAACGCTAAGCGTAAACCCCTAATAATAAGGTTGTTCATCTTAGTATTTAGATTGCAAGTCCACACCAAAGTAAGTTTGGTTTGAATACATTTCAAGGCAATTTAAAATTCAACAAATATCAACTAAGGATTAGTTGAATAAAAGGGTAATAACTCTAGGTTACGGAATAAACCATAATCAAATCAACATTGTATACTAAGTTCATGCTTTAGGAATGATCTAATAGCATGAAGATTGAATAATATGTCATACCTTTCTTAGAGCAACATTAAGCTAAGGTTAAATCTTGGAATTGAATATTAAGCATGCATAATAAGTAATAACTTGAACGATAAACTTGTTCATCAGAATAAAGATACTTGCATGCTAAAAATAACAAGTTTCGGTTTAGAAAAACATGCGCAACATAATAATATAACAAGTTTCGGTTTACTTGTCTGTCAATAGGAATTCCTGTAGTGATAGTAGTACAAGTGATCCTTGGACTAGAGATCATCATAGAATCTTGTGTATGATGAGTTATACTTTGACTTATTCCTTAAGACCCTTAGGGTATATCAAAAAGTATGCTTGGGTATAATAAGTTGTACATGGAGATAATATATAATCAATAAAGAATCTATCACTTCTAGTAAAAAGAAGAGAAATGTCCTATATGATTCGATAAATGACAACCCAGTAGTCCTTGGCAAAGGCAGAATAAAATTAGAAATGAGTTTCTGATTTGTATTATTTGGGGTTGTGCATTTAAGAGTCAAAATACATATAATTAAATAAAATAAAACTTAACAGTAAGTCCATGTCTTATATTTAATTGTGACATTGTATGGTGGAAGGATTGAATTGTACGGTAACTATTTACTTAAAGGTTCTTTTATAATTAATGTTAAAATTTATATTATCTGAAAAGTCGTTGATCGCTAGGGAGGCTTATCCCTATTGTATAATAAATATTATTTATTTAAATAAATTAATAATTTAATTTATTTATTTAAATAAGATTAGAATTGTTCTAATTGATTTATTCACAACCGGTTTAATATGGAGAACCTAAAGGGTCACACCATAAAAGGAAGAATGACTATTTAAGAAGTTAATGGCATAATCGTAATAATATGTTAAGTGTATTTAATTTAATTTATGGTGATAGAATAAATTAAATAGCTTATTATTTATTATTTAATATTTTGGAAATATTAAATATATAAATTAATAAGAGGAGTCTTATTAATATTATTACAATTATTATTATTCTAATTACTAAAGAGTTGAAAATTAATTTAATATTAGTACTCTCATTTATTCCTAATAAGATTAGAAGGCTAATTAATTAAAAGAGTTTAATTAATTATTCCTAATAAGATTGGGAGCCTAATTAATTAAAGGAATTTAATTAATTAAAATAAAAATCAATTCCTTAATTGTTAAGGAGGGTTGCCTACATCTATAAATAAGAGGAGTCTTATTATGGGTGTAGAGTTGTTGTTGACTTTTTCACAACAGACGTGATTCCAATTGTTGGAGAGTACGCTCATTTTCTATAAGAGATAGAAAAACTGGGGTTTGGTCAAACACCCATCTTCTTGAATCTTTATTCTTTCTTGGTGGATCACATCTAGAGGCCAAACACTTGGGTGGCTAACGTTGATCAAGGAAAGAAACCAAACCCGGTGGATTCAAGTTGAACGCGAAAAGGATTGGAGGTGAATTTGTACTTGAGAAAGCTCGAATCTTCAAGGGTATGATTTTTGTTCTTCATATCTTTTCGTTTAATTAATAATTGTGCATAAAAGATGATTCGGGTATATGGTTTGTAAAATTTTAAACTCTGATTTTTACACGTTTTCGCCTATTTATGCAATTTGATTGTGTTCATGAATCTTACAAACCTACAAGTGGTATCAGAGCCAAACCTTTATGCGAATTATTAATTATTTTGATTTGATATGTGTTTAGAACAATTTAATTGGGCATAATTTTGTTGTATAAAATTTATTTATATAAAAAAACAAAAAAAACGTAATCATTCGCGAAGCATGTTTTGCAATATGTGCTGCTTTCGCTAACAGAATGGTTAATATATATAGATTATAATCAGGTTATTATAAATATATATATATATATATATATATATATATATATATATATATATATATATATTATAATATTTTTAATAATTTTATAATTAAAATAAAATTTTATTTTAATCTTAAAATAAAAGGTTTATTTTAATCTTAAATTGTATTTCATGCTAACTAATTAGAGTTGAAATTGGATTTCATGATAACTAATTGGAGTTGAAAAAGAATTCCATGTTTCCTTAAATAAAGGAGTTTATTTAGATATGAAATAAGATTTCATATTATTCAAAATAAATGAGTTTATTTGTGAATAGGAAAGAGAATCCTAATTTCCTTAAATAAAGAAGTTTATTTAGATATGGAATAAGATTTCATATTATTCAAAATAAAGGATTTTATTTGTGAATAGGAAAGAGAATCTGTGTTTTCTTTAAATAAAGGAGTTTTATTTTTTAATTTGGAATTGGATTCCATAATTAATTAAAATAAATGAGTTTATTTTGATTAAAGATTTTGATTAAAATAAAATAGTTTATTTTATTCAAAATTGGATAAATTAAAATAAAAGAGGTTTATTTTTATTTAAATTTGGATTAAAATAAAGGAGTTTATTTTGATTCAAAATTAGATTTTATACTAACTAAATTTGCCCATTAAATGATATCAATATATATATTAAATGTTTATTATTCATAAGATGAATGTTATTTATTGATGCATATGGTGATGTGTATGATAATAAATGAGATTGATTATGGATTATTGACTGATGTGATTGGATTTTATTTTAGTTGGATGCATGAATGTATGAGTTTTATTAAATGGGGTCTGCGTACCTCGTCTTCTCTAATTTTTTCTTAAAATAAATTCTATCTTCCTCCTATATACTTTTCCTTGACGGCTGATTAAGGTTTCTATTTATTTTAAATAGTTTTGTAATAGGAATAGTTAGAATTAATCTTGAAGAATTGGAGATCAAGGAGCAATGAGCGCGTGAAGACCCGTTTGTAATGGAGCTCGGGTTTAAATGTAATAGTTATATTTAAATTAATTCTTGCACCCCTAGAGTTTGACCTTTTGGTTCACTTGGTGGCTCTAGTGAACCAAACTAGAATAAAAGTCAATAATCAATACAGGTAGAAAATAGTATTCTATATGTGCATGCTTATACTATATATATTATATATTATGCAAACATGGTTCGATATATTATATATTATGCAAACATGGTTCGCACGTTAATTAATATGACGTATATTTTATATATATATGTTCATGCGCGCTAAATAAGATGAGACAAATTAATAACAAACCACCTCAAATATTTTATATTAAGTTGTAACGTTCAAAGATATTTAAAATATCAAACGTCGCCTTCTAGCATGATAGAAACAATAGAGTATTGAATATTTAATATGAGTTTGTTGTGCACACACAAGGCAAGTATTAAATATTTAAGATGTTGATTTTATTACATATGATGTTTATAAGGAGTTGAACATTACTGCTTTGTTGTGCACACACAAGGGCTGTAGTTTTCTCTTCACTTATATGAAAATATTGGGTCTGACTTAACTTAGATCATTTTAGTTCGAATGTGCACACACTTGACCATTATGATTTAAGAGGCAAAATACAAGGAGTTACATAGTTGATGTAATTGATAAGAGTTGTCTACCTATTTATTTATATATAGTTTATTGTGCACACACAAGGCTATATACATTTGAAATGAGATCCTTATTCTCACTAGCATATCTTTAATTAGATATCGCCGAACTATATAGATTGAGGGTAATATAGTTTGAAGAAAATAGTGAGAGATATCAATTTAAAATAAGACCTAATTTATTTTGGTGATTAATAAAAGAATGTATGCTAAAATATTGTTAATTACAAATTCATTTATAAAATTTTATAATGTCTAAATTACTATCACTGCGAAGCATATTAGATGTTATTTAACTGAACCGAATTAAACGGATTAGTTAAGGAAATTGAGAATAGTTCTCATGGCTGAAAAGCTATCTTATGTCCTTAATACGCCTATCCCTGCAATGGTTGCAGACAATGCCTCTGAGGAAGAGATTGCTACTTTTAGAAAGTGACAAGATGATGCACAGTTGACTCAATGCATCATGCTAGCATCCATGAGTAACGAGCTTCAGCGTCAGCATAAAACTATGGATGCTCCTACTATACTCTTGCACGTCAAGTAGTTGATGGTGAGGAAAATAGGACTAATAGATATCAGATATATGAGGAGCTCTTCCGATCTAGAATGACCACAACACTATAGTATAGACACATGTCCTAAACATGATCAATTTGATTGATCAATTAGGACAACATGTTTTGTCATGGATGGAGAGTTGAGCCAAGATTTGATCTTACACTCACTCCCGGACTCCTTTCATAATTGTTGTGAATTTTTCATATGAACAAGCTAGATATCAGCCTCGCTGATTAGCTTAACATGTTGAAAAATGTTGATAGTCACTTTCCAACCAAGAAAGATCATGTCTTACTGGTAAGGGCCAAAGGATCTTCTGAAAAGAAGAACTATTCAAAGAAGGTAAATAGAAAGGCAAAAATAAAGAATAATAAGAATAAAACTGATACGGATAACAAAGGAGTTTGCTTCCACTGCAATAAGCCTAGACACTGAAAAGAAACTGCGAGAAGCATCTTGCAGAGCTAACCAGAAGAAGCTTAGTGAAGTTTCGGTTGTAAATATATATATTTTTTGTTCATGACTGAAATAAATTTTTCTTTAAGTCAAGGTTCTACTTGGGTATTGGTTACCGACTTTGGTTATCATAAATATAGATTTATGAAGGGACCAAAGAGAAGTAGAAAGCTAAACAAAGATAAGTAATCTTATGTGTGGGAAATGAAGCAAAGGTTGCTCCATTAGCCATAGAAACTTATAGTTTAGCATTGCCTACGGGTAAATCTATTAAGTCAATAAGTTGTTATTGTATTCCAATTCTTGTTAGAAACATTATTTCTATTTTATTATTGGACAATGAAATCTTTGGTATTATATTTAAGAACAGTTGTTGTTCTATTTATAATAATAATAGTTTGTATAGAACTGAAATATTACTTAATGGATTTTGTATACTTGACTTATGTGAAAATAATTTTACAAATGAACAAACTAGTATAAGAAAAGGAAATGATCATTCAAAGAGTTGAATGTGTGTATTTGCTGAAATACAAGTGTGAATTATTTGAAAGGTTCAAAGAATTCAAAAGTGAAATAAATTGACAAAGTATTAAGATTCTTTGATTAGATCAAGGAATAAATACTTGTGCAATAAGTTTCTAGATCATCTCAAATGGTTTTCTCATAATGGACGCCTCCTGATACGCAATAATTGATTGATGTATCTAAAAGAAAAAATCGTACCTTGTTGGACATGGTACGATCTATAATGATTTTATCGATATTCTAGTATCCTTCTGGGGTAATGTCCTAGAAATGGCTGCATATCTACAAAAAGATAATCTCAAAATCTGGCCACAAGACTCTATAAAAGTTATGGACAGGGAGGATTCCTAATCTTAAGTACATTAAGATAAGGGATTGTCCAACTTATGTGAAAAAGGTTTCAAAGGATAAGTTTGGGACAAGATTTGACAAGTGTAGATTTGTGGGACATCTTAAAGTAAGTTTAGGGTATATATTCTATAATCCTACTTAGCAAAAGGTGTTTGTTGCGAAACACGCTACCTTCTAAGATAAAGGTGTTATCATTATAGAGGCTAGTGGGAGGATAATAGAATATTGAAGAGTTCAAGAACCACAAAACACTATAAGTCAAATAAGAGGAACCTGTAGATAGACCTATTGTACCACAACCGAATCGTAAATCTGGAATAGTACCGAAGATACCTAGGAGGTATGGATTTATCATAGATGATGATGATGAGGTACACATCATAGAAGATGATGATCCAGTTACATACGATGAGGTAAGAGTTGTAGACACTCAAAGAAATGGATTGAAGCAAGCTTCTCAAAAATGGAACATTCATTTTGATGAAACAATCAAAAGAGTTTGATTTTATCAAAAACAAGAATGAACCTAGTGTGTACAAAAGGGTCAGTGGCAGCGTCGTGACATTCCTAGTATTATATGTTGATATATTACGGATAAGGAATGACATGCCAATGCTACAATCAGTAAAGATAAAGTTGTCTAAATATTCCTCCACGAATAATTTGGGAAGAGTATCTTAATTGGGGATACAAATTTATATAGATAGATTTAAGAGGATGCTCAACTTAACCCAAGAAACGTATATTCATTTGATGCTAAAGTCGTTTAGCATGAAAAACTCTAAGAAATGTCTCATGTTGATGAGACATGGAGTGTATCTCTCTTAATAGTCCTCATAGACTCCTAAAAAGAGAGATTGCATGAGTGACAATCATGTATGCAATGAAATATATGAGACCTGATGATGATCGGTCATATTCAGGAGAAGATAACTGTTCAGTGAATTGGAAAGGTTTCAAATAGCAAAGAGTTGCTGGTTTAGTGATAAATACAAAGTATATAGCTATAAATGAAGCTACAAGTTGATTGTTTGGATGAAAAGTTCATTACAGAAGTAGGAACAGTTCCTAAGTCTCATCTTGGATCTAAACATGTGTTGTGGCACTTTCATTTGATAAAAGGAATCATTGAAAGATGAGAAATCACTATAGAGATAGTGGACTCTCAAGAACAACATTACATATCCATTAACTAAAGCTTATCCAACAGTAGGATAATCGTCACTTAGAGATGAAGGGTATGAGATACCATGACGATTGGCTTTAGTGCAAGTGGGAGATTGAAAGTAGTATGTAGACAAGCCAATCATGTTTGATGATAAAGCATATACTTTGTAATAATCTTATTTATTTATTAATAAAAAGTATTAATTTATTAAAGGCTTTTATATTATCTACATGATGTTATTTTATAATATGTGATAAACCCATAGTTTTAAGTAATGCTTTTAGAATAATGATGATGATCATTCTAATGAGATCTAAATTCTTAGAAATATTAAAACTAAAATAGTTCTCAATCGTTGGATTACTAAATTGGGGATTAGTGAATCCGAATAGATTGGTACTTACGTTGCTTGCTCATTGGATGAAGATGATTGATCTCATAATCATTTATGTGGAGACACTAAAGCAAGTATGTAGGTGCTTATTAGAGAATAAGTTCACTGAACGTGGCTCGCTAAGGAATACCTAATGGAGTTTTACTTCTCTATCAATAGGAATTCCTGTAGTGATAGTAGTACAAGTGATCCTTGGACTAGAGATCATCATAGAATTTTGTGTATGATGAGTTATACTTTGACTTATTCCTTAAGACCCTTAGGGTATATCAAAGAGTATGTTTGGGTATAATAAGTTGTACATGGAGATAATGTATAATCAGTAAAGAATCTATCACTTCTAGTAAAAGAAGAGAAATGTCCTATATGATTCGATAAATGACAACCCAGTAGTCCTTGGCAAAGGCAGAATAAAATTAGAAAGGAGTTTCTAATTTGTATTATTTGGGGTTGTGCATTTAAGAGTCGAAATACATATAATTAAATAAAATAAGACTTGATAGTAATTCCATGTCTTATATTTAATTGGGACATTGTATGGTGGAAGGATTGAATTGTACGGTAACTATTTACTCAAAGGTTCTTTTATGATTAATGTTAAAATCTATATTATCTGAAAAGTCGTTGATCGCTAGGGAGGCTTATCCCTATTGTAGAATAAATATTATTTATTTAAATAAATTAATAATTTAATTTATTTATTTAAATAAGATTAGAATTGTTCTAATTGATTTATTTACATCCGGTTTTATATAGAGAACCTAAAGGGTCACACCATAAAAGGAAGAATAATTATTTAAGAAGTTAATGGCACAATCGTAATAATATGTTAAGTGTATTTAATTTAATCTTTGATAATAGAATAAATTAAATAGCTTAATATTTATTATTTAATATTTTAGAAATATTAAATATATAAATTAATAAGAGGAGTCTTATTAATATTATTACAATTATTATTATTTTAATTTCTAAAGAGTTGGAAATTAATTTAATATTAGTACTCTCATTTATTCCTAATAAGATTAGGAGGCTAATTAATTAAAAGAGTTTAATTAATTATTCCTAATAAGATTGAAATCCTAATTAATTAAAGAAATTTAATTAATTAAAATAAAAACTAATTCCTTAATTGTTAAGGAGGGTTGCCTACATCTATAAATATGAGGAGTCTTATTATGGGTGTAGAGTTGTAGAATGTCATTTTTCCTATTGTAGAATAAATATTATTTATTTAAATAAATTAATAATTTAATTTATTTATTTAAATAAGATTAGAATTGTTCTAATTGATTTATTTACAACCGGTTTAATATAGAGAACCTAAAGGGTCACACCATAAAAGGAAGAATAATTATTTAAGAAGTTAATGGCATAATCATAATAATATGTTAAGTGTATTTAATTTAATCTATGATGATAGAATAAATTAAATAGCTTAATATTTATTATTTAATATTTTGGAAATATTAAATATATAAATTAATAAGAGGAGTCTTATTAATATTATTACAATTATTATTATTTTAATTTCTAAAGAGTTGGAAATTAATTTAATATTAGTACTCTCATTTATTCCTAATAAGATTAGGAGACTAATTAATTAAAAGAGTTTAATTAATTATTCCTAATAAGATTGGGAGCCTAATTAATTAAAGAAATTTAATTAATTAAAATAAAAACTAATTCCTTAATTGTTAAGGAGGGTTGCCTACATCTATAAATAAGAGGAGTCTTATTATGGGTGTAGAGTTGTTGTTGACTTTTTCACAACAGACGTGATTCCAATTGTTGGAGAGTACGCTCCTTTTCTATGAGAGATAGAAAAACTAGGGTTTTGCCAAACACCCATCTTCTTGAATCTTTATTCTTTCTTGGTGGATCACCTCTAGAGGCCAAACACTTGGGTGGCTAACGTTGATCAAAGAAAGAAACCAAACCTGGTGGATTCAAGTTGAACGCGAAAAGGATTGGAGGTGAACTTGTACATGAGGAAGCTCGAATCTTCAAGGGTATGATTTTTGTTCTTCATATCTTTTCGTTTAATTAATAATTGTGCATAAAGGATGATCCGTGTATATGGTTTGTAAAATTTTAAACTCTGATTTTTATACGTTTCTACTTATTTATGCAATTTGATTGTGTTCATGAATCTTACAAACCTAACAGATCCATCTATGGCCTACAATGCTACTGGTTGCGGAGAAGGACTATCAATGACTAGACCTCCACTATTTGATGGGACAAACTTTGCCACCTGGAAGAGCAGATTCAGAATCTATGCCAAATCAGAAGGAATCAAAGTTTGGCTTGCAATAGAACGAGGTATAAAAGTTCCAACAAAAATCGTGGGAGAAAAGATCATTGAGAAAGATGTTGATGAATTCAATACTGATGTTGAAAAGGCTATGAACATTGCATCCCTAGCTGAACAAGTGTTGACCAATGCTCTCATTGAAAAAAAATACAAAAGAGTTAGCAATTGCAAGAATGCAAAAGAAATCTGGGAAAAATTGATTCTAACTTATAAAGGAACCAGTCATATCAAAGAAACCAGAAAAGATGCTTTAATACAAGAGTATGAAAGTTTTAAGCTGGAAGAAGGTGAAAAGATCATTGATATGGAAACACGTTTTTCTAGAATCATTGATGAACTGGAACATCTAAGGAAGGCATATACAACTAATGAGAAAAATAGAAGAATTCTCAAAGCCCTTCCATTCATCTGGAGAATGAAAGTTATTGCTATTAAGGAAAGGCAAGACCTAACTACTTATCCTCTTGATAGCCTTATTGGAAATCTTCGTGACCACGAAGTCGACATGTTAGTCGAAAAAGCAGGATCAGATACAAATATCAGAGAGAAAGGAATTGTTTTCAAAGATTTACTTATAAATCAAGAAAGATATGATGAAGAAGTTGCTGAACAAACTGAGGAAATTACAAATCTGTGCTTAATGGCAAACAATGAGTTATCACCAAGATCTGTGGTACATTTTGAACATCAATTATCTAGTACTTCATTTGTCATGCATACCTTAGATAATATAAATGAAAAACACCATAAACTACAAGATGCGTATAATTGTTTACATGAAGATAATAAAATTGTTAAAGAAGATTTTAGTGAGTTAAAAATTTTAGTAGAAAAATTAATTAAAATTAACAAAAATCAGGAAATGGAAAATGCAAACTTGATTATAACTAATGAAAGTTTAAATGAAGTAAAATTGGAAAATGATTCCTTAAAAGAAGAATTAGAACAATTTGAAAGAATAAATAAAAATCTTGAAATTGAAAATTCAACACTTGTTGTAATTAATAAAAATACTCAAATAAAAAATCAAGTGTTAAGTGAAGATATTAAAAATCTCAATTTTGAAAATGCATCTCTAAAGATAAAAATAGAAAAACAAAATGAAGATTCTTCTTTAATAGATCAAATTAATATTTTAACTAAAGAACGTGACGATTTAAATTTTATAGTTCTTAAGTTCACAAAAGGGAAAGAAAACCTTGATGTCATGCTTAATCAACAAAGATGTGGTTTTAACAAAGAAGGATTAGGATATATTGGAGAATTTAGAAATAAAGGACTTTATCATGTTAAAAGTAAAGAAAAAGAAAATTACACATCTCTATTTACTGAATGTTCTGATACCAAAAGGAGGGCAAGATCGAGAGAAATACTTGATTAAGCACGTCTGTCAATGATTTACATAGGATAAAAGTCACAACGCCATAACACGGCTAAAGGCAAAGTCCCAAACGTGACTTGGATGACTTTTCACTTAATCAAATATCAACCTCATACTTGTCTCATTTAATAAAATGACATGAATATTTTAAAGGCATATTAATATATATTAACAGATAAATTATTACATATATGACCTCATAAAGTTACTATTGGTATGGGGGTCTACCCAAAACTATAAGCCTGTAGGTTTTTTCCTGTATGGCTTCTTTAGTTAAAACAATTAACTGTTCAGATTTATTAAACTGTTCTAAAAAATAAGAACGATTATGGTTATCTGTAGCAGTTTGATATACTGTTTTATAACGATTACTGTTATCTATATGATAATCTAGAAGTTCAAGTAAAGAAGCATAATAATTAACAGAATCAATAATTTAAACTTACAATAGAGCTCTGCAGATCTTCAAACTTCAAACTTTATATATATCAAATATTTTACACACAGAGAGTACAAAGAAGATGTAAAGAAAAGTTCTGCCTCAACAATGGGTGAGGTATCCCAATTTATACAGGTGAGAAGATAAGAAAGGATCAGGCGTGTCCTTGTCAGTGGAGTCGATCAATAATCCTTATCTTTTTCTTCTTTAAGTCTCAGCCATAGAAGGTGGAAGGCGTGAGACTGGTTGTCGGTTAGTGGAGCATTATTGAAGACAGCTGATGTCGTCTTCTAATAATGGAGAGAGCAGCTGGTTCCACTTTTCGGAAGGTGGAGACACTGTAATTATCTTTTTTTGATTATTGGTTGACCTTTCTGTAGTGGAGGATAGCTTTATGCTTTTCCTTTTCCTTTCTTGTCCTGTTCCATCTTTTCAGAAATCATGGTGGTGAGAGAATCCCAAAAGTCTCCCATTGTGGGCTCTGGTTCTTGACTTTCTCCGGCTAAGACACTGAATTGATTGTCATCTTGTTCAGATTCTTCATCGCTAACTATTTTCATAGAAACATCATCCTGGACTAGGGATTGTTAGAATTGGATTTTCATATAATCCATAGTTTTAACTATTAATTCAGTTTCAGTAAGATTGGGAAACTTCTGTTTTAAATCTGCTTGAATTTTGACAAAAAGATTAACTGGTACTAGTGAAGGAAGGTTTTGAGGGATAACATCAAGGCAAGCCTGAGTGTGATTTTTTATAGCTTTAAGAAGTTCTGGTAACGTCGGATTAAGACCTTTATCCCACCATTTGGTAAAAAATACCCTTTTGAGACGGGGAATCTTATTCTGGTAGTCGCATTGGAAATCCCATTTCCAGATCCAAGGGATACTGAAACGGATTATAAAATGGGCAAATAATTTGAACATGGATAAATCTCTATTTACTGGTATATGGGAATAAGCAACTTGCCATTCTTTGAATGCTGTTTGAACTGATTCTGGTAAGGTTTCAATGGTGATACCAATTTTATCCCACCAAACAAAAAACCAGTACAGAATTTCGTTTTTAAGAACATCGGGACAGATTCGGATAAACCAAGAATGGTTGCGGATAGGATTCTGGTAATAGAATACTTATGTAAAAGAATCAATATAGTCCCAATAACTGTATCTGGTTTCTATTGTATGTCTGGAGTCAATAGTACGGGTGGTATGAGGATTGATACCCCAATTGGCAAGAGGCATGATGCTCTTGACTGTTGATTTACTGTATTGAATTGGGCTTGTTGATTTAGTACGATCATGAAGCGTATGCTTAATGTCCATAGATGTTGTTTCGATGATAATCTGTTCATAAACATAACGGTACTGATTAAAACGGGGAGGGGACTGATGAGTCGTTACGTAACGTCTCTTTATCTCTCATGGATCTTTCATCCATTTTTTATCATTCTGTTCAATGATCAATACTGTTTCATCCACATTTTTGTTAGGAATTTACTGTTCTGGTAATAGAAGAACATCTTTCACTGTAGGTTGGCTAGAAGAAGTTGAAGAATTACTGGTCTGAGTATTCAGAGTAGGAAATTCTGTATAGTACAGATTAGCTCTGCCTCGGCCTCGTTGACCGCGGCCACGACCTCTACTGGTCATTCCTGTAAATATTATCTGGTTAAAAAATCTGGTAAAGAATTCTGTTTTACTTTGATATACTCAATATCAAAGTCAAATACTGATAAAGTGCTTTGCCAAGTGGCAAATATCTGTTTAGAGGCTAGATTTTGAACATCCTTTTTAAATATCTGTTTCGCAGCTGAACAATCAACTCGAATTAAAAAGTGCTGATTTAAAAGGTCATCCTGAAATTTTAGAACACATTTAACAATTGAAAGGCATTCTTTTTTTATAGTAGGATAATTTAAAGAAGGTCCTTTCCAAACTCCTAAAGTAAAACGAATAAGATCTTCTTTTTTATTGTTAGGATTAAATTATTTTAGAATTCCACCATATCCTGTATCAGAAGCATCAGTTTGAACGATCTTCTTCCATTCAGGATTAGGTAGAGAAAGACAAGGTATCTGTTTGATCCTGGCTTTGATCTTTATTACAGCATTAGTATGTTCATTAGTCCAAGGTAAAGGATTTTTTCGTAACCGAGTATACAGAATAGCAGCATCCTGGGAAAGATTCGGATAATAGTCACGAATATAATTTAGACTACCCAAAAATCTTTGCAGTTGGTTAATACCTTTAATTTCATCTGGAAATTTAGATGCAAATTCAATACGTCTGTCAATGGGAATAATTGTTCCATTGGAAATATTATGCCCGAGAAATCTGATTTTTGTTTGAAAAAGTTTCATTTTAAGGGCAGAAACTACCAAACCATTTTTTATGATAACATTTTTGAAAATGTTTAAATGTTTAATGTGTTGTTCAATGGATGAAGAAAAAATTAAGACATCATCAATATAACAAATAATAAATTTAGTAAAGGGATTAAAAATATCATTCATGATATGTTGAAATTCAGAAGGTCCATTTTTGACACCAAATGGAAGAACATTCCATTCATAATGGCCAAAGGGTACTGTAAAAGCAGTTTTATAAGTATCCTGTTCTCTGATTTGTATTTGCCAAAATCCTGATTTCATATGAAATTTAGAGAAAATAGTGGCATCATGAAGTCTGTCAAAAAGGTCCTTCTTATTCGGAATCGGATATCTAATCCATTGAAGAGCTTCATTAAGCGGTTTATAATTGATAACAAGATGGGGGGTTCCTCGCTCAATTTCTGAATTTTTATTAACATAAAAAGTTGTACAACTCCAAGGAGAAGTACTGGGTTTTATTAATTTTTTCTGTTGGAAAGACTCAATTTCAGTTTTGCAAAGGAGTAAATATTCCTTCTTCATTTGACTGGGTCGAGATTTAGTAGGGATATTTTTTTCATTGAAATTAGGGACATAAGAAAGAGAAATAATATGTTTCTTCCTATTCCAGAAGGCATTCAGGACATCACTGCAGATTTCGACTTGAAGAGTTTTGTGGATTAATTTTATTTTTTCCTGTAAAGAAGGCTGTAAAATTCTCTGTTCAGTAGTAAGAAATTTTATTTCTCTTTGGATAAAATTTATCTATTTTTCCTTTGAATAAACCATATGCTTAACTTGATTTAATTCTTTAGTATAGGGTTCTGTTATAAATTCAAAAATAATATGTCTGTTGTTTAGAGTAGTGTGAATACCTAAAGTATCAATTTTTGAAATAGGCATTAAAAGACACAAAAAAGGGGTGCCCAAGATGATATTTTGATTCATATTACGGATAAGGACAAAAGAAGTAGGTAAACATAAACCTTGATTATAGATTAAAGCTTCAGAAATTTTATATTTAATGTTCATAGTATTACCACTTGCACTAGTTAAAGATTGAGTGGTTTTCTGGAAGTATTTGGTAGGAATTAATCCCTTCTGGATATAGTTCATATCAGCACCACTATCAACTAAGGCAATGGCATCCTTAATAATAAAATCCGATTTAATGACAAAAGTAATTCTGATATACCATTTCTAAAAAACTACTTGATTCATAAGCATTAAATAATGTTCAGAGGATTCTAGTTTGTCGAAGGATTCAGTTTTGGGGAATTCAACATGATTATCATGTTTACTGTTTAACTGTTATTTAATATTATTTAAATCTTGGAAAATAATAACATTTGTATTCTGTAATTGCTTTATTTCAGATTTTAAAATATTTATTTCGATTTTAAGATCCTAAATAGTAGTAGGTTTCTCGGAAGCAGAACATCTTGCAAACGCTTCATAACTTCACGCATGCTATACTGATTGATAGGAAGAGTTTCTTCCGATTTTTGATTTTTATAACAGATTTCTAAAAATTCCAATTTAATTTTGGGATCTTTAATCTGATCAGCTAGGTCGAGGAGAGATTTCTGGGTGTCAGTTAAGACATTGATACTGGGGCCTCCAATATCTAAACCATTTATTTCGACGATAGCTTTCCAATAATCTGCTTCAGTAGAATTATTGCAGCTATTAATAGTGCAGGTTTGACATTGTTCATTTCCAGAATCATTTCCAGATTCAGAATAGATTTCGGCTAAATCATCATCGGAACTAGACTCAGAACTACTGGTTGCTAAACAATTAATAATTTGCTGTTGAATATCATCATCAATGGACATTTCATTAAGTTTTTGCTTTAATTTGGATTTGCATTTATTAGCAAAATGTCTTGTTTTACCACATTTATAACATTGAATTTTAGATTTATCTTTTTTTATTACTGCTCTTTCTCTTCTTAGTAGATTTCTCAGGGGTTTTGTTTTTAGAAGATTTTTTAGAAGAACATTTCTGATAAGATCTAGAAGGTTTAGGGCTTTGTTGTTTCCTAGTTTTTTGAGGATACTGTAATTTTGTATCATAAGAGAATTGATCGCAAAACTCTCCTATCTCATGTCTTTTAGTAAGATTCTGTTTTTTCATTAATTGTTGAAGTTTCATATCATTACATTAGGATAATCCTTCTTCAATAATTACTGAAATAAGATGGCCATAAGAATACTGGTCATAAGGGATACTCATGCAGTCATACTTATCTCTTAGTTTTTTACGGACTTTTTCAGCAAAGAAAGTGGGAAGGCCATCAATAAACTTGGCTTTTCAATGTTCACTGTTGGCATCTGTCCTTTGCATAACTTTCATTAGGAAGACATCCTTGTACCATCTAAAATGGGTTAAGGATGGGCAACGAAGGTTCTGTAGGAGTTCTCTTCCTCTATCAGCATTCATTTGTCCTGGTCCAACAAAATGATGAACGATAGCATGGACTAAGATATAGCAAGCATCTTCTCTTTTCGTTTCCGTTCTAGTAATAGGGTCAGTTTCATTCTTATAGGATTGAAGGATTTCAGTTCGTTGTTTGTCAGTAAGTGCATTATCCCACCATCCTTTAAGAATGCCGGTAAATCCATTTACTAAGAAACGACAGATCTGATGGTCTGTATTTTCATTCTGTTTACAGACAGTTGCATACATCAGAATATGATGGACATTTTCAAAATTTTATATTCTGTTTTACCATCAATATTCCATTCATAGATGGTTTTTCCATGGTAAGATTTTTGAGAATGAAGAAAGTCTTCTTCATACAGAATATCCTGGGGAGTAGGTCTAGGATAGTAATACCTACTAGGTTCAGTTAAAGCCATACGGTTTACAGGTTTCTTACTGTAAGTGGTTTTATTAATACTTTGCATATCCTGAAAATTATTCTGGATTTCTAAAATATGAATAGAAGAAATAATATCAGGATTATCTGTAATATCTGTATCACTATCAGTATCATTATTACTGGTATGAGAAGAGGGTTGTCCAGACATCATATTAATTTGGGACTAGGATGCAGTTGTGGTTGTAAGCTTTAAATCTTTCATTTTGTTTAAAAGATTATCAATAAACTCATCATCAGATTTAGAAGATTTCATTTTAAAATTATTAACTTCTAATGGTGGTTTTATGGTTACAGGTTGAAGATCAAGTTTTTGAGGAACAACTTGACAATTATCATTTATGTTATTTATTTGTTCTTCAATTCTGGTTAACTGCTTTCCTACAGTTTGAAGGAATAAATTAGTATAATTATTCTGTTTGGACAAGGGTAAAATATCTTTTATTTTAACTTCTTCTTGTTGGTGGGGTGTTTCAGATATATCAACATACGGATTGATGACTAAGGGTTTTAAATTTTTATTTCCAGAACTAAGTTCTAGGGACTTAGGAGGCGGACGAATGGATTGGATAATATTTCCACTTGTGGTGATCCAGTCTTTTTGAATTCCTGTCAAAACATTCAGTTGACTTTTAGTGTAAAATTCTGACTTTAAAACAAAATCATAGTACCATTTTGTAAATGATATAATACACTGGTTTTTATTCAGATAGGCATAATACTTAGTTTTAATTTCTGTTAATTTTTTATTATCATGATTTTTAAAATACCAATTTCTAAAATTCTGATATTTATCCTGCATAAATTCCTGGTTTAAACATTGACGAATTTTACTATTGGGAGAAAAATCCATTAACATTCAAAATTCATATTACTAGCAGTTGGACTATAAGGTCTTCTGTTTTGAGGAGTATTTGTTTCATCAATACCATGAGGTATTTGATTTTCAGAAATATGAATTCCTCTAATTAAGTCTTCATTTTTGACAGACTCATTACTGAGATTCTTAGACTCTTGATAGACAGATTCTAAGGGATCAGACACATATTGTCTAGATGATTCAGGAAAATCAATATTATAAGAAACATTATTAATAGACTGACTTCTGGTAAAAGGTCTCTGAAATTTTAAATAAACATTTCCATTACTGGTTTGGACAACATTCTCAATGGATTGTCTAATTATAGGCCTGGTAGGAACATCGTTCGTAACCTACCCTCCTTTTGGTATCAGAGCCATGTTTAGTTTATTGACATATTAATGAATATATTACTTATAAATTATGCATATATGATCATTTTGAAAAAATGACTGATTTTTCTACCTCATCTGTAACAACGGTAGCAAATGCCTCAGCTTCTACTTTGGAAGCAACTGAACTTATTGCCTATCAGGATGTAAAGGAAGCCTTAGATAAATGGACCATTGGGTGCCTAAAGAAACATACATTGCACCAATTATTAATACAAGGAAAGAGTTTTATAATAAAAGTCAAAAATATCATAGAAATTTTCATCAAAGTTTTTCAGGATATAATAATAGAGTAAATCATGCATCTTATAGACCTGCTACTCATAAAATGCTCGTGTCTACTAAGATTGATTATCCTGTACCCATTTTTGTAAAGGAAAACACAAATGTTCCTTATACAAAATGCACAACTCACCCAAAAGACCCTTCTTATTAAAGGGTACCAGTTCTTGAAATTGATTAATGTTGCAGGTATGTCTTAGAGTTAATTCTAGTAAAAATAACTGATAACATCATTGTTGGGTCTATTGATATTACTTTGTGAAATAATTTCTTTGAAAGCATGAGTAAGGTTTTTAAAAATGAGCATGAAGGGAGAATTAAACATCTTCCTAGGGGTACAAATGAAATCAGGTGAAAAAGATTCTGACTATGCAGGTCATCATAATTGTTCAAGTATAAGTGGCACATGTCAGTTTTCTCATAATTATATATGTCCATATACATATTTTTTAAAAATTATATATATACACGAATATTTTTTAAAGAATATATTTAATATTTAAATCTGTTTTAAAATATTATATATATAATAGATTTAATATGGAACATTCTTTTAAATTTCTATACATCTAATGGTAAATAATCTTTATTCTTGTATAGTAATTTTGGTCAATCAAAGGCAACAACACAAATTCAAATCATGCAGGAGGCAACTAATTTTTTAAAAGAATTTTTTTCTAATCTCTTCTTCTGCAGGTTCTGAAAAGTAATTTATGCTACTCTTTCCCCCCATTTTTTATGATGACAAAGGGGGAGAAGAAAAATATTATTGGGGAAAAGAAAAATAACTGTTATATATTGTTGCATGTTAGTTTTTCAAAAATTTTTAAATTTTTTTGATGATTGCATAAATTGAGGGGGGAGTTTTTATAGAAAATATTTTTAGTTGATTGTCATCATAAAAAAGGGGGAGATTGTTGGGTCTCCAACTTTTAGTTTTATTTTGATGATAACAATAATTAGTAAATAAATTAATTAAAAGGATAGAATCCTCTCCATAGGATTTTTATTATAATTATTTTTAATTATCTTATTTATTTTGACCAAAAATATTTTTTAAATCTTATTTAATTGATTTTCTTGATCTTGATGTTTTAAAGTGTTAAATTAATTGGGTCATGCATTATGAGACAAAAGTCATATGTTGATTATCAAATGCTTGTTTGACCGAATTTAAAAAGAAGATAGAGATTTTGATTAAATCATTTTTTACATATGGGCATTTTTTATTCAAATTAATTTTATTATTTAAATATCTCAAAAATTATTTTATTTTAAAATTGGGCAAAATTATTTTATTTTATATATATATATATATATATATATATATATATATATATATATATATATATATATAGATCTTATATAATTATATACTAAAAACCGTATATATATTATTAAATATATATTATATGTATTATATTATAATATATATGTTATAAGTATATATATATATATATATGTAATCATTACTTTTAGTATTTTATATATATATATATATATATATATATATATATATATATATATATATATATATATATATATATATATATATATATTATACGGTTGTACTATATACTCCCTCCTATTCAGATTAAATGACGTTTTAGGGAATTTAATTTTATTTTATATAAGTGTCGTTTTAGAATCTCTATACAATATTGCACTATTTTTTTTCTAATTTACCCCTCTATTTAATATGTTTAGTAAATACAATTGTGGAGAGAGAAATAATTAATCAGGAATAATTGTGGAGAATAAGAAGAGATAATTGTAAAGAGAGAAATAATTAATTAGGGACATAAAAAATATTTTATGTTATTTTTTAATAAGTGTGCTTAACTCTAAATTATTATTTAATGTATGCAAGTGACATTCTTTTTGGACTAAATGCAAAACCGTGTACTATATATTTATGTATATAATATAATCATGCATGCATTAATATAGAAGCATATGAGAGAGGATGTCCGAACATGCATGCTAGTTGCTATAATATGTACCATGCATGTACTCCTTTAAAAAAAAAAAAACAAATGTGCTGGCATAATATGTACCATGCATGTACTCCTTTTAAAAATAAAAAAAAACAAATGTGCTGGCATAATATGTACCATGCATGTACTCTTTTTTAAAAATAAAAAAAAACAAATGTGCTGGCAACTTTTTTTAAAAACGCGTGCTAGCTGCTGCTCCTTCATTCAACCTCCTTGACCGAATTTATTGCTAACTTGACGATTTATTGCCTAGGCTTTTTTAGTTCTGCCCATTAAATGAACCACATAAAATATGTTCCAATCTGATCGTCCAATTCAAAAATCTTTCATCTCAACCTTACATTCAAAATCAGTTTTTACAAATTATCATTTTACCCCTGATCTCAAAAAATCTATAAATATGAGGCTTTTTCTTTATTTCCAATTTGCCAATTCACTTATAAAGAAAAGCTTAGTTCTCTATTACATACTTTCTCTAAAAAGCTTTCTCTCTTCTTACAAAAGTTCTGATTATTTGAAAAGAAGAAATTGGTCTAAGCATATTGAGATAAGTTGTTTGATTTATTTATTTGAATTATCTCTTACTTATTTATATTTATAGATATAAGAATATAAATTGTTATACACAATTATATATATCTATATTTCATCTATTTATCAAATAAAAGGATACTTGGGCGCCGCAAGGCTACGGAGATAAACCTCTACGGAGAGGAATCCGACCGTACGATTCCTTATAGTCTTCAGTAACTTTTTATTGATATTATTTATATAAATATAGTAAAATAGATACGACACTTGATAGCTCAAAACAACACTGAGATACTGCTCTAAAAAGAGTAGTCATCCAAACCGAATTTGAGAATCGTAGTGATCTATTGAAAATATTTATATAAATATCAATTGTGAAAATTATAAATTCTGTTATACTTGGGCGCCACAAGGCTACGGAGATAAACTTCTACGGAGAGGAATCCGACCGTACGATTCCTTATAGTACCAAGTGACATTGTTTATAAAAGTTCACATAATAGATAAAATACTGTTATATATTATTTGAGTTAAACAAATAAATATTTGTTATATCAAGTATTACTTAACTGATTTATTTATTATACTTGATATCTGTCATTACAAGTATTTGATCATAAATTTATTTATTCATAAAATACTTGTTGCATAATATAAAAGTTATTTAAACTTTTATTTCACAAACTTAAGTGAATATATTTGTTTAAATAGAAGCATATTTGATTCAAGGTTTAAAATAACTTATTTGCTTACTCAAAAGTATTCCCACTCTAAAAGTTATTTAAACTTAAAGTGACTTTTTTTTACTCCATAAAGAATAAATATTTCTTTATAAATTTGCATTAAATTATATATCTGCTTAAACAGAAGCATTTTTGAGTAAAAACTAAAACTGGCTTATTTGCTTATTCAAGAAGCATCTTTTCACACAAAATATAAAAGTTATTTAAACTTTTATAACAGTGCATAATTTACATATTTACTTTCATAGAAGTACTATTGATCAAAGCACAAATTATTATCTGCTTACTAAGACACATATTTTCTCAAGTATAAAAGTCTTTGAACTTTTATAAATACATTTTCTCTTTAATTATTATCTGCTTATTTGAGAAGCAACAATCTGTATTAAATTATTATCTGCTTATTTGAGAAGCATCAATAAGTACTAAATTTTTATCTGCTTATTTAAGAAGCACATTGTTGTAAAATCATTTGTAAAAAGAGAAAAAGGTTAGAGTTAGTTTATTTTATGTACCTGTGAGAAAAACGAGTAATTCTTCGACCAAGACCAGAGTCTTAGAGAGGTCGGCGGGAAGTTGGGTCTCTAGTGTACTTGTGAGGTGAGGAAGAGGCTGTTGTTTTAAGACCAGATCATAGAATAAAACTGAACTCAAAAGAAGGTACAACTAAACTTGAGGAGGGAGCAGGGAGCTTGCTGTCCAGGATAAAATAGTTGGAAACAGTTAGAAGTTTGTCTATAAAACTTTGTAAAGGCTTCTCCGCCTGTTGAAGGAGTATTTATTACTGATAGTAATAGGATCTCAAGTCCTGGAGAGGAGCTTGAGACTGGACGTAGCAGCATACCCGAGATGTATGTTGTGAACCAGACAAATCTCTGTGCATCGTGTGATTGAATTTTTACTGTCTTGCATATTAATTTCTAACACTACAAATTAATTATCCAAAAATTCAAAAAGGCCTAAGATAATTTTTAATCGGTAATAATCTATTTAACCCCCCTTCTAGATTATTATTGGACTTTCAGTAAATGTTCTTCCCAACTTCCTTTGAAATCCATGATGCATGCTCTCAGCATATCTTCCAACGTTTGGATTGTTCGTTCACTTTGTCCGTCTGTTAGCGGATGGTATGCTGTACTCATTCGTAATTGTGTTCCCATACATTCTTGTAGTCTCTTCTAAAAATTTGACGTAAATCGCGGATCTCTATCTGACACAATTGACACTGACACTCCATGCCTCGAAATGATCTCTTTAACGTACAACCTTGCCAACTGATCAAGATTTGCGCTGATTTTGCCAATCTGTCCACTATCACCCAAATCGCATCACATCCTCTCTGAGTAGTTGGAAGACCCACCACAAAATCTATTGTGATGTGTTCCCACTTCTATTTCGGTATTTCCAATGGTTGAAGTAATTCGCTTGGTCTTTGATGCTCGGCCTTCACTCTCTGACATGTCAAGCACCTTGCAACGCATTCTGCAACGTCTCTGTTCATATTTGGCCACCAAAAATGTTGCCGCAATTCTTGATACATTTTCGTACTTCCCAGATGAATCGAATATCTTGTGTTGTGTGCTTCGGTCAAGATTTCGTCTTTAATCTCCGGTACTGCTGGAACCTAAATTCTTTCCTCAAACCGTAGTAACCCTTCGGTATCGATCTTATATTTTACATCACTACCCTCAACCACTTTCTCTTTGATCATTTCGCATTCTTTATCTTGTAGTTGAGCATTCTTTACTTTGTCCACCAAAGTTGGACTAGCTTCTATCTGGTATAATTTTTCGTCGGTTTCTTTTGAAAATTTGATTTCCAACTCTAACCTTGCCATCTCTGAAATAAGCTCTTCCTGGTTGGTTAACAACATCAACTTTTCCCGGCCTTCTCTGTTTAAAGCATCTGCAGCCACATTCGCTTTGTCTGGATGATAAAAGATCTCACAATCATAATCTTTTATCAATTCCATCCATCTTCTTTGACGCATGTTTAGGTCCTTCTGTGTGAAAATATACTTCAGACTTTTATGGTTTGTGTAGATCTCACATTTTTCTCCATAGAGATAGTATCTCCATATCTTCAGAGAAAATACTACTGCAGCCAATTCTAAATCATGAGTCGAATAACCTTTCTCATAATCCTTCAGTTGTCTTGATGCATACACAATAACTTTATTGTTCTGCATAAGAACACAACCCAACCCTTTATGTGAGGCATCACTAAACACCACAAAGTTTCTCGTATTATCTGGTAATGACAACACATGTGCCACACTTAATTTCTTTTTCAAATCTTGAAAACTCTCTTCACATTTCTCCGTCCAAACAAATTTTACCGATTTCCTTGTCAAATTTGTTAGCAGAGTGGCTATCTTAGAAAAATCTTGAATAAATCTTCTATAATAACCAGCCAGTCCCAAGAAACTCCTTACCTCCGACGGTGTTCTTGGTTGTTCCCAATTGATTACAACTTCCACTTTTGATGGATCCACTGAAATTCCATCTTTGTCAATTACATGCCCAAGAAATTGTACACGATCTAGCCAAAATAAGCACTTAGAGAATTTTACGTACAACTTTTCCTTTCTTAGTGTTTCCAACGTCAAACATAAATGTTCCATGTGTTCCTCTTGAGTTTTGGAGTACACCAGAATGCCGTCAATAAGTACCACTACAAACTTGTCTAAGAATTGTTTAAACACCCTATTCATCAAATTCATGAATACAGTAGGAGCATTGGTCAAACCAAAAGACATCACCAAAAACTCATAATGTCCATACCGAGTTCTGAATGCCGTTCTAGGTATATCCTCCTTCCTTACTTTCAATTGGTGATACCCACTTCTCAAATCTATTTTCGAGAAGTATTTAGCACCCTTTAACTGATCAAATAAGTCATCTATTCTTGGCAACGGGTATTTATTTTTAATAGTGACTTTGTTTAATTCTCTATAATCAATGCAAAGACGCATTGACCCATTCTTCTTCTTCACGAATAACACTTGCGCTCCCCACGGTGATACACTTAGTTGAATATACTTCTTATCTAACAGTTCTTGCAATTGTACCATTAGTTCCTTCATCTCTTCCAGAGCCATTTTGTACGGGGCCTTCGATATCGGTGCTGTTCCTGGCGCTATGTCGATCACAAACTCAATCTCTCTGTCAGGCGAAAGTCCTGACAAATCCTCCGAAAACACATCTACAAATTCCCTAACCACTGGTATCTCTTCCAATTTTACACCCTTCTTCTGAGTATCGACTATGTAGGCTAAATAGCCCACATAGCCTTGACTTAACAATTTCTTGGCCTGCATAATCGTCAGATATCTCATTTGTCTAGGCGATTTTCTACCATAGAAAACTACCTTTGATGGAGTCATAAGGTTTACACATTTCTTTTAGCATTCAATTACCGCTCCATAATTGAACAGCCAATCCATTCCCAAAATAACATCAAACTGTTCAATAATCTACCATCATGATATTCTCCTTAATATTCACCCTACAGTTCTTGTATACAAACCTAACATGAATTACTTCCTTATTCGCAATTTCTATATTTAAAGGGAAATTCAATTCTTCACTAGGTATTTCTAACTTCTTATCAAATTCATCAGATATAAACGAGTAAGTAGCACCCGAATCAAATAATACATAAACATTTATATCATTGATTGGGATAATACCTGACACCACATCTTTTGATTGCACACCATCTTGCACAGTCATGTTGAAGGTTCTGGCTGTGGGTTTGTTTGATGCCGTTGGTCCAGTAATGGCCCATGTACCTCCACTGTTACCTCCATTGCTTCTGGTTGTCTCTCCAGCCTTCTTCGTAGGGCATTCACGAGCAAAGTGATCCTTGGATCCACATATGAAGCACACGTTCTTCTTAGGTTGAGTCAAATTTGGGGTGATGTGACCCTCCTGGCCACAATTGAAGCATTCACGTTTCCCCATCAAGCATGCATCCTTGTGAAACTTCCCGCATGTAACACATGTTTCAAACTTCTTATTTTGCTGGTTACCCTATTGGTTTCCAGCACCCACGTTCCCATTCCACTTCCTCTTCAAATTGTTGTTGACGTTTCCACTACTACCACCTCCATTCTTGATCTCCACTTCATTCTTCTTCTTCTTCTTCTTCTTCTTCTTCTTCTTCTTCTTCTTCTGTTCTTGATTGAACTTAGTCACTGCCTCGCCTCCACCTTTAGCGAGTATTTCCTTCTCCATCACTGCTGCGAAAGTCTTCAACTGGAATAGGGAAACCCTACTATACAACCAGGGCTTCAGTCCCTGTTCAAACCTCTTCGCTTTGCGTTCATCTGTACTGACTTGGTATGGCGCAAACCTCGCCAACTTATTGAATTTCGCGTCATACTCAGACACCGTAATTGTTGCTTGCTTTAGTTCTAAAAACTGCACTTCTAGCTGACTCTTTGAACTCTCTAGGAAATAGGTCTCGAAGAATATTTCCTTAAACCTATCCCAGGTCATTACTCCTTGTCCTTCTCAGGTTTTATTGGCCTGCCACCAATAACTAGCCTCTGCTTTCAACATGAATGTTGTGAAAACAGTCTTCTGATCATCCCCTACCCTAGCGACATCAAACACCTTTTCTATCTCCATAATCCAAGTGTGTGCTTTCGACTGGATTCATGGACCCACATAATTCAGGTGGTCCAACCGCCTTGAAATCCTTAAACGTTGTACCTTAGTTCTGTGGTTGATTTTGTAACGCTCCTGTCAGTAGCGTCACTAGTTGTTGAATGGGGTTAGCATCAACATTGTCGTTATTGGTTCCTTCAGTGATTCTCTGTCGTGGTGGTTGACGTCTGGGAGGCATTTTCTGTTAAAATATACACTCATTAGATTATTACTCAACTTATTTAAGTACTTTCTACTTAACTTGCCTCCAAAAAAAAAAAATCACATAACACATAGCACTTTGAATGAAATAATAGCTTTTATTTATTCATAATCTCTTTGAAAATATAAAACGATAGCATCTCTGCTATTTACATAACCTTCCTGAACTACAAAAGTTTCAGGATAACATCATCATTATCATATCCCATGGTTACATAAC
Organism: Panax notoginseng; assembly: GCA_016801055.1. Taxonomy (NCBI): domain Eukaryota; kingdom Viridiplantae; phylum Streptophyta; class Magnoliopsida; order Apiales; family Araliaceae; genus Panax; species Panax notoginseng. The sequence goes on from CM029021.1 coordinate 74,009,196, forward strand.
ACTAGGGATTAACACACTATTTAAAATTTTATTAATTGCATACATTCCCTAAGATGTCCTACTAAGATACTCCATAGCCTTTCGACGTTCTTCTTCCATAACCTGGAACATTATTCGACAATCTAACACGTACGATGGCAGAGTCTCGAATTAAATCGGATATCCCATGACTCGATCTTGAGCTCGATTAATCATGGCGTTGAATACTTTATCCATCTCCTCCATCTTCATCCTCTTTGCTTGTGCATCTCTCGCTACTATTCTGGTTTGTTGAAAAGCTTCCTCGTATGCGTCTTCAGCTCTTGCTCTCTTAGTAGCTTCTTCCTTCAGTTTGTTCTTCAGTTTTGCTATCACCTCGATTAGTTGTTCTTTCTCTCCCTCTGTGTGTACTAGCTTCTCCTCGACATTAGTTAGTCGTTCTTCACAATCCTGGATCTCGCCGTCCTTCTGTGTCATTGCAGTCTGTTGTTCAGCTACTATCTTTTGCAATTCCTCGACTGTATCCTGCGGTACCACATTACGGTCGTAGACTTCATTGTACATACGAGCAGCTATCGAGGTTAGTGGAATTTCTTCCTCCTCGTCCTCGTCATCCACATTCTCTTGTGGCAGCTCAACGGGATCCTCCTCATCCATTTCCACATCATCATCTTCCTCTTTAACCACTGTGACCAATGGGGCTGACTCCCGTGGCAGTAGTCGTTCCCAAACAACCTGAATGTCGCGAGGCTCCTCCTCTATAGGCATCTAAGGTCCTTCCTCCCTAGCCTGACTGGATTCTTTCACATTAGTCATCCTGCCAACAAAATTTTAAGTTTTAATTATTAATCATTACTACCTGACACTCACGAGCACATAAGTTATAATCACATAAGCACATAAGTGCTTTATTACTTCTTCCTTAAAACTCGATAAGAGTTTATCATCACTATCTTTTAAAAGTTACTTCCTAAGGCTTTTCCCCCCACCTAAGGTTCATAACCTAAGGCTTTGATACTAGCTTATGACACCCCCAAATCCCGGTACTTCATTACCTCAAGATTTGGTGTTCACTTAATCAAAACATTCATATCTAACTACCCAATCATAATAAAAATTGAATAATAAACCTTCCCTTAAGGGATTACATTAATAAAAACTCCCAGGTTATCTAAACTTTAAGTACAATCATTCAAATGCGGAAATTAAATAAATACTTCATTACATCAATCAAATTAAAGTCTGATAAATAACTGTCAACATATTACAAGTCTTCGATACTTGTTCATCTTCCCCTTTCCCTTACTGGTACTAGGTATATCTACCTTCTCATTCTTAGCTGTAATAGTTATATAAGCAAGAGTGAGCAAACAAAGCTCACTTGAAATAAGAATTGATATACTTTACAACATTTGCCAAATAATAGGCTCAATAGAACTGAATGATATGTTCTATTAACATTCTGAAATATATTACTGAGGGTCTAATGACCACGAACCATGTCCACAGTTATAAGTAATCTTTCAACTTTAACTTTAACAATCATGGGACTATAAGGACTCCACGTACTTAGGGGGATCAGCCCTTCATACAATGTATTGTGCACAACCATTTCAACGCTAAGCGTAAACCCCTAATAATAGGGTTGTTCATCTCAGTATTTAGATTACAAGTCCGCACCAAAGTAAGTTTTGTTTGGATACATTTCAAGGTAATTTGGAATTCATCGAACATCAACTAAGGATTAGTTGAATAAAATGAAATCACATTATGCTATGGAATAAATCATAAGTGAATTAACATTGTGTATTAAAGTTACGCTTTAGGAATAATCTAATAGCATAAATATTGAATAATTATCACATACCTTGCTTGAAAAATATTAAGCCAATGTTATTTAGAATTGAATACTAAGTGTTGACGTCGGAATTTTTATTGTCCCTTTCCGTTACTTGTTCTTTGGTGTTCTCATTTTTATGTGAGATTTGTGTGAAAAAACAAGTGAAAAAGGTCCGACATGTATAATGTCGACGATTGGACTATAAGAGTCGTCAGTTGGTTTTTTAAATGGTTGTACCAACACAACCGAGAAAAGGTTTGTACATTGACCCAGTGATGTGACACTGCTAAACGGGTCGGTGAAACCGAGATTCAATTAGGTTCCGGGGACTTGATTATGCGGAGGGAAGGTGTTAGGCACCCCCCGACATCCGTGTTACCACGGTGACCTCCTCTTTTTAAGAAACCATTATCTGAGTGTGTGTGTGTGTGTGTGTGGGTCAATGTGCTATTAATTTGGAAGTAGTGCGAGGCCTCGTTTGCACCTATATACACAGGGTTTGAATTTATGTAAAAATTCAGTTTTAAGCAAGATATGACAGTGATGTTTTATAAAAAAGGTTTTTCAAATCCTGATGCTCAATAGTAATTGAGACCTTTTACATTCCCATTTTGTTAAATGCACGGCTTGGTTGATTTTATTTGACAGATGCGAAACATCCGTACGAAAATAATTTACAAAATAATGCCGACTTCCTCGTGGGTATGGAAACCATCTGAGGAAATTCAGACACCGCAGAATAATTTACAAGCTGCTTACAGCTGAAAATGTCCATCACGGGAACCGAATCTAGATCCAATGGGATGAATCTGTGATCACATGATTCCTAGGCTCACATGATACCGCAATTTGTATGAAAGTAGTAAGCAGGTATATATATAAAAACTGTAAATATATATATATATATATATATATATATATATATATATATATATATATATATATATACAGACATGATCACCAACCACGAAGTAGCTCCATGGGGGACCAAAAATATAAATAAAGCTGTTAAAAGCTATCAACCACCACGGAGGAGACTCCAGTCGGGACAAAACGTAGATAAAGCTGTACAAAGCGATCAACTGCCATGAAGGAAACTCCAGGCAAGATGAAAATAAATATATATATATATATATTTATATATGTATATATATATATAAAAGCATTAAACACACCGGATGTGAAATCCAGGCTCATCGAACGGAGTTCGACCACAGTTCATATATATAAGTACATATATATAAAAGCGAGTAAACGCACTGGATGTAAAATCCAGGCTCACCGAACAGAGTTCGATAGCAGTTCATATATATAAGTATATATATAAGAAAGCGATTAAACGCACCAAACCGAAGTTTAGGCTCATCGAACAAAGTTTGACACACAGTTAATATATATAAGTATATATATATAAAAGCGAATAAACGCACCGGATATAAAATCTAGGCTCATCGAACAGAGTCTGACCATAGTTCATATATATAAGTATATATATATAAAAGCGAGTAAATGCACCAAACCAAAGTTTAGGCTCATCGAATAAATTTCGACACACAGTTAATATATGTATATATATATATATATATATATATATATATATATATATATATATATATATATATATATATTAAAGCAGTAAACGCTCCAGACCGAAGTCTAGGCTCAACCGAAGCAGAACTTGATAATGTTAGTCAATATATATATATATATATATATATATATATATATATATAGACTGAAATGAAACCACGGACCGAAGTTCGGGAAAAAGCAAGCAACACGACTCTCAACGTGTAGAAGAGTGTGTGCAAAGATGAAGAGAAAGACTCTAAAGTGTGTGAGAAGGCTTACAGCTGACTGCTAAAGAAGACTTCTATTTCTTTAGAGTGGGTAAACACTGGCTTTTGTAGGTACAAAAGAGGCTATACATGAGCTCACAGGTGTTTAAAAGTGGGTAAATACACTGTATGGGCAAGTGTGGAGCGAGTTCTGCAGGGTTTCCCCGTCTTTTTTTCTTAGAAAATCAGCACCCCAAGCCCCATATTTATAGAGGGGGGAGCCGCAGGTCTACCTGCGGCTGCCCGGGGTGCCTTGGGTAGTGTGGGTCCCACCGTGTCGAAGTATGTACGCGCTGTTCGCTCGCTCGCTCATAACTTTCAATCCAGGAGTCCGATAGAAGCGTGCCATATCATTCTAGAAAGATCTTTCCGAGACCTACACAATGACATATGATTTGACCTTTTTTGATTCTAGGAAGATGGATCTATGACCGAAATGGCATTCCCGGGTGTTCGTCAGGTAGTCTGTTGAGTCGTTTTGCGTAGTTTGCACTTGGAAGTTAAGATATGATTCTTGTGGGACTTCCTTTAAAGTATTTTGAGTTGACATGAGTGTATTTGATTTGAAGTAAAGTTGAGTTGGCAAAATAACCATTTTGTCCCTTCCGGGGTTATCTCCGATTTTCGCGTAGTTGTAGCAGTCTTTTCACAGGGTTATCTCTGAGGTTGGCTTGCTGTTGACTTTGACTATCCTTAGGGTCATCTATGAGGTTGGCTTGACCTCATGGGGCTATCTCCAGGCTTTGATCTTGATCCCCCGGGGCTATCTTCGGGGCTGAAATTGACTTTCCCTGGGTTATCTCCGAGGTTTGGAACCTGATTTCCTGGGGTTATCTTTGGGGTTGAGAACTGGATCTCTTGTGGCTATCTTCGGGGTTGGAATTGATGGTGTGGTCCTCCAGGGTTATCTCTGGAGTGTGAAAAAGTCACTTTTGTCTTACTGCATAGTTAGTAACAAGAAAACGAAATTTCGAGTGTCTACAAATGCCCCTCTTTATCATGTTCATGCAATGTAATGGAATGGACATGATAAAGATTAGTAGACACTTGAAACATGATAAGGTATTTTCAATAATGCAAATCGCTATGTAGTAAATGTTTATGATGAACGTGAAAATATTTTCGCAAATCGCAGTTCGTAAATCGCACATCGCATATCGCACTTCGGTTTTCGCACTTCGCATTTGGCCAAATCGCACATCGCATTTCGCATGTCGCATCGCATATCGCATATCGCATATCGCAAATCGCATATCGCATATCGCAAAATCAGAAATCGCAATGTAATGAATGTTATGATGAATGTTAAAATGTATTCGCTAATCGCTTTACCTTTACCGATCATCGCTGATTCATATGCTGGTGTTAACTCTAATGGTTTGGCATTTAATCGCTGATGCTTGTTTGATGAAGATAAGTGGAGATGTTTTCCACATCTCTGATGGGGATGACGTTCTGAAAATCACCAGACCCTCCCAATGTATTCGCTGGTAGTTGCAACGGTGCCTATCCTGCTGATCGCCAAAATTTTTCGGTTCCCACTCGAATGGTGGTATACGAGGCTTTTATCGCTGAACTGTCTTGATGTTGCTCTGGATGCCAATGGTTTAGAATACCAAATCTTCTGATACCTTCGCTGAAGTAATATTCCACATATTACTTCATTAGATTTCACCTGATGTTACTCTCACCCTTTTTGGGGTGATTGGAATTTCCTTTCGCTGTTGGGGGCAGGTGCCCCATTTCCTTGAGAGTTTGATTCGCAACCCGGCTGAACTGATGACTTGAATGCCACTGAAATCCTTGGAAGGTGCAGCTCGCTATTTCGCCATCTAGATTAGAACTTCGGTATATAGGCCTCAACTGATGAGGACATAACGCATGTTGATGGTGTAGATTTCATTCGCTAGGCCTTTCGTCGTTGACCTTCTTTCTTAAGAATGCTCCCCTTCTTTTGATGAGAGGCTTTATCTCGCCCTAAACTTCTTCCATTCCTTGGAATCACAAAATGCCCCAGTCCTTCTACATGTTGTTACCAGGGATTCATACGAGAAACTCTCTTTGTTGACCAAGTCGCGATTGAATAATATTTGAATCGCCATTGGGATGATGATGAACCATGATGATGGCGCTGACTGGTGCATTTTCCACTTTAGGATGGTTGATAAATGCCCCAGTGTTGAGTTGCCGCTACTTTCGAGATTGCCCCCAATCTTGTTGTTAGGGATCCAATATCCGGTTGTCGCCAATTTTGAAATTACCCTAGCCTTGCTTGTTGTCTGGGGTAGTTGCTTTGACAGATGGGTTGATAAGATGTCGAGATCGCAAGAAGCTTTTACCTCTGTACCATATGGTGAACAGGTAGAGAATGTGGGCTTTAATGTTGATAGCTCTTTATGGTAGAGATGTCGCTCTAGTTGAGAGAGATGATGCTCTAACTCATAGGGATACCGCTGTTGTTGAGCGGGATGAGGCCAGATCATCCATAGATGTAGTGATTGTTGAGTGGGATAGCGCTATATCTGCCCGAAATATCGCATGTAGTTAGCGGTGGATTTGTTGGCTCGTGTAGAGACCCTTTGACAGGAGATTACATCGTTACCTCCTTCTTATGAGAGGGAATCCATGTTTGACTTGATAGCCCGCACGTACACTGATTGTAGATGGGCTTGTATTTTCCTGCACAGACTAGCTTAGCCATTTTGTCATGTATAGTACACATTGTATATATCAAACAACATTATATATGGCAGGGAAATATATGTTGATTCACTTCTCTTTTAGTTGTGCCTTGCTACTTGCTTGATATTCGCTTGTTTCTCTAGGACTTTGTGATCTGGATGTATTCTGAACTCCTCCTTGATGGATGGACAGTGAGATGTCTCAGGATTTTAAGAATGGATCGTCGCTCTGTGTGTATTCCCTACCATCTTTGGTGTCTTGGGACTTGTTTCTATATGTGTTTATGGATAGGAGTATATTTGTTTTTGTTTTTCTGTGGTGAGACCGGACAATATAACATGGCTGCCTACGTACTCCCGTGTATTGGGGAGATCAGGTCGACGTAGTTTGCCCCTATATAGGGCGGATTGCAGGTGAAAAGTTTAATCCCATGGATAGGATAAACCGCATGTGTGAAAAGTCTTATCCCTGATGGGATAACCGAAGTTGAGTAAGGGTTCAAAACCAAATTGAGGAACGGATAGAGTGATCCAAAAACTAGGCTGCTGGTTAGAAAGTGTTTGTCCCTGATAAGGCAAATGGGTGTGAAAAAGGGTTATATGTAGTGAAGGGTTAAAGAACCGGAATGACTGATGATATGATGATCCAAAACCAAGATGTTCGCTTGATGGTAACCTCAGACATAGTACCGTTTCACGGTGTCCGAATTGATGAGTTGCGAAAATTCATCGCCGTCTATTTCCTGTAATCTAAAAGTGCCTCCTGCCAATGCCTCCTTGACAATAAACAGGTCTTCCCTGTTCGGGGAGAATTTTCCTTTAGACTGAGCTTGGTTGTCAACGATTTTTTTCAAAACCAAGTCGTGTTATTTGAACTGCCGTAGTCAGACTTTTCTGTTGTAGGATCTTCTTTACAAGTAGAGGGTCGCTCATATGTGGGCCACATACTTTCCCATGGATTTTATCCATAGCCTCTGAGCTTGGTCCTCATCCAAACATCTGAGGAAACCTTGTATTGCATTTCCTTTGTAGAGTGCATGTTCGCTTAGGTAAAATTTTATAGCAAGTTGATGGATCTGCCTTTTCTCAGTCGGGCTCGCCTAAGCGGGTGTAGATCCATCTCGTAAGTACTTCTTGATGTGTTGATACCAAGGGTGCTGGATGGGAGGTAACTCATCCGATACTTCTCCAACATAGTTCCCATAGGCTGGTGCCTTGTGCAGGGAAATTGTGATGCTTGGCAAGTGTTCCTTATCAGCTATGTGGATCAAGGAGGCCAAAGTTGCTAATGTGTCTGCAAAATCATTCCTATTACGAGGAATGTGTAGAAAGAAGATTTCTTCAAACTCTGAAGCCATCTGTAGAACTTGCCGATGGTAAGGCAGCAACTGTAGAACCTGTTGAAGAGCTTTTTCTTTTTCTTTTTTCTTTTGTTTTTTTTCTTTTTTTTATTTTTTTATGCATTAGATCGTGGAAAAGAGTCCTATGGCTCACTGATAGGTATCTCCGGCATTGATGAGGCCGAATGACAATCGTCTGTAGCAAAAGATTCCCTAAGGCATGATGAAGTTTTCTCACGATCATCTTCAGCAACCATGATTTAATGGTACCCCGCGAAGCAATCAGCAAAGGAGTACATGTCGTATTGAGATGTATTGTTAATGAGTATGTGGATGAATGGCACGGGAAGCTTTCTTTGAGACAAACTTTGTTCAGATCACTCTAATCCACTCAAAATCGCACATCTCCTCCGGGTTTCGGTACGGGGACTATGTTGGATACCCATTCAAGGTATGTTGACACTATGATGATGCTGGCTTGAAATTGTTTCACAATTTCTTCTTTAACTTTTAACTTCACTCAGGTTTTAATCGCCTGAGCTTTTGCCTGTCTGGCTTAAATCCCCCTTTGATGGGAAAGCGATGAATGACAATGTCCGTGGATAAATCGACCATGTCTTTATGAGACCATGCAAACACATTCTGGAATAGGGTCATATAGTAACCATGTCATTCCTTTGGTTCAGAGTGAGATCCGTACCAATCTGGATTTGTTTGGGGTTTTCTAAGGTTCCGTGGTTTAAAAGGGGTGGTTTGATCAAGATTTCGCTTGGGTTTGTCTTCGACCCATTCTTTGATCTTTTGAGGTATCTCATAGTCCTCTTGTATTTCCATCAAGTCTGAGTCCAACTTTACATCAAAGTTACAGTCCTTGTGGAGAAAAGGCACCTCATCAGCAAGCACAGGCGCATCCAAGTTCAGAGTCCTAAAACAAAATATGCTTTCACTTAATATATGACACTGTTCAATCACACAAAGTGTTAACATGTAATGACAAAAGTACCTACTAATACTATACAGAAAACGTAAGCAGTTATTGCTATCTACAAGGCAGAGAGAGTTTCTTCCCTTTTTACCCTTATCGGCAAATGCAAGGAGTGGTGCTCCAATTGTCGAGGGCAAAGTCTTGGTGGACTGCAGTGATAGAGGGGCTATCATCAACCTCCTCTCGAATGGTGACCATTACGTCTGGGTCATCATAGTTTGGGGGGTATCTGTTTAAGAAGTGTTTGTTTGGGTTTTTATTTGGTTTGACCGCACCATTGATGGCTGCCTACGTACTCCTATTGAAGAGGAGATCAGGTCTTTCGTAGTTCAGGCATTGGTTTGAAAAGGTTCAAAAGGGTAAGTGGTGAGAAGAGTGTAGAGATGTTTTTTGTTTTGTTTATTTATTTACATGTATGGAAATAAAAGGCATACTACGAAGAAAGTGATACCGTTACAACATTTTCTGGAACTCACAACTTTATCCCATGGATCTACATCTTCTTAGCTAGTTGAGGCCTGATAGTCCAGTTGTCAATGGTTATGTTGCCTTCAGGGCTCGTGATAGAGGTTATCCCTTGATTCTGAATGTCTTCGCTTGTGGCCATAACTTGATCGCTTCCTGATTCAGTACACTCCTCAGGGACGCTTGAAATGGACGCATCGCAAAAAGGGATGAACTCTGGATTCTTTAATGGGTTGGATTCCCCGACAATCTCACCACCTTTTTCTTTATCTATTCCTTCGCCTTCTTCATGGGTTTCAAAGGATTCAACCATGAAATCTCCCTCGAACTGTTGTTGCATTTCCTGCAAAGAGCTTTCCTTTTTGGCTTTTCCTTCCTTGGAAAGGATTAGTATTTTCTCCGCATCATCCAAGGTGATAAAATCAGGAACGTGGTTGATATCTTGGAACCATAGAACGTTTGATGTTGGTGGGGGAATCTCCTTTGGGGATGCCTTTGTCTCTTCTGCCATTTTTTGCATTAGGATCAGTCCACCTTATGTGCTGGCAGAATTGTCGCTCATAGCCTTCACCTCATTTGAACTGCCTATCTCGAATGGACATCTTAAGCTTTTTATTTCCTTTTCGCCTTTTTTCGTCATGGGAAATTCTGTATCCAGCTCTCCATTTTCAATGAGATCTTGGATTTTATGTCGCAAAGACCAGCATTCTTCATTCATATGTCTAAGTGAGTTAGAATGGTAGAGACATATCTTAACTCTTTATCTTGGGCTTTATAGGAGGCAGCAACTCAGTAATCCTTCCTTCGCTTATCAGAAAGTGTAGCATTTCTTCATTGGATTTGCTCAAAGGGGTGAATTTTCGAACTCTTTTGGAGGTTGTTTGATCTTTCATCTTTGAGAATTCGCATTCCCTCGATCGGTTCTTCCACTGGCGAGATCTTCTAGCAATTTTATCATCCCATTTTTCTTGTATTTTCAGCCTGCTTTGATCTTCTTCATTTAGCTGGCTCATCATGGAGTCCTTTTTCTCTTGGCTTTCTGATAGTTGAGTGAAAAATTGCTTTGTTTCCTGATGTTGGCGCACTATCAGCCTAGCCAGCAGGTTTACTTGATTCTGGATCACATCCAATTTTTGCATTACTAGCATACTCTCCTCCGAGTTTTTCCACTCTAGGACATTTGTTATGTGCCTTTGGGGTATTCCTTTATCCTTCATATGTACTTACGAATTGGATACATTTTAGAGCTTCCTGACCCGATCATGTTTACTTCTTCCGTATCATGTCGCAATGGAAGGTTGGTGTTGACATTTTGTTGGTCAGGTTGTTGGATCACAATACTTCCACTTTCGATCAGATTTGAATCTTATGTTTTAAGGACCAACAATCATGTGTATCGTATCCGGGAGACCCTGAGTGGTAAGCACATCTCTGGCTTGGATTGTATCTTTTGCTCCCTGGTTCTAGAGGTGGAGCCAGTTCGGTAATTGCCTTATGATCCATTAACATCGCCGATACATTTTCAAGGGAATCGCCTAGTGGAGTGAACACCCGATTTTCCGATCTTTCGAATTTTCTTTTTCTATCCTAGCATTGGTTGAATGCGGCCTGTTGTTGAGATGACAATTTGTCTTGCATTTTACAAATGGGGGGACTGTATGTTGGTCTCCTAGCTTGCCCCTGTACAACAAGGGATACATCTTTAATGCCTTTATCGGGTACATTCTTGGGTTCGCTTGCATATTTGCCAGTCTGTATATGCTTGGCGACTACTTCCAAGGCAGTGAAGTCTTTAATCTTGCCTGCCTTTAGGCCCATCTCAGCCATTTCGCCGTGTTTGATTATTTCTAAGAATGGCTTTCCTATGCCTGCTAGGATCCTCTCGTAGTATGGAGCCTCTTGGATGTCAATAAACGTCATTACCATCTCAGTTTCTGTCATTGATGGAATGACTTGCGCTGCTAGATGTCTCCACCTTTGGGCATATTCCCGAAAAGATTCAGTACTTTACTTTTTCACTTTAGTCACTTGATATCGATTCGGTGCCATTTGTGACTGAAAACTGTACTGATTTAGAAAGGCGTGGGCCAATTCTTCCCAATTGTGTATTCTGGCATTGTCAAGTCGGGCATACCAGGCTTTAGCCTCTCCAGTGAGACTCTTTTGAAAAAGTTACATTCTGAGGCTTTCATCTTCAGCATAAGACCCCAGTTCGCCAATGTACACTTTGAGGTGCGTATAGGGATCGCCTGCCCCATTGTACTTTTCAAACTCTGGGACTTTGAATTTGGTAGGGTATCGAGCCCCTAGGAATATGCAGAGATCTGAATAGGCGACACTCCCATAATTTCCAGTCCCTTTGATTGACCGGATGGTCTCTTCCATTTGGAGGACTTTCTTTTTGATGTCACCAGTGTCTGGGTCTCCAGTGGGATGGGCAGCATCATGAGTTTTGTTGGTAATATCCAACTGTAGTTCAGGTATGGTAATGTCTGGACTCCCTCCTTGGAGAGAGGATTCAACATGTACGGGTATTTTCTGGCCCTGTGTAGACTGGTGTAATTCTTTGAGCAGAACAGCCAAATTTGCAATTTGTTTGCTTAATCCGTCGAATTCTTTGCGAGAAACTGGATTAAGTTCAGTCTGGTCGGATGACGACATAATTGACTGTAGGCCTGTTGCCTTTTTGGACTTTAACCGGGTAATGGGATCGATTGCTTCCCTGCGAAAGACTCGCATAGTTTAGTCTTTAGGGAATGTGAATAATAACATGCTATGTGATGTGTTTATTTTAGGAATTTTATCCTGCAAAACGAATGTCAGATGTTTTTAACATGTATGTGGACACATTTCTTCATATTTTTCATTACATGGAGATATATATGGAAGGAAATTACAAGTAGTTGTGTTTACAAGTAATTTAAAATGAGAGAGCATGAAGAGACTTTCCTCCGTTTTGGGTTTATCAGAGGCTGACCTATCTTAGGTTACTCTCGCGGCTTTTTGGCATGAAGGTTCCTAAATCATCGCAATCTACTTGACGGAAAGTTAATCCGGTCTTTCAACTGGAGCGAATTTGGGTGGTGCCTTTCCTGAGCCTCGGAGAATCAGGCTTCTCACGAGTCCAGTAATCAAACACCGACGGGATAGCCTCCTGGTGGAGTGACCACACAACATACATTCACATACATCACGTCTCACCGTATGAAAATGATGACATGTGCGAAGCACTAATATCATAAGCAGTTTATAGTGCGAGGCACTAACATCACAGGCAGTTTATAGTGCGAGGCACTATCATCACACGCAGTTTATAATGCGAGGCACCAAGTAAGGAAATGCATTCGTGCACATTCATACAATGTAAATGTAACATCCACACACAAGCAGATAACAATTTTGAAAAGATTGTAATAGCGGCTTAAGTCCTCTTACTGGAGTCCCCAGCAGAGTCGCCACCTGTCGACGTCGGGATTTTTATTGTCCCTTTCCGTTACTTATTCTTTGGTGTTCTCATTCTTATGTGAGATTTGTGTGAAAAAACAAGTGAAAAAGGTCCGATATGTATAATGTCGACGATTGGACTATAAGAGTCGCCAGTTGGTTTTTTAAATGGTTGTACCAACAAAACCGAGAAAAGGTTTTCACATTGACCCAGTGATGTGACACTGCTAAATGGGTCGGTGAAATCGAGATTCAATTAGGGTCCGGGGACTTGATTATCTGGAGGGAAGGTGTTAGGCACCCCCCGACATCCGTGTTACCACGGTGACCGCCTCTTTTCAAGAAACCATTATCTGTGTGTGTGTGTGTGTGTGTGTGTGTGGGTCAATGTGCTGTTTATTTGGAAGTAGTGCGAGGCCTCGTTCGCACCTATATACACAGGGTTTGAATTTATGTAAAAATTCAGTTTTAAGCAAGATATGACAGTGATGTTTTATAAAAAAGGTTTTTCAAACCCTGATGCTCAATAGTAATTGAGACTTTTTACACTCCCATTTTGTTAAATGCGCGGCTTGGTTGATTTTATTTGACAGATGCGAAGCATCCGTACGAAAATAATTTACAAAATAATGCCGACTTCCTCGTGGGTATGGAAACCATCTGAGGAAATTCAGACACCGCAGAATAATTTACAAGCTACTTACAGCTAAAAATGTCCATCGCGGGAACCGAATCCAGATCCAATGGGATGAATCCGTGATCACATGATTCCTAGGCTCACATGATACCGCAATTTGTATGAAAGCAGTAAGCAGGTATATATATAAAAGCTGTAAATATATATACAGACATGATCACCAACCACGAAGTAGGTCCATGGGGGACCAGAAATATAAATAAAGCTGTTAAAACTATCAACCGCCACAGATGAGACTCCAGGCGGGACAAAACGTAGATAAAGCTGTACAAAGCGATCAACTGCCACGAAGGAAACTCCAGGCAGGACGAATATATATATATATATATATATATATATATATATATATATATATATATATATATATATATATAAAAGCGAGTAAACGCACTGGATGTAAAATCCAGGCTCACCGAACAGAGTTCGATAGCAGTTCATATATATAAGCATATATATAAGAAAGCAATTAAACGCACCAAACCTAAGTTTAGGCTCATCGAACAAAGTCCGACACACAGTTAATATATATAAGTATATATATATAAAAGTGAATAAACGCACCGGATATAAAATCCAGGCTCATCGAACAGAGTCTGACCACAGTTCATATATATAAGTATATATATATAAAAGCGAGTAAATGCACCAAACCGAAGTTTAGGCTCATCGAACAAAGTTCGACACACAGTTAATATATATATATATATATATATATATATATATATATATATATATATATATATATTAAAGCAGTAAACGCTCCAGACCGAAGTCTAGGCTCAACCGAGGCATAACTCGGTAATGTTAGTCAATATATATGTAAAGATATATATATATATATATATATATATATATATATATATATATATATATATAGACTGAAATGAAACCACGGACAGAAGTCCGGGCAAAAGCAAGCAACACGACTCTCAACGTGTAGAAGGGTGTGTGCAAAGATGAAGAGAAAGACTCTAAAGTGTGTAAGAAGGCTTACATCTTACTACTAAAGAAGACTTCTATTTCTTTAGAGTGGGTAAACACTGGCTTTTGTAGGTACAAAAGAAGCTATATATGAGCTAACATGTGTTTAAAAGTGGGCAAATACACTGTATGGGCAAGTGTGGAGCGAGTTCTGCAGGGTTTCCCCGTCTTTTTTCCTTAGAAAATCAGCACCCCAAGCCCCATATTTATAGAGGGGGGAGCTGCAGGTGTACCTGCGGCACCTAGTAGCAGTTGTACCTGAGGCTGCCCGGGGTGCCCTGGGCAGTGTGGGTCCCGCCGTGTCGAAGTACGTACGCGCTATTCGCTCGGTCGCTCATAACTTTCAATCCGCGAGTCCGATGGAAGCGTGCCATATCATTCCGGAAAGCTCTTTCTGAGAGCTACACAATGATATATGATTTGACCTTTTTTTGATTCCAGAAAGATGGGTCCATGACCGAAATGGCATTCCCGGGTGTTCGTCAGGCAGTCCGTTGAGTCGTTTTGCGTAGTTTGCGCTTGGAAGTTAAGATATGGTTCTTGTGGGACTTCCTTTGAAGTATTTTGAGTTGAAATGAGTGTATTTGATTTGAAGTGAAGTTGAGTTGGAAAAATGACCATTTTGCCCCTCCCGGGGTTATGTCCGGTTTTCGCGTAGTTGTAGCAGTCTTTTCTCAAGGTTATCTCTGAGGTTGGCTTGCTGTTGACTTTGACTATCCTCAGGGTCATCTCTGAGGTTGGCTTGACCTCTTGGGGCTATCTCTAGGCTTTGATCTTAATCCCCCGGGGCTATCTCCGGGGTTGAAACTGACTTTCTCTGGGTTATCTCCGAGGTTTGGAACCTGATTTCCCGGGGTTATCTTCGGGGTTGAGAACTGGATCTCTTGCGGCTATCTTCGGGGTTGGAATTGATGTTGTGGTCCTCCAGGGTTATCTCTGGAGTGTGAAAAAGTCACTTTTGTCCTCCTGCATAGTTAGTAACAGGAAAACAAAATTTCAAGTGTCTACACTAAGCACGCATAATGAATAACAATTTGAACAATAAAAACTATTCAACAACAGTATATTAGATTATATAAACTTGCATACTATTTGAAAAGTTAAAGACAAAAATAACTTGCTTAACATCAAAATAAGGTTTAGAAACCTTGCATCATCATGAACAAACTAGATACACAAGCTTGCGAAATTACAGTTGGAATAGGACAAGTAAACCTGCATAACAATAAACAAACTAGCTCAACGGAAGTGTAGAGTTAGAAAACTTGCTCAATTGTAAAAGTAGAATTAGAGAACTTGCTCAATGTAAAAAGATAAGTTTAGAAACTTGCCTCGAGTGTAAGCTATAATATTAAACTCACGTTCACCTATATAGAGGTTTAGAACCACCATTTATTAGATATACTAATATTCACGTTCCAACATAACACACATTTCTAGTTAGACTTATTATTTTAGGACAAGTCTTAAGATACCATGCAAATATCAGAAATTACAAGTGTTAACCCTCACAACACCTGTTTACTATTCATCATGCTCACTAAGTTCTAATATACCACGTTCATCACTTACTAATCATTCGAAACTTTGAATTTATCAATTACATATCATGGTTCTGTTTTAACCTTCTTACTACGTGTTTGACACATTAACATAACCTTATACCAAGTGGTAAGGCTTCCCCAAAATCCGCAGCAGCAGCAGCAGAAGGCTCTGCCTCACATCAGTGTATGGCGCAGCTGCGCCACACACAGCGCAGCTGCGCAGTTTTAAGCCTTGGCAGCAGCACAGCTGCGCTGGTGCACAGATAGTAGCAGAGTCGGCTATGAACAATAGCCGACTTTAGCCCAACAAACACGAATTTTACCCACAAAACAGTAATGTTAACATATAAAATAAATATAAAACTATCATAAACATGATTACTAACATATTCATCAACATAGAACAATTTAACAACACCTCTAACTATTTTAATTTCTCAAATTTCTCATTTTCATATAAAACTCAATATTTTTGACATTCTTCCCAAAAATCAACACTGTGATTTCAATTCTTCACCAAATCACTTCGTTCAAGTTACATTATCTTCGTTTCTTAATGAACTAGCATAAACAAGCTTCAATTTGCAGTTTAGCATATGAATTGACCATCAAAATTGATACTTACACAAGCCATATGAGAAAACATAAACACTGTCATTATTTTCTACTGTTATCCGAAATTAGCATGCAATTTTCTTGTTTAAACACTAGTTCTAATATCACAACCATATATAATCATCATAATCAGTTGTATAACAACAATTTAAAACATAGAAATTATCCGAGTATAAAATTGTTGCAGTAGAACATATATATATATATATATATATATATATATATATATATATATATATATAATACTAAGGTTTAGATAAAATACCTTCAAATTGCTTGAAATCCTTGTTATCACTGAAAATAGTTTGAAAAATTCAAAACCTTCTCTTGTTGCTTCTCTCTCTCAGACTTTTTCTCAAAATCTCTGAACTTTTCTTTTTCTCAGTAATAGTCTAGGATACTAACAACGTAACCCAACTGATAAACCAACGTAAACATAAAACGGCTATGGCCATAATAAGCCTAATAATTATATCAGTTATAATTACAATTACAAATTATAACGTATAACTTATAAATATATTTATATTTATATTTTATTTATTTATTTTATTATTATTATAATTCAAAATTAAAAAGGAAATTCAAAAGCCATAGGGCTTTGTTTGGCAAAGCTCTAAAAATAAAGACTTAATATACTTAAGCCTTGTTTGGGTAAACTCAATTAAAACTACTTTAATTTATTTCAGTACTCCTTATAATATAGTTATTTGTCACACTATATTTAATTAAGTTTTCAATCTTAATTAATTAATTCAAATAACAATTTAGTAAATAAATCATTTAATCACATAACTCAATACAAATAATTAACCATCAAATTGAAATATTAATATAATAATAATTTTCTTAACTCATTAATTATTTATTTAACAAATAATTAACCAAATAAAATCAAATCAATTAAACAAATATTTATTCAACGATAAACACATCCATTAAATATTTATATAATTCAATAAATATTTAAACATTACAATTTGAAATTTCGAATTGTTACACTTATTACTGTCACCACATCCGCGGTTTGTTGTACTAATTCTGGTCCGAGTATTCGTCGTTCTCCGACTTCGTCCCAACATAATGGCGTTCTGCACTTCCTTCCGTAAAGAGCTTCGTATGGTAGCATGCCGATACTCGCATGGTAACTATTATTATATGCAAATTCGACTAAGGGTAGGTGGTCGTCCCAATTTCCCTTGAAGTCCATCACGCAAGTTCTAAGCATGTCCTCTAGCGTTTGTATTGTCCGCTAACTCTGTCCGTCTGTCTGAGGATGATAAGCAATACTTAACCTTAATTGTGTTCCCATCCTCTCTTGCAAGCTTTTCCAAAATTTTGACGGGAAACGCGGGTCTTGGTCAGAAATAATCGATACCGGCACTCCATGTCGTGAAACAATCTCCTTTACGTACATACTCGCTAACTGATTCAAACTGTAGCAGATCTTGATCGGTAGAAAATGTGCAGTCTTTGTAAGTCGATCCACGATAACCCAAATGGCATCCAACCCTTTCTGCGTGACCGAAAGTCCTACCACGAAATCCATCGTAATATGCTCCCATTTCCACTCTGGTATTTCCAACAGTTGTAGCAACCCATTTGGCTGCTGATGCTCTGCTTTTACACGTTGACGAGTCAAACATCTACTAACATATTCTGCGACTTCCCGTTTCTAATTAGGCCACCAAAGGTGTTGCTTCAAGTCTCGGTACATCTTAGTTCCTCCCGAATGAACGGAATATGTCGTATTGTGTGCCTCGTGCAAAATCTCCTCTCTCAACTCGATTACTGCCGGTACCCACACTCTCCTTTCGAATCTTAAGATACCGTCTTTATCTATTCAAAATTTTTCTTCCTCATTTTCTGTGATCCTTTTCCTGATTTTCTCACATTCTCCATCTTTCTTCTGTGCTTCCTTTACGCTATCCAACAATGTCGGACGAGCTTCCATTACAAATAATTTCTCTTCAGACCTCTCGGGTCCCTTCACTTCTATTTCCAATTTCTCAATATCTCTTATTAACTCCTCCTGAGTTGTCAGTTGAAACAATTTCTCCCTTCCTTTTCTGCTCAGAGCATCGGCAACTATGTTTGCCTTCCCCGGGTGATAAATAATCTCATAGTTATAATCTTTGATTAATTCTAACTACCTTCTCTGACGCATATTCAACTCCTTCTGTGTGAAAATATATTTCAGACTTTTATGGTTCGTGTATATCTCACATTTCTCTTCGTATAAATAATGTCTTCAGATCTTTAACGCAAAAACTACTGCCGCTAACTCCAAGTCATAAGTAGTGTATCGTTTTTTGTAATCCTTCAATTGTCGTGACGCATACGCAATAACTTTGCCATGCTGCATCAGCACATAGCCCAGTCCTCTATGCGATGCATCACTATATACTACAAATCCTCCCGTATCATATGGTAAGGATAATACAGACGCCTCGCTTAATCTCTTCTTCAACTCTTGAAAACTCTCCTCGCATTTGTCGGTCCATACAAATTTTACCGTTTTTCTCGTCAGATTAGTCAACGTGGTCGCTATCTTAGAAAAATCTTGGATGAATCTTCGATAATACCCAGCTAACCCTAAGAAACTTCTCACCTCCATTTGTATTCTCGGTTGTTCCCAACTACTTACTGCTTTGACCTTTTCGGGGTCTACTGAGATTCCATTCTCATCCACCACGTGGCCTAAGAATTGAACCTTCTTCATCCAAAATTTGCATTTTGAAAACTTCGCGTACATCTCCTCTTTTCGCAGTGCCTCCAAAATAATCTTCAGATGTTCGACATGTTCTTCCTCTGTCTTCGAGTAGATCAAAATGTCGTCGATGAAAACTACTATGAATTTTTCCAAGTATAGCTTGAAGACTCGATTCATCAAGTCCATGAATGCTGCCTGAGCATTAGTTAAACCGAATGACATTACCTAAAATTTGTTATGTCCATAACGGGTTCGAAATGCAGTCTTATGTATATCTTCATCCCTAACTTTCAGTTGATGATATCATGTTTGTAAGTCGATCTTCGAGAAACATTTCACTCCCTTCAGTTGATCAAACAAGTCATCTATCCTTGGTAGAAGATATCTATTCTTGATCGTTACTCTGTTCAATTCTCGATAATTGATATAGAGACTTATCGATCCGTCCTTTTTCTTCACGAATAACACTGGTGCTCCCCCAAGGAGACACACTCGGTCGAATATACCCCTTATCCAATAATTCTTGAAGTTGTATCATCAATTCCTTCATTTCTACTGGCGCTATACGATATGGAACTTTCAAAATCGGTGCCGTTCCTGGTGCTAAGTCTATTACGAATTCGATTTCTCTGTCTGGCGGAAGACCAGGCAGATCGTCCGGAAACATGTCTCGAAATTCATTCACTACGGGTATATCTTTAATCTATACTCCCTTTTTCTGAGTATCTACGATGTAAGCTAAATAACCTATACATCCTTTCCTTAACAACTTCTTGACCTGCATCATCGTAACGCAACACGATTTCTTAAGCGATGAGCTACCATGAAACACTACCTTAGATGCGAGATCCCAGATTTTATGAATATATTTAATTTTCTCGATTTTTTATATTATAGTATGGAATTGAAATAATGGTATAGTTGTGGGTAATATTTATAAATTTTACAAAGTACGCAAGTGGATATATAATATTCAATTGGTCGGGAAATATTCGTTTTAGCAGGGAATATTCGTACGACGACACAATCAGTGGTGGACCCCACAACAAAATTATTGTCGGATTGAGAAAACGACAAAAATATTTTATTGAAAATAACGGCAGAAGTTTTATCGTTAATACTGTTGAACTACTTGGTAGTAAAAGTACAGTAATACGTGTGGTTGCATAGTAGCACACGGTATTGATTATTGATGCTTACGTGAGAAATCACTCAGTTTTGTACAATTATTGCTACAGTAATTGCTGCATAGTTATATCATATATATATATATATATATATATATATATATATATATATATATATATATATATATAAGTTTATATTATATATATAGTAATAGTGGGTGTGTGTAGTATTGTGTATGATTGGGTGTATACGTGTGGGAGAGGGAAAGTGTGGTTGATGGCTTAAAGTTGGGTGGAGTAGTGTTGATATTGTAGTATATATATATATATATATATATATATATATATATATATATATATATATATATATATATATATATATATATATATATATAATAGATATTGCATGTGGAGATTGTGTGACACCCCCAAATCCCGGTACTTTATTTCTTCAGGATTTGGTGTTCACGTAATCAAAACATTCATTTCTAACTACCCAATTATAGTAAAATTGAATAAACAAAACCTGCCCATACAGGATTAAACTTAAATAAATCTCCCAGGTTATCTAACCTTTACAAACATTCATTCATGCGGAAAATTAAAATAAACTTCATTACAATCTTTAAACCAAGTCTGAAAATAAACTATTCAATTATTACAAGTCTTCAGCATTGCTTCGTCTTTCCTTTCCCTTTACTGGTACTAGGTACATCACCAGTTTCAACCTTAACTGTAAGAAAGTTTACAGGTAAGAGTGAGCAAACAAAGCCCACTTGAAATAATAATAGATAAATCATTTAACTTTACATCATTTGCCAATATTAAGTTTAATAGAACAGAACAATAAATTCTATTACTTTCTGAAAACTGTAACATTTACTGAGGGTGTAATGACCACGAATCATGTCCACAGTTATAAGTAATCTTTCAACTTAAACTTTAACAGTCATAAGACTATAAGGACTTCACGTACTTAGGGGGATCAACCCTTCGTACAATGTATTGTGCACAACCATTTCAACGCTAAGCGTAATCTCTTATAAAAGAGTTGTTCTTCTCAGTATTTAGAATACAAGTCCGTACCAAAGTGAGTTTGGTTTGGATACATCATGGGGTAATTTAGAATTCAACGGTAATCAACTAAGGTTTAGTTGATTACAAACGACATAACTGTATACTATGGAATACTCATAGTTTATTTGATGTTTATAAATTGACATCATGCTTTAGGAATAATCTAATAGTATACAATTTGAATAACTATAACCTACCTTGCTTGAACAATAATAAGACAAGGTTAATTGAATAATAAACATCCACAACATGTATGTAATTGTACATGCTAAACCACAAGTTAAGTACAAGAATAACTTGTTCCAAATAAATTTACACCATTATATGATAATTGAAATTGAAACAATAATTAGTTCAATAACACCAATGATTAGAAACTTATACGATAAAGAACTTGCTAAATATCAAAAGTTAAGACTTAAAAACTTGCTCAATGTAAAATGTAGGTTTAGGAAACTTGCCTTTAGCACAAGCTACACTTTTACCACTTGAATTGATACCCTAAACATATGTCATATTGACATAATTAGTCCTAACCAACATTGTACATTTATATAAACAATTACATTCATCATATGGGTTGAATTACCCATTCACATAATCAATTATATTTCAGGTAGATAATACTTAATAACTTGATATTTCATAGTCTAATAATACTGAAATTATCAGTTAACATTATTATAATAAACACATAACATTTATTTTTTAAGTTTTGTACATTTAAACAAAACTGTCAGACAGTTCTGCCAAGCCGCGCCGCGGCGCCACAGTTTGTACTGTGGCTCGCGCTGCGGCGCTGAGTCGGCACTGCGGCTCAGCGATTATACTACGAGCCGGCGCTGCGGGGCAGTGATTGTGCAACAGGTCGCTTACGTCATGGTGATGGCGCTGCGGCGCCAGCAATGAACTGCTGGGCCGCGCCGCTACGCGAACTGTCAGCGTCGACTGACAGCTTCGACAACCATGAAAGAAAAAGCCAAATTGGCCAAAAAGCTCGAATCTAATAGACTGATTATCATGAAAATTGTATATAGACATCATATAAACATATTGTGAGTACTCCTAACATGTTTCTATCCATCAATTAGCATAAACATCAATTATACAACATCCAATTTCATTGTTTTTGGCAAAACTCCATATTTTGATATTTTCCATGAAAATTAACACTATGACTTTGTTATTAAATCAAAATAGAAATTTTTACACATCATGATTATGATTCTACATACTCTAGCAATTCTAACAGTCAATTTATCAGTACCACAACCAATTAGACCTTAATTTCTATTTTAACTAAAGCCATATTCATACATAAAAACTCTCTATAAAATATTTTCTTCATAAATTACATACTTGCATGAATTAATTTCTCTATGATCATTCATAACTCATGAAACACATACAATTGATAATCATACAAAATTATAATCATAACAACAAAATTTCGTTTATAAAATTTTTCGCAGAGACTTTTTGGGAAGAAGAAAAATTTTAGAGTTTTACAAAAGAAAAGATGGCCTACCTTGGATTATGAAGAAGATGATGACTCTAACTCTTTGATTATCAAGCTTTTCTCCAAAACCTATAAAAACTCTCAATTCTCTCTAGTTTCTTCTTACTTTTTCTTCTTTTCTTCTTCTTCTTCCTCTGAGTTTTCTCTTTTTCTCCTTTCTCTCTCTTCTATCTTACGTATAATATTATAACGTAATAATAATAATAATAACATATATTAATGATATAATATAAGTACTGATATAAATATATCAGTTATAGGAGTTGTAAAATTTAAAAGCCAAAAGGCTTGTTTGGCTAGTCTAAATAAAAATAATCTATTAATCCTTACTCCTTGTTTGGTAAATTGAATTAAAACATAATAGATTAATCCTTATACCTTGTTTGCTAAAATTCTAATAGATTAAAGACTTATTATACAATAAGGTATGTTTGGCAAAACTAAATTAAACTCTTTTAATTTATTTTAATAACTCCTTTATAATAAGGTTATTAATCACACATTCATTTAATTAAATAAATCAATTAAAACATTAATCTATTAAATTACTTTAACACATAAATAATTATAATTTCTTTTATAATTATAATTTCATTTAACCAACTAATATTTTAAACTACAATTTCTCATTTAAAATATTATTATTTATTTAAAACCACTATAAGCTCTCTAGCTTATTAATTAAATTAATTATTATAAATTTCATAACAACTAATTTATTTAGCTCCTTAATTAATTACACAACAAATAATTAATTAAATCACATCAATTCCAATTGCCATAATTCGATAAATATTTGATATTGCCAATAAATATTTAATATCTACTATTTAATTATTTATTCAACAAATAATTAAATAAACTACATCACTCAAATTAAACAATTAATTATTCAATCAATAAACCTATCCATTAAATATTTATATAAATCAATAAATATTTATTATAATAAATTAAAATTATAGAATGTTACATCATTCCCTCCTTACAAGGATTCTGTCCTCAGAATCACAATTCAAACAAATCATTCGTTACATTTTCCCTACTTACAAAGATTCTGTCCCCAGAATCGAAGACACGGATTAAACAAATAACTCAGGGTAATCTTTCATCATTTTCTCTTCGAGTTCCCACGTAGCCTCTTCAGCGTTGTGGTTCCTCCAAATCACCTCCACAGAAGGTATCACCTTATTCCTGAGCACTTGTTCTTTCCTGTCTACTACCTGGATAGGAACCTCTTCATAAGATAAATCTTTCTCGAACTGCAACGGTTCATACTCGATCACATGCTTGTAGTCGGGTTTATATGGTCGTAACACAGAAATGTGAAAAATATTATGAATGTTTTCCAACCCTGGAGGTAGAGCTACCTCGTAAGCCACTTCTCCCACTCTTTGCAGCACTTCAAATGGTCCAATAAACCTCGGGCTTAGTTTTCCCTTCTTACCGACACGAATTTTTCCCTTCCAGGGAGAAACTTTTAGGAATACAAAAGTTCCTACGTCAAATGCACGATCTTGTCTGTGTTGATCAGCATACTTTTTTTGTCTGTCTTGAGCTGCTACCAACCTTGTTCTGATGAGTTTGATAACTTCAGCAGTTTGTTGTACCATTTCTGGTCCTAACAGTTGGCGTTCACCGACTTCATCCCAGCACAGTGGAGTTCTGCACTTTCTGCCGTACAATGCTTCGTAAGGTGGCATGCCGATGCTCGCGTGATAACTGTTGTTGCAAGAAAATTCCACCAATGGTAGTTGATCTTCCCAGCTTCCTTTAAAATCCATGACGCATGCTCTCAGCATATCCTCCAATGTCTGAATCGTTCTTTCGCTTTGGCCATCTGTTTGTGGATGATAAGCCGTACTCATTCGCAATTGAGTCCCTATGCATTCTTGTAGTCTCTTCCAGAAATTCAATGTAAACCGCGGATCTCTATCAGACACTATTGATACTGGCACCCCATGTCTCGAAACGATTTCCTTAATGTACAATCTTGCCAACTGATCAAGACTGAACCTAATCTTTATTGGTAAAAAGTGCGCTGACTTCGTCAGTCTGTCCACTATCACCCAAATCGTATCGCATCCTCTCTGAGTAGTTGGAAGACCCACCACAAAATCCATCGTGATGTGTTCCCACTTCGATTCTGGTATTTCCAACGGTTGAAGTAACTCGCTGGGTCTTTGATGTTCTGCCTTTACTCTCTGACATGTTAAGCACTTCGCTACACATTCTGCGACGTCCCTTTTCATATTTGGCCACCAAAAATGTCGGCGCAAATCTTGATACATTTTCGTGCTCCCTGGATGAATTGAATATTTTGAGCTATGAGCTTCGATCAAAATTTCTTCTTTCAGTTCTGGTGTTGCTGGAACCCAGATCCTTCCCTCAAACCGTAGTAACCCTTCGGTGTCGATCTTGTATTTTACATCACCGCCTTCAATCAAATTCTCTTTGATTTTCGCACACTCTTCGTCTTGTAGTTGGACACTCTTCACTTTGTCCATTAAAGTTGGACCAGCTTCTATCTGAAATAATTGTTCGTCAGATTCCTTTGGAAATTTGATCTCCAACTCCAGTTTTGTCATTGCTGAAATGAGCTCCTCCTGAGTTGTAATCAGCATCAACTTCTCCCTACCTTTCCTGCTTAAAGCATCAGCTACCACATTCGCTTTGCCCGGATGATAAAAGATCTCATAATCGTAATCTTTTATCAGTTCCATCCACCTTCTCTGACGGATGTTCAAATCTTTCTGAGTAAAAATATACTTCAGACTTTTGTGGTCTGTGTAGATCTCACATTTCTCTCCATAAAGATAGTGTCTCCATATCTTCAGAGCAAACACAACTGCAGCCAATTCCAAATCATGAGTCGGATACCCTTTCTCATAATCTTTCAAATGTCTTGATGCATACGCAATAACTTTGCCATTCTGCATAAGAACACAACCCAACCCTTTGTGTGAGGCATCACTATACACCACAAAATTTCCTGTATTGTCTGGTAACGTCAACACAGGTGCTACACTTAGCTTCTTCTTCAAATCTTGAAAACTTTCTTCACATTTCTCCGTCCACACGAATTTTACAGCTTTCCTTATCAAATTTGTTAACGGAGTGGCTATCTTAGAAAAATCTTGAATAAATCTTCTATAATAACCAGCCAGTCCCAAGAAACTCCTCACTTCCGACGGTGTTTTTGGTTGTTCCCAATTGATTACTGCTTCCACTTTCGACGGATCCACTGAGATCCCATCTTTGTTAATCACATGCCCCAAAAATTGTACACGGTCGAGCCAAAATTCGCACTTAGAGAACTTCGCGTACAATTTTTCCTTTCTTAGTGTCTCCAATGTCAGACGTAAGTGTTCCACGTGTTCTTCTTGAGTTTTGGAATACACTAGAATGTCATCAACGAATACCACTACAAACTTGTCTAGGAATGGTTTAAACACCCTGTTCATCAAATCCATGAACGCAGCAGGTGCATTGGTTAAACCAAAAGACATCACCAGAAACTCGTAATGTCCATACCGAGTTCTGAATGCCGTTCGTGGTATATCCTCCTTTCTTACCTTCAATTGGTGATAACCACTTCTCAAATCTATTTTCGAAAAGTACTTAGCACCCTTCAGTTGATCAAACAAGTCATACAGGACTAACTACCCAATTATAATAAAATTGAATAAACAAAACCTGCCCATACATGATTAAACTTAAATAAATCTCCCAGGTTATCTAACCTTTACAAACATTCATTCATGCGGAAAATTAAAATAAACTTCATTACAATCTTTAAACCAAGTTTGAAAATAAACTATTCAATTATTACAAGTCTTCAGCATTGCTTCGTCTTTCCTCTCCCTTTACTAGTACTAGGTACATCACCAGTTTCAACCTTAACTGTAAGAAAGTTTACAGGCAAGAGTGAGCAAACAAAGCCCACTTGAAATAATAATAGATAAATCATTTAACTTTACATCATTTGCCAATATTAAGTTTAATAGAACTGAACAATAAATTCTATTACTTTCTGAAAACTTTAACATTTACTGAGGGTGTAATGACCACGAATCATGTCCACAGTTATAAGTAATCTTTCAACTTAAACTTTAACAGTCATAAGACTATAAGGACTTCACGTACTTAGGGGGATCAACCCTTCGTACAATGTATTGTGCACAACCATTTCAACGCTAAGCGTAACCTCTTATAAAAGAGTTGTTCTTCTCAGTATTTAGAATACAAGTCTGTACCAAAGTGAGTTTGGTTTGGATACATCATGGGGTAATTTAGAATTCAACGGTAATCAACTAAGGTTTAGTTGATTACAAACGACATAACTGTATACTATGGAATACTCATAGTTTATTTGATATTTATAAATTGACATCATGCTTTAAGAATAATCTAATAGTATACAATTTGAATAACTATAACCTACATTGCTTGAACAATAATAAGACAAGGTTAATTGAATAATAAACATCCACAACATGTATGTAATTGTACATGCTAAACCACAAGTTAAGTATAAGAATAACTTGTTCCAAATAAATTTACACCATTATATGATAATCGAAATTGAAACAATAATTAGTTCAATAACACCAATGATTAGAAACTTATACGATAAAGAACTTGCTAAATATCAAAAGTTAAGACTTAGAAACTTGCTCAATGTAAAATGTAGGTTTAAGAAACTTGCCTTTAGCACAAGCTACACTTTTACCACTTGAATTGATACCCTAAACATATGTCATATTGACATAATTAGTCCTAACCAACATTGTACATTTATATAAACAATTACATTCATCATATGGGTTGAATTACCCATTCACATAATCAATTATATTTCAAGTAGATAATACTTAATAACATGATATTTCATAGTCTAATAATACTGAAATTATCATTTAACATTATTATAATAAACACATAACATTTATTTTTCAAGTTTTGTACATTTAAACAAAACTGTCAGACAGTTCTGCCAAGCCGCGCCGCGGCGCCACAGTTTGTACTGTGGCTCGCGCTGCGGCGCTGAGTCGGCACTGCGGCTCAGCGATTATACTACGAGCCGGCGCTGCGGCGCAGTGATTGTGCAACAGGTCGCTTACGTCATGGTGATGGCGCTGCGGCGCCAGCAATGAACTGCTGGGCCGCGCCGCGACGCGAACTGTCAGCGTCGACTGACAGCTTCGGCAACCATGAAAGAAAAAGCCAAATTGGCCAAAAAGCTCGAATCTAATAGACTGATTATCATGAAAATTGTATATAGACATCATATAAACATATTGTGAGTACTCCTAACATGTTTCTATCCATCAATTAGCATAAACATCAATTATACAACATCCAATTTCATTGTTTTTGGCAAAACTCCATATTTTGATATTTTCCATGAAAATTAACACTATGACTTTGTTATTAAATCAAAATAGAAATTTCTACACATCATGATTATGATTCTACATACTCTAGCAATTCTAACAGTCAATTTATCAATACCACAACCAATTAGACCTTAATTTCTATTTTAACTAAAGCCATATTCATACATAAAAACTCTCTATAAAATATTTTCTTCATAAATTACATACTTACATGAATTAATTTCTCTATGATCATTCATAACTCATGAAACACATATACAATTGATAATCATACAAAATTATAATCATAACAACAAAATTTCGTTTATAAAATTTTTCATAGAGACTTTTTGGGAAGAAGAAAAATTTTAGAGTTTTACAAAAGAAAAGATGGCCTACCTTGGATTATGAAGAAGATGATGACTCTAACTCTTTGATTATCAAGCTTTTCTCCAAAACCTATAAAAACTCTCAATTCTCTCTAGTTTCTTCTTACTTTTTCTTCTTCTCTTCTTCTTCTTCCTCTGAGTTTTCTCTTTTTCTCCTTTCTCTCTCTTCTATCTTACGTATAATATTATAACGTAATAATAATAATAATAACATATATTAATGATATAATATAAGTACTGATATAAATATATCAGTTATAGGAGTTTTAAAATTTAAAAGCCAAAAGGCTTGTTTGGCTAGTCTAAATAAAAATAATCTATTAATCCTTACTCCTTGTTTGGTAAATTGAATTAAAACATAATAGATTAATCCTTATACCTTGTTTGCTAAAATCCTAATAGATTAAAGACTTATTATACAATAAGGCATGTTTGGTAAAACTAAATTAAACTCTTTTAATTTATTTTAATAACTCCTTTATAATAAGGTTATTAATCACACATTCATTTAATTAAATAAATCAATTAAAACATTAATCTATTAAATTACTTTAACACATAAATAATTGTAATTTCTTTTATAATTATAATTTCATTTAACCAACTAATATTTTAAACTATAATTTCTCATTTAAAATATTATTATTAATTTAAAACCACTATAAGCTCTCTAGCGTATTAATTAAATTAATTATAATAAATCTCATAACAACTAATTTATTTAGCTCCTTAATTAATTACACAACAAATAATTAATTAAATCACATCAATTCTAATTGCCATAATTCGATAAATATTTAATATTGCCAATAAATATTTAATATCTACTATTTAATTATTTATTCAACAAATAATTAAATAAACTACATCACTCAAATTAAACAATTAATTATTCAATCAATAAACATATCCATTAAATATTTATATAAATCAATAAATATTTATTATAATAATTTAAAATTATAGAATGTTACAGATTGACTAATGGGGGAAGTAATATTTGGATTCACGGAAGGAAAGATAAGTTAGTGGAGGGAGTATAGTGATTAAATGTTGGAATAACCTGTATACGCGGGCTACCCTATACTTGGTGAAATTCTTCTGTTATTCCATTCTTTATTATTCTATTGGAATATCCTGTCTGTGCGTTTTACGTCGGACCTGGTTCCATTTTTATTATTCTGTTGGAATATCCTATTTGTACGTTTTATGCCGGACCTGGTTCCGTCTTAATTATTCTGTTGGAATACCCTGTCTGTGCGTTTTACGCCAGACCTAGTTCCGTCTTATTATTATTCTGTTGGAACATCCTGTCTGTGTGTTTTACACCGGACCTGGTTCCGTCTTTATTATTCTGTTGGAACATTCTGTCGGTGCAAATTTTGCCAGATCTGGTTCCGTTATTATTATTCTGTTGGAATAACCTGTCTATGTGAAGTACCGCATGCATGGTGATTTCTTTTGTTATTCTATTCTTTATTATACTCAGTTGGTTAAAGTTTTGACTTCTATACTCCATGAAATTAGTGGAATATCTTTGATATTTGCGCTTCCTGTGGTATCTTTTCGTGGAAATATTCTTCTAAGTATTCTTGAATTTTACTCCACAAAGCAGTATCATGTTGACAATTTGGACGTTATTAGTTCCTGGATAAATTAATTCTTGAACTTGTTTTATTGAATTCTTATATCATTGTCATCATCCTCATGTTTATATTATGTTAAAAGTCATCTGTGGTCTGTAGTGCATAGATGGACTTGGTATGATTATGACCAGGGATTATTCAGTGTAATCATGACCGTAATGTTACAAATGATGTGGTAAAAGTCCTCATTGGCCCGTAGTGCATTGATGGACAGTTGTTGGCATGATCATGACCATTAATGAATACACAAATATTCTTGGCCCGTAGTGCATGGATAATTGTGGTCGTGATACTAAAGAATATCCTTGGCCGTAGTGCAGGGGTGATTCAATGATGTGGATTATTTATTAAGCTGAGTCTCAGCGATAACAGTGATGAAAAACCTTTTAAATCATAAAAGATAGTAGATTTTATTTTCTACTTGACTCTTTTAGTGGATTGCTTGTTCCGCTGCAGTTAAACTTGATGTCTATTATATTTTATCAGTTTAACATTGTTGGAGACTAATGATAATTTATTATGCATTATCTTAGTCGTAATATTTCTTACTGGGCTAGTTGAGGTCACCCTTTCTTTCACTGTTCTCTTCAAGAAATGAGAATATAGTTGGGACGAGTTGGTGAACGGAGTGATGGTCCAGAGGATAGCATTAGTAGTCTTCACTATTCTGTGAAATAGTGTGATAATAATTGTAATGAGGACTCCTTTTGAGTTTGTATACTCTCTAGTAGACAATATTTGTATTCAAACTCACAATTTATGTTTTGTCGTATTGTACACGATAGTTGTATTAGTAAGTTGTATTTGAATTCTGTACCATGTATATGGCGACCCAAGATGGGTGACGTATACCTAATTTTGGGGTCGTCACAGTTGGTATCAAAGCTTAGGGATATGATCCCTGGCTAAAGTGTGAGACAAGAACTAGGAGGGGAGTGACGGGGAATTCTTTCACTAGTATGACCTACCTAAGTTTATTTGTTATTTAATTGGTTGGTCAGAGTATATTGATAATATGTGACATGTTAATTAACCCTTGTTTTGTGGCAGTATTTGAAAATGACAGCTGAAAATGTCAACAATGGAGTGAATGAGACCGTGACACCTCTAATCACGAACCAGGATAATGTAATATCAGGAGAAGAAGAAATTAGAGATATCTACGTGGTAAGTGAAGAACTAATAGTTGCACCCGAGCTAGTGGCAGAGGTAGAAGCTGAGAGTGAGGAAGAAGAGGAAGAAGAGGAACCTGAGGAGAATTGGTTAGAAGAAATTTATGATCAAAACTTAGAATTACAAAATCGTGTTCACGAGTTAGAACAGCAGGCTGAAGAACGGCAGGCGGTCGTGGAGCAAAGAGATGTAACGATTCAAAATTGTGTTACCCGATATGTGATGCTCGAACAAAATCACGCTTTGGTAGTGTAAGATATTAAAGTTGGAATTTGAGAATTCAAATATCAAGGATCAGCTGAAAGAAGAAACAACTGAATGAGTGAGAATGAAGGATGCGTGGGTAAAAGCCGCACGACGTGTTGATATTGTAGAAAGAGACGTCCGATCCAAAAAGGCTAAAATAGATGATATACATTTCTCTTTTTGGACAGCAATTGGGAGAACCTAACATCGAGTTTTGAATTACCCTGTACAAAGCGGTCAATTTGAACTCGATATGGATCAAAGATTGATGATTCAGATCATGAAGCAGGAGTACGATGAAGTAGTCGAGGGTGGAATATGCCCTATATTAAAGTCATTTCCAACGATAGTGATGACACCAAATGCTACCCTAGACAAGTCAAAGCCGGGTAGTTCAAGGGAGAGCGGTTGTCATGACTTCCCAACAAGTGAGGAACCCAAATGAAGTTATTGCGGGTAAGCTAATCATAAACTCTTGTGAAGTTTGTACCTTATTCGATACTGGTTCTACCCACTCTTATATTTCACCTAGTAGTGTTCAATGTTTGAATTTAACTCCGGAGAAGTTAGACTTTGATATACCTGTTTAAACTCAGTTAGGGGAAACCTTCGTTACCTCCACTATTTATAAATCTTGTTCAAATCAACACTTTCACGTTACCTGTCGATCGTATCTATTTGAAAATACTTGCCTTTGATGTGATTTTAGGAATCGATTGGTTAACTACTCATCATGCTTTTCATAAGGTTGTTAGCTTTCATACTCCTAACCAACCTGTTATGCGAATTCAAGCAACCAAACCACTAAAGTCAATCATTGTCATATCAAACCATAAGTAAAGAGGCCCAATTCTTTCGTTGTTGACTTCCTGGTGTGGAATGCACCGAAACCAGACTTTCCGTAGGAGATGTTGTAAATGACGATGACAAGTTGATAGGTATTAATGTGACGTGTTATCCAAGTCTTGGATGAGAGCCATAGTTTTGAATGATATTTCTATTATTAATAAATTTCTTAACGTATTCTTGAAGACTTCTTGGTCTACCCCAGAGCGTGAAATCAAATTTTGTATTGACCCCAGTACAAAAACCATTTCTTAAACCCTCAAATATTTCTTTACTTAAAACGAATGTATCATGCGCCAAAGAAGTTGGCTCGAGCTGTTGAAGATTACGATCGTACCAATCAATATCATCATGGAAAAGAGAACGTGGTAGCTGACGCGTTGAGTAGAAGATCGTATACAGTTACAAGTGTGAATATACGAACCCATGTGAAGATAACGAATATACGAGTAGAATCGACTTTAATCGATAAAATTAAAGCCGCTCAAGCTACATACTCAGAGCTGATGAATGTGAAGAAGAAGGTTCAAAAGGGCGTTATTCTAGAAGCAAGAATCGATGAAGAGAGGAAATCTCAACCCTCGATTTAATTGATCCATTTGAAATCCTCGATCGAGTAGGAACTGTGGCTTATAGACTCGTTTTACCGTCAAGTATGTCGCGTGTTCATAACATTTTTAACGTATCGACGTTACGTAAATATGTGGACGACCCGAACCATATTATTAATTTAGAACCAGACGAGATAGCAGAAGATTTAACATATGGGGAGATACGTGTTAAAATCTTGGATAAGAAGGATCATATTCGACGCTCAAAGGTTATACCTCAAGAGTTAGAATTTGAAGTAAAGTCAAGGTATCCTCACCTGTTCGGCATACCAGGAACGCACATAAATTTTGAGGGCGAAATTTCATAAGGAGGGGAGATTGTGAGATCCCAGATTTTATGAATATATTTAATTTTCTCGAAATAATTTTTTTTATATTATAGTATGGAATTGAAATAATGTTATAGTTGTGGGTAATATTTATAAATTTTGCAAAATACGCAAGTGGATATATAATATTCGATTGGTCGGAGAATATTCGTTTTAGCAGGGAATATTCGTACGACGACACAATCATTGGTGGACCCACAACAAAATTATTGTCGGATTGAGAAAACGATAAAAATATTTTATTGAAAATAACGACGGAAGTTTTACCGTTAATTCTGTTGAACTACTCGGTAGTAAAAGTACAGTAATACGCGTGGTTGCATAGTAGCATACGGTATTGATTATTGATGCTTATGTGAGAAGTCACTCAATTTTGTACAATTATTGCTACAGTAATTGCTGCATAGTTATCTCATATATATATATATATATATATATATATATATATATATATATATATAAGTTTATATTATATATATAGTAATAGTGGGTGTGTGCAGTATTGTGTATGATTGTGTGTATACGTGTGGGAGAGGGAAAGTGTGGTTGATGGCTTAAAGTTGGGTGGAGTAGTGTTGATATTGTAGTATTATATATATATATATATATATATATATATATATATATATATATATATATATATATATATATATATATATGTATGTATTACATGTGGAGATTGACTAATGAGGGAAGTAATATTTGGATTCACGGAAGGAAAGATAAGTTAGTGGAGGGAGTATAGTGATTAAATGTCACAAAGTCTTGGGTGGATGTTGGTTTTGGTGGAAAAAAATGCCATATAAGGCATGTGTTGAATATATATATGTATATTAAATGTGTGAGTGGGTTTTTATGGAGGAGGTTTTCAGCAAAATCAAGTGGATGATTAGTAAGCCTTTGCCGAAAGGCAAAGGTTATAAATATATATATATATATATATATATATATATATATATATATATATATATATTATAAGTTTTGTTTTTTTTTGAAAAATAGAATATATTATATTTTATTTAAAAGATTTTATTTTAAATATGGACCGTTAGATTAAAGTAAATCAATCTTGACCGTTCATGAGTTAGTTATTATGCAGTCCATTTTTCTATAAATAGGAGCTCATTCCTTCATTATTTCTTACGAATTCACTGAAACTTTAGAGAGAGAAATTATAGAGAAGCTATAGAAAAGTATTCTGCTCCTTCTCTACTCTGATATTCAGTTTCTTTTACGGTAAGGGATATTATTTGTTGTACCCGTAAGGAGTATTATTTCTTTTGTATTCATGAAGAGAACTTCTGTTATTCCATTATTTATTATTCTGTTGGAATAACCTGTATACGCGGGCTACCCTATACTTGGTGAAATTCTTCTATTATTCCATTCTTTATTATTCTGTTGGAATAACCTGTATACGCGGGCTACCCTATACTTGGTGAAATTCTTCTGTTATTCCATTCTTTATTATTCTGTTGGAATATCCCGTCAGTGCGTTTTACGCCGGACCTGATTCCATTTTTATTATTCTGTTGGAATATCCTGTCTGTGCGTTTTACGCCGGATCTGGTTCCGTCTTATTATTATTCTGTTGGAATATCCTGTCTGTGCATTTTACGCCGGACCTGGTTCCATCTTATTATTATTTTGTTGGAACATCCTGTCTGTGTGATTTACACCGGACCTGGTTCCGTCTTTATTATTCTGTTGGAACATCCTGTCGGTGCAAATTTTGCTTGACCTGGTTCCATTATTATTATTCTGTTCGAATAACCTGTCTATGCGAAGTACCGCATGCATGGTAATTTCTTTTGTTATTTCATTCTTTATTATACTCAGTTGGTTAAAGTTTTAACTTCTATACTCCATGAAATTAGTGGAATATCTTTGATATTTGCGCTTCCTCCGGTATCTTTTCTTGAAAATATTCTTTTGAGTATTCTTGAATTTTACTCCACAAAGCAGTATCATATTGACAATTTGGACGATATTAGTTCTTGGATAAATTAGTTCTTGAACTTATTTTATTGAATTCTTATATCATTGTCATCATCCTCATGTTTATATTATGTTGAAAGTCATCTGTGGCCTGTAGTGTATAGATGGACTTGGTATGATTATGACCCGGGATTATTCGGTGTAATCATGACCGTAATGTTACAAATGATGTGATAAAAGTACTCATTGGCCCGTAGTGCATTGATGGACAGTTGTTGGCATGATCATGACCATTAATGAATACACAAATATTCTTGGCCCGTAGTGCATGGATAATTGTGGTCGTGATACTAAAGAATATCCTTGACCGTAGTGTGCAGGGGTGATTCGATGATGTGGATTATTTATTAAGCTGAGTCTCAACGATAACAGTGATGAAAAACCTTTTAAATCATAAAAGATAGTAGATTTTATTTTCTACTTGACTCTTTTAGTGGATTGCTTGTTCCGCTGCAGTTAAACTTGATGTCTATTATATTTTATCAGTTTAACATTGTTGGAGACTAATGATAATTTATTTTGCATTATCTTAGTCATAATATTTCTTACTGGGCTAGTTGAGCTCACCCTTTCTTTCACTGTTCTCTTCAGGAAATGAGAATATAGCTGGGACGAGTTGGGGAACGGAGTGATGGTCCAGAGGATAGCATTAGTAGTCCTCACTATTCTGTGAAATAGTGTGATAATAATTGTAATGAGGACTCCTTTTGAGTTTGTATACTCTCTAGTAGACAATATTTGTATTCAAACTCACAATTTATGTTTTGTCGTATTGTACACAACAGTTGTATTAGTAAGTTGTATTTGAATTCTGTACCATATAATTGGCGACCCAAGATGGGTGATGTATACCTAATTTTGGGGGCGACACATTAGACTTACTCGGAGTCTGAAGGTTCACACACTTGTTCTGACAGTCAATTATCGCTGCATGGTTACATAACCAATCCATTCCCAGTATTACATCAAATTCTCCCAGTCTACTAGGAATCAAGTCTACGCTCAGTTCATGATCTCTAATGTTTGCGCGATGATTTTGATAAACATATTCTATAGGGATTGTTTCCTTAATCGCAACCTCTACGTTCAAGGAATCTTCTAAATGTTCTCGAGGTGTACTACATTTACTAGCAAATTCTTCAGATACAAAAGAACAGGTGGCACCCGAATCAAATAATATATAAGCATTTATATTATTGATTGGGATTATACTTGACACCACGTCCTTCGCAGCTACGACGTCCTGGACGGTCATGTTAAAAGTTCGAGCGGTTGATCGGTTGGGTTGTGCAGGTCCACTAATCATTAACTTGCTTCCTCCTCCCTGGCCCCCGCCAGCTCCACCGCTTCCTTTCTTCGGGCAATCCTTTATCTGGTGCTCTGTCGATCCACAAGCAAAACATCCTCTGATCTTCGTTAGCTTTGGGCAATTTGGCGAGATGTGCCCCTCTTGGCCGCCATTATAGCAAGTGGTCTTCCCCTTCCAGCATTCCCCTTGATGGCTTCTTCCACACTTGTTGCAAGCTTCGGTCCTCTTCTTGAAGTTTCCCTGGTGACTTCTACCTTGGTTATTGTTTTGGTTGTTGTTGTTGTTGTTGTTATTGTGGTTGTTTTTTCCCATTTCCTCTTTCTAGAATTACTCCCTCCATTGCTGCTTCCTCCATGATGCTTATTACAAGTGTTCTTGTTCTTCTTCTTCTTATGATATAGACTTAAGGCCTCACTGCCACCTTCCGTAATGACTGCCTTCTCTAACAAGGTCGTAAAGGAATCAATCTGGAAGACTGATACCTTATTATACAACCACGGCTTCAATCCTTGCTCGAAGCGTCTCGCCTTCCTTTCTTCATCCCCAACTTGGTGCTCCGCAAATCGCGTTAGTTTATTAAACTTAGCAGCGTATTGCGCCACCGTCATGTCTCCTTGTTTTAATTCTAGAAACTTCACTTCCATCCTACTCTTTATACTCTTCGGAAAATAATTCTTGAAAAACAACGTCGTAAACCTCTCCTATGTTATCGTTCCTTCCCCCCTCTCTGCTGATTAATTTCCCACCAATAGTTCGCTTCGCCCCTCATCATGTATGTTGCAAATACTGTCTTCTGGTCTTCACCCACGCGAGCTATAGTGAAGGCCTTCTCGATCTCCTTGATCCAGGTTTGCGCAACTATCGGGTCAATAGTTTTCATGAACTCTGGGGGTCCTACACTCTTAAAGTCTTTGAAGGTTGTTACTGGGACAGCTTGGGGAATGGGTGGTACGAGTTCTTTCCTTCCCCTCAGAGCTTTTCCCAATAAATCTACCAGCCACTGTATCGGATCTACTAGTCCTCTCTCATCATTAACTGACTCTTCTTGGACAGTTATTCTATGTCTGGGCGGCATTTTCTGCATCAATTTTTTTTAATCTTATTATCTAACTATCATATTTAGACATTTGTCAAATGAAAAGAACTAAAAGTTTATAACACGTTTCTGAAATAAGATCATTTATATTCATATGCCAAATGGTTACAATACACGTTCTTTTCTAGCATACTGCCATAAATAAAAATACATATCCCCTAATATCACAAAAGACGGGGACAACACTAGCTTACTACCCCTATACCATTTTTCAAAAGTTGGGGTTACCATCATCTCGCATCTTACACAAAAGATTGAGATTACAACAACATATTAACAACACATAAATAAAACTACTATACTACCGAGCTTTGCCCTCTAGACTCAATCTAATATTCCACGCTCCATGGCGCTCTGATACTCCTTTTGTGTGATGTGTGCCACCATATCCCGACTTATGGTATGCCGGGTCTGTCCTTGCTCAGCTGGGTAGTGATTTACCCCATCGATCAATCTCTCCATGGTCGTACGTAGAGCATAGCCCATCTTGTTCATCTCCCTCCTCTTGCACCACACCTCATATTCTAGATCACCCACTTTGTCATTAGAATCCTCCCACTTCTCCTCGAAGTGGATCATATCCATCACTTCCATCTCTAACTAAGTTCGGAGAGCCTCATTCTCCGTCCGCTCACTCAAAATCTTCTTCTCCATTTCTTCTAACTTTCCTACCAACTCAACGTTCCTCGCCACCTATCGGTGAAATAGGGCCCCCATCTAGATCCATGCCTCCTTACGGTGAGCAATTTCTACCTCCATCTCCTGCATCACTAGTTGCCTCTCAAGAGTCTCAGTTTCTAACTCCTCGACTCTACATGCTAATTCCAAAATTTGTTCTTCATACTCTCCTAACATTCGATCCTCAAAAGTAGACTCGTCGTAGTCCTCCATGGGCTCGGGTTCCTCCTCCACGGGTTCCTCCTCCATGGGCTCCTCCTCCGGATCCGACTCCTCAGGTAGAGGTTCCATCTCCTCCTCCTCATCATCATCATCAATAGGGGCAACTACTAATATAGGCTCCGCTATCAAGGGTGTCTCATAGACTACGTGGATATCACGCGGTTCCTCCTCTACTACTCGGCTAGGTCCTCCCATGTCAGTCATTCTACAATCACCAACATAAGACAAGACAAACAACACTCCATCAGAATGTTAAATAAACATAAGTTCATTATATAGAATGAAGTTACATTTTATAACACACTAAGTCTCTCAGGGAAAACTCTACATGAGTTTATCCCTTTCCTAACTTCTAAGTTTTCCTAAGTTATAATCTAAGGACCCTTGTTCCTAAGGTTTATAACTATAGCTTTGATACTAACCAGTGACGCCCCCAAATTATGACCACCACTTGGTCACTCGAATTCGGTTCATCACGTGCTCAAAGTATTACCATAATAACTAAAATCATATATTTACAATGAAAGATCTAATTTAGAATAATATACAATGTTTTATTATAATTATTCTCCCAAGTCTCGCAACCTACAGTGCATAATAGATTACATAATAATATCGAAGAAAGACTTATTACATAATCCTACATAAGCTCAAACATAGTCTGGAAATAGTCTTAATACAACATAATCAATTTAAACATAAAAGGGACAAGGAAGTCGGTAGCCTTGCCCTTGCCCTTGTCTTTCCCAGATACACCTCCCTGTTTCGCCTTAACTGAAAGATTTTAAATAAGTAAGAATGAGCACAAATTTCTCAGCAAGTAATATACAACAAGGGTAAAGAGTTTTATAACACGAGTGTGAAATATCGAAGTATCATCTCTAAGATAGTTCAGAGTTTCAGCATAATATCATGAATAATGAATACTAACATTCCTTGAAATAAGATCAATAATTCAATATAATCAACCGATATATATGAATTCAAAGGCTATCAAGGTATCCGTCTGGATCATAATTTATACTGAGCAGTCATTAAGGAATATTGAACATCTACTAGAATGACCAATATTAAACTGATAACCCAAAAGAATCAAGTACTATAGATGATCAGTCTACAATACTTTAAGTTATGCGTAACACCACAGTAATAATATACTCATGTGTCGGGGTTTCCAACAACATACATTCCCCTTACAATAAGGGTTGTTCAACTCAGTTTTTAAGATTTTTGCACCAATCAATTGGCTTGGACAGTTTTATAAACATGCATATAGTCTAGCCGAATCAAATGGTATCGACTCTTTCACAATATTCAAGAACAATACCAAGTTCATCATGAATAATAGTTTACACAGGAGTTTAAGTATACTAGCTCGATTGAACAAATAAGTAGGATAACTTACATTCCAAGAGATAAGTTTACGATATTCGCTGGAATAAAGTAATGCAAGAGTTTAGAATACTTGCACAATGTAAAGTAGGGTTCGGATACTTGCCTTATATGTAGTTTATCCACGTTAAGAAATCAACACTTTCGAATCCTATTTATAGCGAATTATATGTTTAAGATGTTCATTAGCTAACACAATCTTTAATCAAGCTTGACATGATTCAAGTATGCACATATGGTACAAAATCAGTTTATACGTCATCACAAGTTTAACTCACGTATCTTTGTTTTGATATTATGTAAAAATCCTTTTGGAATTATCCTTCGAAAGTCAACATTAACCTTTATTTACATCACATAGCATGTTCTGTAATAACCATGAATTTTAAGTCGCAATATATGTAGGTACATTATTGATATTTAAAAACTTTGTGTTATATAGTGATTTAATATGTGACAACATATGTGAAGTGGTGCTTGGATCAATAAACATATATACTATAGTTATGGATATATATATTTATAGATTTCTTTAAAGATGAAAGCTTCGTAACCTAATTATACATTAGGTGAGACAATTAAATAACCTAAGGGTTATGGTAATAAGAAAATGTTAGTATTTAATATGTATACTAATTTAAGTGGATAATCTTGTCATTTCAAGTGACTAATAATTTTTAAACCTATTTCTAGTAAACCTAATTTGGTTATGAGCTAAAGTTACATATATAAGTAATTAAATTTCAAAGGATTAGGAATGAAAACCCTAAATAAAGAATTTGGGTAATATATATTAAAATTGTTAGACTATGTTTATTACATGGCCCAAAACAATTAAAGGAGAAGCCCAAAAGAAATAGAATGCAAACCAATACTTAGCCCACTTGATTAAGGGTATTTTAGACTCTTAATTAATCAAATTTGTGCATTTAAAATAAAAGCAAATTGGAGGAGATAATGGGGGCAAGGGGGACCAGCCATATTAGGCATTTTAAGGCAACAAAATTATGCTAATCAAGTTCCTTAATTAGTAACTCTTACATCAAGTACAAGTGTGTCCATCTCCCATTGGTATAAAATATACTTAGCACCCTTAATCACATGATTAGGCTCAATTGGAAGAGATAAGGCAAAGCCTTTTATCCAAGGGACAACAAAAGTATGGGGAATATTAGTTAAATCGCCACATTTCACTTGCTCGACATTTCATCTCTCTTATTCTTCTTCTTCTATTTTTTCTCCCAAGCTAGCAAAATACAAAGAGAGAAAAGAGAGAGAGGGGTTCGGTTTTGAGAGAGAGAGGAGTGTACTAGCTTGGTTAATGCACCCTAAGATTATTTATTACTTTGGTAAATCAAGGAAGGTTGCTACTAGATCAAGGTATAACCTAAACCTCCATCTTCTTCTTCTATTTTGTGTTATGGCAAGATTTGTTGGGGTTATGAACTAATACTCAAGATACCCTAGTTCTATATATCACCATGTATGGAACTAAGTATCTTGAGTGTTAGATCAAAGGTTTAGAGGAAGAAAATGAGCATATGTTCTCCTAGGGGTTAAACCCTTATTTTTCTTCCACTAAATCTTGTGCAAATCAAGTTTTACAACTTGGATTTGTGATCTGTCGAAGGGGGGGGGTGCTAGATACGTGAGTTATCTCGTAAACCCAAGAGGTGGAACACAAATCTACCAAGTATTGAAGCCTTGGGGGCTGTTTTCCCCAAAACAGTACATATAGAGTATTAATGTTTTAAAACCCTAAAAAGCTATTGTCCCCGTTTTTCTTAAGGCTGTTTCGGATAGTTTCAAGTCTTTTAAAAATTTGGAAAAAATCACAAAGGTACCTTGAGAAGTTATCTATGTGTAGGAAAAAGAACGGACAAGTTTCGATTTATAGGTTGTGCGTAATGGCTATTTCTGTAAAGGACTCCTAAATATTAACACCCAAATTTCTCATAGTGTATACTTTGGAAAATTCCGAAAATTTTACAGTATGTTCATTTATGTTATGAGGGTATACCCTAAAAATTTCAGAATTTTCTGAGTAAAACACGATTTATGAAAAATGAAGCAAGATCCGAGTGTTTTGGGCACTTTAAAATTAGTAAATCACTTTCTAAAATTCCAGAAAAATTTGAGGATCATTATTGGGTCATATATTGTCCAAATCCAGAAAAGAAGAATTTTTGGAATCAGTTTGGTATTTTTCCTAAAAATGATGAAGTTATGAATAAAAGAAAATAAATAATTAAATGATGTCTTAAATAAGAAAAATGTGATTTTAATACTTGAATACTCCTAATATATAATATTATGACTATTTTAGGGTATTTTGGTAATTTATAATAAGAAATATTATTTATGACCATTTATAGATATTAAATAAGTGGTTTAATAAAGGGTGAATAATGAGAATAAATTGTTTATTGATCTAATAAATTATTAAAATGTTATTATGATATTAATAATATTAGAATATGATATTATTAAGTAAATAATAATATTCGAGATT
Organism: Panax notoginseng; assembly: GCA_016801055.1. Classification (NCBI taxonomy): domain Eukaryota; kingdom Viridiplantae; phylum Streptophyta; class Magnoliopsida; order Apiales; family Araliaceae; genus Panax; species Panax notoginseng. The sequence continues at coordinate 74,051,866 of CM029021.1, forward strand.
AAATAAAATATTATTAAAAATATAATAATATTAGTAAAGGAATAAAATATTATTAAATAATTAATGATATTAGTAAACGAATAAAATATTATTCAAATATTAATACTATTAGTAAATGAATAAAGTATTATTAATTGATTAATAATACTAAAGCATAAGTAAGATATTATTAAAGTAATAATATTAATGCATAATTAAAATATTATTAAGAGGATTAATAATATTAGTAAATTATTAAAATATTATTAAAATGTTAATAATATTAGTAAGTGAATAAAATTATTATTAGTGAACTAATAATACTAAGAGGTGATTTAAATATTATCATGATTAATAATATTATGTGAATTAAAGGTATTTGCTATTTAATAGTAACATTATGGAGGGAAGATAATATTTTTAAGAACTAAATGTAATATATGATATCTATGTGATTACATAATCTAATGTTATTCTATGGCTAATTGAAAGATTAACTATAGGTTTCTCAAGGGAAGATAATTAAACTGCCTAGCGGATAGAATTTAATTGCGTAGCCGTAACCTACAAACGAGGCAAGTTCCCTAACTCAAACTCGAGTAATTATTTTCAAAGCAGGTTAGTGAATAATTATTGATGATTATTCACATCTATATTGATTATTAAGATTCGCACTTGGTGCAATTGAATTCCTTTTCTATTATTATTAAACTGCGAATTAAATTAAAGTTCTTTCATTCATGAACTATTTATGAGATAGATATATGCTTATTGTATCAGCTAGATCAAGCATGTTTAAATTTGTTAAATCAAATGTGTTTTAAAAAGTTGTTCTTATTAAATTGATATGATAAGAACTCATGACTGAGAAAAGGACGAATTTGATTATGGCATGATGCTGGATTATTAAGTGTTTATGCATAAATCATAGGGTATAAAAGGCTGATCCCCTTAAATACCAAAACTTATTAAGAGGTCCAGTTTAAATGACTGAGAACCTTGGCAAATGTTCATGATTATTTCAAAACCACTCAGTACATGCTATTCAATTATTCGAATATTCAATTGTTGATTATTAATTCATGTTCCTTCACAATCTTATACTATTATTGAAAATTAAAAGCAAAAATTCTTTCTAGTCATGATATATCTCCCTTATACATAAACTTACTAAGCAAATTAGTTGCTTACCCTTGCTATATCATGACATTTATTTCAGTTAATCCTGAAGGATCCAATACGAAAGACAAAGGCAAGGGCAAGATCCAAGAATAGTTTAGAATGAATGTTATTTATTATTATCTGATGGAATTTCTTATGCAAACCTTTTGTAATATGAATTGTGAGTTTAAGTTAAGGTTAAGAAGACCTTGGGACTATATTATGAAACTTTATTATAATGAACAATGTATGTTTATTATTCTGTAATAGTTATAGAATGCTAATGATGATGATAGATCGTGACCACCGAATCTGAGGTTAGAGAACCTGGATTTAAGGGTGTCACAGGTTGGTATCAAAGCCATAGGTTATAAGCATTAGGAATGCAAAACCTAGGTTATAACCTTAGTAGAAAACTCTTATAGAGTATGTTAGCTAGGTGATGGATTGAGGAGATCCATCAAGTTTTAGTTGTACTGAATAAAATATCATTTCATTTTATCAATGAATATATTTTATTGTGGTACTGATGTTGGTTTTATTTTTGATGCTTGTAGGATGTCTGAAGAACACCAGGGCAGTCACTCAGTGGAGCAAGAGCCTATTGAGCGCGAGGTCATGGAAGAAGCCCCAGTACACTGATACACTCCAGTCACTCTGATAGGGGATTTGCTGAGGAGAATCAATCAATTAGAAGGCAGAGTGGGAGAACTAGAGGTTGAAAACCATACACTCCAGTACACCGAAGGTCAATATAAGGATGCGGCTTATCAAGCCCATATGGAGGTAGTCGTACAAAAGGGAAAGTTGGATGAGTTGGAGTTGCAACTTGGGATGCTGAAAGTGCAGCTTCAGGCCTTGATTGCTGAGCTTGAGGTGGAAAGGTTGGAGAGGACCAGGATGGATGAAGCATGGTATAATGCAGCTACGAGGGTTGACCAGTTGGAAGGTGAGCTACTGGCGAAGGATACCAGGATAGAGACACTGGGGTTAGCGCTTGATACAGCCTTCCAGAACCAGAAGGGACTGAGCGTTAGGCCTCGTGTGGAGATCGGCGAGTCGAGAAGGGTGGTTCGACGCCGAGTGATGGATGAGACTTTTCCCGAGATGTCTGTGCATGTGGCTCAACCAAGCCACCAGTGAGGCTATGGAATAGGCCATATATTATGTATATAAATGCACTAGTACTACACTTTGTCTATCAGTTTTTATGATGATGTAAACCTCAACAGGTGTGAGGTAGTAAGTGGGTAGATTGTTTTTTTTATGTAGGTAGGAAGGTATGACCTTAGTAATCCAATCTTTTGTGATTAAAATGGGATAGTAGCATTTATAAAAATATACCTGTATTAAACATGTGAGTCACCGAAGATTGGTATATGAATATAAATGCATTATTATGATATGTGTTGGAAAATTTAAATAGTAAATTGTCTATTTAATGTTATGTGAATCCAGTAGACTGAATTGGAAATTTTTTTTTTCTTTTTTTTAAGCAAACTTAACCCACTAATTGGGGAGAAAGACTTCCAAATCTTGGTAATTTAAAACTCTCATATAATGATCATGTGATTGTTTGAACACAGTAGCGTATTACATGCTAAGTACTTATATGATAATAAAACCCAAGTAACGTGTTAGAATTTTGTTTCATTAGATAATGCTGCCCAGACGTGTAGTAAGGAACCAAGAGATCGAAGAGTCAATTAATACTGCAGTGGGAGCTCAACCAAACTCAATGCAAGACTTTATCAACATGATGGCTGAAGCTATGAGGAATCAAGCTCAACCTGCAGGAAATCAGGCGGGAAACCAACTAGTCAACTTTAAGGACTTCAAGGCAGTAGGACCGCCGGAGTTTAGAGGAACAACAGACCCGATAGAGGCCCAGACGTGGGTAAAGGAGATTGAGAAGGCCTTCATTATTGCTAGAGTAGCAGAAGAGCAGAAAACAATTTTTGCTACCTACTTAATGAAGGGTGAGGCTAACTATTGGTGGGAGGCCAACTAGAACAAAGCCGGGACTGGAATCGTGACTTGGGAAGCGTTCAAGAAGTTGTTCTTTGTGAACTACTTCCCTGAGAGTATACAAGAGAGAATGGAGATCAAGTTTTTGGAATTGAAACATGAGAATATGTCAGTGTTAGAGTACGCTGCGAAGTTCAATGAATTGGCCAGATTCGCTCCACATCAGGTGGACACGGAGGTGAGGAAAGCAAAAAGGTTCGAAAATGGATTAAAGCCGTAGATTTACAGTAAGGTAGCGATTTTATAAATCACGTCATTCTCAACTCTGTTGGAGAAAGCTCTCATAGCGGAAGGTAGAAGCGAAGCGGTCTCAAAGTATAATCGGGAGAAGAACAAGAAGAAAGTAGAAGGTGGGAATCAAAATGTTAGCAGTGGTGGTAGCAACAACAAGAAGCGGAAGTGGAGCAGTGGGGGTAGTAATTTGGAGAGTCAGTAAGGAAGTGTACAACAAAAGAAGTCGGTGTGTGGAAACTGTGGAAAGGGTCACTCGGGAGAGTGCATGAAGGGAAAAACGATATGTTATACCTGTGGATAAGAAGGGCATACCTCACCCAATTGTCCTAAGGTGAAGAAGGGAGGTTGTTTTAACTGTGGTGAAGCGGGACATCGGATCAAGGATTGCCCGAGGAAGAAAAGCACGGATGGCAGAAACGGTAACAGGGGCAATAACACTAGGACAACCAGTAGAGGACCAGCCCAGCCAAACAAGCCGACATCGAGGACATTCAATTTGATAGTGCAAGATGCCGTGGCATCCAGGGAGGTGGTGTCAGGAATAATTCCGATCAACGATATATATGCCTATGTGTTATTCGATTCGGGAGCTTCATGTTCTTTCGTATCTGATAAATTTCCTCAAAGATTAAGTTTGCCTCGTGAACTATTAGAATACCCAATGAATGTAGAAGTAGAAAACAAAGAAATTATCCCTGTAGACTACATCTTTAAGAACTGTTGTGCTGATGTAAGGAGGTTCAAGCTTAACATGGATTTGATACCGATTCGTCTTGGAGAGTTTGATGTAATCCTCGGGATGGATTGGTTATCGAGTGACGAAGCGGTTATTGACTGTAAGAAAACGTGCGTACACCTAAAGACTCCGAATAAGTCAAAGGTGGTATTTCATGGCAGTAAATCGCCGAGACAATCTTGTTGTCTGACGATGGTGCAAGCAAAGAAGTTGCTTAGGAAGGGTTGTATAGGCTATTTGGCTCACGTTGTGGATACCCGCAGAGTCGAGGGTGAACTGGGTCAGATACCTATTGTAAGGGAATTCGTTGATGTCTTCCTAGATGAGATTCTAGGATTGCCACCAGATAGAGAGGTAGTGTTTGTTATCGATTTGGCACTAGGGACTTCACCGGTATCCAAAGCGCCGTATCGTATGGCTTCGATAGAAATGAAGGAACTGATGGTTCAACTACAAGAGTCGTTAGATAAGGAATAGATTCAACCGAGCGTATCACCGTGGGGAGCACCAGTCTTATTCGTAAAGAAGAAGGATGGATCATTAAGGCTTTGTATCGACAACCGAGAGTTGAACAAGGTCACCATTAAGAACAAGTACCCGTTGTCCAGGATCGACGATTTGTTTGATCAGTTGAAGGGGGCGAAATACTTTTCAAAAATCGACTTGAGAACCGGTTATCACCAATTAAAGGCGAGACAGGAGGATGTTCCAAAGACGGCATTCAGAACTCGGTATGGACACTTTGAGTTTCTCGTAATGTCATTTGGATTGACGAATGCGCCAGTAGCATTCATGGACTTGATGAACAGAGTGTTTAAATAGTATTTGGATAAGTTTGTTGTCGTGTTCATCGATGACATTCTGGTATATTCAGAGACGGAGGAAAAGCACACTGAACATCTAAGGATAGTATTGGAGACGTTAAGGAGGGAGAAGTTGTATGCAAAGTTCTCCAAGTTTGAGTTTTAGTTGCAGAAAGTGCAGCTTTTGGGTCACATTATCGACAAGGATGGTGTTTCGGTGGATCCAGCAAAAGTAGAAGCGGTTATCAACTAGGAACAGCCAAAGACGCCGATAGAAATCAGGAGTTTCTTGGAATTAGTAGGATACTATCGGAGATTCATTCAAGATTTTTCAAAGATAGCATCGCCGTTGACCAACCTTACTAAAAAGACGGTGAAGTTCGTTTGGACGGAGAAATGTAAAGAGAGTTTCATGGAATTGAAGAAGAGGCTCAGTCAAGCACCTGTGTTGGCTTTACCAGATAATACGGGAGGATTTATAGTGTATAGTGATGCATCACACAAGGGTCTTAGCTATGTACTGATGCAGCACGGTAAGGTCATTGCGTACACTTCACGTCAGCTAAAGGACTATGAGAAGGGTTATCCGACTCATGACCTGGAGTTAGCAGCAGTAGCTTTTGCCTTGAAGATTTGGAGGCACTATTTGTATGGAGAGAAGTGTGAGATATATACGGATCACAAGAGTCTGAAGTATATCTTTACGCAGAAGGAGCTAAATATGAGGCAGCGCCGATGGCTAGAATTGATCAAGGATTATGATTGTGAGATTCTGTACCATCCAGGCAAAGCAAATGTAGTGGCAGATGCCCTGAGCAGAAAAGGCAGAGAGAAGTTACTGAAGTTGACCATTCAAGAGGAATTGGTGAAAGATTTCAAACGACTTGATGTAGAGGTTAAGTATCCGACGGAGACCAATGAGAAATTATTTACAGTGGCAGTGAGCCCGACTTTATTAGATAAGATTAAAGAGGCTCAAGAGAAGGACGAAGATTGCGACAACATCAAGAAGCAGTTAGCTGAAGGGGATGAATTGAAATACAAGATTGATGGCACCGGACTGCTGAGTTTCGAAGGACAAATTTGGGTACCGTTAGTACCAGAACTAAGAGAAGAGATTTTGCAAGAAGTGCACAGTACGAGGTACTCGATACACCCAGAAAGCACAAAGATGTATCAAGATTTACGTCAACACTTTTGGTGGCCAAACATGAAGAGAGAGGTTATAGAATGCGTCAGCAGATGTCTAACTGGTCAGAGAGTCAAGGCAGAGCATCAACGACCGAGTGGATTACTACAACCTTTAGAGATTCCAGAATGGAAATGGGAGCACAGCACAATGGATTTTGTGGTGGGACTTCCAGCAACGCAAAAAGGGCACGACGCCATATGGGTGATTGTAGATCATCTTATGAAGTCGGCTCACTTTTTGTTGATCAAGATCAGGTATAGTTTGGACCAGCTAGCCAAATTATATATCAAAGAAATTATCTCGGGACATGGCGTACCAGTATTTATTGTATCGAATAGAGATTCGCAATTCATGTCAAACTTCTGAAAGAGTCTTCAAGAAAAAATGGGGACGCAGCTATGGATGAGCACCGCGTATCATCCGCAGACCGATGGATAAAGCGAGAGAACAATTCAAACGCTTGAAGACATGCTCAGAGCTTGTGTGACGGATTTCAAGGGTAGCTGGGAGGACCATCTTCCATTAGTAGAGGTCGCATACAACAATAGCTATCACACCAGTATTAGAATGTCGCCGTACGAAGCACTATATGGGAGGAAATATAGAACGCCCTTATGCTAGGATGAAGTGGGTGAACGTCGACTGTTGGGACCAGAACTGGTGCAGCAGACCGTAGAGATCATCAAGGTGATAAGAGCCCGACTGGAAGCAACTCAAGATCGCCAGAAGAAGTATGTAGACTTGCATTGACAAAAGAAAGATTTTGAAGTGGAAAGTTATGCATTTTTGAAAGTATCTCCCTGAAAAGGAAAGATAAGGTTTGGAAAAAAAGGTAAACTGAGTCCGAGATTTATTGAACCCTTCGAGATCTTGAGGAAGATAGGTGAAGTGGCGTACGAGGTAGCTCTACCTCCTGAACTGGAACATATTCATAATGTGTTTCATGTGTCAGTGCTACGACCATATAAGCCTGATTACAAGCACGTGATATCGTACGAGCAAATTCAGGTCGAGAAGGATTTGTCGTACGAGGAAGTTCCGGTTGAAATTTTAGATAGAAAAGAGCAGAAATTACGAAATAAGGTTATACATTCTGTAAAAGTTCTTTGGAGGAATTACAATGCTGAAGAAGCTACGTGGGAACTCGAAGAAAAGATGAGGGAAAATTATCCACATCTTTTTGAGTAACCCTATATGTAATTCTGGGGACGAAATTCTTATAAGGGGGGATGATGCAATAACCGTGAATTTTAAGTCGCTATATATGTAGGTACATTATTGATATTTAAAAACTTTATGTTATATAGTGATTTAATATGTGACAACATATGTGAAGTGGTGCTTGGATCAATAAACATATATACTATAGTAATGGATATATACATTTATAGATTTCTTTAAAAATGAAAGCTTCGTAACCTAATTATACATTAGGTGAGACAATTAAATAACCTAAGGGTTATGGTAATAAGGAAAGGTTAGTATTTAATATGTATACTAACTTAAGTGGATAATCTTGTTATTTCAAGTGACTAATAATTTTTAAACCTATTTCTAGTAAACCTAATTTGGTTATGAGCTAAAGTCACATGTATAAGTAATTAAATTTCAAAGGATTGGGAATGAAAACCCTAAATAAACAATTTGGGTAACATATATTAAAATTGTTAGACTATGTTTATTACATGGCCTAAAACAATTAAAGGAGAAGCCTAAAAGAAATAGAATGCAAACTAATACTTAGCCCACTTGATTAAGGGTATTTTAGACTTTTGATTAATCAAATTTGTGCATTTAAAATAAAAGCAAAATGGAGGAGATAATGGGGGCAATGGGGACCGGCCATATTAGGCCTTTTAAGGAAACAAAATTATGCTAATCAAGTTCCTTAATTAGTAACTCTTACATCAAGTACAAGTGTGTCCATCTCCCATTGGTAGAAAATATACTTAGCACCCTTAATCACATGATTAGGCTCAATTGGAAGAGATAAGGCAAAACCTTTTATCCAAGGGACAACAAAAGTATGGGGGACATTAGTTAAATCACCACATTTCACTTGCTAGACATTTCATCCCTGTTATTCTTCTTCTTCTATTTTTTCTCCCAAGCTAGCAAAATACAAAGAGAGAAAAGAGAGAGAGGGTTTCAGTTTTGAGAGAGAGAGAGGAGTATACTAGCTTGGTTAATGTACCCTAAGATTATTTATTACTTTGGTAAATCAAGGAAGGTTGCTACTAGATTAAGGTATAACCTAAACCTCCATCTTCTTCTTCTATTTTGTGTTATAGCAAGATTTGTTGGGGTTATGAACTAATACTCAAGATACCCTAGTTCTACATATCATCATGTATGGAACTAAATATCTTGAGTGTTAAATCAAAGGTTTAGAGGAAGAAAATGAGCATATGTTCTCCTAGGGGTTAAACCCTTATTTTTCTTCTACTAAATCTTGTGTAAATCAAGTTTCACAACTTGAATTTGTAATCCATCAAAGGGGGGGTGCTAGATACATGTGTTATCTAGTAAACCCAAGTGGTAGGACACAAATCTACCAATTATTGAAGCCTTGGGGGCTATTTTTTCCAAAACAGTCCACATAGAATATTAAGGTTTTAAAACCCTAAAAAGCTACTATCCTCATTTTTCTTAAGGCTGTTTCGGATAGTTTCAAGTCTTTTAAAAATATTGAAAAAATCACAGAGGTACCTTGAGAAGTTATATACGTGTAGGAAAAAGAAAGGATACGTTTCGATTTATAGGTTGTGCGTAATGGCTATTTCCGTAAAAGACTCCTAAATATTAACACCCAAATTTCTCACAGTGTATACCCTGGAAAATTCCGAAAATTTTATAGTATGTTCATTTATGTTATGAGGGTATACCCTGAAAATTTTAGAATTTTCTGAGCAAAACTCGATTTATGAAAAATGAAGCAAGATTTGAGTGTTTTGGGCACTTTAAAATTAGTAAATCACTTTCTAAAATTCCAAAAAAATTTGGGGATCATTGTTGGGTCATATACTGCCCAAATCCAGAAAAGATGAATTTTTGGAATCAGTTTGATATTTTTTCTAAAAATGATGATGTTATAAATAAAAAGAAATAAATAATTAAATGATGTCTTAAATAAGAAAAATATTATTTTAATGCTTGAATACTCCTAATATATAATATTATGACTATTTTAGGGTATTTTGATAATTTATAATAAGAAATATTATTTATGACCTTTTATAGATATTAAATAAGTGGTTTAATAAAGGGCGAACAATGAGAATAAATTGTTTATTGATCTAATAAATTATTAAAATGTTATTATGATATTAATAATATTATAATATGATATTATTAAATAAATAATAATATTCGAGATTAAATAAAATATTATTAAAAATGTAATAACATTAGTAAATAAATAAAATATTATTAAATGATTAATGATATTAGTAAACGAATAAAATATTATTAAAATAGTAATACTATTAGTAATTGAATAAAGTATTATTAATTGATTAATGATACTAAAGTATAAGTAAGATATTATTAAAGTAATAATATTAATGCATAATTAAAATATTATTAAGAGGATTAATAATATTAGTAAAGTATTAAAATATTATTAGGATGTTAATAATATTAGTAAGCGAATAAAAGTATTATTAGTGAACTAATAATACTAAGAGGTGATTTAAATATTATCAAGATTAATAATATTAGGTGAATTAAAGGTATTTGTTATTTAATAGTAACATTATCGAGACAAGATAATATTTTTAAGAACTAAATGTAATATATGATATCTATGTGATTATATAATCTAATGTTATGCTATGACTAATTAAAAGATTAACTATAGGTCTCTCAAAGGAAGATAATTAAACTGCCTTGCGGATAGAATTTAACTGCGTAGCCGTAACCTACAAACGAGGCAAGTTCCCTAACTCAAACTCGAGTTATTATTTTCCAAGCATGTTAGTGAATAATTATTGATGATTATTCACATCTATATTGATTATTAAGATTCACACTTGGTGCAATTGAATTCCTTTTCTATTATTATTAAACTGCGAATTAAATTAAAGTTCTTTCATTCATGAACTATTTATGAGATAGATATATGCTTATTGTATCAGCTAGATCAAGCATGTTTAAATTTGTTAAATCAAATGTGTTTTAAAAAGTTGTTCTTATTAAATTGATATGATAAGAACTCATGACTGAGAAAAGGACGAATTTGATTATGGCATGATGCTGGATTATTAAGTGTTTATGCATAAATCATAGGGTATAAAAGGCTGATCCCCTTAAATACCAAAACTTATTAAGAGGTCCAGTTTAAATGACTGAGAACCTTGGCAAATGTTCATGATTATTTCAAAACCACTCAGTACATGTTATTCAATTATTCGAATATTCAATTGTTGATTATTAATTCATGTTCCTTCACAATCTTATACTATTATTGAAAATTAAAAGCAAAAATTCTTTCTAGTCATGATATATCTCCCTTATACATAAACTTACTAAGCAAATTAGTTGCTTACCCTTGCTATATCATGACATTTATTTCAGTTAATCCTGAAGGATCCAATACGAAAGACAAAGGCAAGGGCAAGATCCAAGAATAGTTTAGAATGAATGTTATTTATTATTATCTGATGGAATTTCTTATGTAAACCTTTTGTAATATGAATGGTGAGTTTAAGTTAAGGTTAAGAAGACCTTGGGACTATGTTATGAAACTTTATTATAATGAACAATGTATGTTTATTATTTCGTAATAGTTATAGAATGCTTATGATGATGATAGATCGTGAGCACCGAATGTGAGGTTAGAGAACCTGGATTTGGGGGCGTCACATGTTCCTTATCACATTACGTAGCATGTTGATCATATATTACACGTTAAAGAAATCATGTAGGCATGCTTCAAACATCAGTTCAAAAATAGAACTCATTTGTGACTGCTGCACGGCGCAGCTGCGCCCTGTTTAGGCCTAGGGACGGCGCAGCTGTGCTGTCCCCTTGCCAGACCAGGACTGAGCTGCTGCCTTGCAGTTTATGTCCCACTTTAACATACCATTTATACCTATAGTCTAACATACATGCATGCTAGAAGCTTTCACATACCACTTTACCATTCTTGTGTTTATTCCTATAAGTTAAACTTGCATTTCTCATGGCATTTAAGCAAAACATTATCAAGCGGTTTTAAACCACCTCTAGCATTTTAGGTACCATACAAGTTAATTGGTCCAAGATCAGATTTCAAGACTGGCTAAACTATGACTGCAAATTGGCGCAGCTGCGCCATGGCTAAGCCTAGGACCGGTGCAACTGCACTGTTCTCTGACTATGCCAAGACTCAGCTGCTGCCTTGTGGTTTCTATCCAGCTTGACCCAAAACAATCATACATGTTATATTTGTCATTTTGAAGGTCTTTTCATGCTTCTTAAGTCAACCTAGGTCCTTCTTTCATAATAAAATTCTAAATTGATTATTTCGACAATTTAAGGCCATCCAAGGTCATAAAACCACAAAGGCTATCATGCTTGCTCTCTAAACATACAAGATAGTTATAACACTCATAATAGGCATGCTTGTGTGTATTCATAACACATATATGCACTTTGTACTGCTTTGGTTGAAAACATGCTTCGTTTATGCTTTTCTTGAAATGTGATACACAAGCACGTTATATATACATTTATACTACATGAGTGTGCCTAAGAGTGTCATCAAACATGATCACAAATGTCAGATTCTAGTCCTCAAGGTAGTTTGACAATATTCACATTCAAAGCTCACTAGTAAGTTCAACATGTTCATGCTTGCTTACTAACCTCATAAACACCATCTAAAGGTTTATTCATGCATTTCTAAGTCTTACTAATATGCTTGCAAAGTCAGTATACATACATGGCATACATACACAATAAGTTCATTCCTATGTCCCTAAATCCATTTTAAGCTACAAACTTTCTTTAATCATGTTAAGCTATTCTAACATGCTCACATTAGGTCCATATCTCTATATATACCCCTTACATATGCTTGTATGATATCATAAGTCATGGTACTATAACAAATTTCAAAACAGAAGCTCAAAACTGAATTCTGAGGCCGGCGCAGCTGCGCTGCACCTCAGTGTAAATCTGGCGCAGCTGCACTGTGTCTGTTTTAAACCAGTAGCAGTCTGCTTCGGCAGATTGCTAGCCCAACCATAAAATTTACTCATGAAATTATTCCTAAACACTCATGTTGTGACGAACGAGAATTTTATAAATTATTTTAAATACTTATTGAAGTAAATAAATATTTTTCGATGATTTAATTATTAGATTTAATAATTAATCGATGCAATTGTGGTAGATTAATTTAATTATATGTGTTACATTTATTAAATTAATATGGAGAACAATTATTATTCAAGTATGTAATTATGTGAGCTTGTCGAATTAAATAAGTTATTTAATTAAGCATGATGTTATTTAATTAATCTAATTATTAATTAGAGATTTAATAAATTGTTATTATTTATTAATGAGAAAAATTAATTATGTGACTATATGAATTTATGAGAAAATATTATATTTTATTTATAATAAATTAAATAAAATATTAGAGTTATTTTATAAGGAGTGTGACATTTATTAAACTATATAATAAAAGGTTTATTAAAATAATGAGCTTTGAATTTATTTGCTAAGCCAAACATGGCACTAAGAGAGGTTATGGGCACTTAACCCATGACTGGGCAACTGACCACATCGCGTCAGTTTTATTTCTTCGACGCTTCCTTCTTCTTCTTCATAATTTCCTAAGTCTGGCATTATTTTCAGAGAGAGTTCAGAGAGAAGGTGAGAATTTTTGAGAGAATTTATGAGTGTGTAATTACAGGTTATTGCAAAAAGGGTTATCTGATCATCTTATACTCTGGGTAATTCTCTCCAAACCCAATTTCTACATTTACGCCTTTTAGGTTTTCATAAAATTGCTTTCACAATTTTCTAAAAATCTCTGTGTTTGGTATATGAGATGAGTATAACTTTATATATGTGTGTTATGTTATACCGAATAGTGTTTAATTATATATACCATGTAAGCCATGTGATCAGTTTCATGAAAGCATGTCGTACGTATGTTTTTCAAAATAAACAGAGTACGTGATATGGCCATATGGCCATATATGTGATTATTAATGTATTGATTATATATTATCCCTAAATTTTGGACTTGTATGTTGTTATGCATGTTAATACGAAGAGTTTAAGCCTTAAACGAACGAATTCGGTGTTGTAACGAATTCGTAGGGAGAATTTTCACATAAAGTTTTCTAAAACTTCATGAACATCAAAGTCAGTGAATTGTTAGGCTTTAAATCTGTTATTAAGTGTTTAAAATTAGTTTTGTCAGTATATAAATATTGGGTATTAATTATATATGAATTCCAACATGTGGGTATGTTTAATTTGGAGAATTAATGATTTTGTAGTAATTATTTTCGCTGAATTCTGTGTTCTTCGCGAACTGGAAAAAAAAAATAAAAAAAATGAGCTTTTAAATTTTCTAAGTTTAACAATGGGTTAGTGTATTAAAATAATGAACATGTAAATATGTTAGAAATATTATATGATGATAAAATATTTGTTTAGCATGTAAATAACATAATTACATGTGAATTGTATTATTAAATACATAATTAGTTATTCATTCATGACGAACAAATTAGGTGTCAACGTGATGATTTGACTAAGTTAGTCAATTATTAAAGTAGACAATGAGAATAAGTTATGATGATTAGTTAATAATTAACTGGTATTGAATGTGAATGGTATGTAGGATTTATTTCAAAGAACGTGATTAGTTAAAGTGTAATCTACACGCGAGGCAAATCTCCTAAACTTAAACTCTTAAATTGAGCAAGTTTCTTAACTCTATTTTTACATTGAGCAATTTACTTAAACTTAAATTATTATTCAAGTTCAAGTATTATATTAAAGATTGATTATCTTTCAAAGCATGATTCAATTATACAATAATTGTTCTATTGTATACATTTGAGATTATTATTCAAATCGAATATCATTATTGTTGAACCTTTTTAGAGTAGTGAATCTTAATGATTTAGCTAGTCCTTAGTTGATGAGCGTTCTAAATTTCAGAACCCTTATTGAATTATCCAAACCAAACTTCCTTTGGTGCGGACTCGAATGTCAAACTGAGATGAACAACCCTGAAAAGGGATTCACTTATGCGTTAGCGTTAAGATATTGTGCACAGTATGGTACTAAGGGCTGATCCCCCTAAGTACGAGAAGAAGGTCCATAGTCTTATGACTGTTAAAGGTTTCAAGTATAACCCTTGTTAACCTAGGACATAGTTCAAGGTCTTATGACCCTCAGTATTCTTTTGATTCATGTTATTTATTCTTGATTCAAAAGTTGAGCTTTATTCAGATGTCGTTGATTATTCGCATGTTGTTATTCTGTTGTTTCATTTTTTTATACTTGTGGGCATTTGTGCTCACTCTTGCTTAATAATAACATTGCAGTTAAGAATGAAAGAAGCGATGAACCATCCACTAGTAAGAGCAAGGGCAAAGTTAGCAAATGATGAAGACCTGTTATTTATTAATTGATGTATTTGTTTAAGACTTGAGTTATGTTGATGTTAAGACTTATTTGTTTAGAATTCCGCACAGATGTTTTAAGGTTAGAGTAACCTGGGATTTATTTATGATTCAGTTGATGTAACCCTTAAGGGAATAGATTTTATTATGATTTCTATCTATTGTTTGGTTTGATATTATTTATGGGTAGATAGATAGATGATGCTTGTACAGTGAACACCAAATCCCGTGGAATCGAAGTACCCGGATTTGGGGGTGTCACAAGTTGGTATCAGAGCCGTAGGTTATGAACCTTAGGTGGGGGAAACAACCTTAGGTAGTAGCCTTATAGAAGAAGATAGTAATTGAAAACTCTTATCGAGTTCTAAGAAATGAATTTTTGTAATTCATTGAAGATAATAAAATACATTATGTGTTTATGTGTTAAGTATGCGTTAGATAGTATGACTTAGTAACTAAAACTTAAAATTTTGTTGTCAGGATGACGAATGATGGAGAAGCTAGTCAAACTGAGGAGAGACCCCATTTACCTATAGTACCTACTGAGGAGGGATCTCGTGTATTTATAGGACCGACTGAGGAGGAGCCCCGAGACATTCATGTCGTTAGGGAGCAGCTGGTGCAGAGGGTTTCATCTCCATTGATCACCGTTGTTGGTCAGGAGCATGAACCTGAGATTGATCCTGAGGAGGGTCCTGAGGAGGAGTTTGATGAGGAGGAAGAAGAAGAGGAGCTACCACGGTACACTATTGATGCTGAGATGTATGACACACTATATGATCGTAACGTGGAGTTACAAGATGAGGTTCAGGAATTGACTGAGCGAGCGACTGTTTAGCAGTCTACTTTAGAGGAGAAGGATAGAGAGATTGTGACCCTTCATACACGTTTAGGAAACGTGGAGTGGGATCTAATTCATGAGAAGGGTCAAACCGAATATAAAACCGAGGAGATAGAGAAGCTGAAGAAGGAACTGAAGGAAACTTCCGGAAGACTGAAAATAGCATAGGAAAGATGGGTAAGTGAATCACATCGAGCTGATCGTGCAGAAAATGATAGTCGTGCAAAGAAGGCAAAGCTTGAAGACACGTACGCCACACTTAATCATGCGATGGATGAGGTTCAAGAGCGAGTGTTAAGGTATCCCATCCAGTTTGAAGGACTTCCATCGTATATGTTGGATCGCAGGACGATGTCTCGTATCATGAATGAGGAGCGTGGCAAGGCTATTGAGCACCTTGGAAGACAGGAATAGAATCTGTTTATTTATGTAAAAGACTTATATAGTTTTATGTAAATTCTGATGTGTTTATGAACTAAGGAATATGTTAATATTTGAATGTTTTAAATCCTGTGGATTCTTTATTCCAGGATAGATGATGTAAATAGCAGTATGATATAGTTTAATGTTAAAACTTTTTATTTGAATGAAAAGATATCAAGTTGTTTGAGATGACGTGTTAAGTGATATGTTAAATTGTTGAGTAATGTCTTAACTATGCAGAGAAATAAATAAAGTTCTAATAAACGTTTATTTAACAGAAAAATGCCGCCAAGGAGAACACAACAACGTCAACCGGCTCAGGAAGGGTCAACCAATAATAACAATAATGCCAATATTAATCCAGTTCAACAGCTAGTTAATTTACTAACTGGAGTCATGAATAACCAACCGCAAGCTCCACCTAGCACAACGTTTAAAGATTTTAAGGCGGTGGGACCGCCAGAGTTCAAAGGTTCCAGAAACCCGATCGAGGCTCAAACGTGAGTGATGGAAATGGAGAAGGTTTTCGACGTTGCTAGGGTTCGAGAAGATCAGAAGACCGTTTTTGCGACATTTATGCTGAAGTCTGTGGCTAGCTACTGGTGGCAGGAAAACAAGATGCGAGGAGGTGAAGGTGTAATTACGTGGGAGGGATTCAAAGAGATGTTTTTCGAAATGTATTTTCCAGCTAGTTCGCAGAATCAGATGGAGGTGCAATTTCTGGAATTGAAACAGGGAAACATGAGCGTGCCTGAATACGCGGCTAAATTCGATGAGTTGGCAAGGTTTGCCCCGTATCAAGTACACACTGACGAGAGGAAAGCCAGACGATTCGAACAAGGACTGAAGCCTTGGGTATACAGCAAGGTATCAATGTTTCAACTTTACACGTTTGCGGGAGTTTTGGAAAAGGCCATTCTCGCGGAAGGAGGAAGTGATGCAGTGACTAAGTACAACCAAGAACAGAAAAAGAAAAAGAGTGAGAATGAAGGTAATAACAAGACTGGTGGAAGTAATACTGGGAATAATAATAATCAGAAGAGGAAGTGGACGGATAACTCGACAGCTGGAAGTCAACACGGAGGGCAGAAAAAGAAGATAGAAGCATGTCTGACTTGCGGCAAGGCACATCTAGGAGTTTGTTTGAAGGGAAAGAGAGTGTGCTACAATTGTGGTCAGGAAGGCCACATAGCACCAAATTGTCCAAACCCAAAGAAGGGTGCTTGTTTCAACTGTGGTTCGAAAGATCATTTAGCAAGAGACTGTCCCAAAAAGGGATCGGGAGGATCAGGACAAGGAGGAAACCGGGGAAATAGCAGTGGAAATACCTTAACCATCACCGGACCACCTGCAACAAACAGACCAACCGCCAGAACTTTCAATATGACGGTGCAGGATGCAATCCAGTCTCGTGATGTGGTGTCAGGTATCATTCCGATCAATGAAATTAATGCTTACGTTTTATTTGATTCGGGTGCTACTTGTTCCTTTATATCCGATGACTTTGCTAATAGTTTAGATTTGCTTAAGGATGAATTGGAATATCCCATGATTATAGAAATTACGAATAGAGAGATAATTCCTGTTAAGCATGTGTATAAGAATTGTAGAGTGGATATTAAAGGCAATATCATGAACGTAGATCTTATCCCTATTCGATTGGGGGAATTCGACGTTATATTGGGTATGGATTGGCTATCCAATTATGGGGCTGTAATTGACTGCCAAAAGAAGCGTATTAACCTTATGACTCCGTCAAAGGTTGTGTTTTATGGTAGCAAGTCGCCTAGACAAGCGAGTTGTCTGACGATGTTGCAGGCCAGGAAGTTATTAAGACAAGGCTGTGTAGGATATTTAGCTTACATAGTCGACAGTCGAAAAGAGAACCCGAAGGTAGAGGAGATACCGATTGTGAGGGATTTCGTCGATGTATTTCCAGACGATTTGCCAGGACTTCCTCCAGATAGAGAAGTAGACTTTGTGATTGATTTGGGGCCCGAAACTGCTCCAATATCGAAGGCACCATACCGAATGGCGCCAGTAGAGATGAAGGAATTAATGGTACAACTACAAGAATTGTTGGACAAAAAGTACATTCAACCGAGCGTATTGCCGTGGGGAGCGCCGGTGTTATTCGTGAAAAAGAAGGACGGATCGATGAGGCTCTGCATTGACTATAGAGAATTAAATAAGGTCACGATTAAGAACAAATATCCATTACCGAGGATCGATGATCTGTTTGATCAATTGAAGGGAGCAAAATACTTTTCCAAGATTGACTTGAGGAGTGGTTATCACCAACTGAAGGTGAGGCCAGAGGATGTACCGAAGACAGTGTTCCGAACGCGATATGGTCATTATGAGTTTTTAGTAATGTCGTTTGGTCTTACGAATGCTCCTGCAGCATTTATGGGACTAATGAATGGTGTATTCAAGTCATTTTTGGACAAATTCGTGGTGGTATTTATAGATGACATTTTGGTATATTCTAAAACCAAAGAGGAACATGAAGAACACTTGAGGTTAACGTTGGAAGTATTGAGAAGGGAGAAGTTGTATGCTAAATTTTCGAAATGCGAATTCTGGATCGAGAGAGTACAATTTCTTGGTCACGTAATCGATAAAGATGGAATTTCGGTAGATCCATCCAAAGTAGAAGCTGTGATTAACTGGGATCAGCCGAGAACGCCGTCATAAGTAAGAAGTTTTCTTGGATTAGCAGGATATTATAGAAGATTCATACAAGATATTTCTAAGATCGCAACTCCGTTAACGAATTTAACTCGAAAAGCTGTGAAATTTGTTTGGACGGAGAAGTGTGAGGAGAGTTTTCAAGAATTAAAGAAGAGGTTGAGTACAGCGCCTGTGTTATCTCTTCCGGATGATACAGGAAATTTTGTTGTTTTTAGCGATGCGTCACATAAAGGACTTGGCTGTGTGCTGATGCAAAACGGCAAAGTCATTGCGTATGCATCACGGCAGTTGAAGGATTACGAGAAGGGTTACCCAACCCATGATTTGGAGTTAGCTGCAGTTGTTTTTGCTTTGAAAATTTGGAGGCACTATCTATACGGGGAAAAGTGTGAAATATATACGGACCACAAGAGTCTGAAATATATTTTTACATAGAAAGATTTGAATATGCGTCAAAGAAGATGGTTGGAATTAATCAAGGATTATGACTGTGAGATTTTATACCATCCGGGTAAGGCTAATGTGGTTGCCGACGCCGTAAGTAGAAAGGGTCGTGAGAAATTGATGATGTTGACTGCTCAGCAGGAGCTAATTGCAGATATGGAGAAACTGGAGTTAGAAGTGAAGTATCCTATGGAGATTGATGAGAAGCTATTTCAGATGCAATCTGGTACAACTCTACTAGATAGAGTGAAGGAGGCTCAGCTTCAGGATGATGAATGCAAAAAGGTAACAACGAAGATATCTGAAGGAACCGAACCAAGATTTAAGATGGATAAGGAAGGAATATTGAGATTTGAAAGCAGAATTTGGGTTCCGCCAGTACAAGAAATTAAGGAATAAATTTTGAGTGAGGCTCATAGTTCAAGATATTCGATTCACCCTGGTAGTACAAAAATGTACCAAGATCTTCGACAACATTTCTGGTGGCCGAATTTGAAACGTGATGTTGCAGAATGCATTGCCAAATGACTGACATGTCAGAAAGTTAAAGCAGAACATCAGAGACCGAGTGGATTGCTACAACCGTTGGAGATCCCAGAATGGAAATGGGAACATATTACGATGGATTTCGTGGTTGGCCTTCCGACGACTCAGAAAGGCTACGACGCAGTATGGGTTATCGTTGACCGACTGACGAAATCCGCGCACTTCCTTCCTATCAAAATCAGATTTAACTTAGATCAGTTGGCAAGATTATATGTGAAAGAGATTGTTTCGAGGCACGGAGTGCCGGTGTCTATTGTTTCCGATAGGGATCCGCGCTTCACATAAAATTTCTGGAAACGTCTTCAGGAATGCATGGGTACACAACTGCGAATGAGTACAGCTTACCACCCTCACACAGACGGACAGAGCGAACGAACGATTCAAACACTGGAAGATATGTTACGAGCATGTGTAATGGATTTCAAAGGAAATTGGGATGATCACCTACCGTTGGTAGAGTTCGGCTACAACAACAGTTACCACGCTAGTATTGGTATGCCGCCTTACGAAGCGTTATACGGTAGAAAGTGCAGAACTCCGCTTTATTGGGATGAAGTTGGTGAAAGACAATTGCTAGGGCCAGAATTGGTACAGCAGACAGTAGAAATAGTCAAAGTGATCCGAGCACGACTGGTAGCAGCTCAAGATCGACAGAAGAAATACGCTGATCCACATCGTAAAAATATCGAGTTTGAATCAGGTAGTTATGTTTTCTTGAAGGTCTCTCCTTGGAAGGGAAAGATCAGGTTCGGAAAGAAAGAAAAATTGAGTCCAAGATTTATTGGACCCTTTGAGGTACTGCGAAGAATTGGAGAAGTTGCGTACGAGGTAGCCTTACCTCCAGCACTCGAGAATATCCACAACGTCTTCCATGTTTCTGTGTTACGACCTTACAAACCTGATTACAAGCATGTAATTGAATACGAACCCCTGCATTTTGAGAAAGACTTATCTTATGAAGAAATTCCTGTCCAAATTGTCGACCGAAAAGAACAAGTTCTCAGAAATAAAGTTATACCTTCTGTTAAGGTAATTTGGAGGAACCACAACGCTGAAGAAGCTACGTGGGAACTCGAAGCGAATATGATGAAGAATTACCCTAATTTATTTACTTAATTATGTGTATGCAATTCTGGGGACAAAATCTTTGTAAGGGGGGGAGAGTGTAACGGGTCGAAATTATTGAGCCGTGATTCTGGGGACAGAATCCTTTTAAGGGGGGAAAGATGTGACGAACGAGAATTTTATAAATTATTTTAAATACTTATAGAAGTAAATAAATATTTTTCGATGATTTAATTATTAGATTTAATAATTAATCGATGCAATTGTGGTAGATTAATTTAATTATATGTGTTACATTTATTAAATTAATGTGGAGAATAATTATTATTCAAGTATGTAATTATGTGAGCTTGTCGAATTAAATAAGTTATTTAATTAAGCATGCTGTTATTTAATTAATCTAATTATTAATTAGAGATTTAATAAATTGTTATTATTTATTAATGAGAAAAATTAATTATGTGACTATATGAATTTATGAGAAAATATTATATTTTATTTATAATAAATTAAATAAAATATTAGAGTTATTTTATAAGGAGTATGACATTTATTAAACTATATAATAAAAGGTTTATTAAAATAATGAGCTTTGAATTTATTTGCTAAGCCAAACATGGCACTAAGAGAGGTTATGGGCACTTAACCCATGACTGGGCAACTGACCACATCGCGTCAGTTTTATTTCTTCAACGCTTCCTTCTTCTTCTTCATAATTTCCTAAGTCTGGCATTATTTTCAGAGAGAGTTCAGAGAGAAGGTGAGAATTTTTCAGAGAATTTGTGAGTGTGTAATTACAGGTTATTGCAAAAAGGGTTATCTGATCATCTTATACTCTGGGTAATTCTCTCCAAACCCAATTTCTACATTTACGTCTTTTAGGTTTTAATAAAATGGCTTTCACAGTTCTCTAAAAATCTCTGTGTTTGGTATATGAGATGAGTATAACTTTATATATGTGTGTTATGTTATACCAAATAGTGTTTAATTATATATACCATGTAAGCCATGTGATCAGTTTCATGAAAGCATGTTGTACGTATGTTTTTCAAAATAAACAGAGTACGTGATATGACCATATGGCCATATATGTGATAATTAATGTATTGATTATATATTATCCCTAAATTTTGGACGTGTATGTTGTTATGCATGTTAATACGAAGAGTTTAAGCCTTAAACGAACGAATTCGGTGTTGTAACGAATTCGTAGGGAGAATTTTCACATAAAGTTTTCTAAAACTTCATGAACATCAAAGTCAGTGAATTGTTAGGCTTTAAATCTGTTATTAAGTGTTTAAAATTAGTTTTACCAGTATATAAATATTGGGTATTAATTATATATGAATTCCAATATGTGGGTATGTTTAATTTGGAGAATTAATGATTTTGTAGTAATTATTTTCTCTGAATTCTGTGTTCTTCGCGAACTGGAAAAAAATAAAAAAAATGAGCTTTTAAATTTTCTAAGTCTAACAATGGGTTAGTGTATTAAAATAATGAACATGTAAATATGTTAGAAATATTATATGATGATAAAATATTTGTTTAGCATGTAAATAACATAATTATATGTGAATTGTATTATTAAATACATAATTAGTTATTCATTCATGACGAACAAATTAGGTGTCAACGTGATGATTTGACTAAGTTAGTCAATTATTAAAGTAGACAACGAGAATAAGTTATGATGATTAGTTAATAGTTAACTGGTATTGAATGTGAATGGTATGTAGGATTTATTTCAAAGAACGTGATTAGTTAAAGTGTAATCTACACGCGAGGCAAGTCTCCTAAACTTAAACTCTTAAATTGAGCAAGTTTCTTAACTCTATTTTTATATTGAGCAATTTACTTAAACTTAAATTATTATTCAAGTTCAAGTATTATATTAAAGATTGATTATCTTTCAAAGCATGATTCAATTATACAATAATTGTTCTATTGTATACATTTGAGATTATTATTCAAATCGAATATCATTATTGTTGAACCTTTTTAGAGTAGTGAATCTTAATGATTTAGCTAGTCCTTAGTTGATGAACGTTCTAAATTTCAGAACCCTTATTGAATTATCCAAACCAAACTTCCTTTGGTGCGGACTCGAATGTCAAATTGAGATGAACAACCCTGAAAAGGGATTCACTTATGCGTTAGCGTTAAGATATTGTGCAAAGTATGGTACTAAGGGCTGATCCCCCTAAGTACGAGAAGAAGGTCCATAGTCTTATGACTGTTAAAGGTTTCAAGTATAACCCTTGTTAACCTAGGACATAGTTCAAGGTCTTATGACCCTCAGTATTCTTTTAATTCATGTTATTTATTCTTGATTCAAAAGTTGAGCTTTATTCAGATGTCGTTGATTATTCGCATGTTGTTATTCTGTTGTTTCATTTTTTTATACTTGTGGGCATTTGTGCTCACTCTTGCTTAATAATAACATTGCAGTTAAGAATGAAAGAAGCGATGAACCAACCACTAGTAAGGGCAAGGGCAAAGTTAGCAAATGATGAAGACCTGTTATTTATTAATTGATGTATTTGTTTAAGACTTGAGTTATGTTGATGTTAAGACTTATTTGTTTAGAATTCCGCACAGATGTTTTAAGGTTAGAGTAACCTGGGATTTATTTATGATTCAGTTGATGTAACCCTTAAGGGAATAGATTTTATTATGATTTCTATCTATTGTTTGGTTTGATATTATTTATGGGTAGATAGATAGATGATGCTTGTACAGTGAACACCAAATCCCGTGGAATCGAAGTACCCAGATTTGGGGGTGTCACACATGTAACAGTTTAAACATGTTTGTAGGGTCATATAACAATCATATGAACATTATCCAACTTTATCAACATCTACTTCCACTAAATCAAGAACTTGGATTTCAAGAATTCAACTCCATTTTTTCTATAGAGAATGAAATTGAAGCAAGGAAGAGAACTTATACCTCTGCAATTGTGAATGGAACTTGCTCCAATGAACTCTCAAGCTCTTAGAATGCTCTCGATCTCTTAGAAATTCTCAGCCAACTCAAGCAACACAAAGAATGAAGGGAAGTGTTCATTATATAGGAAATCCATTGACCATGCCAAACCATTGTTCAAGAAATCAAACCAAAGGATGGAAGAATTGCATGAAGGTTAACAAGGAGTTGGTGATTAGTTGGTGATTTGCATCAAGACCACCACTCCCCCCATGATCATTAGTTTGGAGGTTTTGGAAGAAAAGGAAGAACATAGGCCTTAGCCTTTGTTCTACACTTGACTGGAAAATTTGGAGCAAATCAGACTCTCAATTTGGGACAATCCAATATTACTCAGCATTCTTGTATACTCCTACACCTTCTCTCTCTTATGTTAAATTCGTAATACACATATCAACCATATATTATAACCTAATGTCACACTATGACTTAACATTTCAAGGTAGTAGGTGTTATGTAATATACATATAATCCATGTACATTTTATGTTAATGTCTACCCATATACATATTGTTACATACACATTTCATAATGTATTTATGACATATAGTTCCAATATGTTTAATCACATTGCCTCATACAATTTAGTTTTATAAGACATAATATATATAGCCATATAAATGTCACACCACACTATATAGTTATATTTGTATTATTGTTCACATGCACATAACTGTCAATATAATATTATTATATTAATAACTTACTTATTTATGTCAATTAAATAATTTATTCACTTCATTGATTAAATATCACCAATATTATTTAATCCATTTCTCATTGATGAATTTATGGATTTTCATAACTATTGATTATCGATATAATTCTTATTATATTTATAGATATATTGCAAATAATAATAATCGTATATTACGAATTAATTACCAAGTAATCCATATTCCACCACAATTAATTAATATTAATTAATGGATTAACAATTCCGTTATCAGACATAACATACTTTAATTCATGATTTATAAATGTCACACATATCACATAATTGTTCCATTTAATTTTCAAAGTGAACAAATTACTTTTCTCCAACTGAATACTGGCGCAGCTGCGCCAGTTTGTACTGCTGGGACGGCGCAGCTGCGCCGTGCCCCGACAGTGCCAAGACTGGTTTAGCTTCGGTCCGTGCCAGTCTTCATCGCTAAACTTGTTTTATATACCATAAATTATTGTCCACATGAGTAACACTACAAGTCTAAGAGCATACTTATTAACTACATGAAATTTCATGGTCAATCCAATTAATCTTCCTGTTTCCTATTTTAGCTTGCTTAATGTATTTACTCGTTTCATGATATGCCACACATGGCATTTCAAAATTCTCATTGCCAAATCACACTTCTTAATACGCATTGATTTAATACGAATTAATTTATTTAACCAACTCATAAATCAATAACACTTATATTTACATAAATATTATTTCCTTTAATATATTCATTTAATAATACGTGAAAATTCTCGGATATTACAGAATTGACATTTTCTCCTTGAACGTGTGCAAACATTTCATATTGCTGAGTCAGGAGAGATTGCTTGTTTTCTCTGACTTCTTATGTTCCTTCATGCATGATGAGAAATGCTTCCCATACTTCCTTTGCTATTTTGCTAGTGACCACATTCTCAAACAGGTCATCTTCTAAAGATTAGAACAAAATGTTCTTGGCCTTTTTGTCGTGTTGGACAGCTTTCTTTTCGTTGTGTGTCCATTCTTCTTTGACCTTGATCTGGATTTTGTTTGGATCATCTGAAGTTGGTGCAACCTTTGTAGGAATGTAGGGCCCATTCTGAATAGTCTCAAATAGATCTTCATCTATTGAGTCCATGTAGGCTTCTATACGAACTTTCCAATTAGCGAATTTGTCTTTGTTGCACATAGGAATCTTGCTGCCTCCTCCAGTCTTTGATTCGTTTATCAGATATGCCATTGGATCTACTAAAGCTTTGTAGACTATTTGATAGAACCTGTTTTGATACCAGTTGTTAGTTCCTAGAGGCACAATAGTTATCTAGAAGGGGGGGGGGGGTTGAATAGATATTTTAAAATTCTTTTCGAAATACTTGTTAGTTTTGATAATGACTTAAACACAGCGGAATTGTGAGTTGTTTGTTTCCCCTTTAAGATATAACAAGTTAATAAGAGATAAGTAGTTATGGCAGTTATAACAATAATGTAAAAGACACAGTGTTTTAAGTGGTTTAGAGCACTTAAAGCTCCTAGTCCACTCTTCTACTCCCCAAGTAGGAAATCCACTAAGGATATCTTTACACTTTTTGAATCTCACAGATTCCTTCAAGACCAACAGTCTTGGAACTTCTTAGTTCACTTTTGAACTCTTCAAGTCCAGCAGACTTGGTTCTTCACAGATCTCTTAGAACTCTTCAAGTCCTTCTGACTTGGAAACTTCTTACTTCACTTGATAGTAGTTGATGAGTTCTTGAATGGTGCTACTCAGTTGTCGTTAAGCTCTTGTTTAAAAGAACTGAGTAGCTGAGCAAGCTTTCTCTTTTCAGATCGTAGAGTTGAGCGTTGAGTGTTCTTCAGCGTTTTTGTTTAATGCTTGCCTGATTCCTTTCATCTGCTGAAGCTTTGTATATATGATGTCTTTGAAATGTATCAATTGAAGACATCCGTTGAAGCATTAATTGCATTTGACATTTTTGAGCTTTGATGGAGACTTTTTGCATAATTTCTGATTAGTAGACTGGCCCACTGACACATCAGACTGATGTTTCACCTAACACCTGAAAATATGTTTTCTGCTAAGCCAGAGTACTTTTCTTAGCTTCTTCAATACATTTCTTTGTTATATACTAAGGATGACTATTGTGTCATTGGGACTCCCGAGGACTTTAACGTCTATAGCTCATTCCATATTTGTTGTGATTTATCTTTAAACAAATGGACGATGCTCGATGCTTCTGACACAGACAGATGAAGCTCTACGATTCTGATCGTGGTGTCTTGCCACCTTGGTGCTTGAACTGATACTGCTAAACAAGAACACTACGATTTCTCTTAAGTACTGGTACACTACGATCTTCACTTGCTTGACTTGCAGACTCTACGCTTCCGAGAGCACACTACGACCTCTAATTTGGCTCGGCAAGTGTTTGGACTACTCTACGACTCTGGAGAGGCCCTTCAAAGCAGATACACTATGATCCTCGATGCTCTACGATTCTGCCTTGTCTTCTGCAATCTCTTGATCATCTCGATAGACTTTGATTCGGTTGAAGCCTATCTATTACATCTCAAGATATAGATCAACCTAACAGTTTTGATCTTTTCTTCTATACATTCATTTACAGAATGATAAACATTAAAGTCCAGATCAACCTAACACGTTTAATCTATCACTAAGTCCTTGTACATGTGTTCCTTTGAAGGACTTTACATATAATCATGAATATTTACTTACAACATCAAATTTTAAATATGCAATCTCCCAACATAAGAAAAGAAAGTACTCTGGCAATGGGCCTCAACAGGGAACAAATAAAAAGTTCCAAGGAAAATGCTACATTTGTGACAAGCCCGAACATAGGGCAAAGGATTGTCGTAAACGCAAAGACCAGAATAAGAAGTTCGCACAAGCTAATGTAATGGAAGTGGATGGTCTTCTTCAGGATGTTTCAGAAATGAACCTTTCAGCGGTTGTTTCTTAGATTAACATGGTTAAAAATCCCAAGGAATGGTGGGTAGATACTGGAGTAACCCGCCATATGTGTTCTGACAAGAAGATGTTCTCCACATATCAACAAATTGAGAATGGAGAATAATTGTACGTGGGGATTTCTTCCTCATCCAAAAGTGCTTAACAAGGAAAAATGATTCTAAAGATGACTTCTGGAAAGGAACTCACCATCAACAACGTGCTCTATGTGCCTGATATTAAAAAGAATTTAGTGTCAGGATCTCTTCTTAGTCAAAAGGGACTTTTATTGGTTTTTGTATTGGGCAAATTTGTCCTAACTAAAAATGAAATGTATGTGGGGAAGGGATATATAAGCAATGGGTTCTTCAAGATGAATGTAATGACTGTTATACCTTTTAATATTAATAAAATTACATCTTCTACTTATATGATTGAGTCTTCTAATTTATGACATAGTAGATTAGGATATGTTAATTATAATATTATATGTAGATTAATTAATATGGAATGTTTGCCAAAATGTGAGATTAACTCCAATCAAAAATATGAAGTTTGCATTGAGAAAGTTTGCGTTGAGGCAAAACTTAAAAAATCTTCTTTTAAATCAATTGAAAGAAGTATAGAACCTCTTGAATTAATACACACTGATATTTTTGATTTAAAATATATACAAACAAGAGGAGGTAATAAGTATTTTATTACTTTTCTAGATGATTATACAAGATATTGTTATGTTTACTTATTGAGAAGTAAAGATGAGGCTTTGGAAATGTTTATACATTACAAAAATGAGGTTGAGAACCAACTTGATAAGAAAATCAAGATAGTTAGAGGTGATAGAGGTGGAGAATATGAATTTCTTTTTGTTGAAATTTGTTCACAACATGGTATAATACACCAAACAACTGCACCTTATTCACCACAACAAAATGATGTTGCAGAAAGAAAGAATAAAACTTTGAAAGAAACGATAAATGCATTATTATTAAGTTCTGGGCTACCTCAGAATTTGTGAGGGGAAACAATTCTTTCAACAAATTATATTCTCAACCGAATACCTCAAAAGAAGTCTAATACTTCACCCTATGAATTATGAAAATGACATAAGCCGTCTTATAAACACTTAAAAGTGTGAGGGTGTTTAGCAAAAGTAATGGTTTCACCACCCAAAAAGGTGAAAATAGGACCTAAAATAATAGATTGTATATGTATTGGTTATGCTAATAATAACAGTGCATACAGATATTTGGTTAATAAATCAAAAATAGAGAAAATACACGAAAATAGTTTAATTGAGTCAAAAGATGATGAATTCTTTGAAATAATATTTCCTAATAAAAAAGAACAAGAGCCAAGTTCTAATGAACAAGAAACTAGTTTACACAAATGAACTTATGACACTGTTAGTGACAGTGATCATGGATTAGAAGATATTAATGAACCTAGAAGTAGTAAACGTGAAAGAACATCAAAATCTCATGGACCAGATTTTCTAACTTATTTGTTAGAAAATGAGCCTCAAACTTATAGAAAAGCGGTATCAAGTCCCGAAGCTCCATATTGGAAAGAGGCAATAAATAGTGAAGTAGAATCCATTCTGCACAATCATACATGGGAATTAGTAGATCTCCCACCAGGCTCTCAGTCTCTTGGATACAAGTGGATATTCAATAAAAAAAATGAAAGCAAATGGATCTATAGACAAATATAAAGCAAGACTTGTAATTAAAGGATATATGCAAAAGGAGGGTTTGGATTATTTTGATACTTATTTTCCTGTGACAAGAATATCCTCAATTAGAATGTAATAACCATTGCAGCTATATATAATTTAGAGATACATCAATTGGATGTGAAAATAACTTTCTTGAATGGAGATTTAGAAGAAGAAATCTACATGGAACAACCAGAAGGGTTTATTGTTCCAGGACAAGCACCTAAACTGTGACACCCCCAAATTCAGATACTCATATCTCGAATTTGGTTCGTCACGTGCTAATTCTAATATCATACTAAAATCATCAACAACAGAAATAATATAATAATTTACATTGATATAATATAAATATTCACGTCCCGAGGTACCGTAACCGTCACTACAACAATCCAGTAGTTAAACTTAAATATAATTTAATCATCCTTATTACATCATAATAAGCATAACAATAATAATAATACTTATACACTTAAAGGACTAAGCTATTCTGTAGCCTTGCCCTTTCCTTTGTCCTTTCCCGATGTACTGCCTTGCTCTGCCTTAACTGTAATGTTTTTAGGTAAGCGAGAATGAGCAACAAGTTTGCCCAGCAAGTAATATAGCAATAAGAATAAGCAGTTATAACGTTTGAATCTTCAAAGGTATAATGGTAGTTGATAGTTCAAGGATATCAAGAAGTATCAAGAGTTTTCAGTATGTGTCGCTATAGACTGAAGGATATCAACAAAATTTTAAAGTTTATTTATTTCAAGGTTCAATAAGAATGAACACTGACCAATCACTAAGGACTAAGAACTCTTATTAGAATTAACAATATTATATTGCAATCCAATATAAACAAGTACAACAGGTGATTAGCCTAAAGTACCCTACGTTATGCATAACATTTAATCATACTCATGTGCGTACGTCGGTTCCCCAACAATATAAAATTTCCCCTTTTTAGAGGGTTGTTCATCTTAGTAGATTTATAAGAGTCCGCACCAAGTCAATTGGTTTGGATAACTTTCTAACACATGATCTTTTGTCTAGCCGAATCGAATAGCGTAGACAACCTTTAAGAACATTGAGTTCAATTCTCGCAATATGAATCAAGATATAAAATTTCAACTCCTGACTAGGAATCATAACCATACGAATGTAGATATTTGTTCAATATAAGTATGTTTGATAGAACAATAACTCGAAGTTTCACAATAAGAAATAATGTCTAAATACTTGCATTCAATTATAAGAATGAAGTTAGGAAACTTGCAATAACGTAGGAAGTTTAAAGTTATATACTTGCACAATATTCAAAGTCGTGTAAGTTAGAAAACTTGTGTAATCATAGATTCCTTGCATAAAGTAAATGCATAGGTTCGGATACTTGCCTTTAGCGTTGATTACCACTTATAGCATAAAATCACCTCAAGAAACTATATTATCCTATTTACGTATGTATAGGTATTCATTAGTCACACACACCTTAACATACATATCCACATACATTTATCACACATATCTAAACTCATGTAGGCTATACATTGTCAAACTCATAGATATATAGTTCACATTTCCCTTACTTTTGAAAATATTTAGTACCATATGCTCATCTTTTATTTGTATTCGTGAAATATAACTTACTTTACGTATTCTAGTTTAAATTATTTCACAAATACATGTTAAGGAACCTTTAAGCTAGGTTTGGACCCTGGTTCAATTTACTCATAAATTTTCATTTTACAAAGTTAAAAGAGCTCATTATATCAACTACTAACCATAGTATTCATTCAATCACATAACATTGCCAAACAACTTCTTTCTACGCATGCTTGCATGTTTTATAACGTGTTTAACTAGATATGAGAATATGTCAGTTATCTCTAGAGGCATAAAGCATCCTATTATAGTTGTTCAAAAGTT
The DNA here is from genome assembly GCA_016801055.1 of Panax notoginseng. NCBI lineage: Eukaryota > Viridiplantae > Streptophyta > Magnoliopsida > Apiales > Araliaceae > Panax > Panax notoginseng. The sequence goes on from CM029021.1 coordinate 74,082,932, forward strand.
CACAATACAAGTCGTAAAGTTTTCAACTCAATTGGTTTTCAAATCTTAAAATTCCATGACAAACAAACTAAGCATACAAAGTATGTTGAATTCATATTTCCTACGTATTTATAAAACTAACTAAATTGCGAATACATGCTCAAAAGGTTAGATTTCAAAAACGCGTAAGGTTCTTTAAACATGGTTTTCGTCTTTTAACTTTTCTTTCGAAAGATTATAATTCAAACTTCAACCCTACTAAAACATCTTGCAATACGCATTGACACATGTGATGAACAAAATTTTTGTAATTTAATTTTAATATTTATTGAATTAAATAAATATTTTTGATGATTTAATTATTAGATTAAATAATTAATTGATGCAATTGTGGAAGATTAATTTAATTATATGTGTTACATTTATTAAATTAATGTAGAGAATAATTATTATTCGAAGTATGTCATTATGTGAGCTTATTGTATTAAATGAAATATTTAATTAAGCATGATGTTATTTAATTAATTTAATTATTAATTAGAGAGTTAATAATTTGAAATTATTTATTAATGAGAAAATTTAATATATGACTATGTGAATGTATGAGAAGTTATTATATTTTATTTATATTAAATAAGATATATGAATTATTGTCTAAGTGGGTGTGACATGATTTAAACTATATGGTAAAAGCTTTATTAAATTAATAGTTTTTGAAAACTATTCAAACTAGACAAACAGGGCTTTAAAGGGAGTTATGGCCAGTTAACCCATGATGGGTAACTGACCATAATGCGCATCGGCCTATTTGAATACGACGTCTTATTTCTTTTCTTCATTTTCTAAGTCTGATAAAACTAACCAGAGAGAATTTGAGAGAGAATTCAGAGGAATTGTGAGAATCTCTGTGTTGAAGAAGCTTGAAAAGGGTTTTATCTCTACTCATTAACACTCTGGGTAATCTCTCCTTCCCAATTCCTACTTTACGTATTTTAGTTTTCATGAAAATGACTTTTAAAATTTTTGGTTTAACCTCTGTAATTGGATTAGGAGTAATGATTATGGGTTGTATATGTGTTATGACATATCAAATCGTGTTTAATTATATATATTATGTAAACCATATCATCAAATTCATGAAAACATGTCGTATATAATTTCTACAAAATTACAGAGTATGGGTTTTGGCCTTATGGCCCTATGCGTGATATTTAATGTATTGATCGTATATTATCCGTAAATTTTACACTTGTATATTGTTATGCATGTTGATACGAAGAGACCAAAGTTTAAATAAACGGATTCGGTGTTATAACGAATCCGTAGTGACAATTTTCATGTTTTATTTTTAGAACCTCTAAGAACATCAAAGTCAGTGAAATTCAGATGCTTTAAATATGTTATTAAGTGTTTAAATTGGTTAATGTCAGTATATAAATGTTGAGTTATGTTTATACATGAATTATAACATGTGGGTATGTCTAATTTCGAGTAGAAAATAAGAAATTGGGAGAAATTGGCATGTTCTGCGATTTTTCGCGAATTGCCATTTCTGTGTCTGGTACGCCGCGCCGTAGTGCCGGCTACCAGTGTATTTCCCGCGCTGCAGCGCCACCACGCCGCAACGCCATGACTCGAGCCGCAGCGCTAAGCGTCTGGTCGCAGCGCCATCGCGCCGCAGCGCGAAGATCATGTGTAGCAGTGGCGCCGCAGCGCCACTCTCCAGAAAATTTAGAATGAGTTATTTTAAATGTTTAAGTCTAACAATGTGTTAGTGGATTGATGTAATGAAAATGTAAACATGTTAGAAGAATAATGTGATGATAAAATAGTTATTTAACATATAAATAACATAATTGCATGTGGATTGAATTATTGAATACATAATTAGCATGATAATTCATGAGGTACAAATTATGTGACAAAGTGGTAATTTGACTAAGCATAGTCAATAATCAAAGTAGACAAAGAGAATGAGTTTATGATGATTAGTTAAGTTATAATTAACTGGTATTGTGTATATGAATGGTATGTAGGAGTAAATTCAAAGAACGTGCTTAGTTAAAATGTAATCTACGCACGAGGCAAGTTTCCTAACCCTACTTGTCATTATTATTCAAGTTTATTATTTACCTCGAGTAAATTATCAATTCTATTACTCAAGTTCAAATGTTATATTAAATATTTATTTATCTTTTCAAAGCATGATTCCGTTATACAATAATTGTCCTATTGTATACTCTTGAGATCATTATTCAAATCGAATATCATTATTGTTGAACCTTATTAGACTAGTGAACCTTATTGATTCAACTAGTCCTTAGTTGATGAACGTTCTAAATTTTAGAACCCTTATTGAATTATCCAAACCAAACTTGCTTTTGTGCGGACTCGAATGTCAAACTGAGATGAACAACCCTGCAAAGGGATTTACTTATGCATTAGCGTTAAGATATTGTGCACAGTATGGTACTAAGGGCTGATCCCCCTAAGTACGAGAAGAAAGGTCCATAGTCTTATGACTGTTAAAGGTTTCAAGTATAACCCTTGATAACCTTGGACATAGTTCAAGGTCTTATGACCCTCAGAATTCTTTTGATTCTTGTTATTCATTCTTGATTCAAAAGTTGAGCTTTTATTCAGATGTCTTTGATTTATTCGCATGTTATTATACTGTTATTTCATTATTATACTTGTGGGAATTTGTGCTCATTCTTGCTTAATAATAACATTGCAGTTAAGAACGAAAGAACTGATGAACCTTCCACTAGTAAAGGCAAGGGCAAAGTTAGCAAGTGACGAAGACTTGTTGTTTTATATGATGATGTATTTGTTTAAGACTTGAGTTAATGTTATTGTTTAAGACATATTTGTTTATGATTCCACACAGATGTTTAAGGTTAGTTTAACTTGGGATTGTATTATTATTATTATTCAGATGTTGTAACCCTTAAGGGGAAGATTTTATTTTTATCTATTGCATGGTTTGCATTTATTATGGGTGGATAGATAGATGATATTTGTATCGTGAACACCAAATCCTGTGGAAATGGAAGTACAGGATTTGGGGGTGTCACGGGCTGGTATCAAAGCCGTAGGTTATGAACCTTAGGTGGGGGAACAACCTTAGGTAGTAGCTTTATAGAAAGAAGATAGTAATGGAAAACTCTTATCGAGTTCTAAGAAATGAATTTTTTTAAGTCATTGAAGATAATAAAATACATTATGTGTTTATGTGTTAAAGTTTGCGTTAGATGATACGACTTAGTAACTAAAACTTAAAATTTTGTTGTTAGGATGTCGAATGTTGGAGAAGCTAGTCAAGCCGGGGAGGAAAAACCCCGAGTACCTATAGTACCTACAGAGGAGGAAACCCGAGACATCTGTGTCGTTAGGGAACAGCTGGTTCAGAGGGAGTCATCTCCATTGATCACCGTTGTTGGTCAGGAGCATGGGCCCGAGACTGATCCTGAGGAGGATCCTGAGGAAGAGTTTGATGAGGAAGATGAAGAAGAGGAGTTGCCACGGTACACTGTTGATGCTGAGATGTATGACACGTTATAAGACCGTAACATCAAATTACATGACAAGGTTCAGGAATTGACTGAGCGAGCGACAATTCAGTAGTCTACTCTAGAGGAGAAGGAGAGGGAGATTTCGACTCTTCACTCACGATTGAGAAATATAGAATGGGATTTGATCAATGAGAAGGGTCAAACCGAGGATAAGACTGAGGAGATAGAGAAGCTGAAGAAGGAACTGAAGGAAACCTCCGGAAGACTAAAAATAATAGAGGAAGGATGGGTAAGAGAATCACGTCGAGCTGATCGTGCAGAAGATGATAGTCGTGCAAAGAAGGCGAAGATTGGGGAGACATACTCTATACTTAACAAGGCAATGAATAAGACTCAAGATCGAGTTTTGAGGTATCCCATCCAGTTCGAAGGACTTCTATTGTATATGATGGATCGCAGGACGATGTATCGCATCTTAGAAGAGGAGCGTAGCAAGGCTATTCAGCACCTTGATCGACAGTGATATGATTTGCTTAATTATGTGAAGAACTTAATTAGTTTTTACCGATGTATTTATGAACAAAGGAATAGTTTAAATGTTTTAAATCCTGTGGATTCTTTATTCCAGGATAGTTGATGTAAATAGCAGTTATGCGATCGTTTAATGTTAAAACTTTTGATTTGAATGAAAATATATCAAGTTGTTTGAGATGATGTATTAAATGAGTATGTTAATTGTTAAGAAATGCCTTAACTACTTAGAGAAATAAATAAAGTTCTAATAAGCGTTTATTTAACAGAAAAATGCCGCCAAGGAGAAGACAACAACGTCAACCGGCTCAGGAAGAGTCAACCAATAATAACAATAACGCCAATGCTAATCCCGTTTAGCAGTTGGTGAACTTACTAACTGGAGCCATGAATAATCAACCTCAAGCTCCACCAAACACAACGTTTAAAGACTTCAAGGCGGTGGGACCGCCAGAGTTCAAAGGTTCCATGAACCCAATCAAAGCTCAAACGTGGGTTATGGAGATGGAGAAGGTTTTCGACGTTGCTAGGGTTAGAGAAGAATAGAAGACCGCTTTTGCAACGTTTATGCTGAAGTCTGAGGCTAGCTACTGGTGGCAAGCAAACAAAGTGCGAGGAGGTGAAGGTATAATTACGTGGGAGAGATTTAAAGAGATGTTTTTCGAAATGTACTTCCCAACTGAAAGTAGTATGCATACAAGCCAATCATGTATGATGATAAAGCATATACTTTGTAATCAATCTTATTTATTTATTTATTAATAAAAGAATTATTTATGAAGGCATTTATTATCTACATGGCGCTGTTGTAATAATATGTGATAAACCCATAGTTTTAAGCAATGCTTTTAGAATCATGGTGAGATCATGCTAATGAGATCTAAATTCTTAGAAAGCTTAAACTAAAATGTTCCCAATCAATGGATTACTAAAAAGGGGATTAGTGAATCCGGATATATTGGTATGTACGTTGCTTGCTCATTGGATGAGGATGATTGATCTCATGATCATTTGCGTGGAGACACTAAAGCAAGTATGTAGGTGCTTACTAGAGAATAAGTTCACTGAACGTGACTCGCTAAGGAATACCTAATGGAGTTTTACTTGCTTGTCAATAGGAATTCCTATAGTGATAGTAGTACAAATGATCCTTAGACTTGAGATCATCATAGTATCTTATATATAATGAATTACACTTTGACTTATTCCTTAAGACTCTTAGAGTATATCAAAGGGTATGCTTGGGTGTAATAAATTATATATGAAGATAATGAATGATCAATAAAGAATCTACCACTTCTAGTAAAAGAAGAGAAATGTCCTATGTGATTCGATAAATGACAACCCAGGAATCCTTGGCCAAGGTGGAATGAAATTAGAAAGTAGTTTCTAATTTGTATTCATTAGGAGTTGTGCATTTAGGAATCGAAGTACATATAATTAAATAGAATAAGACTTGACAATAATTTCATGTCATATATTTAATTGGGACATTGTATGGTGGAAGGATTGAATTGTACGGTAACTATTAACTCAAAGGTTCTTTTATGATTAATGTTGAAATCTATATTATCCGAAAAGTCGTTGATCGCTAGGGAGGCTTATCCCTATTGTAGAATAAATATTATTTAAATAAATTAATCGTTTAATTTATTTATTTAAATAAGATTAGAATTGTTCTAATTGATTTATTCACAACCGGTTTAATATGGAGAACCTAAAGGGTCACACCATAAAAGGAAGAATAATTATTTAAGAAGTTAATGGCATAATCGTAATAATATGTTAAGTATATTTAATTTAATATATGGTGATAGAATAAATTAAATAGCTTAATATTTATTATTTAATATTTTAGAAATATTAAATATAAATTAATAAGAGTAGTCTTATTAATATTAATATTATTATTATTTTAATTTCTAAAAGAGTTTAGGAATTAATTTAATATAAGTACTCTCAATTATTCCTAATAGAATTAGGAGGAAAAATTAGTTAAAGGAGTTTAATTAATTATCCTTAATAAGATTAGGGAGCCCATTTAATTAAAAGAGTTTAATTAAATAAATAATACCTTATTTTAATTAAAATAGGGTTACCTGATATCTTTATAAGAGGAGTCTTATATCAGATATTGAGATATACGTAATTCCAATAGTTGGAGAGTACGCCCCCTTTTTCTATAGAGATAGAAAAAACTAGGGTTTGAGCCAATACACCCTTCTTCTTGAAAATTCTTCTTTCTTGGTGGATCACCTCTAGAGGCTATACACTTGGGTGGCTTACATTGATCAAAGGAAGGAATCTACTCGAAGATTCAAGGAGATCGCAGAGAAGTAGGAGGTGAACTCGTATCTGAAGAAGCTCGTTTCTACAAGGATATGATTTCATAATTTCTTATTCTTCGTTTAATTAATAATATGCATAAAGGATGATCCGGGTAATTGGTTTGTGAAAAAAATTTTAAAATATGATTTTATTATGCTTCCGCTATTTTTGCAATTTGATTGCTACTTTGATAATTTAATGGGCAATTTTAAGTTGCATGAAATCTAATTTCAAGATTAAAATAAACTCTTTTATTTTAATTATAAAATTATTAAGATTAATATATATATATATATATATATATATATATATATATATATTGAAACACGTGATTTACCAAACAACAGAATGAAAGAAAGATCACCTTTGCAGGAATAAAGTGAATCAGGATGTATTATATAATATATCTTTATATATTGATATTAGGCTTTAGCATACTACACGTGGAGTATTACAAGATGATATATATATATATATATATATATATATATATATATATATATATATATATATATATATATATATATAACTGCCAAGACTTTCTTATCCCGACTCCTAAAGTGAATCTGACTGCTAACAGGCGAATGTTCCCTTGTAAATCACAGATAATGATAAAAAAAAACGTCTCAGAGTAAAAACAAAAATTACGTAATTTGTTTTTCATAAAATACTAATTTTATACAACAAATAATGTCCAAATCCCTCAAAGTTTTTATATATTAACTCTTAAGCGTTCAAAGATATTTAGAATATCGAACGTCGCCTTCTAGCATGATAAAATTAATAGAGTATTAAATATTTAATATGAGTTTGTTGTGTCACCACAAGGCAAGTATTAAGTATTTAAGATGTTAATTTATCACATTTGATGCTTATAAAGAAAATTGAACAATATTATTTTGTTGTGTCACCACAAGGACACTATTTTTCTTTTTTGAATATATGGAAGTGCTAGGTTGGACTTAACTTAGATAATTTTGATTCGGATGTGCCACCACTTGATCAAAATAATCTAAGAGGCAAAACATAAGGATTTACATGATGATGTAATTGACAAGGAGTTGTCTACCTATTTATTTATATATAGTTTGTTGTGTCACCATAAGGCTATATATATTTGAAATGGGATCCTTATTCTCACTAGCAAAAACTTTAATTAGATTTTGCCGAACTATATAAACAAGGGTAATATAGTTTGAAGAAAATAGTGGGAGATACCAATATAAAATAAGACCTAATTTATTTTGATAATTAATTAAATGAATGTTTGCTAAAATATTATCTTTTTACATGCAGAATTTTGAAAATGTCACATTCACTAATTTCACTGCGTAGCATACTTGATGCTAACAAACTGACCGGACCGAACTACATGGACTGGTTAAGGAATCTGAGAATTGTTCTCACTGCTGAAAAGATTTCTTATGTCCTAAATTCGCCCGTATCTGTAAAAGTTGCAGAGATAGCCTCTGAGGAAGAGATTGCTACTTTTAAACAGTGGCAAGATGATGCATCTGTGGCTCAATGCATCATGCTCGCATCCATGAGTAACGAGCTTCAGCGTCAGCATGAAAACATGGATGCTCCTACTATACTGCTGCACCTGCAAGAGCTGTATGGTGAGCAAAGTAGGACTGCTAGATATGAAATATCTAAGGAGCTCTTCCGATCTCGGATGACTGAGGGCACTGCCGTTGAGACTCATGTCTTAAAGATAATCAATTTGATTGAACGTCTTGGACAGCTTGGGTTCGTCATGGATAGAGAGTTGAGTCAAGATTTGATCTTGCAGTCACTCCCTGACACCTTTTCACAATTTGTTGTGAATTTTCACATGAATAAGTTGGACGTCAGCTTGCCTGAGTTACTTAACATGTTGAAAACTGCTAAAGGTCACTTCCCATCCAAGAAGAACCATGTCTTACTGGTGGATGATTCTTCCAAGAAAAGGAAGAGGCCCAAGGTATCTTCTGAAAAGAAGAAATCCAAGAAGGCTAAGGGAAAGGCGAAAGTGAAAGATCAAAAGAAACCTGATCCAGCTAGCAAAGGAATTTGCTTCCATTGCAATAAGCCGGGTCACTGGAAGAGGAACTGCAAGGATTATCTTACGGAACAAAAGCAGAAGAAGCTTGGAGAAGCTTCGAATCCTAATCAAGGTTTGTTTATGATTGAAATTAATTTTTTTGAAAGTCAATCTTCTACTTGGGTATTGGATACCGGCTGTGGTTCTCATATATGTAATAATATGCAGGGACTGGTCAGAAGTAGAAAGCTGAGCAAGGATGAGGTCGTCCTACGAGTGGGAAATAGAGCAAAGGTTGCTGCATTAGCTGTAGGGACTTATTATTTAGCACTGCCTACGGGCAAGTTCATTAATTTAAATAATTGTTATTTTGTTCCAAATATCATTAGAAACATTATTTCTATCTCTGTATTGGATATGGATGGTTTTAATATTATAATAAAGAACAACAGTTGTTCTATTTATAATGATAATATTTTATATGGTGTTGGTAATTTATGAAATGGACTTTATATACTTGACTTGCATGAAAATATACTTCAAATTGAACAAACTAAGAAAAGAAAAAGAGATGATGTTAATTATACCTTCATGTGGCACTGTAGACTCGGTCATATTAATGAAACAAGATTATTCAAGTTGTATAAAGATAGGCTCCTAGAGCTATCGGATTATGAATCATATCCAACCTGTGAATCTTGTCTCATGGGCAAAATGACTAAATCTCTTTTTAGTGGAAAAGGAGAAAGAGTTACAGAGTTGTTAGCGTTGGTACACACAGATGTATGTGGACCTATGACAACGAATGCACGAGGAGGGTATTCTTATTTTATTACATTCACTGACGATCACTCAAGATTTGGATATGTGTATTTAATGAAATACAAATCTGAATCATTTGAAAAGTTCAAAGAGTTCAGAAGTGAAGTAGAGAAGTAAACTGGTAAGAGTATTAAGATTCTTCGATCTGATCGAGGAGGAGAATACTTAAGTCGTGAGTTTCTCAATTGTCTCAAAGAAAATGGTATAATCTCATAATGGACTCCACCAGGGACGCCACAGATGAATGGTGTATTTGAAAGGAGAAATCGAACATTGTTGGACATGGTTCGATCCATGATGAGCTTTACCGACCTTCCAGTTTCCTTCTAGGGATATGCCCTAGAATCGGCTGCATGCCTACTTAACAAGGTACCTACAAAATCCGTCCCCAAGACCCCATATGAGTTATGGACAGGGAGGAAACCAAATCTTAAGCATGTTAAGACTTGGGGTTGTCCAGCTTATGTTAAAAAGTTTGAAAACGATAAGCTACAGACTAGATCTGACAAATGTAGATTTGTGGGATACCCTAAAGAAACATCGGGGTATTATTTCTATCATCCAACTGATCAAAAAGTGTTTGTTGCGAAATATGCTGCCTTCTTGGAAAAGGAGTTTATCCTTGAAGGGGTCAGTGGGAGTAAGATATATCTTGAAGAGGTTCAAGAACCACAAAATACTACAGATCAAAGTGAGGTACCTAACCAAGTAGAGATTCCTTCTGTACCATACCCTATTCGTAAATCTGGAAGAGTACCAAAGATACCTGAAAGGTATGGACTTGTCATAGAGGATGACGATGAGGTTCGCATCATAAATGATGATGATCCATTGAATTATGAACACGCTATGAGTAATAAAGACTCAGAGAAGTGGCAAGAAGCCATGAAATCCGAGATGGACTCTATGTATGAAAACCAAGTATGGACTTTGGTTTCACCACCTGAAGGCATTAAGCCTATTGGGTGTAAATGGGTCTTTAAAAGAAAGACTGGAGCAGACGGCAAGGTAGAGACCTATAAGGCCCGACTGGTCGCAAAAGGTTTCAAACAAAGACAAGGAGTTGACTATGACGAAACCTTCTCACCAGTAGCAATGCTCAAGTCCATTCGAATTTTGCTTGCGATTGCAGCTTACCATGACTACGAAATTTGGCATATGGACATGAAAATGGCCTTCCTCAATGGGAAACTTGAGGAGGATGTGTATATGACACAGCCAGAGGGATTTGTTTCAAAGGTTGGAACAAATCAAGTCTGTAAGCTACAACGATCCATTTATGGATTGAAGCAAGCTTCTCGTAGGTGGAATATCCGTTTTGATGAGACAATCAAAGAGTTTGATTTTATCAAAAATGAGGATGAACCATGTGTGTACAAGAAGGTTAGTGGGAGTGTTGTTTCATTCCTTGTATTATATGTTGATGATATATTACTGATAGGGAATGATATTCCTATGCTACAATCAATTAAAATCTGGTTATCTAAGCACTTCTCCATGAAGGACTTGGGAGAAGCATCCTATATTTTGGGGATAAAGATCTATAGAGATAGATCTAAAAGGATGCTTGGCTTGTCCCAAGGAACGTACATTGACTCGATGCTAAAGAGGTTTAGCATGGAAGATTCCAAAAGAGGTCTCATGCCAATGAGCCATGGAATACATCTCTCCAAGAAACAGGCCCCAAAGACACCTGAGGAGAGAGACCGTATGAGTAAGATTCCTTATACTTCAGCAATAGGATCTATCATGTACGGTATGATATGTACTAGACCAGATGTCGCTCATGCACTTAGTGTAACAATCAGATATCAGTCGAATCCAGGAGAAGAACACTGGAAGGCAGTGAAAAATATCCTCAAGTACTTAAGAAGAACTAAGGATGTATTTCTTGTCTACGGTGGGTCTGAATTAAAGCTAGAGGGCTTCACAGACTCAAGTTTTCAAATAGACCAAGATGACAGTAAATCCGTTTCGGGGTTTATGTTTACCTTAAACGGTGGCGCAATGAGTTGGAAGAGTTCCAAACAGCAAACAGTTACTGATTCAGTGACAGAGGCAGAGTACATAACTGCAAGTGAAGCTGCAAAGGAAGCTGTTTGGATGAAGAAGTTCATTACCGAACTTGGTGTGGTTCCTATCATTACAGGACCAGTACCTTTATTCTGTGATAACACTGGAGCTGTTGCGCAGGCTAAGGAACCCAGGTCTCATCAGAAATCCAAACACGTGTTACGGTGATTTCATTTGATCAGAGAGATCATTGAAAGAGGAGACGTCACCCTGGAGCGTGTGGACTCTCAAGACAATATTGCAGATCCATTTACTAAAGTGTTAACACAACAGCAGTTTGATCATCACTTAGAGAAGATGGGTATGAGATACCACGGCGATTGGCTTTAGTGCAAGTGGGAGATTGAAAGTAATATGCATACAAGCCAATCATGTATGATGATAAAGCATATACTTTGTAATCAATCTTATTTATTTATTTATTAATAAAAGAATTATTTATGAAGGCATTTATTATCTACATGGTGCTGTTGTAATAATATGTGATAAACCCATAGTTTTAAGCAATGCTTTTAGAATCATGATGAGATCATGCTAATGAGATCTAAATTCTTAGAAAGCTTAAACTAAAATGTTCCCAATCAATGGATTACTAAAAAGGGGATTAATGAATCCGGATAGATTGGTATGTACGTTGCTTGCTCATTGGATGAGGATGATTGATCTCATGATCATTTATGTAGAGACACTAAAGCAAGTATGTAGGTGCTTACTAGAGAATAAGTTCACTGAACGTGACTCGCTAAGGAATACCTAATGGAGTTTTACTTGCTTGTCAATAGGAATTCCTATAGTGATAGTAGTACAAATGATCCTTAGACTTGAGATCATCATAGTATCTTATATATATTGAATTATACTTTGACTTATTCCTTAAGACTCTTAGAGTATATCAAAGGGTATGCTTGGGTGTAATAAATTATATATGAAGATAATGAATGATCAATAAAGAATCTACCACTTCTAGTAAAAGAAGAGAAATGTCCTATGTGATTCGATAAATGACAACCCAGGAATCCTTGGCCAAGGTGGAATAAAATTAGAAAGTAGTTTCTAATTTGTATTCATTAGGAGTTGTGCATTTAGGAATCGAAGTACATATAATTAAATAGACTAAGACTTGACAATAATTCCATGTCTTATATTTAATTGGGACATTGTATGGTAGAATGATTGAATTGTATGATAACTATTAACTCAAAGGTTCTTTTATGATTAATGTTGAAATCTATATTATCTGAAAAGTCGTTGATCGCTAGGGAGGCTTATCCCTATTGTAGAATAAATATTATTTAAATAAATTAATCGTTTAATTTATTTATTTAAATAAGATTAGAATTGTTCTAATTGATTTATTCACAACCGATTTAATATGGAGAACCTAAAGGGTCACACCATAAAAGGAAGAATAATTATTTAAGAAGTTAATGGCATAATCGTAATAATATGTTAAGTATATTTAATTTAATCTATGGTGATAGAATAAATTAAATAGCTTAATATTTATTATTTAATATTTTAGAAATATTAAATATAAATTAATAAGAGGAGTCTTATTAATATTATTATTATTATTTTAATTTCTAAAAGAGTTTAGGAATTAATTTAATATAAGTACTCTCAATTATTCCTAATAGAATTAGGAGGGAAAATTAGTTAAAGAAGTTTAATTAATTATCCCTAATAAGATTAGGGAGCTCATTTAATTAAAAGAGTTTAATTAAATAAATAATACCTTATTTTAATTAAAATAGGGTTACCTGATATCTTTATAAGAGGAGTCTTATATCAGATATTGAGATATACGTAATTCCAATAGTTGGAGAGTACGCCCCCTTTTTCTATAGAGATAGGAAAAACTAGGGTTTGAGCCAATACACCCTTCTTCTTGAAAATTCTTCTTCCTTGGTGGATCACCTCTAGAGGCCATACACTTGGGTGGCTTACATTGATCAAAGGAAGGAATCTACTCGGAGATTCAAAGAGATCGCGGAGAAGTAGGAGGTGAACTCGTACCTGAGGAAGCTCGTTTCTACAAGGGTATGATTTCATAATTTCTTATTCTTCGTTTAATTAATAATATGCATAAAGGATGATCCGGGTAATTGGTTTGTGAAAAAAATTTTAAAATCTGATTTTATTATGCTTCCGCTATTTTTGCAATTTGATTGCTACTTTGATTTTCACAGAACCTAACACCAACTAGTTCGCAGAATCAGATGGAGGTTCAATTTCTAGAACTGAAGCAGGGAAACATGAGCGTACCTGACTACGCGGCTAAATTCAATGAGTTGGCAAGGTTCGCCCCGTACCAAGTACACACTGACGAGAGAAAAGCCAAAAGATTCGAACAAGGGCTAAAGCCTTGGGTATACAACAAGGTATCAATGTTTCAGCTAAACACGTTTGTCGGAGTATTGGAAAAGGCCATCCTCGCTGAAGGTGGAAGCGATGCGGTGACCAAGTATAATCAAGAGCAGAAGAAGAAGAGTGAGAATAAAGGTAACAACAAGACTGGTGGGAGTAGCACTGGGGGTAATCATAATCAGAAGAGAAAGTGGATGGATAACTCGTCAGCTGGAAATCAACAAGGAGGGCAGAAGAAAAAGATCAAAGCATGCCTGACCTGCGGGAAAGCTCATCTAGGAGTTTGTATGAAGGGAAAGAGAGTATGCTACAATTGTGGTCAGGAAGGCCACATAGCACCTAATTGTCCTAACCCAAAGAAGGGTGCTTGTTTCACTTGTAGTTCGAAGGATTATCTAGCAAGAGACTGCCCTAAGAAGGGATCAGGAGGAGCAGTACTAGGAGGTAACCGTGGAAATAACAGTGGAAATGCCTTAACCATCACCGGACCAACCGTAACAAATCGACCGACCGCCAGAACTTTCAATATGTCAGTGCAGGACGCAATCCAGTGTCGTGATGTGGTGCCAGGTATCATTCCGATCAGTGAAATTAATGCTTATGTTTTATTTGATTCGGGTGCTACTTGTTCCTTTATATCCGAAGACTTTGCTAATAGTTTAGATTTGCTTATGGATGAGTAGGAATATCCTATGAATATAGAAATTGCGAATAGAGAGATAATTCTTGTTAAGTACGTGTTTAAGAACTGTAGGGTGGATATTAAGGGTAATATCATGAACGTAGATCTTATCCCTATTCAACTTGGGAAATTTGACGTTATTTTGGGTATGGATTGGCTATCCAATTATGGGGCGGTAATTGACTGCCAAAAGAAGCGTATTAACCTTATGACTCCGTCAAAGGTTGTGTTTTATGGTAGCAAGTCACCTAGACAAGCGAGTTGTCTGACGATGATGCAGGCCAGGAGGTTGTTAAGACAGGGCTGTGTAGGATATCAAGCTTACATAGTCGACAGTCGAAAAGAGAATCCGAAGGTAGAAAAGATACCGATTGTGAGGGACTTCATCGATGTATTTCCAAACGATCTGCCAAGACTTCCACCAGATAGAGAGGTAGATTTCGTGATCGATTTGGCACCCGGAACCGCTCCAATATCGAAGGCTTCATACAGAATGACACTAGTAGAGATGAAAGAATTAATGGTATAATTACAAGAATTGCTGGGCAAAAAGTACATTCAACCGAGCGTATCACCATGGGGAGCGCTGGTGTTGTTTATGAAAAAGAAGGATGGATCGATGTGGCTCTGCATTGACTATAGAGAACTGAACAAGGTCACGATTAAGAATAGATATCCATTACCAAGAATCGACGATCTGTTTGATCAATTAAAGGGAGCAAGATACTTTTCCAAGATAGATTTGAGGAGTGGTTATCACCAACTGAAGGTGAGGCCAGAGGATGTACCGAAGACAGCGTTCAGAACGCGATACGATCACTACGAATTTTTAGTAATGTCGTTTGGTCTAACGAATGCTCCTGCAGTATTTATAGGACTAATGAATGGTGTGTTCAAGCCGTTTTTGGACAAATTTGTGGTGGTATTTATAGACGACATTCTGGTATATTCCAAAACCAAAGAAGAACATGAAGAATATTTGAGATTAACGTTGGAAGTATTGAGAAGGGAGAAGTTGTACGCTAAATTTTCGAAATGCAAATTCTGGATCGAGCGAGTATAATTTCTTTGTCACGTGATCGATAAAAATGGAATTTCGATAGATCCATCTAAAGTCAAAGCCGTGATTAACTAGGATCGGCCGAGAATGCCATCAGAAGTAAGAAGTTTTCTTGGATTAGAGGGATATTATAGAAGATTCATTCAAGATTTTTCCAAGATCGCAACTCCGTTAACGAATTTAACTCGAAAAGCTGTGAAATTTGTTTGGACGGAGAAGTGTGAGGAGAGCTTTCAAGAATTAAAGAAGAGGTCGAGTACGGCATCTGTGTTATCTCTTCCGGATGATACAAGCAATTTTGTTGTTTTTAGTGATGCGTCGCATAAAGGACTTGGTTGTGTGCTGATGCAAAATGGTAAAGTCATTGCATATGCATCACGACAATTGAAGGATTACGAGAAGGGGTATCCGACCCATGATTTGGAGTTAGCTGCAGTTGTATTTGCTTTGAAAATTTGGAGGCACTATCTCTACGGGGAGAAGTGTGAAATATATACGGACCACAAGAGTCTGAAATATATTTTCACACAGAAGGACTTAAATATGCGTCAGAGAAGATGGTTGGAATTAATCAAGGATTACGACTGTGAGATTTTATACCATTCGGGTAAGGCGAATGTGGTTGCCGATGCCTTAAGTAGAAAGGGTCGTGAGAAATTGATGATGTTAACTGCTTAGGAAGAACTAATTGTGGAAATGGAGAAACTGGAATTGGAAGAGAAGTATCCAAGGGAGATTGATGATAAGCTATTTCAGATGCAATCTGGTACAACTCTACTAGATAAAGTGAAGGAGGCTCAGCTTCAGGATGATGAATGCAAAAAGGTGACAAAGAAGATATCTGAAGGAACCGAACCGAGATTTAAGATGGATAAGGAAGGAATACTGAGATTTGAGAGTAGAATTTGGGTACCGCCAGTACAAGAGATTAAGGAAGATATTTTAAGCGAGACTCATAGTTCACGATATTCGATTCACCCTGGTAGTACCAAGATGTTCCAAAATCTTAGACAATATTTCTGGTGGCCGAATTTGAAGCGTGATGTTGTAGAATGTGTTGCCAAGTGTTTGACCTGTCAGAAAGTGAAAGCGAAACATCAGAGACCGAGTGGATTGCTACAACCATTAGAGATCCCAGAGTGGAAATGGGAACATATCACAATGGACTTCGTGGTTGGCCTTCTGACGACTCAGAAAGGCTACGACGCAGTATGGGTTATCGTTGGCCGACTGACGAAATCTGCACACTTCCATCCGATCAAAATAAGATTCAACTTAGATCAGTTGGCCAGGCTATACGTAAAAGAGATTTTTTCGAGGCACGGAGTTCCGGTATCAATTGTTTCAGATAGGGATCCGCACTTCACATCAAATTTTTGGAAACGTCTTCAGGAATGCATTGGTACGCAATTGCGAATGAGTACAGCTTACTACCCTCAAACAGATGGACAGAGTGAGAGAACGATTCAGACATTAGAAGATATGCTAAGAGCCTGTGTGATGGACTTTAAAGGAAATTAGGATGATCACCTACCATTAGTAGAGTTCGGCTACAACAACAGTTACCACGCTAGTATAGGCATGCCGCCTTACGAAGCGTTATACGACAGAAAGTACAGAACTCCACTTTACTGGGATAAAGTTGGTGAAAGACAATTGCTAAGGTCAGAATTGGTACAGCAGACGGCAGAAATAGTCAAAGTAATCCGAGCATGACTGGTAGCGGCTCAAGATCGACAGAAGAAATACGCTGATCCACATCGTAAAACAATCGAGTTTGAATCAGGTAGTTATATTTTCTTGAAGGTCTCTCCCTAAAAAGGGAAGATCAGGTTCGGAAAGAAAGAGAAATTGAGCCCAAGATTCATTGGACCCTTTGAAGTACTGAGAAGAATCGGAGAAGTTGCATACGAGGTAGCCTTACCTCCAGCACATGAGAATGTCCACAACGTCTTCCATGTTTCTGTATTATGACCATACAAAGCAGATTACAAGCATGTAATTGAATACGAACCCCTACATTTTGAGAAAGACTTATCTTACGAAGAAATTTCTATCCAAATTGTCGATCGAAAAGAACAAGTTCTCAGAAATAAAGTTATACCTTCTGTTAAGGTAATTTAGAGAAACCACAATGCTGAAGAAGCTACGTGGGAACTCGAAGAGAATATGATGAAGAATTACCCTAATTTATTTACTTAATTATGTGTAAGCGATTCTGGGGACAAAATCTATGTAAGGGGGGAGAAGGTAACGAGTTGAATTTATTAAGTCGTGATTCTGGGGACAGAATCCTTTTAAGGGGGGAAAGATGTGACGAACGAGATTTTTGTAATTTAATTTTAATATTTATTGAATTAAATAAATATTTTTGATGATTTAATTATTAGATTAAATAATTAATTGATGCAATTGTGAAGATTAATTTAATTATATGTGTTACATTTATTAAATTAATGTAGAGAATAATTATTATTCGAAGTATGTCATTATGTGAGCTTATTGTATTAAATGAAATATTTAATTAAGCATGACGTTATTTAATTAATTTAATTATTAATTAGAGAGTTAATACTTTGACATTATTTATTAATGAGAAAATTTAATATATGACTACGTGAATGTATGAGAAGTTATTATATTTTATTTATATTAAATAAGATATATGAATTATTGAGCAAGTGGGTGTGACATGATTTAAACTATATGGTAAAAGCTTTATTAAATTAATAGTTTTTGAAAACTATTCAAACTAGACAAACAGGGCTTTAAAGGGAGTTATGGTCAGTTAACCCATGATGGGTAACTGACCATAATGCGCATCGGCCTATTTGAATACGACGTCTTATTTCTTTTCTTCATTTTCTAAGTCTGATAAAACTAACCAGAGAGAATTTGAGAGAGAATTCAGAGGAATTGTGAGAATCTCTGTGTTGAAGAAGCTTGAAAAGGGTTTTATCTCTACTCATTAACACTCTGGGTAATCTCTCCTTCCCAATTCCTACTTTACGTATTTTAGTTTTCATGAAAATGACTTTTACAATTTTTGGTTTAACCTCTGTAATTGGATTAGGCGTAATGATTATGGGTTGTATATGTGTTATGACATATCAAATCGTGTTTAATTATATATATTATGTAAACCATATCATCAAATTCATGAAAACATGTCGTATATAATTTCTACAAAATTACAGAGTATGGGTTTTGGCCTTATGGCCCTATGCGTGATATTTAATGTATTGATCGTATATTATCCGTAAATTTTACACTTGTATATTGCTATGCATGTTGATACGAAGAGACCAAAGTTTAAATAAACGGATTCGGTGTTATAACGAATCCGTAGTGACAATTTTCATGTTTTATTTTTAGAACCTCTAAGAACATCAAAGTCAGTGAAATTCAGATGCTTTAAATATGTTATTAAGTGTTTAAATTGGTTAATGTCAGTATATAAATGTTGAGTTATGTTTATACATGAATTATAACATGTGGGTATGTCTAATTTCGAGTAGAAAATAAGAAATTGGGAGAAATTGACATATTTTGCGATTTTTCGCGAACTTCTATTTCTGTGTCTGGTACGCCGCGCCGCAGCGCCGGCTACCTGTGTATTTCCCATGTCGCAGCGCCACCGCACCGCAGCGCCATGACTCGAGCCGCAGCGCCAAATGTCCCGCCGCATCGCGAAGATCATGTGTAGCAGTGGCGCCGCAGCGCCACACTCCAGAAAATTCAGAATGAGTTATTTTAAATGTTTAAGTCTAACAATGTGTTAGTGAATTGATGTAATGAACATGTAAATATGTTAGAAGAATAATGTGATGATAAAATAGTTGTTTAACATGTAAATAACATAATTGCACGTGGATTAAATTATTGAATACATAATTAGCTTGATAATTCATGAAGTGCAAATTATGTGACAAAGTGGTAATTTGACTAAGTATAGTCAATAATCAAAGTAGACAAAGAGAATGAGTTTATGATGATTAGTTAAGTTATAATTAACTGGTATTGTGTATATGAATGGTATGTAGGAGTAAATTCAAAGAACGTACTTAGTTAAAGTGTAATCTACGCATGAGGCAAGTTTCCTAACCCTACTTGTCATTATTGTTCAAGTTTATTATTTACCTCGAGTAAATTATCAATTCTATTATTCAAGTTCAAATGTTATATTAAAGATTTATTTATCTTTTCAAAGCATGATTCCGTTATACAATAATTATCGTATTGTATACTCTTGAGATCATTATTCAAATCGAATATCATTATTGTTGAACCTTATTAGACTAGTGAACCTTATTGATTCAACTAGTCCTTAGTTGATGAACGTTCTAAATTTTAGAACCCTTATTGAATTATCCAAACCAAACTTCCTTTGGTGTAGACTCGAATGTCAAACTGAGATGAACAACCCTGCAAAGGGATTTACTTATGCGTTAGCGTTAAGATATTGTGCACAGTATGGTACTAAGGGCTAATCCCCCTAAGTACGAGAAGAAAAGTTTATAGTCTTATGACTGTTAAAGGTTTCAAGTATAACCCTTGATAACCTAGGACATAGTTCAAGGTCTTATGACCCTCAGAATTCTTTTGATTCTTGTTATTCATTCTTGATTCAAAAGTTGAGCTTTTATTCAGATGTCTTTGATTTATTCGCATGTTATTATACTGTTATTTTATTATTATACTTGTGGGCATTTGTGCTCATTCTTGCTTAATAATAATATTGCAGTTAAGAACGAAAGAACTGATCAACCTTCCACTAGTAAAGGCAAGGGCAAAGTTAGCAAGTGACGAAGACTTGTTGTTTTATATGATGATGTATTTGTTTAAGACTTGAGTTAATGTTATTGTTTAAGACTTATTTGTTTATGATTTCACACAGATGTTTAAGGTTAGTTTAACCTGGGATTGTATTATTATTATTCAGATGTTGTAACCCTTAAGGGGAAGATTTTATTTCTATCTATTGCATGGTTTGCATTTATTATGGGTAGATAGATAAATGATATTTGTATCGTGAACACCAAATCCTATGGAAATGGTAGTACCGAATTTGGGGGTGTCACAACACATGTTTAAGGATTATGTATGCTCCTTAAGGTAAGTTAGGTTAGGTCAGTTTAGGACTTCTTGTATCAAACAACCAAAACAGTAACATAAGTCACAGCAGAACCCCCATCGGGGCGGGCATAACTACTGTAGTTCAAAATTTCATTTCCCCTGCTACGAACCAACATGCCAAATTTTTGACCAAATGTTGGGAAAAATTTAATTACGCACAATCACGCAAGTATACGTGGTCAACAAGTGATAAAGTGAAAGTAGAGTATCGTTCCCACGAGGAATTATTAATACAAATTATCTAATACTAACTCTTAACCAAACCAATTTTATTTAAACAATTAATTTATGTTATAAATTAAATTATTTAACTAAACTAATTGTAATTACCACTAATTAAAAATCAGATTATGGAGATTTAAGATCACAACTTCACTTATTATGTCATTTAAGTTAACAAACTTCTCATCAATTATTCTTTATCCTGAATTGTTAATTAAGAACACTAAAGCAGATAAAGCCACCTCTCGATGCATAATACTCATACTCACTTAAATCCACAAATGATAGAATTAAGCAAGACACCCTAATTAACTAATCCACTATATCTCTATGTGAATTACAATTAAAATCGATTTAAAGCACAAGTTCTCTATAAGATTACATATGGCGCAAAAGGCATATCTCTATCCTAAACACGAATCATGAATTCCTTCTATGCAGAAATCACAAACACATGCTATCATGATCAGATCTAAATCTAAACTTCATCTCTCGAGTTCATATAGATTATCATGGTAATTGATGGCCAATCAATTAAACAATTAAGTCCAAATCACAATAGACAATCCTCACAATAGAACATAATAATTAATAGCAAAACATATTAAAATAAACTACACAATAAGATCCATTGTAATCTCAAACAAAGAATTAGTTCATTGAATTAAAACTAAGAATCCACACTTGAATACATATTAAAAGATAAGAATAAGATTAGAATGAAGAATAAATCTGTTGTCAGCAAATCTTCATCTTCCTCAAGCTCATGCTCTTGATCTTCAATGGTCTCCAAGTCGCTTCATTCTCCAAAACTCATTAGAACTAGGGTTTCCATATTCTACTCTAATCTAATCTAATCCTCACTCTCTCTAATCCTTGTGATTCTCCTCCTTTTATATGCCTCTTTATACATCTTTAAGTCCTCTTGGAATTCTTTGAGTCAATCAGCTTGAACCAATCCTTCTTGGACTCAAATTCTGACAAAAACTGCTTTTTTTACCCGTACCCCAAGCCCCGACTTGGGTATTGCTGTGTAAAATGGCAAGCCCCGGCTTGCTATGCTGCTGCTAACTGACTTTAGTACCCCAAGCCCCTGCTTGGGTGTTAGGCATAAAAGAGCAAGCCTGGCTTGGGTATAAGCTGTTAGTTGTCCTTTTAAGCTCCAAAATTGCCAAGTTTTGCCAAACTCCACCCTTTTTGTCCAATAACCACTCCACCAATCCTAAACACAAAAAAAACACTAAACAAATAAAAAAAAACATAAAATCAAATAATTAGCACCGATTAAGCTTGAATTAGAAGTCGATTCGTGGGTATAAAACCCACTTATCACCAAACAACAATGTAATGATACTCAATTGATATAAACTTACAACTAAATATCCCTAGCATGCTTCTAACAATTTTAATCACATAAACAATCAAATTCAAGAATTAATTCAAGATTTATGCCATTTTCCCAAAGTTTAACACATTTACCGATTTTCTTCGCTACGGATTCGTTACTTGACCAAATTAATGCGTTTAACTTTCGTTGATTTCGTATTTAACCATATTAAAAATGTCTAGCATCAATTGACAGATTATATCATGCTTCTACCATAAAATTTTCAACTCAAAACAAATATTTTAGCACTTTTCTAAGAACTTTGCGAAACTTGAATTTTAAGAACATATAAAAGAATATTACCTTCTGTGAAGTTGAAATGCTACTCTAGCTTTAATTTGCAGATTGCTCAACAACACTATCACTCCAATTAGAAACTCTTAGAGAAATCAACAATTCACATTTGAGAGTGGGACTTCTATTTATAGAGGGATTATTGTCCATTTAGAGATTTTGCCCTAATTAAGGATTGTTTCGATGAAAAATTGAAGGAACCATTGTGCAACAAGAGGTTTGTGAAAAGCTTCACCAACTCCATCTTCTCCCCTTTCCATAGTCATCATCTCCATCTTGGTTTTCTACAAGTATAGAGCCATATACTTTTAGCAAAACACGGCTGAGACTTTTAGAATGGGACTATGATTTTGGGACACTACTAATACTCATTATTTACAAAACCACTACTTAGCATACGTAGGTTTATTTGATACTTTTTCCCCAAATATGCATACACATACACTCACTCATACATTACACATAGAATTATATAATCCATGTACATTAGTGTAACAATCCGAAATTTCAAATTGTAATATTAAATATTTATGAAATTATATAAATATTTATTTGATGTGTTAGTTGATTAAATAAAATTATAATTATAAAGAAAATTATAATTATGTTGTATTGATTTATGGGGTGAATTAAGCTAATAAATTGTTATTAGAATTAATTAAATTAAGAATGAAAACTTAATTAAATAAAGTGTGTCAAATAACTATACTATAAAATGAGTTATTAAAATAAATTAAGGAGTTTAATTTAGTTTGCCAAACAAGGCTTAAAAATATTAAGCGTTTAATTTTCAAAGAGTTTTGCCAAACGAAGCCTTATGGTTTTTAGATTTCTTTTAAATTTTGAATTATAATAATATAAATAAAATATAAATAATATATATAATAATTTTGGTAACTGATAAATTGAATAGGGGCAATTAGTAGAGGACGATTTTAAAACGTTTGAAAAAGGGCGTGCGTTGGTTTTATTTGGTTTTACGTATATTGTATTTGGCATAAGCCTAAGAAGGAAAATAGAAGTTGTTTGAGAAGAAGGTTCATAGAGAGTTTGTGAGAGAATTTGAGAGGGACTTGTGAGAAGTTGTTTAATGGTTAATTATTTGTATTGAGTTATGTGATTAAATAATTTATTTAATTAATTATTATTAGAATTAATTAAATTAAATATGAAAGCTTGATTAAATAAAGTGTGACAAATAACTATATTATAAGGAGTTATTAAAATAAATTAAAGTAGTTTAATTTAGTTTTATCCAAACAAGGTTCAAGGATATTGATTCTTTAATTTTAAATGGTTTGCCAAACAAGGCCCTATGACTTTTGGAATTCTTTTAATTTTAAATTATATAAATAAAATAAATAAAATAAATAATAAATATAATATATTTATATTACATACGTTAGTAACTGATATTGCAATAAGTAATAGTATTAAGTTTTTCAGTTTTTTGCGCTTAGGTGTTAGCTAGACTACGTGACTTGGTATTTGGTTTAAGCTAAGAAGAGTCTGAGAAGGAGGGTTACAGAGAATTACAGAGAGAATTGAGAGAGTTTGAGAGTGAAACCTGAGAAAATTGTCTGCAATTGCAAGATTATGCAAGCTAACTTGAAGGTATGTGCACAACTTTGATATTATATGTGTTTATGAGTATCACGACAAAGTTTTGTTATACTCTATGAATTCTATTTCTTCTGAATTGTTGTTATGTAACTAAGTTATGGTGGTTATATGTGATATTATGCTAGAGTTTATGTTTAAACAAGAAATTTGTATGCTAAATTCGTTGACAATAGGAAGAAAATAATGTCAGTATATGTATTTTTATATGGTTCATGAAAAGTATCCATTGTAGTGGCCAATTAGTAGCTGAAATTGTAAATTGAAGCTTGATTATGTTAGTTCATTAAGAAACGAGCATAACGTAATTTGAATGAAGTGATTTGGCCAAATATTGGAGTCACAGTGTTGATTTTTGGGATGAATGTCAAAAATAGAGTTTTATATGAAAAACATAGAATTTGAGAAATTAAACTAGCTTAAGTTGTTGTTAAATTATTCTATAGTGATATATATGTGAGGAAACATGTTTGTGATAATTCTATACAATTTGTACGTGTTATTATCACTGTTTGGTGGGTGAAATTCGTGTTAGTTGGCTTATGAAAAGTGCCGTAACCATGTTTTGCAAAACTGGAATCTGTGCGTAGTGCGAGCGCATAGTAAACCAGTATAAAACTGGCGCGGCCGCGTCAGTGCCCAGTCTCAGACAGTGAAGTCTGTTAATTCTGCAGACTTTGGACGTTCAACGTAACTTAGCTTAATGTTAGGTTAATGTGAGAACCATGTAACAACAAGGTTAAACAAAGTTGTGTTATGTGGATTGTAAATTCAAAGTTGTAAAAATGATTTATAACTTAGCTTATACAATGAAGGTTAGTTAAGTGTTGTGATGTTAACACTCAGGAATTCTGAAATGTAAATGGTATCATAAGACTTGTGCTAAAATGATAAGTTTAGCTAGAAATGTACATGTTGTGGTATATTAGCATATCTAATAGATAATGTAGTTCTAAACCAATGTGTAGGTGAACGTGAGTTTTAATATTTTAGCTTACGCTCGAGGTAAGTTTTCTAACTCTACACTGTCGTTGAGTTGGTTCTATTATTACATTGTGTAACTTCATTCTTTTGATTGAGAAAGTTTCTAAACCTATCTATTACATTGAGCATGTTTTAATTCTAAATTATTGGAATTCTAATCATTATTAACTTACTCTAACTTGTTTATAGTTAAACAAGTTTCTTTAGTTTAATCTTTTACAATAAATGTTCTTGAACCTTAATTCCTTGTGTTGAATGGTTCAATCACTTTGTATATTTTATTACCATGTGGAGTAAGCATTGTTTTCAGCTTGCTATCAACTAATGCATGTTCGGTAACTAAAATTCTAATTTGACAAGATTATAGACTTAGCTTATTATTATTCAAGCCAAGGTTTACCAGTTCTTTATTTTGATCAATACTTATGCTCTCTAGTTATTTCAAGCATGAGTCTAGAATATAGTCAGTTCACCTATGATTCTCAAATGTTCAAAGTTAAGTTGTTATTAAACAACTATAGTGTTATCAAGCATTGTTGATTTAACTAGTTCCCTAGTTGATGATCGTTAAACTTCAAATTACACTTGAAAGCTTATCCAAACCAAACTTTCTTTGGTGCAGACTTGTACTCTAAATACTGAGATGAACAACCTTATTTTTAGGGGTTTACGCTTAGCGTTGAAATATTTGTGCACAATACATTGTACGAAGGATTGATCCCCCTAAGTACGTGGAGTCCTTATAGTCACATGACTGTTAAAGTTAAAAGATTACTTATAACTGTGGACATGGTTTGTGGTCATTAGACCCTCAGTAGTATATTTAAGAATGTTAATAGAACATATCATTCAGTTATATTGAGCCTATTATTTGGCAAATGTTGTAATGTTAATAGAACATATCATTCAGTTCTATTGAGCCTATTATTGAGCAAATGTTGTAATGTTAATAGAACATATTATTCAGTTCTATTGAGCCTATTATTGGGCAAATGTTGTAAAGTTAATAGAACATATCATCTAGTTCTATTGAGCCTATTATTTGGCAAATGTTGTAAAGTTATTTATTCTTATTTCAAGTGAGCTTTGTTTGCTCATTCTTGTATATTTATATACTTATTCCAGCTATAGTTGAGAAGGTAAATAAACCTACAACTAGCAAAGGAAAGGGAAAAATATACAAGTGATGAAGACTTGTAATTTTGTTTTATCGTTATGATGATAGACTTTTAAGAATGATGTGATGTAATAATTTAATTTTCGCATTTGAATGATTGTAATTAAAGGTTAAATAACCTGGGAGATAATTTTTATTAACGAAATCCTGTATGGGCAGGTTTTATTATTCAATTATAATATGATTGGGTAGTTAGATATGAATGTTTTGATTAAGTGAACACCGAATCTTATGGTAATGAAGCACCGGGATATGGGGGTGTCACATGAAGCTTCAAACTCTGTGAATTCAATTTTTTGAAATCTTGTTGTATAACTGATTATGGTGATTGTATATATTTGAGATACTAGAGTTTATGTTTAAACAAAGAATTTGTATACTAAATACAGTTAAAAGTAGAAAAGGTAATGACAATATATGTTTTCTCATATGTCTTGTAAAAGTACTAATTATGATGGTCAATTAGTATGATGAACTGTAAATTGAGGCTTGTTTATGATAGTTCATTAAAAAACGAAGATAACGTAGTTTGAACGAAGTGATTCGGTGTAGAATTGTAATCACAGTGATGATTTTTGTAAAAGATGTCAAAAATAGAATTTTCATATGAAAATATGGATTTTGAGGAATTAAAATAGTTAAAAGTGTTGTTAAATTGTTCTAAGTGGTTGAATATGTTAGCAATCATGTTTGTGATGGTTTTGTACCAATTGTATGTGTTAATATTACTGTTTGGTGGGTGAAATTCGTGTTATTTGGCTTAAGAATAGTGTTGTATTCATGTTCTGCAAAACTGGAACTGGTGCGTAGCGCGGGCGCGTAGTAGCCGCGTGGGCACGCAGTAACCTAAGGTAATACTGGCGTGGCCGCGCCAGCAGTCAGTCACAGACAGTGAAGTCTGCTACTTCTGCAAACTTTGGACATTCATTGTAACTTAGCTTAATGTTATGTGTAATGTGAGAACCATGTAACAACCAGGTTAAAACAGAGTCGTGTTATGTGGTTAGTAAATTCAAAGTTGTAAAAATAATTAGTAAGTTACGAACGCGTTATGTGATAACTTAGTTTACACAATGAATGTTAGACAAGTGTTGTGAAGTCAATACTTGAAGTTTCTGAAATGTAAATGGTAATGTAAGACTTGTACTAAAATAACAAGTTTAGCTAGAATTGAGTGTTATGTTGTAAAAAGGATGTTAGTACATTGTGCATTGATTAATAAGAAGGGTTATGGGATGTAGAGTAAAGTTTACATTATAACTACTTGCATTGCTATGTGACTAATAGTTAATGTGAATGATTATATAACTGTGTGGGAATGCATGAAGTGTAGATAAACGATAAGCAGTTAAGTCGTAGTTCATAAACTACGAATCAGGAAAGTCTTTCAGTTCCTATTTGCTATGTGAACTTGATGATTAACTGTTTTAAATCTTTATTGCAAAGAGCATGACGTGTTATATATATGTTGAATGTATGAAACATTAAAGTCAATTTATGACTACGTTGATTGATTATTGAATGTTGATTGAGTAAGGAACTCAATCTTTATACTTGTTATATGCATTGCAACAAGTATGTTATATATTGAGCATGTTATTATGTGATATGTGATGCACAAAAATTGTTAGATTTTGCTGGGCTGTCGAGTTCAACCTTGCAAATAACTACTTTTGCAGGTTCAGGATTCAAGGTAAAGTTATGTGTTACTTGAAAGACATGAATCAGATGTGATACTTGAAGATTTATACACTTTGGTTGTGTTTATATTATTTGAACCATTTTTAAGGTTCCGAATAATGTATTAATGTTGAATTGTAATATTGTTTTGCGATATAAACTTTTGTAGTATTAAAATAATTCTGAAATAGTTAGATGTAAAGGTTGAAGGTTTTGGGAACGAGAATAGTTTGTAATAGGAAATTTTAATTATTCCGCAAATTTCAATGGTTGTATTATCATTAAATGATGTAAAATTTGAGGTTGAATATATTGTTAACGACCGAAGTCGAGAATTAAATTGTATGAATTTTGGGGTCGTTACAGTTGGTATCAAAACCGATAGGTTAGAAACCTTAGGTAAGAGTACATTAGGCTTTAACCTTAGAGAAGGAATGTGAAGATAATGAAAGAATAAGCTCAGATACAGTTTGAACAATAAGAAGTAATTTAAGAAATTTATAAAGAAGTGATTAAAACATGCGTAAGAGGATTCAAAGAAGAATCTCGCAGAGTTATAAGAAGTATGAATGTGGGGTTACCCAACTCCAATAATAAGGATGTAAGGTGATAATAAATAGATAATGTCTACAAGAAGAGAATGATAAAGAAGTTAAGAATAGAAAGTTATATCTAAGTGTGGTACAATTGTACTCTTTAATAGTTAATGTATGGTATCTGGGCTAAACGATTCCTTCATAGAGCGGAGGTATATATGAACTAGCAACTCGTAACCTAGTTTGTTGGTTATTTGTGGGAAACCACTCAGCGTACCATATTGAAATTGTTAGAGACTCATTGTGTACCAAGTATAGAAAATGGATACGAATGATGAAAATGTGGAACTTGAATGAAATATTGAGCAATGTAAATGAAATTAGAAATTCTTAAAGGAAGAATTGTTATATAATCAAGAAAATTCAAAGAAGAATCTTGAAGAGATATAAAGATAAGAAATGGGAGTTACCTAACTCCAATAGCCAAGATAACGAATAATGTAGCAAATGATGAAAAAAAGGGAAAGAAAGAGGATTGTAAAACAAAACGATCACGAGTTAAGAAAAGAATTTTAAGGGAGATGATTATAGAATAAGATCACGACATGATCTGTTTAAGTTATAGAAGAAAAATGGTATGTAATGTTTGAATAATTATAGCTAAATGCTATGAAGATGGTGTACTATGAAATAGTACGAGATAACTCACGAGGAGTTATAGATGATGTGATACGAGGAATTCGTATCGAGCAAAGAGCAAGTTATAAGTAAGATAGAGTTAGGAGGGATTTCAATTGAGGACTCATGTGATGACTGAGTGTACAAACCTTTGTATGAGTGAGGGTTTTGTACTTGCGCTCATTTTATCACCTTGATAATCATTGGAATGTTGGTGTCACGCAATCAATGTATATGTGGTGAAAAGGTGATTCTTTTCTCATGTGTATATCTAATAGTTAGAAACTATTAAGATTAGTCAGATATTATTAGGATTAGGCGCGGTTCTTAAAACTAATGTATATGGTAAGTTCGTGACTCATAATAATATGGTATGTTTTGAACCCCTCAGCGAATGGACGCCTATGGTCTAACTAGGATAAGTTCTTAAACTCATATTATTGTGGCAAGTCCTGAACTTCCAATGTACCGTAAGTTTGATGAACTGGGGTATAATTAAGTGTGAATGGAGTATTGAGGATGATAGGAATAAATCGACCTATTAAGCAATGGATCATTATAGAAAGTGGAGTTGATGATGAAAGCACGGGTATTCCAAATCTTCTAGATATGCTAGACTTCAAAATTTTTGACATCAAGCTAAATTCGCAGTATGTGCCTTTTTAAAATAAATTCACTCTCAACGCATGGTGACAAATATGTATGTGTGGACTTCGGGACACTGACAAATCGTTACTTGTTGAGATATGACATCACTAAAACTGATTTTCAAATATTTTTGAACTATTTAAAGAATAGTCTATGCTAATTATTTTGGCTAGACGAAAATAATTTGAAAATATTAAAATGTATTTTATATCATTAATGCATCATGGAACCTGGTGCAAAGATGATAAAAACGATGGAGTTATCAATGCAGAATTTCTTAGTGTTGGATGTGATCTAAGGATTGTCAGCCCACTATGGTATGTTGTAGTATGACAAAGTCACAAAATGACAGAATCCTCAAACGGACTGTAAATACAGTGCGGTATCATGACGTTATAAAAATGTTTTTTGGAGATTTCTTTAAGATATGAGAATATATATATATATATATATATATATATATATATATATGTATATGTATATGTATATTTTGATTGATATTCGAATTGTTGTAGAAGTCTATGCTATTTGATTCAGCTAGACGAATATTGAAAGATGTTCATGAAATTAAGGCGTTTCTTGAGAAGTTATGCCAAACCAAATTGTTTTGATGCGAATTCAGATGTTGAAAAGCTGAGATGAACAACCCTTTTATAGGGGATTACGCAGAGGAGTTTAAATGTTTGTGCACAATACATCGTACGAAGGGCTTAACACCCTAAGTACGGGAGTCCCTATAGTCTAATGACTGTTAAGGTTTAAGTTGAAAGAGTACTTATAATCGTGGACATAGTTCAACGCCTTATGACCCCTTAGCATGATTTGGAATCTTTTAAATTCCCGAGTTATTCATACTGCTTCCCAATTATTGAGCAATTGTGGAAGATTCTTGCTATTCTTAAACGCGAATTTGGTAAGGATGATATTCCTTTGAAAGAAGTAAATCATAGAATGCGACACTGAATGACGAATCTATTGAATAAGTGAGAAATAAATTTTGAAATGAGAAGGAGATGAGTTATCAAAGAATAATGTAAAACTTTTAATAGAAAAGTTTAATAATTATAAAAAGATCTTTGTGAAAAGAAGTGGTTATAGAACCCAATGAATGAATAAAGTATTAACATAAAATCTATTTTGATAGATTGATTGAATGAAGATTAATAAATAAAAATTTCGAAGATGAAATTCTTAGAAGAATGGGTGAATGTAATATCCTGAGTGTTTATGATAACGATCATTTGAGAAGGTAATGAATGGGTTAAAGAATTTATAATACTCAAAATATAATTGAGTTTAAGTAAAGGTTATGAAATAAAACTTACAAAAATTTATTATGAAGAATGGTGGTAATGCTAATAAATAAAACCTATATTAAGGTAATGTGTTGAAGATACTCGATGATAAATTTTGAAAAGTGATTTTGCGAAAACTGAGTAAGGGAGGTTTTGTTGATTTCGAGGACGGAATCCTTATAAGGAGGGATGGATGTGACAACCCGAATTTTTAGAAGTTATTAAAATAGGAATTTAATAATTAAAATTCTTATTACTAGATGTTTTGAGTTTGAGTATGTATATGTATGTGCTGTAATTTTGAAATATGTGATCTGGTATGAAGAGAAATATATATTCATATATTGGAAATGTGACACCCCCAAATCTCGGTACTTCATTACCTTAATATTTGGTGTTCACTTAATCAAAATATTCATATCTAACTACCCAATCATAATAAAATTAAATAACAAAACTTGCCCATATAGGATTACATTAATAAAACATTATCTCCCAAGGTATCTAACCTTTAGTTACAATCATTCAAATGCGAAAATTAAATATATACTTCATTACATCAATCAAATTAAAGTCTGATAAATAACTGTCAACATATTACAAGTCTTCAATACTTGTTCATCTTCACTTTTCCCTTACTGGTGCTAGGTACATCTACCTTCTTATCCTTAGCTATAATAGTTATATAAGCAAGAGTGAGCAAACAAAGCTCACTTGAAATAAGAATGAATAAACTTTACAACATTTGCCAAATAATAGGCTAAATAGAACTGAATGATATGTTCTATTAATATTCTGAAATATACTACTGAGGGTCTAATGACCACGAACTATGTCCACATTTAGAAGTAATCTTTCAACTTTAACTTTAACAGTCATATGACTTTAAGGACTCCACGTACTTAGGGGGTTCAACCCTTTCGTACAATGTACTGTGCACAAACATTTCAACGCTAAGCGTAAACCCCTAATAATAGGGTTGTTCATCTCAGTATTTAGATTACAAGTCCGCACCAAAGTAAGTTTGGTTTGGATACACTTCAAGGTAATTTGGAATTCAACGGACATCAACTAAGGATTAGTTGAATAAAAGTTAACAATACTATGTTATGGAATAATCATAACTGAATAAACATTGCATTCTAAGTTCATGCTATAGGAATAATCTAATAGCATAAGTGTTGAATAATTCACATACCTTGCTTTGAACAACACTAAGATAAGGTTAAAATCTTAGAATTTAATATTAAGCATGCATAATAAGTAATAACTTGAACGATAAGCTTGTTCATCAGAATAAAGGTACTTGCATGCTAAAATAACAAGTTTAGGTTTATGAAAAACTTGCCCAATTTAGTAATAGAACTAACTCAACGAAAATGTAGAGTTAGAGGAAATTGCGTAATTAAAATTGAATTAGAAACAATAATATTGCTCAATGTTAAAAGACAAGATTTAGAAAAACTTGCGTCATTATAAACAATCTAGATACAAGGACTTGTTCAACGAAAGTAATCTTGCTCAATAAGGTATAGAGTTAGGAAACTTTCGTAATTATTATAAGAGTAGAGTTAAAGAACTTGCTCAATTTGAAATGATAGGTTTAGAAACTTGCTCAATGTAAAAAGATAGGTTTAGAAACATGCTCAATATAAAAAGATAGGTTTAGAAACTTGCTCAATGTAAAAAAATAGGTTTAAAAACTTGCCTCGAGCATAAACTATAATATTAAACTCACGTTCACCTACATATAGGTTTAAAACCATCATCTATTAGATATACTAACATTCATATTCCAACACAACACGCATTTCTAGTTAGACTTACTAGTTTAGCACAAGTCTTAAGATACCATGCAAATATCAGAAATTACAAGTGTTAACCTTCACAACACATGTTTACTATTCATCATGCTCACTACGTTCTAACACACAACGTTCATCGCTTACTAATCATTCAAGCTTTGAATTTATCGATTACATATCATAGTTTTGTTTTAACCTTCTTACTACGTGTATAATGCTTAACCATAACCTTAGACCAAGTGGTAAGGTTTCCCCAAGGTCTACAGCAGCAGCAGACTGCTCTGCCTCATATCATTGTGTGGCGCAGCTGCGCCACACACAGCGCAGCTGTGCAATTTTTAGCCTAGGCATCAGCGCAGCGGCGCTGGTGCACAGACAAAGGCAGACACGACATGAACAATAGCCGTTTTTAGCCCAACTAACATGAATTTCACCCACCAAATAGTGAAATTAACACAAACAATTGATATAAACTAATTATAAACATGTTTGCTAACATTTACAACCAATTAGAACAATTTAACATCAACTAGAACTAGTTTAATTTCTCAAAATTTATATTTTTATACTAAAACTCCATTTTTGAGTTTTTTTCACCAAAATCATCACTGTAATCTCTATATTTGGCCAATTGCTTCGTACGAATTATGTTGTGCTCGTTTCTTAATGAACTAACATATACAAGACTCAATTTATAATTTAGCATACAATTTAACCACTAATTTTGGTACTTACATAAGCCATATGAGAAAATATGCATAAAACATACACTGTCGTTAATTTTTCCTACTGTTAACCGAAATTAGCATACCATTCTTGCTTAAACCCAACTCCAATCATGTTTAACACATACAACTATAAGTACACAATAGTATAATCATCATAATTAAATTTTATAGCAACAATTCCAAACATATAAAATTTCACAGAGTATGAAAATTATTGTCGTAAAACTCATATATATATATATATATATATATATATATATATATATATATATATATATATATATATATATATATATATATATATACACACACACACACAAACACACACAAAGGTTTTGTAAACATACCTTCAATTAGCGTGTAATTCTTGCTAAGATCACTGGAATATGCTCACGTTTTCTCTCAAATTCTCTCAAGCAATTCTCTATCATACCTTTTCTTTTCTTTTTCTCTATATTTTTTCTTAGGCTTAGGCTTAGACCATATAGATTATACGTAATGTTAAACTAAAACCAACGCTCACCTTTCAAGCGTAAAAAAAAACTGACATTATACTAATTGCCCTTAATAAATTATCAATTACTAAAATTATATATATATATATATATATATATATATATATATATATATATTATTTATATTTTGTTTATTTAATTAATATTATAAATTCAAAATTCAAAAGAAATCCAAAAGCCATAGGGCTTTGTTTGTCAAATCATTTATAATTAAAGAGTTTATATCCTTAAGCATTGTTTGGGTAAAACTAAATTAAACTACATTAATTTATTTTAATAACTCCTTATACTATAGTTAGTTGTCACACTTTATTTAATCAAGCTTTCATATTTAATTTAATTAATTCAAATAACAATTAATTAAATAAATTATTTAATCGCATATGTGATGCCCCCAAAATTAGGTATACATCACCCATCTTGGGTCGCCAGATACATGGTACAGAATTCAAATATAACTTACTAATACAACTGTCATGTACAATACGACAAAACATAACTGTGAGTTTGAATACAAATATTGTCTACTAGAGAGTATCCATACTCAAAAGGAGTCCTTATTACAATTATTACCACACTATTTCATAGAATAGTGAGGACTACTAATGCTATCCTTTGGACCATCACTCCGTTTCCCGACTCGTTCCATCTATATTCTCATTTCCTGAAGAGAACAGTGAAAGAAAGGGTAAGCTCAACTAGCCTAGTAAGAAATATTATGTCTAAGATAATGCAGAATAAATTATCATTAGCCTTCAACAGTGTTAAACTGATAAAATATAACAAACATCAAGTTTAACTGCAGCGGAACAAGCAATCCATTAAAAGAGTCAAGTAGAAAATAAAATCTACTATATTCTATGATTTAAAAGGTTTTTCAACACTGTTATCGCTTGGACTCAGCTTAATAAAATAACCCACATCATTGAATCACCCCTGCACTACGGCCAAGGATATTCGTATATTCATTAATGGTCATGATCATGCCAACAACTGTCCATCAATGCACTACGGGCCAATGAGGACTTTTACCACATCATTTGTAACATTACGGTCATGATTATACCGAATAATCCCTGGTCATAATCATACCAAGTCTATCTATGCACTATAGGCCACAGATGACTTTCAACATTTTATAAACATGAGGATGATGACAATGATATAAAAATTCAATAAAACAAGTTCAAGAATTAATTTATCCAAGAATTAAAAACGTCCAAATTGTCAACATGATACTGCTTTGTGGAGTAAAATTCAAGAATGATTAGAATAACATTTTCATGAAAAGATACTGGATGAAACGCAATTATCAAGGATATTCCACTAATTTCATGGAGTATAGAAGTTAAAACTTAACCAACAGAGTTTAATAAAGAATGGAATAACAAAAGAAATCACCCGACATGCGATAGACCGCACAGACAGGTTATTCTAACAGAATAATAAATAATGGAACCACGTCCGGCGTAAACGCACAGACAGGATATTCCGATAGAATAATAAATAATGGAACAAGGTCCGGCGTAAACGCACAGACAAGATATTCTGACAGAATAATAAATAATGGAACCAGGTCCGGTGTAAAACACACAGACAGGATGTTCCAACAGAATAATAATAAGATGAAACCAGGTCCGGCGTAAACACACAGACTGGATGTTCCAACAGAATAATAGAAGAATGTCACCAAGTATAGGGTAGACCGCATATACAGGTTATTCCAACAGAATAATAAGAAATGGAATAACAACATTTCTCTTCATGAATAAGAAAGAATAACACCCCTTACCGTTTTAAAGAAGAACTGAAATAAGGAAGTAGTTAAGTAGCAGAATATTTTTCTTCTCTCTCTCTATAGTTTCTCTTTCTAGAGTTCAGTGAATTCGTAAGAAATAATGAAGGAATGAGCTGCTATTTATAGAAAAATAGAATGCATAATAACTAATCCATGAACGGTCCAGATTGATTACTTTAATCTGACGGTCCATATTTAAAGAAAAATCTTTTAAATAAAATATAATATATTCTATTTATAGAATAACTTTAATAAAGTATTCTGTTTTATATAAAAAGATGTTTCTGTTTTATTACGTTAATAATACGAATAAAACAAAACTTCATTATCGCTAAATAATTCATATTATTAATTGACAATAATTGAATCAAAATGAGTGAGTTCTTACATAAGCATTAATAATCAATACCGTGTGCTACTTTGCAACCACACGTATTACTGTACTTTTACTACCGAGTAGTTCAACAGTATCAATGGTAAAACTTCCGCCGTTATTTTTAATAAAATATTTTTGTCGTTTTCTCAATCCGACAATAATTCTGTTGTGGGGTCCACCAATGATTGTGCCGTTGTACGAATATTCCCTGTTAAAATGAATATTCCCCGACCAATCAAATATTATATAACAACTTGCGTACTTTGCAAAATTTATAAATATTACCCACAACTATAATATTATATTAATTTAACTCCATAATATTTAAAAATGATATTTATAGAAAATTCATCTTTATTTATAAAAGTTAGGGTCTTACAACCTCCCCTTCTTATGAAATTTCGCCCTCAAAATTAGGGTACGTACCTGGTATGTCGAAGAGGTAAGGATACCTTGATTTCATTTCAGATTCTAACTCCCAAGTCATTTCCTCAACATCGTGATTTCTCCACAAAACTTTGACTTGAGGTATAACCTTGGAGCGTATAATATGTTCCTTCTTATCCAAGATTTGAACAGGAACTTCTTCATACGTCAAATCCTCTGCTATTTCGTCCGATTCTAACTCAATAATGTGGTTCGGGTCTTTCACATATTTACGTAATATGGATATGTGAAAAACGTTATGAACACGAGACATACTTGACGGTAAAGCGAGTCTATAAGCCACAGTTCCTACTCGATCGAGGATTAAAAATGGATTGATGAATCGAGGATTGAGCTTTCCTCTCTTTCCAAATCTCGTAACTCCTTTCCATGGAGCAACACGTAAGAACACATGATCTCCTATATCAAATTCCACGTTCTTTCGATGAAGATCAGCATAACTCTTTTGTCAATCTTATGAGGTTTTTATACGTTGTCGAATCGCTTGAATCTTTTCTATAGTCATACGTACCAACTCCGGTCCCAACAACGTTGCTTCACCCACCTCATCCCAGCATACTGGAGAATGACATTTTCTTCCATACAATGCTTCGAATGGAGCCATGCCAATACTTGCTTGATAACTGTTGTTGTAGGAAAACTCCACCAATGGTAAGAACTTGTCCCAACTTCCCTTGAAATCAAGGACACAGAATCTTAATAGATCTTTAAGTGTTTGAATAGCCCTCTCTGATTGTCCGTCCGTCTGAGGATGATATGCTGAACTAAATCGTAAATCCGTGCCCATAGCTTTTCGTAAACTAACCCAAAATCGTGAAGTGAATCTTGGGTCTCGGTCAGAAACTATGGATACTGGCATACCATGCAGTCTTACAATCTCGTTTATGTACATACGAGCAAGACGTTCAAGTGTATAAGTTTCTCGTATCGGTAAGAAATGAGCAGACTTGGTCAATCTATCAACAATGACCCAAATCGCATCAATACCTTGAGAAACCCTAAGAACACCGGTAACGAAATCTATGGTAATGTGCTCCCACTTCCATTCTGGAATTTCAAGTGGTTGCAACGAACCTTTTAGTACTTGATACTCTGCTTTGACTCGTTGACAAGTTAGACACCTTGAGATAAACAACGCTATCTCTCTCTTCATATTGCTCCACCAAAATGTATGACGAAGATCATGATACATTTTGGTACTTCTAGGATGGATTGCGAATGGTGTGTTGTGTGCCTCCATCATGATTTCATACTTTAAATCAGGGTTGTTAGGAACACAAGTCTGGAGTTGACTCGAAGTATTCCTTCTTCATCGATTCTTGCTTCCGACATAGCACCTTCTTGCACTTTCTTCCTCATACGCATCAGCTCCAGGTCTGTAGCTTGAGCAGCTTTAACTCTATCGATCAAAGTTGGTTCTACTCGTATATTCGCCATCATCACATGGGTCCCTAGAGTCTTTAACTCTATCTCCATCCTTTGCAAGTCACACAAAATGGGCCTTTGTGTTGACAATATCGCACTCGTACTTGCATATGATCTTCTACTCAATGTGTCAGCTACCACGTTCGCTTTTCCAGGATGGTATTGAATGGTATGATCATAATCTTTCAACAGTTCAAGCCAACGTCGTTGTCGCATGTTGAGTTCTTTTTGAGTGAAAAAATATTTGAGGCTTTTATGATCCGTAAAGATCTCTACCTTCTCCCCATACAAGTAATGCCTCCAAATTTTAAGTGCAAAGAGAACAGTTGCCAACTCTAGATCATGAGTAGGATAATTCCTCTCATATTCCTTGAGTTGTCTTGATGCATAGGCTATGACTTTTTCATGTTGCATGAGAACGCATCCCAACCCTTTGCTCGAAGCATCACTGTAGATGATAAATCCCTCCGAGCCAGATGGTATTGTTAGAACAGGTGCTGAAATGAGTCTCCTCTTGAGTTCTTGAAAACTCTTCTCACATTCTTCGCTCCAACCGAACTTTGTATCTTTTCGAGTCAGCTGAGTTAATGGAGTAGCGATTCGAGAAAATCCTTCCACGAATCTCCGATAATAACCAACTAAACCAAGAAAGCTACGTACTTCGGTCACTGATTTAGGTTGCTCCCAGCTTTGAATAGCTTCAATCTTTGTCGGGTCAACAGATATTCTACGACTTGATACTACGTGCCCAAGTAATGCTACCTCCTCTAGCCAGAATTCACATTTCTTTAACTTGGCATAAAGCTTGTATTCACGAAGCTTTTGGAGTACCAGCCTCAAGTGTTGCTCATGATCTTCACGACTTTTGGAATAAATAAGGATGTCATCAATAAAGACGACCACAAAGTGATCCAAATATTCCTTGAATACCCGGTTCATCATATCCGTGAAGGCAGCAGGAGCATTAGTCAATCCAAAGGACATGACTAGGATTTCATAATGCCCGTACCGAGTTCTGAAAGCCGTCTTTGGAATATCCTCAGTTCTAACCTTCAGCTGATGAAATCCAGAACGAAGATCAATCTTTGAAAAGAATTATGCTCCTTGCAACTGGTCAAACAGGTCATCAATACGTGGCAATGGGTACCTGTTTTTAATGGTGACATGATTCAACTCCCGATAATCAATACAAAGTCGCATACTTCCATCTTTCTTCTTCACGAATAGAACAGGAGCACCCCAAGGAGAAGTACTAGGACGAATAAAGCCAATGTCTAACAATTCCCGCAGTTGGATCTTTAACTCCTGAAGTTCAATAGGAGCCATTCGATATGGGGCTTTGGAAATGGGCTTTGTACCGGGTTCAAGGTCAATACAAAATTCAATTTCACGATCTGGGGGTAGGCCAGGAAGTTCTTCAGGGAATACGTCAGGAAATTTATTAACAATAGAAATATCATTCAACACTGACGTATTTTTGTTTAGATCCGTGACATGAGCTAAGAAAGCTTGACATACGTTTTTCAATAAACGAATAGCTTTATGGTTTAAGATGACAGTGATTGATTTTAATGGTTTGGTTGCTTGAATTCTCATAATAGGTCGATTAGGAATATGAAAGCTAACAACCTTACGAAAACAATCAATTTTTGCATGATGAGTAGTTAACCAATCAATCCCTAGAATCACGTCAAATGCAAGTATTTTTAATGAAATAAGATCAACAGGTAATGTGTGGGTACCAACTCGAACCAAACAAGACTTATAAAACGTGGATTTAATGAAGGTTTCTCCCAATGAAGTTTTAACAGATAAGTCAAAGTCTAATTTCTCCGGAGTCAAATTTAATCGATGAGCGCAAGTAGGAGAAATAAAAGAATGGGTAGAACCGGTATCAAATAAAGTATAGACTTCGTTAGAGTTTATGATAAGCTTACCCGTGATGACCTCATTCGGGTTCCTTGCTTTCTGGGAGGTCACAACAAACGCTTTCCCTTGCACTACCGGTTTTGACTTTTCTAGGATGGCCTTTGGTGTCTCCATCCTGGCTGAACTTGTTTTTGGTAAACGATAAAATCGAGCTAAATGACCTTCTCTTCCATAATTATAACATGCTTTAGACGGCATCGCGCAGTTTGGACTGATGTGCCCCTCCCCTCTGCATTTGAAATATATGATAGGTGGTCATTCTCCTTCCTTAACAACGGGTGCTGGTGCTGACGTCTTTCCATCATTGTTGAAAATCCTCTTCTTGAAATGACCATTCTTATTTTTTTGGCCCTGATTAC
The DNA here is from genome assembly GCA_016801055.1 of Panax notoginseng. NCBI lineage: Eukaryota > Viridiplantae > Streptophyta > Magnoliopsida > Apiales > Araliaceae > Panax > Panax notoginseng. The sequence continues at coordinate 74,123,351 of CM029021.1, forward strand.
CACCGAAGTGGTTACCATTTCTGGACTGTTGATTCCCTCCACGCTTGTTGTCACCGCTTCGATGACTGCTCTCACTGGTATTATCATTTTGCCGACTGCTCTCTTTTGGTTGCGTTGACTCGTTATCGCGCTCCACTAACTGAGCCATATTCACAACATCTGAATACAAACACAATTTATGAGAAATAAGATGTTGACGTATCTCAGGTTTCAAATCTCGCAAAAACATTCGCGTCATTCGCTCTTCATTATCCACCAAGTGGGACGCAAACCGGGACAACTCAACAAATTTAGCCTCACATTGCGACACGGTCATATTATTCTGCTCCAATTTGATGAACTCCACCTCCTTCATGTGATGAACACTTTCAGGAAAGTATTTATCATTGAACAGCTCTTGGAACTTCTCCCAAGACATCTTCAGTGTGGCAGGTTGAGTATGCTTAATCGATTCTCACCAGTAATCTGCCTCTCCTCGTAACATAAAGGCGGCAAAGGGAACCTTTTGCTCCTCGGAGCATCCCAAGACATCAAATATTTTGGTGATCTGCTTTATTCATGTTTTCGCTACAAGTAGTTTTGGCTCTCCCTTAAACTCCGGTGGTCCCAGCTCCTTGAGCTGTTTAGCGATGACCGTCCGAGAGTTTTCAGTGTTTCCACCTACATTTTGAACAGGAGCTGCTATCGCCTGCTGTTGCATGAACTGCATAAAGCTTCTGAACATTTCATCATTCATCATTTGGTCAGTATTGTCGTTTGCATGAGGATTGTCGCCTTCCTGATGCACATTATCCCGATTATTGATATGTGGTGAATCAACAGTCACCTGTCCTCCATTGCTATTATCAACATTCTCGGATGCCATTTTCAGATACTGCCACAAAACAAAAGTTAATTGATATGTCATATATTATCCTTATATTCTGACCGACCAATTAAATACCATGCAAATAATCTTAGGTAGGTCATACTAGCGAAGGAATTCCCCGTCTCTCTCCCCTAGTTCTATTCTCACATCTTAGCCAGGGATCATATCCCTAAGCTCTGATACCAACTGTGACGCCCCCAAAATTAGGTATACATCACCCATCTTGGGTAGCCAGATACATGGTACAGAATTCAAATACAACTTACTAATACAACTGTCATGTACAATATGACAAAACATAACTATGAGTTTGAATACTAATATTGTCTACTAGAGAGTATCCATACTCAAAAGGAGTCCTTATTACAATTATTACCACACTATTTCATAGAATAGTGAGGACTACTAATGCTATCCTTTGGACCATCACTCCGTTCCCCGACTCGTTCCATCTATATTCTCATTTCCTGAAGAGAACAGTGAAAGAAAGGGTAAGCTCAACTAGCCTAGTAAGAAATATTATGTCTAAGATAATGCAGAATAAATTATCATTAGCCTTCAACAGTGTTAAACTGATAAAATATAACGAACATCAAGTTTAACTGCAGCGGAACAAGCAATCCATTAAAAGAGTCTAGTAGAAAAAAAATCAACTATCTTCTATGATTTAAAAGGTTTTTCAACACTGTTATCGCTGGGACTTGGCTTAATAAAATAACTCACATCATTGAATCACCCCTGCACTACGGCCAAGGATATTCGTGTATTCATTAATGGTCATGATCATGCCAACAACTGTCCATCAATGCACTACGGGCCAATGAGGACTTTTACCACATCATTTGTAACATTGCGGTCATGATTATACCGAATAATCCCTGGTCATAATTATACCAAGTCTATCTATGCACTACAGGCCACAGATGAATTTCAACATTTTATAAACATGAGGATGATGACAATGATATAAGAATTCAATAAAACAAGTTCAAGAATTAATTTATCCAAGAATTAACAACGTCCAAATTGTCAACATGATACTGCTTTGTGGAATAAAATTCAAGAATGATTAGAATAACATTTTCATGAAAAGATACTGGATGAAACGCAATTATCAAGGATATTCTACTAATTTCATGGAGTATAGAAGTTAAAACTTAACCAACTGAGTATAATAAATAATGGAATAACAAAAGAAATCACCCGACATGCGATAGACCGCACAGACAGGTTATTCTAACAGAATAATAAATAATGGAACCAGGTCCGGTGTAAACGCACAGACAGGATATTCCGATAGAATAATAAATAATGGAACTAGGTCCGGCGTAAACGCACAGACAGGATATTCCGACAGAATAGTAAATAATGGAACCAGGTCCGGTGTAAAACACACAGACAAGATGTTTCAACAGAATAATAATAAGACGGAACCAGGTCCGGCGTAAACACCAGACAGGATGTTCCAACAGAATAATAATAAAGACGGAACCAGGTCCGGTGTAAAACACGCAGACAGGATGTTCCAACAGAATAATAGAAGAATGTCACCAAGTATAGGGTAGACCGCATATACAGGTTATTCCAACAGAATAATAAGAAATGGAATAACAACATATCTCTTCATGAATAAGAAAGAATAAGACCCCTTACCGTTTTAAAGAAGAACTGAAATAAGGTAGTAGTTAAGTAGCAGAATACTTTTCTTCTCTCTCTCTCTATAGTTTCTCTTTCTAGAGTTCAGTGAATTCGTAAGAAATAATGAAGGAAGGAGCTGCTATTTATAGAAAAATAGAATGCATAGTAACTAATCCATGAACGGTCCAGATTGATTACTTTAATCTGACGGTCCATATTTAAAGAAAAATCTTTTAAATAAAATATAATATATTCTATTTATAGAATAACTTTAATAAAGTATTCTGTTTTATATAAAAAGATGTTTATGTTTTATTACGTTAATAATACGAACAAAACAAAACTTTATTATCGCTAAATAATTCATATTATTAATTGACAATAATTGAATCAAACTGAGTGACTTCTTACATAAGCATTAATAATCATTACCGTGTGCTACTATGCAACCACACGTATTACTGTACTTTTACTACCGAGTAGTTCGATAGTATCAATGGTAAAACTGCCGCCGTTATTTTTAATAAAATATTTTTGTCGTTTTCTCAATCCGACAATAATTCTGTTGTGGGGTCCACCAATGATTGTGCCGTTGTACGAATATTCCTTGTTAAAACGAATATTCTCCGACCAATCGAATATTATATAACAACTTGCGTACTTTGCAAAATTTATAAATATTACCCATAACTATAACATTATATTAAATTAACTCCATAATATTTAAAAATAATATTTATAAAAAATTCATCTTTATTTATAAAAGTTGGGGTCTTACAGTATAACTCAATACAAATAATTAACCATCAAATTGAAATATCAATATCATAATAATTTTCTTAACTCATTAATTATTTATTTAATAATTAATTAACCAACTAAAATCAAATCAATTAAACAAATATTTATTCAACGATAAACACATCCATTAAATATTTATATATAGTTCAATAAATATTTAATATTAGAATTAAAATTCTGAAATGTTACATCATTCTCTCCTTACAAGGATTCTGTCCTCAGAATCATAATTCAAACAATCAAATCGTCATATTCTTCCATTCTTACAAGGATTCTGTCCCCAAAATCGAAGACACGGATTAAACAAATAACTCAGGATAATTCTTCATCATTTCAGCTTCGAGTTCTCACGTTGCCTCTTCGACATTGTGGTTTCTCCATATCACCTTCACAGAAGGTATCACTTTATTTCTGAGCACTTGTTCCTTCCTGTCGACTATCTGGATAGGAATCTCTTCATAAGAAATTTTTTTATCAAATTGCAATGGTTCGTACTAGATCACGTACTTGTAATCGGGTTTATACGGTCGTAACATCGAAATGTGAAAAATATTAAGAATGTTTTCCAACTCTGGAGATAGAGTTACCTTATAAGCCACTTCCCCCACTCTTCGTAGTATCTCGAAAGGTCCAATAAATCTTGGGCTGAGCTTTCCTTTCTTGCCAAAACGAATTTTTCCCTTCCAATGAGAAACTTTTAGGAAAACAAAATTTCCTACCTCAAATTCGTGATTCTGCCTGTGTTGATCGGCATACTTTTTCTGTCTGTCTTGGGCTACTACCAATCATGTCCTGATGAGTTTGACAACCTCAGCAGTTTGTTGTACCAGTTCTGGTCCTAACAGTTGGCATTCACCGACTTCATCCCAGCATAGTGGAGTTATGCACTTTCTGCCGTATAATGCCTCGTAAGGCGGCATGCCGATGCTCGCGTGGTAACTGTTGTTGTAGGCAAATTCCACCAACGATAAATGTTCTTCCCAGCTTCCTTTGAAATCCATGATGCACGCTCTCAGCATATCTTCCAACGTTTAGATTGTTCGTTTGCTTTGCCCGTCAGTTTGCGGATGGTATGCTGTACTCATTCGCAATTGTGTTCCCATACATTCTTGTAGTCTCTTCCAGAAGTTTGAAGTAAATCGCGGATCTCTTTCTGACACAATTGACACTGGTACTCCATGTCTCGATACGATCTCTTTAACGTACAACCTTGCCAACTGATCAAGATTGAACTTAATCTTGATTGGTAAAAAGTACGCTGATTTTATCAGTCTGTCCACTATCACCCAAATCATATCGCATCCTCTCTGAGTAGTTGGAAGACCCACCACAAAATCCATTGTGATGTGTTCCCACTTCCAATCTGGTATTTCTAACGGTTGAAGTAATCCGCTTAGTTTTTGATGCTCGGTCTTGACTCTCTGACATGTCAAGCATTTCACAACGTATTCTGCAACGTCTCTTTTCATATTTGGCCACCCAAAATGTCGCCATAAATCTTGATACATTTTTGTACTTCCTGGATGAATCGAATATCTTGTGTTGTGTGCTTCGGTCAAGATTTCGTCTTTAAGCTCTGGTACTGCTAGAACCCAAATTCTTTCCTCGAACCGTAGTAGTCATTCGGCAACGATATTGTATTTTTCATCACTACCCTCAACCACTTTCTCTTTGATCGTTTTGCATTCTTTATCTTGTAGTTGAGCGTTCTTCACTTTGTCCACCAACGTTGGACTAGCTTCTATCTGGTATAATTTTTCATCGATTTCTTTTGGAAATTTAATTTCCAACTCTAGCCTTGCCGTCTCTAAAATAAGCTATTCCTGGTTGGTTAACAACATCAATTTTTCCCGACCTTTTCTGCTTAAAGCATCTGCAACCACATTCGCTTTGCCCGGGTGATAAAAGATCTCATAATCGTAATCTTTTATCAATTCCATCCATCTTTTTTGACGCATGTTAAGGTCCTTTTGTGTGAAAATATATTTCAGACTTTTATGGTCTGTGTAGATCTCACATTTTTCTCCATAGAGATAGTGTCTCCATATCTTCAGAGCAAATACTACTGTAGCCAATTCCAAATCATGAGTCGAATAACCTTTCTCATAATCCTTCAGTTGTCTTGATGCATGCGTAATAACTTTGCCGTTCTGCATAAGAACACAACCCAACCCTTTATGTGAGGCATCACTAAACACCACAAAGTTTTTTGTACTATCTGGTAACGATAACACAGGTGCCATACTTAGCTTCTTCTTCAAATCTTGAAAACTCTCTTCACACTTCTCCGTCCAAAATTTTTTTATCGCTTTTCTTGTCAAATTTGTTAGCGGAGTGGCTATCTTAGAGAAATCTTGAATAAATCTTCTATAATAGCCGGCCAGTCCCAAGAAACTCCTCACCTCCGATTGTGTTCTTGGTTGTTCCCAATTGATTACAGCTTCCACTTTTGATGGATCCACTGAAATCCCATCTTTGTCAATCACGTGCCCAAGAAATTGCACACGATCTAGCCAAAATTCGCACTTAGAGAAGTTTGCGTACAATTTTTCCTTTCTTAGTGTTTCCAATGTCAAACGTAAGTGTTCCACGTGTTCTTCTTGAGTTTTGGAATACACCAGAAGTTCATCGATGAATACCACTACAAACTTGTCTAAGAATGGTTTTAACACCTTGTTCATCAAATCCATGAATGCTGCAGGGGCATTGGTCAAACCAAAAGACATCACCAGAAACTCGTAATGTCCATACCGAGTTCTGAATACCATTCGAGGTATATCCTCCTTCCTTACTTTCAATTAGTGATACCCACTTTTCAAATCTATTTTTGAGAAGTATTTAGCACCCTTCAACTAATCAAACAAGTCATCTATTCTTGACAACGGGTATTTATTTTTAATAGTGACTTTTGTGTAATTCTGTATAATCAATGCAAAGACGTATCGACCCATCATTCTTCTTCACGAATAACACTGGCACTCCCCACGGTGATACGGTCGGTTGAATATACTTCTTATCTAGCAGTTCTTGTAATTGTACCATCAGTTCCTTCATTTCTACTGAACCCATTCTGTACGGGGCCTTCGATATTGGTGTTGTTCCCGACGCTAAGTCGATCACGAACTCAATTTCTCTGTCAGGCGGAAGTCCTGGCAAATCCTCTGGAAACACGTCCTCAAATTCCCTCACCACTGGTATCTCTTCCAGTTTCACATTCTTCTTCTGAGTATCGACTATGTAAGCTAAATAGCCCACACAGCCTTGACTCAACAATTTCTTGGCCTATATAATAGTCAGACATTTCATTTGTCTAGGCGACTTGCTACCATAGAATACTACCTTTGACGGGGTCATAAGGTTTACACACTTCTTTTGGCAATCAATTACTGCTCCATATTTGAATAGCCAATCCATTCCCAAAATAACATCAAACTCTCCAAGTCTAATCGAAATCAAATCTACCATCAAGATATTCTCCTTAATGTTCACCCTACAGTTCTTGTATACGAATCTAACATGGATTACTTCCTTATTCGCAATTTCTATGTTCAAAGGAAAATTTATTTCTTCACTTGGCAATCCTAACCTCTTAGCAAATTCATCAGATATAACGAGCAAGTAGCACCCGAATCAAATAATATATAAGCATCAATATCATTGATTGGGTTAATACCTGACACCACATCTTTTGATTGCACAACATCTTGTACAGTCATGTTGAAGGTTCTGGCTGTGGGTTTGTTTGATGCTGTAGGTCCAGCAATGGCCTATGTACCTCCATTGTTACCTCCATTGCTCCTGGTTGTCTCTCCAGCCTTTTTCTTAAGGCATTCACGAGCAAAGTGATCCTTGGATCCGTACGTGAAGCATACGTTCTTTTTAAGTTGTGTGCAATTTGGGGCGGTATGACCCTCTTGGCCACAATTGAAGCATACTCGTTTCCCCATCAAGCATGCACCCTTATGAAACTTCCCACATGTAACACATGCTTCAAACTTCTTGTTTTGCTGGTTACCCTGCTGGTTTCTAGTACCCACGCTTCCATTCCACTTCCTCTTCAAATTGTTGTTGTTGTTTCCACCACTGCCACCTCCATTCTTAATCTCCACCTCATTCTTCTTCTTTTTATGTTCCTGATTGAACTTTGTCACTGCCTCGCCTCCACCTTCAGCGAGTATTGCTTTCTCCATAACTGCTGCAATAGTCTTCAACTGGAACAGGGAAACCCTACTGTACAACCAGGGCTTTAGTCCCTATTCAAACCTCTTCGCCTTGCGTTCGTCCGTGCTGGCTTGATATGGCGCAAACCTCTCCAACTCGTTAAATTTAGCGGCATACTCAGATACCGTCATCGTTCCCTGCTTTAGTTCCAAAAACTGCACTTCTAGCTGACTCTTCGAACTCTCTGGGAAATAGGTCTCGAAGAATATTTCCTTAAACCTATCCCAAGTCATCACCCCTGGCCCTTCACGAGTTTTATTAGCCTGCCACCAATAACTAACTTCTACTTTAAACATGAATGTTGCGAAAGCAGTCTTTTGATCACCCCCTCCCCTAGCGACATCGAATACCTTTTCTATCTCCATAATCTAGGTCTGTGCCTCGACTGGATTCATGGACCCACGGAATTCAGGTTGTCCAACCGCCTTGAAATCCTTAAACGTTGTTCCTTGGTTCTGTGGTTGATTCTGTAACGCTCCTGTCAGTAGCGTCACTAGTTGTTGAACGGGGTTAGCATCAATATTGTCATTATTGGTTCCTTCAGTGGTTCTCTATCGTGGTGGTTGACGTCTGGGAGGCATTTTCTGTTTAAAAATACACTCATTAGATTATTATGCAACTCTTTTAAGTAATTTCTACTTAACTTGCCTCCACAAAAGAAATAACCACATAATACATAACACTTTGAATGAACTAATAACTTTTATTTATTCATAATCTCTTTAAAAGGATATCATCTCTGCTATTTACATTAACCTTCCTGAACTACAAAAGTTTTAGGACAACATCATCATCATATCCCATAGGTTATATAACACTTGGGATTTACAATCTATTCAACATTTTATTAATCGTATAACAACTGCGATGTTCTACTAAGATACTGTGTGACGCTCCCAAAATAGGTATACATCACTCATCTTGGGTCGCCAGATACAAGGTACTGAATACAAATACAAACTAATTATACAACAGTCATGTAAAATACGACAAAACATAGGCTATGAGTTTTAATACAAATATTGTCATCTAGACAATATCCACACTTAATGGAGTCCTCATTACATTTATTATCACACTATTTCACAGAATAGTGAGGACTACTAATGCACCATCTAGGACCATCACTCTATTCCCCGACTACTCCCAGCTACGTTCTCATTTCCTGAAAAGAACAATGAAAGCAAAAGTTTGATCTCAACTAGCCCAGTAAGAAATATTATGACTAAGATAATTCAGAATAAGTTATTATTAGCCTTCAATAGTATAAGAACTGATAGAATATAATAGACAACAAGTTTTAGATCAAAAACTGCAGCGGAATAAGCAATCCATTAGAAAAGTCAAGTAAAGTATAAAATCTACTATCTTCTATGATTTAAAAAGTTTTTCATCAACTTTATAGCTGAGACTCAGATTAATAAATAAAATCGAATCATCCCTGCTCCACGGCCAAGGATATTCATGTAATCATCAATGGTTATGACTATACCGAATAATCTCTGGTCATAATCATACCAACAACTGTCCACCAATGAACTACATGCCAATGAGGACTTTTATCACATCATTCGTCACATTACGGTCATGATTATACCGAATAATCCCTGGTCATAATCATACCAAGTCCATCTATGCACGTAAGCAAAAGATGACTTTCATCACAATATAAGCATGAGGATGATGACAATGACATAATAATTTAATAAAACAAGTTCAAGAATAAATTTTAAAGATTTATAAATTATTTTATCCAGGAACCAATAACGTCCAAATTGTCAACATGATACTGCTTTGTAGAGTAAAATTCAAGAATGCTCAGAAGAATTTTTTCATGAAAAGATACTGGATGAAGCGCAAATATCAAGGATATTCCACTAATTTCGTGGAGTATAGAAGCCAAAGCTTTAACCAACTGAGTATAATAGAATATATGAAACTGCAAATGGATTTTCGCCCGTCATGCGGTAATCCACGTAGACAGATCATTTTCACAATTTAATAAGGAATGAATACGAAGGATCATTCACCATGCATGTGGTAATCCACATAGACAGGTTATTCCAACAGATTAATGAAGAATGGAATAACAGAAGAATTCACCATGCATGTGATAGATCGCACAGACAGGTTATTCCAACAGAATAATAAAGAATGGAACCAGGTCATGTGTAATCCGCACAGACAGGATATTCCAACAGAATAATAAAGAATTGAACCAGGTCATGCGTAATCCGCACTGACAGGATATTTCAATAGAATAATAAAGAATGGAATATAAACAGAATTCACCAGGCATGCGATAGACCGCAAGACAAGTTATTCCAACAGAATAATAAAGAATGAAATAAAGAAGAATTTCACCATGTATGCGGTACTTTGCATAAACAGGTTATTCCAACATAATAATAAAGAATGAAATAACAGAAGAATTTTACCATGTATGCGGTACTTCACATAGACATGTTATTCCAACATAATAATAAAGAATGAAATAACAGAAGAATTTCACCATGTATGCGGTACTTCGCATAGACAACCTTACGAAAACAATCAATTTTTGCATGATGAGTAGTTAACCAATCAATCCCTAGAATCACGTCAAATGCAAGTATTTTTAATGAAATAAGATCAACAGGTAATGTGTGGGTACCAACTCGAACCAAACAAGACTTATAAAACGTGGATTTAATGAAGGTTTCTCCCAATGAAGTTTTAACAGATAAGTCAAAGTCTAATTTCTCCGGAGTCAAATTTAATCGATGAGCGCAAGTAGGAGAAATAAAAGAATGGGTAGAACCGGTATCAAATAAAGTATAGACTTCGTTAGAGTTTATGATAAGCTTACCCGTGATGACCTCATTCGGGTTCCTTGCTTTCTGGGAGGTCACAACAAACGCTTTCCCTTGCACTACCGGTTTTGACTTTTCTAGGACGGCCTTTGGTGTCTCCATCCTGGCTGAACTTGTTTTTGGTAAACGATAAAATCGAGCTAAATGACCTTCTCTTCCATAATTATAACATGCTTTAGACGGCATCGCGCAGTTTGGACTGATGTGCCCCTCCCCTCTGCATTTGAAATATATGATAGGTGGTCATTCTCCTTCCTTAACAACGGGTGCTGGTGCTGACGTCTTTCCATCATTGTTGAAAATCCTCTTCTTGAAATGACCATTCTTATTTTTTTGGCCCTGATTACCACCGAAGTGGTTACCATTTCTGGACTGTTGATTCCCTCCACGCTTGTTGTCACCGCTTCGATGACTGCTCTCACTGGTATTATCATTTTGCCGACTGCTCTCTTTTGGTTGCGTTGACTCGTTATCGCGCTCCACTAACTGAGCCATATTCACAACATCTGAATACAAACACAATTTATGAGAAATAAGATGTTGACGTATCTCAGGTTTCAAATCTCGCAAAAACATTCGCGTCATTCGCTCTTCATTATCCACCAAGTGGGACGCAAACCGGGACAACTCAACAAATTTAGCCTCACATTGCGACACGGTCATATTATTCTGCTCCAATTTGATGAACTCCACCTCCTTCATGTGATGAACACTTTCAGGAAAGTATTTGTCATTGAACAGCTCTTGGAACTTCTCCCAAGACATCTTCAGTGTGGCAGGTTAAGTATGCTTAATCGATTCTCACCAGTAATCTGCCTCTCCTCGTAACATAAAGGCGGCAAAGGGAACCTTTTGCTCCTCGGAGCATCCCAAGACATCAAATATTTTGGTGATCTGCTTTATTCATGTTTTCGCTACAAGTAGTTTTGGCTCTCCCTTAAACTCCGGTGGTCCCAGCTCCTTGAACTGTTTAGCGATGACCGTCCGAGAGTTTTCAGTGTTTCCACCTACATTTTGAACAGGAGCTGCTATCGCCTGCTGTTGCATGAACTGCATAAAGCTTCTGAACATTTCATCATTCATCATTTGGTCAGTATTGTCGTTTGCATGAGGATTGTCGCCTTCCTGATGCACATTATCCCGATTATTGATATGTGGTGAATCAACAGTCACCTGTCCTCCATTGCTATTATCAACATTCTCGGATGCCATTTTCAGATACTGCCACAAAACAAAAGTTAATTGATATGTCATATATTATCCTTATATTCTGACCGACCAATTAAATACCATGCAAATAATCTTAGGTAGGTCATACTAGCGAAGGAATTCCCCGTCTCTCTCCCCTAGTTCTATTCTCACATCTTAGCCAGGGATCATATCCCTAAGCTCTGATACCAACTGTGACGCCCCCAAAATTAGGTATACATCACCCATCTTGGGTAGCCAGATACATGGTACAGAATTCAAATACAACTTACTAATACAACTGTCATGTACAATATGACAAAACATAACTATGAGTTTGAATACAAATATTGTCTACTAGAGAGTATCCATACTCAAAAGGAGTCCTTATTACAATTATTACCACACTATTTCATAGAATAGTGAGGACTACTAATGCTATCCTTTGGACCATCACTCCGTTCCCCGACTCGTTCCATCTATATTCTCATTTCCTGAAGAGAACAGTGAAAGAAAGGGTAAGCTCAACTAGCCTAGTAAGAAATATTATGTCTAAGATAATACAGAATAAATTATCATTAGCCTTCAACAGTGTTAAACTGATAAAATATAACGAACATCAAGTTTAACTGCAGCGGAACAAGCAATCCATTAAAAGAGTCTAGTAGAAAAAAAATCAATTATCTTCTATGATTTAAAAGGTTTTTCAACACTGTTATCGCTGGGACTTGGCTTAATAAAATAACTCACATCATTGAATCACCCCTGCACTACGGCCAAGGATATTCGTGTATTCATTAATGGTCATGATCATGCCAACAACTGTCCATCAATGCACTACGGGCCAATGAGGACTTTTACCACATCATTTGTAACATTGCGGTCATGATTATACCGAATAATCCCTGGTCATAATTATACCAAGTCCATCTATGCACTACAGACCACAGATGAATTTCAACATTTTATAAACATGAGGATGATGACAATGATATAAGAATTCAATAAAACAAGTTCAAGAATTAATTTATCCAAGAATTAACAACGTCCAAATTGTCAACATGATACTGCTTTGTGGAATAAAATTCAAGAATGATTAGAATAACATTTTCATGAAAAGATACTGGATGAAACGCAATTATCAAGGATATTCTACTAATTTCATGGAGTATAGAAGTTAAAACTTAACCAACTGAGTATAATAAATAATGGAATAACAAAAGAAATCACCCGACATGCGATAGACCGCACAGACAGGTTATTCTAACAGAATAATAAATAATGGAACCAGGTCCGGTGTAAACGCACAGACAGGATATTCCGATAGAATAATAAATAATGGAACTAGGTCCGGCGTAAACGCACAGACAGGATATTCCGACAGAATAGTAAATAATGGAACCAGGTCCGGTGTAAAACACACAGACAAGATGTTTCAACAGAATAATAATAAGACGGAACCAGGTCTGGCGTAAACACCAGACAGGATGTTCCAACAGAATAATAATAAAGACGGAACCAGGTCCGGTGTAAAACACGCAGACAGGATGTTCCAACAGAATAATAGAAGAATGTCACCAAGTATAGGGTAGACCGCATATACAGGTTATTCCAACAGAATAATAAGAAATGGAATAACAACATATCTCTTCATGAATAAGAAAGAATAAGACCCCTTACCGTTTTAAAGAAGAACTGAAATAAGGAAGTAGTTAAGTAGCAGAATACTTTTCTTCTCTCTCTCTCTATAGTTTCTCTTTCTAGAGTTCAGTGAATTCGTAAGAAATAATGAAGGAAGGAGCTGCTATTTATAGAAAAATAGAATGCGTAGTAACTAATCCATGAACGGTCCAGATTGATTACTTTAATCTGACGGTCCATATTTAAAGAAAAATCTTTTAAATAAAATATAATATATTCTATTTATAGAATAACTTTAATAAAGTATTCTGTTTTATATAAAAAGATGTTTATGTTTTATTACGTTAATAATACGAACAAAACAAAACTTTATTATCGCTAAATAATTCATATTATTAATTGACAATAATTGAATCAAACTGAGTGACTTCTTACATAAGCATTAATAATCATTACCGTGTGCTACTATGCAACCACACGTATTACTGTACTTTTACTACCGAGTAGTTCGATAGTATCAATGGTAAAACTGCCGCCGTTATTTTTAATAAAATATTTTTGTCGTTTTCTCAATCCGACAATAATTCTGTTGTGGGGTCCACCAATGATTGTGCCGTTGTACGAATATTTCTTGTTAAAACGAATATTCTCCGACCAATCGAATATTATATAACAACTTGCGTACTTTGCAAAATTTATAAATATTACCCATAACTATAACATTATATTAAATTAACTCCATAATATTTAAAAATAATATTTATAAAAAATTCATCTTTATTTATAAAAGTTGGGGTCTTACAGTATAACTCAATACAAATAATTAACCATCAAATTGAAATATCAATATCATAATAATTTTCTTAACTCATTAATTATTTATTTAATAATTAATTAACCAACTAAAATCAAATCAATTAAACAAATATTTATTCAACGATAAACACATCCATTAAATATTTATATATAGTTCAATAAATATTTAATATTAGAATTAAAATTCTGAAATGTTACATCATTCTCTCCTTACAAGGATTCTGTCCTCAGAATCATAATTCAAACAATCAAATCGTCATATTCTTCCATTCTTACAAGGATTCTGTCCCCAAAATCGAAGACACGGATTAAACAAATAACTCAGGATAATTCTTCATCATTTCAGCTTCGAGTTCTCACGTTGCCTCTTCGACATTGTGGTTTCTCCATATCACCTTCACAGAAGGTATCACTTTATTTCTGAGCACTTGTTCCTTCCTGTCGACTATCTGGATAGGAATCTCTTCATAAGAAAAATCTTTATCAAATTGCAATGGTTCGTACTAGATCACGTACTTGTAATCGGGTTTATACGGTCGTAACATCGAAATGTGAAAAATATTAAGAATGTTTTCCAACTCTGGAGATAGAGTTACCTTATAAGCCACTTCCCCCACTCTTCGTAGTATCTCGAAAGGTCCAATAAATCTTGGGCTGAGCTTTCCTTTCTTGCCAAAACGAATTTTTCCCTTCCAAGGAGAAACTTTTAGGAAAACAAAATTTCCTACCTCAAATTCGTGATTCTGCCTGTGTTGATCGGCATACTTTTTCTGTCTGTCTTGGGCTACTACCAATCATGTCCTGATGAGTTTGACAACCTCAGCAGTTTGTTGTACCAGTTCTGGTCCTAACAGTTGGCATTCACCGACTTCATCCCAGCACAGTGGAGTTATGCACTTTCTGCCGTATAATGCCTCGTAAGGCGGCATGCCGATGCTCGCGTGGTAACTGTTGTTGTAGGCAAATTCCACCAACGATAAATGTTCTTCCCAGCTTCCTTTGAAATCCATGATGCACGCTCTCAGCATATCTTCCAACGTTTAGATTGTTCGTTTGCTTTGCCCGTCAGTTTGCGGATGGTATGCTGTACTCATTCACAATTGTGTTCCCATACATTCTTGTAGTCTCTTCCAGAAGTTTGAAGTAAATCGCGGATCTCTTTCTGACACAATTGACACTGGTACTCCATGTCTCGATACGATCTCTTTAACGTACAACCTTGCCAACTGATCAAGATTGAACTTAATCTTGATTGGTAAAAAGTACGCTGATTTTATCAGTCTGTCCACTATCACCCAAATCATATCGCATCCTCTCTGAGTAGTTGGAAGACCCACCACAAAATCCATTGTGATGTGTTCCCACTTCCAATCTGGTATTTCTAACGGTTGAAGTAATCCGCTTAGTTTTTGATGCTCGGTCTTGACTCTCTGACATGTCAAGCATTTCACAACGTATTCTGCAACGTCTCTTTTCATATTTGGCCACCCAAAATGTCGCCATAAATCTTGATACATTTTTGTACTTCCTGGATGAATCGAATATCTTGTGTTGTGTGCTTCGGTCAAGATTTCGTCTTTAAGCTCTGGTACTGCTAGAACCCAAATTCTTTCCTCGAACCGTAGTAGTCATTCGGCAACGATATTGTATTTTTCATCACTACCCTCAACCACTTTCTCTTTGATCGTTTTGCATTCTTTATCTTGTAGTTGAGCGTTCTTCACTTTGTCCACCAACTTTGGACTAGCTTCTATCTGGTATAATTTTTCATCGATTTCTTTTGGAAATTTAATTTCCAACTCTAGCCTTGCCGTCTCTAAAATAAGCTATTCCTGGTTGGTTAACAACATCAATTTTTCCCGACCTTTTCTGCTTAAAGCATCTGCAACCACATTCGCTTTGCCCGGGTGATAAAAGATCTCATAATCGTAATCTTTTATCAATTCCATCCATCTTTTTTGACGCATGTTAAGGTCCTTTTGTGTGAAAATATATTTCAGACTTTTATGGTCTGTGTAGATCTCACATTTTTCTCCATAGAGATAGTGTCTCCATATCTTCAGAGCAAATACTACTGTAGCCAATTCCAAATCATGAGTCGAATAACCTTTCTCATAATCCTTCAGTTGTCTTGATGCATGCGTAATAACTTTGCCGTTCTGCATAAGAACACAACCCAACCCTTTATGTGAGGCATCACTAAACACCACAAAGTTTTTTGTACTATCTGGTAACGATAACACAGGTGCCATACTTAGGTTCTTCTTCAAATCTTGAAAACTCTCTTCACACTTCTCCGTCCAAAATTTTTTTATCGCTTTTCTTGTCAAATTTGTTAGCGGAGTGGCTATCTTAGAGAAATCTTGAATAAATCTTCTATAATAGCCGGCCAGTCCCAAGAAACTCCTCACCTCCGATTGTGTTCTTGGTTGTTCCCAATTGATTACAGCTTCCACTTTTGATGGATCCACTGAAATCCCATCTTTGTCAATCACGTGCCCAAGAAATTGCACACGATCTAGCCAAAATTCGCACTTAGAGAAGTTTGCGTACAATTTTTCCTTTCTTAGTGTTTCCAATGTCAAACGTAAGTGTTCCACGTGTTCTTCTTGAGTTTTGGAATACACCAGAAGTTCATCGATGAATACCACTACAAACTTGTCTAAGAATGGTTTTAACACCTTGTTCATCAAATCCATGAATGCTGCAGGGGCATTGGTCAAACCAAAAGACATCACCAGAAACTCGTAATGTCCATACCGAGTTCTGAATACCATTCGAGGTATATCCTCCTTCCTTACTTTCAATTAGTGATACCCACTTTTCAAATCTATTTTTGAGAAGTATTTAGCACCCTTCAACTAATCAAACAAGTCATCTATTCTTGACAACGGGTATTTATTTTTAATAGTGACTTTTGTGTAATTCTGTATAATCAATGCAAAGACGTATCGACCCATCATTCTTCTTCACGAATAACACTGGCACTCCCCACGGTGATACGGTCGGTTGAATATACTTCTTATCTAGCAGTTCTTGTAATTGTACCATCAGTTCCTTCATTTCTACCGAACCCATTCTGTACGGGGCCTTCGATATTGGTGTTGTTCCCGACGCTAAGTCGATCACGAACTCAATTTCTCTGTCAGGCGGAAGTCCTGGCAAATCCTCTGGAAACACGTCCTCAAATTCCCTCACCACTGGTATCTCTTCCAGTTTCACATTCTTCTTCTGAGTATCGACTATGTAAGCTAAATAGCCCACACAGCCTTGACTCAACAATTTCTTGGCCTATATAATAGTCAGACATTTCATTTGTCTAGGCGACTTGCTACCATAGAATACTACCTTTGACGGGGTCATAAGGTTTACACACTTCTTTTGGCAATCAATTACTGCTCCATATTTGAATAGCCAATCCATTCCCAAAATAACATCAAACTCTCCAAGTCTAATCGAAATCAAATCTACCATCAAGATATTCTCCTTAATGTTCACCCTACAGTTCTTGTATACGAATCTAACATGGATTACTTCCTTATTCGCAATTTCTATGTTCAAAGGAAAATTTATTTCTTCACTTGGCAATCCTAACCTCTTAGCAAATTCATCAGATATAACGAGCAAGTAGCACCCGAATCAAATAATATATAAGCATCAATATCATTGATTGGGTTAATACCTGACACCACATCTTTTGATTGCACAACATCTTGTACAGTCATGTTGAAGGTTCTGGCTGTGGGTTTGTTTGATGCTGTAGGTCCAGCAATGGCCTATGTACCTCCATTGTTACCTCCATTGCTCCTGGTTGTCTCTCCAGCCTTTTTCTTAAGGCATTCACGAGTAAAGTGATCCTTGGATCCGTACGTGAAGCATACGTTCTTTTTAAGTTGTGTGCAATTTGGGGCGGTATGACCCTCTTGGCCACAATTGAAGCATACTCGTTTCCCCATCAAGCATGCACCCTTATGAAACTTCCCACATGTAACACATGCTTCAAACTTCTTGTTTTGCTGGTTACCCTGCTGGTTTCTAGTACCCACGCTTCCATTCCACTTCCTCTTCAAATTGTTGTTGTTGTTTCCACCACTGCCACCTCCATTCTTAATCTCCACCTCATTCTTCTTCTTTTTATGTTCCTGATTGAACTTTGTCACTGCCTCGCCTCCACCTTCAGCGAGTATTGCTTTCTCCATAACTGCTGCAATAGTCTTCAACTGGAACAGGGAAACCCTACTGTACAACCAGGGCTTTAGTCCCTGGGGTGAATTAAGCTAATAAATTGTTATTAGAATTAATTAAATTAAGAATGAAAACTTAATTAAATAAAATGTGTCAAATGACTATACTATAAAATGAGTTATTAAAATAAATTAAGGAGTTTAATTTAGTTTACCAAACAAGGCTTAAAAATATTAAGCGTTTAATTTTTAAAGAGTTTTGCCAAACGGAGCCTTATGGCTTTTAGATTTCTTTCAAATTTTGAATTATAATAATATAAATAAAATAAATAAAATATAAATAATATATATAATAATTTTGGTAAATGATAAATTGAATAGGGGCAATTAGTAGAGGACGGTTTTAAAATGTTTGAAAAAGGGCGTGCGTTGGTTTTATTTGGTTTTACGTATATTGTATTTGGTTTAAGCCTAAGAAGGAAAATAGAAGTTGTCTGAGAAGAAGATTCACAGAGAGTTTGTGAGAGAATTTGAGAGGGACTTGTGAGATTTGGTTGCAATTAGCAAGGATTACAAGCTAAGTGAATGTATTTTTCTAAATCTTAGTATATATATATATATATATATATATATATATATATATATATATATATATATATATATATATATGAGTTTTACGGCATGAAGCTTCAAACTCTGTGAATTCAATCTTTTGAAATCTTGTTATACAACTGATTATGGTGATTATATATGTTTGAGATACTAGAGTTTATGTTTAAACAAGGAATTTGTATGCTAATTACAGTTAAAAGTAGAAAAAGTAATGACAATATATGTTTTCTCATATGTCTTGTAAAAGTACCAATTATGATGGTCAATTAGTATGATAAACTGTAAATTGAGGCTTGCTTATGATAGTTCATTAAAAAACAAAGATAACGTAGTTTGAACGAAGTGATTCAGTGTAAAATTATAATCACAGTGATGGTTTTTGTAAAAGATGTCAACAATGGAGTTTTCATATGAAAAATATGGAATTTGAGGAATTAAAATAGTTAAAAGTGTTGTTAAATTGTTCTAAGTGGCTGAATATGTTAGCAATCATGTTTGTGATGGTTCTGTACCAATTGTATGTGTTAATATTACTATTTGGTGGGTGAAATTCATGTTAGTTAGCTTAAGAATAATGACGTATTAATGTTCTGTAAAACTGGAACTAGTGCGTAGCGTGGGTGCGCAACCCTTTGGCGCGGGAGCGCAGTAACCTAAGGTAATACTGGCGCAGCCGCGCTAGTAGTCAGTCACAGACAGTGAAGTCTGCTACTTCTGCAGACTTTGGACATTCATTGTATCTTAGCTTAATGTTATGTTAATGTGAGAACCATGTAACAACAAGGTTAAAACAGAGTCGTGTTATGTGGTTAGTAAATTCAAAGTTGTAAAAATAATTAGTAAGTTACGAACGCGTTATGTGATAACTTAGTTTACACAATGAATGTTAGACAAGTATTGTGAAGTCAACACTTGGAATTTTTGAAATGTAAATGGTAATGTAAGACTTGTGCTAAAATAACAAGTTTAGCTAGAATTGAGTGTTATGTTGGAAAAAGGATGTTAGTACATTGTGTATTGATTAATAAGAAGGGTTATGGAATGAAGAGTAAAGTTTACATTATAACTACTATGCGTTGCTATGTGACTAATAGTTAATGTGAATGATTATATAATTGTGTAGGAATGCACGAAGTGCAGATAAGCGATAAGCAGTTAAGTCGTAGTTCATAAACTACGATTAAGGCAAGTCTTTCAGTTCTAATTTGCTATGTGAACTTGATGATTAACTGTTTTAAATCTTTATTGCAAAGAGCATGATGTGTTATATATATTGAATGTATGAAATATTAAAGTCAATTTATGACTACGTTGATTGATTATTGAATGTTGATTGAGTAAGAAACTCAATCTTTATACTTGTTATATGCATTGCAACATGTATGTTATAAATTGAGCATGTTATTATGTGATATGTGATGCATGAAAACTGTTAGATTTTGCTAGGCCGTCGAGCTCAACCTTGCAAATAACCACTTTTGCAGGTTCAGGATTCAAGGTAAAGTTATGTGTTACTTGAAAGACATGAATCAGATGTGATACTTGAAGATTTATACACTTTAGTTGTGTTAAAATTATTTGAACCATGTTTAAGGTTCCGAATAATGTATTAATGCTAAATTGTAATATCGTTTTGCGATGTAAACTTGTGTAGTATTAAAATGATTCTGAAATAGTTAAATATAAAGGTTGAAGGTTTTGGGAACGAGAATCGTTTGTAATAAAAAATTTTAATTATTCTGCAAATTTCAATGGTTGTATTATCATTAAATGATATAAAATTGGAGGTTGACTGTATTGTTAACGACCGAAGTCGAGAATTAAATTGTATGAATTTTGGGGTCGTTACAGCTGAGACTTTTAGAATGGGACTATGATTTTGGGACACTACTAATACTCAGTATTTACAAAACCACTACTTAGCATACGTAGGTTTATTTGATACTTTTTCCCCAAATATGCATACACTCACTCATACATTACACATAGAATTATATAATCAATGTACATTAGTTTAATTCAAATAATATTTACCTTAGACTAGAATATAATTTAGTTGGGTACCAATAATATTTTTCATAAAACTCATTATTCCAATTCTACTTAAATATTAAAATAATCATTTTATATTTATTATTTATTTAGTAAAAGTTAATTTCTCTCATAAGTTTACAATACCCATTTAATTACTCCCACACACGTCATGATGTCACATAAGACTCTTTCACACAACTTAGTAAATTACATAAGTTAAGCTTACTTTTATCATATAGTTTTATATAATAATTATTCACATTCCAATGTCACATCTCATTTTATATTGATGGGAAAACATTATTATTTATAATTTCTCCTTACATACTATTGTTCATGATAATAGGAATTAGTCAATCACATTATGTAATTATTTATTTATTAATAGTACTAATTAATTTAATTCATTTCATCATTAATTAAATTAGTACCTTTTCATTTAACCATTTTGCCATACTAGGCATAATCTTACAAGCTTATACTAAGCTTCTCATCACTTCTACTACATTGCTTAATTATCACATGCTTATTCAATTAAGTTAGGTACCACAACTCATGCCAACACTATATATGTTTATAATTAAATAAATATTCCAATAATCTTTATTCTCAATATTATTATAATTTATTAAAATTCACGGGTATTACATCCTCCCCCTTATAAGAATTTCGTCCTCGGAATTATACAAGGTTACACAAATAAATGGGGATAATCCCTTCGCATCTTATCTTCTAATTCCCACGTGGCCTCTTCGATGTCGTAGGAGATCACGAGTCTATAGTCGGGCTTGTATGGATGTAACACCGAAATGTGAAACATGTTGTGGATATGTTCCAATTCAGTTGGTAATGCAACTTTGTATGCCACTTCGCCCACTCGTTTCAATATCTCGAATGGTCCTATGAACCTCAGACTCAATTTCCCTTTCTTTCTGAATCTGATCTTTCCCTTCTAGGGAGACACCTTCAAAAACACAAAACTACCAACTTCAAGGTCTTGATTCTGACGATGCAAATCGGCGTACTTCTTTTGGCGATCTTAAGCTACTATCAATCTGGCCCTTATCGTTGTTACCTCATCGACCATTTGCTGAACTAATTCTGGTCCCAAAAGTCGTCGTTCTCCGACTTCGTCCCAACACAATGGTGTTCTACACTTTCTCCCTTAAAGAGATTCATACGGCGGCATACCAATACTCGCATGATAGCTATTATTGTAAGCGAATTCTACCAATGGTAAGTGGTCGTCCCAATTCCCCTTGAAGTCCATCACGCAAGCTCTAAGCATGTCCTCCAATGTTTGTATGGTTCGTTTACTCTATCCGTCAATTTGAGGGTGATAAGTAGTACTTAATCTTAACTAAGTTCCCATTCGTTCCTGCAAACCTTTCCAGAATTTTAACGTGAAACACATATCTCGATCGGAGACAATCGACACCAGCACTCCATGTTGCGTTACGATTTCGTTTACATATAAATTTGCTAACTGGTTCAAATTGAATCAGATCTTACTGGGTTAAAAATGAGTTGTCTTCGTCAGTCGGTCCACGATAACCCAAATGACATCATAACCCTTTTGTGTGATCGGAAGTCCAACCACGAAGTCCATCGTAATGTGTTCCCATTTCCATTTCGGTATTTCTAGCAGTTGAAGTATCCCACTTATCCTTTGATGTTCTGCTTTGACTCTTTGATAAGTGAGATATCGAGTAACGCACTCTGCAACCTCTCTTTTCAAATTAGGCCACCAAAAGTGGTGTCGAAGATCCCGGTTCATCTTTGTGCCTCCTGGATGAACAGAATACGTTGTATTATGTGCTTCATACAAGATTTCTTCTCTTAGTTCGGTTACAGCTGGTACCCATACTCGACCCTTAAATCTCAATATACCCTCCCTATCCACTTTGAACTTTTCTTCCTCATTTCCTACTATTATCTTCCTTATCTTATCGCATTCTTCATCTTTCTCTTGTGGTTCCTATATTCTATTCAATAACGTCGGGTGAGCTTCCGTCACGAATAATTTTCCTTCCGCTTCTTTCGATTCCTACACCTCTATTTCTAATTTTTCCATTTCTCTTATTAATTCTTCCCGAGTTGTCAATTTGAATAACTTCTCCCTTCCTTTTCTACTCAAAGCGTCGGCTACTACGTTTGCTTTTCCTGGGTGATAAAGAATTTCGTAGTCGTAATCCTTGATTAATTCCAACCATCTTCTTTGTCATACATTCAACTCCTTATACGTGAAGATATATTTCCGACTCTTATGGTCCGTGTATATCTCACATTTTTCTCCATACAAACAGTGCCTCCAAATCTTCAAAGCGAAAACTATCGCCGCTAACTCCAAGTCATGTGTAGGGTATCATTTTTCGAAATCTTTCAACTGTCGTGATGCATACACAATGACCTTGCCATGTTGCATTAGCACACATCCAAGTCCTCTATGCGATGCATCACTATACACCACAAATCCTCCGGTATCATCTGGTAATGATAATATAGGCGCCTCACTCAATCTCTTCTTCAACTCTTGGAAACTCTCCTCGCATTTGTCCATCCATACAAACTTCACTATCTTCCACGTTAGATTGGTCAGCGGGGTTACTATCTTAGAAAAATCTTGGATAAATCTTCGATAGTACCCGGCTAATCCTATGAAACTTCTTACTTCTGTTGGCGTCTTCGGTTGTTCCCAGTTACTTATCGCCTCCACTTTTGCTGAATCCATGGAAATTCCATTTTGATCTATCACGTGTCCTAAAAATTGAACCTTCTCCATCCAAAATTTACATTTCAACCAGAAGGGTTTTTTTTAAAAGGCCAAGAAAGAAAAGTCTGTAAACCTATTAAATCTTTATATGGCCTAAAACAAGCACCTAAGCAGTGGCATGAAAAATTTGACCAAATGGATTTAAAATAAATAAATCGGATAAATGTGTTTATTCTAAGTTTAGTAAAAGTTTTGGTGTTATAATTTGTTTATATGTTGATGATATGCTTATTTTTGGTACTAGTGAAAATGTAGTATTAGAAACTAAAGCATTTTTGTCTGCTACTTTTGATATGACAGATATAGGGGAGGCTGATGTAATTTTAGGTATTAAAATTGTGCGGTCTCAAGATACTATTTCTTTAACTCAGTCTCATTATATTGAGAAATTGTTAAAGAAGTTTAATAATGAGAATTGTAAGATAGCCACTACCCCATATGATCATTGTGACACCCCCAAATCCGGGTACTTCATTCCCACATAATTTGGTGCTC
The DNA here is from genome assembly GCA_016801055.1 of Panax notoginseng. Lineage (NCBI taxonomy): Eukaryota > Viridiplantae > Streptophyta > Magnoliopsida > Apiales > Araliaceae > Panax > Panax notoginseng. Next base: position 74,147,474 of record CM029021.1, read on the forward strand.
ACTATCAATTTAATTACATCTAACTACCCATAATAAATGATAAAACATTAAATAACTTAAATAATAATCTTTCCCATTAAAGGGTTACATCATCTCAAAAGCAATCTCAGGTAATCTAACCTTAAATTATTACATCAGTTTGCGGAATGCATCATAAAATAAAACAAGTCTTATAACATAATTCATTTAAATAAATTCTCATAAATCTTCAACACTTGGACATCTTGACCTTTCCTTTGCTAGTAGATGGCTCATCAGCTCTTTCAACTTTAGCTGCAGTGTTAATTGTAAGAGTGAGCAAACAATTGCTCATTGATATAAAGAGTAGTAATGATAACAACATGTGAATGAACAACGAATGCTGAACAATATTAAACTTGTTCTACCAATCAAAATAGAAAATAAGTTCGAACTTTAATGTCTAAAGGTCTTAAGACCACGAACTATGTCCCCGGTGATTAGGTATTACTACCCAACCTTAACAGTCATTTAGACTATACAGACCCTTCTTAGTGTACTTAGGGGGATCAGCCCTTTGTACCATGTATTGTGCACAAACACCTAAACATTAACACGTATAAAATCCCCTATGTTAGGGTTGTTCGTCTCAGTTTGAATTTAGAATTTCTGCACTAAATAAAGTTTAGCTCGGAACTAACTTATCAGTGGTTCTAGAATTTTAGAACACTATTCCATATTAGACTAGTTCAATCAATAAAAGTTTGCTTACTACTTGAAGGTTTAATACAATAATTTAAAATTAAACAAGGCTATCAAGGTGAAAGATAAAATAGCAACAATATATAATTGAGTAAACATGATATACATACAAAGTGCTATATTCAAAAGAGTTAGAACAATCTCCTTTGAATAGATGTATTAGAACAATATGTGCTTCGAATAATATTAAGAAAAGTGAAACTTGCTCAATGTAATTAGTTAGGTTACAAGAGCTTGTACAATCATACACAAGATAGAATCAATAAGCTTGCTCAACTGTAATATAGGATTTGCATAATGAGAATTTTGAACTAGAAAGCTTGCTTGATAATAACAAAATAACAAAATTATGGAACTTGCATTCATTATAAAGAGAATGAAGTTAGAGAACTTGCCTTGTATGTAAGCTACACAAGTATAATAATGTTCGTCAATTACCCTACACATATCATTGAAATCGCAATAACAATTAGTTGTATTAATATTAGATTTAGGGATTTAACCCACCATTTAAGGCATAACCTTATCATTTATCTTTAACTTTTAAAAACTTCACATTTGGTTCATTACATAACTTACTAATTCATAGTCTATAGTTTCAATGTTGTGATTATAACATGTTGTTTTGTCTTATAACACGTTTTAGGTTCCTCTACAATCATCAAATAAGTTAGGTTAACAGTTTCCAAGCTATGCTGTTAACAGTTCAATTCTGGGTCTGATTGACCACTGGCGAGACTACTCCATGGTTAGCTTAGAGTCCGACCCGCCCGCGCCAAGAGGCAGTGCGCCCGCACTCGGCACCAGAAATAGTTTTTTAGAAACTCGAAATCAGACTCTGCTCTAGGCCAAAAATCTCAATTCCACAGAAATTCATGAAACCTAACAACCAAAACTTTGTAATAACATCACTAAACATGCTATTCACCATTCCAACTACATAAACATATATATATATATATATATATATATATATATATATATATATATATATATATATATATATATTCAGTTTTGAAGAATTAAAACCACCATTTTCTCAATTTCTTCACTTTTAATACTTTTAGCGAATTCGATCGCCACGACTTCGTTTCTTAACCAATTGATACAATTTAAACTAAATTGTTTTCGTTTCTTAATATACTAACACAATCTAACATAAATTTGTAGATTATAGCAAGTATTGATCATGAAATTTTGTACTTAAACAAGCCATATCATATGAACATATCACTGTTATTTCAATTCCTTCCTCAATCCAATTTCACGTATTTGATTGTTACCCCTTTTCTATATACCTATCAATAACAGATTCTACAATACTATCATACACACCCATAACATATATCTTACAATCAACACTTATCAAAACCCCACTTCAAGAGAATAAACATCACAAAGCAGAAAATTAGAGTTAGGGTAGATTATACCTTGATTTAGCAAGATGATCAGCAAGCCCTCCTCTTTCTTCTTGATGGAATTACAGAGAACAAATTCTCCCTCACTCTCAGTCACAACTTTCTCTTCCTCACCAAGCTCTCTCTCTAACCCTTTGTTATTTAGCCTTAGGTAGAAATAGAATGCATAGAAATAAACTGGCCTCCCACGATCAACCGGTAACAAAACAAAGCGTCTAACGGTTATGCTAGGCCAAAAGCCATAAGGCAGTGTTTGGCTACACACAAATCCCTTACTAGTTTATTTTAATAATATTTTATTACATAGTTTTTATTTGTCACACACATGTAACCAATTTAATTAACTTACACTTATAATTATAATAATTATAATTCCCATTGTAATATACTTAATAAATCATTCCATATCTAATTTAATAAATAAATTAGATCAAAACAGCGTTTTATTTAATTTACTTATTTTCTTTAATTTTAAACAATTCATTTAATTTAATTATTTTCATTAAATTATATCTTAAAATAATAAAATTACCATTCATTAATTTAATTAGCACACATACTCAACTAAATTATTACATTACAATTCATCAGATATTTATTTTTCCCGATAAATAAATTATTTAAAATATTTATTTAATCAATAAATATTTAAATTAAATTACAAATTTCTCGATCGTTACAATCATTCTATTAAGTTATTTCCAAATAAAGGAAATAACATATCTCAGTTAGAGTATGCAAGTGTAATTGGTAGTCTAATGTATGCAATACAGTGTACTAGACCTGATATAGCATTTGCAGTAGGAGTATTGAGTAGGTTTACTCATAATCCAGGTCAGGTTTATTGGGATGCAGTATCAAGGATACTTAAATATCTTAAATACATAATGAACTATGCATTATGATATACAGGATACCCAGTTGTGGTAGAAGGGTACACGGATGCAAACTGGATAACCGATTCGGATGAAATAAAGTTTACAAGTGGATGGATATTCAATTTAGGAGGAGGAGCAATTTCTTGGGTTTTCAAGAAATAAACCTTTATAACACATTCAACTATGGAATCTGAGTTTGTTACATTATCAACTGCTGTAAAAGAAGCCGAATGGCTTAAGGATTTAATAATTGAGATACCACTTTGGCCTAAACCAATGACATCTATCTCAATATATTGTGATAATGAGGCATCATTATCACGGTCTTATAACAAGGTTTATAATGGGAAGTCTAGACACATAAGTTTAAGACATAGTTATGTAAGGGAGCAAATCAATAAAGGGTGTCGACGTCGGGATTTTTTATTTGTCCCTTTTCTATTCTTGTTCTTTGGTGTTCTCATGTTATGTGAGATTTATTTGAAAAAATAAGTGAAAAAGGTCCGACATGTATAATGTCGACGATTGGACTATAAGAGTAGCCAGTTGGTTTTTTAAATGGTTGTACCAACACAATCCAGAAAAGGTTTACACATTGATCGAGTGATGTGACACTGCTAAACAGGTCTGTGAAACCGAGATTCATTAGGGTCCGGGGACTTGCTTATGTGGGGGGAAGGTGTTAGGCACCCCCCGACATCCGTGTTACCATGGTGACCGCCACTTTTCAAGAAACTGTTATATGAATGTGTGTGTGTGTGTGTGGGTCAATGTGCTATTATTTGGAAGTAGTGCGAGGCCTCGTTCGCACCTATATACAAAGGGTTTGAATTTGTGTAAAAATTCAGTTTTAACCAAGATATAACAATGAGGTTTTAAAAGAGGTTTTTTCAAAACCTGTGCTCAATAGTAATTGAGACCTTTTACACTTCCATTTTATTAAATATTCGGCTTGATTGCTTTTATTTTCGAGATGTGAAGCATCTTTGAGAAAATAATGTACAAAATAGTGCCGAACTCCTCCTGGGTATAAAAACCATCTAAGGAAATTCAAACACCGCGAATAAATTTACAAGGTACTTACAGGTGACAATGTCCATCATGGGAACCGAATCTAGATTGAGTAGACTGAATCTGTGATCAAATTATTTTTTGGCTCACATGATGCCGCAATGGATATGAACGCAGTAAGCAGGTATATATAAAAGCTGTAAATATATATATATATATATATATATATATATATATATATATATATATATATATATATATATATATATATATATATATATATATATATATAGAAAGGATCAACCACCACGAAGCACCTCCATGGGGGATCAGAAATGTAAATAAAGCTGTAAAAGCGATCAACCGCCACGGAGGAAACTCCAGGCGGGACAAAATGTACAGAAAGCTGTAAAAACGGTCAACCACCACGAAGTAAACTCCAGGCAGGATGAAATGTAAAGAAAACTGTAAAAGTGGTGAACTGTGACGCCCCCAAAATAGGTATACAACACCCATTTTGAGTCGCCAAAATACATGATACAGAAATAACTACATCTTTACTATTACAACATAAGAACTGTGAGTTTAAATACAAATATTGTCATCTAGACAATATCCACACTCAAATAAGCCCTCATTACAATTATTGATACATTATTTCACAAAAATGGCGAGGACTACTAAAATAACTTCTAGAACCATCATTCCATACCCCGACTAGTACTCGCTACATTCTCGCCTCCTGAGAAAAATGGAACAAAAAGGAAAAGGGTGAGCTCAACTAGCCCAGTAAAGAACATTATGACTAAGATAACATAGAACAAATTATCGTTAGTCTTCAACAGGGAAAAATATAATAGAATACAATAGACAACAAGTTTTAAATCAATATTCGCAGCGAAAAATAATAATTCATAGAAGAGTTACGTAGAGAATGAAATCTACTATTATCTATGAATTTAAAAGTCCATCATCAATATTTTATCCCTGTAACATCAATCAATATTCATCTTTGCACTACAAGCCAAAGATATTCATCAGTTGGTCATGTTCATCTCAACACCTGTTCATCTTTGCACTACGGGCCAAAGATATTCATCAGAAATCATTCATCTTTGCACTACAGGCCAAAGATATTCAGTTATATCATCATTTAGGACTGAGGATGATGAAAAATATTTTAAAGGAAACGAATCTAGTGAAATAAAATAACAAATATTAAGGATTCATATTTCGATTTATCCATGTCCAAAAATACCTTATAAATAATCATAGTGAAGTAAAATTCAAGAATGATCAAAACATGGATACAATCAAAGCTAGTATCCAGAATAGATATTTGGACGAAAAGAAAAAAATTTCATTTTTCGGTGAATAGTAACTCGTGAATAGTAACCCCGACATGAAAAGTTCTAAATTTGATAAAAAATTTTAACCAATATTTCGGCATAATGATATTGAAGAAATAATATCATTTTTTCAAAAAATAACATCCCTTACTTCGAAAGAATAGTACTTCTGGCTGGACTACTGAATATAGTGCTGAAGGGAACTTGCACCGTATAACAACACTCAAAGTATACTCACAAGAATACACTCAATGTATCGAGAGAGAAGATTTCAGTTTCTGGTGTGATTTTTAATTCTAACCTAAGCACCCTATTTATAGGAAAATGCTTAGAACACAAAAGCAGAAAATTTAATAAATTAATATTAAATTTATATAAATCATACGCAAACTTGGAAATTCTGATTTCAGCATATTTTGCAACACATGTGCCCACCAACCAACCACAAAAACGTTTTTCTTTTAAAACAAATTTAAAACTTTTAAAAGATAATTATTTCGGAACTTCTGAACTTCAATAATTCATAATAAATAGCTCTTTTATCAGAAAATTCGAATCTGGCAACTTTTTATAGAAAATTCAATTCTCTACAACTTTGCAGAAGAAAGTTTTTCCAAATTCCAAACAGAAATGGACCGAAATCCATAAACAGACGATTTTACAGGCTATAATCAAATTTCAGTCAAGAAATGGGCCCACAGACATATTTAACATGTTTTAAACAACTTTTGCAACAAAAATACTCTTTCTCCTCATATACTCATATATCCAACATTTATTGTAAAAATATAATTATTATTATATTATAATAATAAAATATTATTTTATCAGAAAAGATAAAATATCGATTTTCAACAATTGTCACTTTAAAATTTTCTCCATCTATATCCACATAAAATGAATATTTTCTTTATCAAATAAATCAATAATTAATTATTAACAAATAATATTATAGAATCACAATACTGACAACCAGGCAGTTCCCAAGAAAGAGGGGGCTTTCCAATAAGGATTTCTCCTTACTGACGCGCAATTAGGTGATCAAACCTCTCCTTAGACAGAACTTTCTAGACATTGTCAATAATGTTATCTAATAATATTATTCAGATAATATGAATTATTGTTCCGATAATGGAAAATACTATGTAGTGACAATTATTGAAACAACAGTAATATAAAATATCAACGCAACAATTATTAAATCAATAAAATAAAATACTGAACAGTAATTACTGTAACCATTATTGAGTGGTGCCTTCTTACGTAAGAATCAATAATTGGTACAATACTGTGTGCTACTGTGCAATAACGCGTATTACTGTGTTTTAACCACCGGGTATTCTAACAGTATTAACAGTAACAACTACGCCGTTATTTATAAACAACTTATACTTGTCGTTTTCTTCATCCAATCGCTTTTCGTTATGGGGCCCACACAAAGCTGCGCCGTCGTACGAAAATTCCCCGACAGCAAGAATATTCCATGACCAAACGAATATTCTCCGACAACAATGAATATTTTATAACCACCTGCTTATTTGAAATATTTGCGCATTTTACCCATAACTAACCTCATTAATCAATTTAACCCTTACTATTTCAAAATAATAAATAGAGAAAATTAAATTTCATTTATTAATAATTTGGGGTCTTACATGAACCGCCATGAAATAAACTCCAGGCGGGACGAAATGTAAAGAAAGCTGTAAAAGCGGTCAACCGCCACGAAGTAAACTCCAGGCGGGACGAAATATATATATATATATATATATAATCCAGGCTCATCGAACATAGTTCGACACACAGTAAACGAACTATGTTTGATGAGCCTGGATTTTATATCCGGTGCGTTTACTGTTTTAATATATATATATATATATATATATATATATATATATATATATATATATATATATATACACACACACACACACACAAAAGAAATTAAATGCTCCAGACGTAAGTTTAGGCTCATCGAACAGAGTTCGACACATAGTTTATATATATATATATATATATATATATATATATATATATATATATATACACACACACACACACACACACACAAAAGAAATTAAATGCTCCAGACGTAAGTTTAGGCTCATCGAACAGAGTTCGACACATAGTTTATATATATATATATATGTTTAATTACTTTCGTATATATATATATATATATATATATATATATATATATATATATATATATATATATATATATATATATATATATATATATATAATATACAAAAGAAATAAAAGCCACGGATCGAAGTCCGGGCAAACACATGCAACATGACTCTCAACGTGAAGAACAGTGTGTGCAAAGATGAAGAGAAAGACTTTAAAGTGTGTAAGAAGGCTTACAGTGGACTGCCAAAAAAAACTTCTATAGCTTTAAGTGGATGAACACTCGGCTTCTGCGGCTTCTGCCGGTAGAAAAGTAGCTATATATGAGCTTACAAGTGTTTAAAATGAAAAAACACTCAGCTTATGGTGTGTACAGAGTAAATTGGACAGGGCTTCCTCGCCTTTTCTCTTGCAAATATGGCCACCCCAAGCCCTCTATTTATAGAAGGGGGTGCCGTAGGTGTACCTATGGCAGCAGTAGGTGCACCTACGGCTGCCCGGGGTGCCCCAGGTAGTGTGGGTCCCGCCATGTAGAAGTACGTACACTCGGACAACGTGCTGTTCGCTCGGTCGTTCATAACTTTTAATCCGAGAGTCCGATGGAAGTGTGCCATACCATTCCAGAAAGCTCTTTCTGAGAGCTACACAATGACATAGGATTTGCCCTTTTTTGATTCCAGAAAGATGGGTCCGTGACCAAAATAGCATTTCCAGGTTTCCGTCAAGTAATCCGGTGAGCTATTTTGCGTAGTTTGCGCTTAAAAGTTAAGATATGGTTCTTGTGGGTCTTCTATTGAAGTAATTTGAGTTGAATTGAGTGTATTTGATGTGAGTTGAAGTTGAGTTTTCAAAATGACCATTTTGTCCCTCCCGGGGTTATCTCCGGTTTTTGCACAGTTGTAGCAGTCTTTTCTCAGGATTATCTCTGAGGTTGACTTGATGTTAACTTTGAATGTCCTCAAGGCTATCTTTGAAGTTGGCTCGACCTCCTGGGGTTATCTCTAGGCTTTGAACTTGATCCCACGGGGTTATCTCCGGGGTTGAAACTAATTTTCTCGGGGTTATCTCCGGGGTTGCAAACTGATTTCCTTGGGTTATCTCAAGGGTTGGAAACTTTATCTCCCAAGGCTATCTCCAGGGTTGGAATTGATATTGTGGTCCTCCAGGGTCATCTCTAGAGTGTGAAACAGACACTTTTGCCTTCCTGCATAGTTAGTAACAGGAAAAGAAAATTTTGAGTGTCTATAGATGCCCCTCTTTATCATGTTCATGCAATGTAATGGAATGGACATGATAAAGATTAGTAGACACTTGAAAGATGACAATGTATTTTTAATGATGCAAATCACAATGTAATGAATTTCATGATGAATATTAAAATGTTTTTGCAAATCGCAGTTCGCAAATCGCACATCACAATTTGCACTTCGCATTTCGCATTTGGCCAATCGCACATCGCAAATCGTACATCGCATATCGCAAATCGCAAATAATAAATCGTAAATCGTAAATCGCAAATCACAATGTAATGAATGTTATGATGAATATTAAAATGTTTTTGCAAATTGCTTTACCTTTATCGATCATTGCTGATGCCTATGCTGGTGTTGACTCTAATGATTTGGCTTTTTGTCGGTATCGCTGATGCTTGTTTGATGAAGATAAGTTGAGATATTTTCCACATCTCTGATGGGGATGACGTTCTGAGATCATCATACCTTCCTGATGTATACGCTAGTAGTTTGCAATGGTGTCTACTGCTGATCGCCAAACTATTTTGGTTCCCACTCGAATGGTGGTATACGAAGCTTTCATAGCTGAACTGTCTTGATGTTGCGTTGAATTGATGCCAATGGTTTAGAATACCGGATCTTCTGATACCTTCGCAAAAGTAATATTCTAAGGTTTGCTTCGCTAGACTTTGGCTGATGTTACACTCACCCTTTTTGCGCTGATTCAGAGTTTACTTTTGCTGTTGGGTGCTTGTGCCCCATTTCCTTGAGCATTTGATTTGTAACCCGGCTGAACTGATGACCCGAATGCTACTGACATCCCTGGAGGGTGCAACTTGTGCTTTCACTGCCCAACTTTGAACTATGATGTAGAGGCCTCAACTTGTGAGGACTTGACGCGTGTTTGATGGTGTAGATTTCATTCGTTGGGCCCTTCGTCGTTGGCCTTTTGTTCCTGAGTTAAGAACTTTTTGAGAATTTTCCCCTTCTTTCGTAGGGGTACGCTTATGTCGCCATGATTTCTTTCAGGAGTTCTCCCCTTTCTTTTGATGAGAGGCTTGATCTTACCTTCAGCTTCTTTGCTTTCCTGGAATCGGACAATGCCCCAATCCTTTCGCATGTTAATGCCGAGGGTTCATATGAGAAACTCTCTTTGTTGATGAAGTCGTAAGTGAGTAATATCTAAATCGCCAGTGAGTTGATGTGAGGGAAGCTCTGATGATGATGTACCATGCTGATGGTGCTGACTGGTGCATTTTCCTCCTTAGGATGATTGATAAATGCCCCAGTATTGAGTTGTCGCTATTCCTGAGATTGCCCCAGTCTTGTTGTAAGGGCTCCAATATTGAGATGTCGCTAATTTTGAAATTGACCCAGCCTTGCTTATTTTCTGGGATAGTTGCTTTGACAGATGAGCTGATAAGACGTCGAGATCACAAGAGGCTTTTACCAGGTGGTGAACTGGTAGTGGATTTGGGCTTTGATGCCCTCAATTATTTTTCTTGACTTGTTCTCGCAATCAGCGTTGATGGTTCTCTTCTGATTTAATGAAGACTTGTGATTGAGGGTGTCAACTTTTGAGGGTTCTCGCTGCTGGTTGTCTTAGTGTATTGTTGTTTCTTCCTTTCTGAGATTTGTGCCAGATTCGATGACATTAAAGTGTTGTTGGGTCTTCTCGACATGGGTCGCTGACTTGGAAGGTTGTCCTTGGGATTGATGTTTGTGTTTGGATGTTTCTTTTGAGGGTTAGACTGCACCACTGATGGTTGCCTACATACTCCCATTGATAAGGGGATATCAGGTCTGCATAGTTCCCGCTGGTGAGCTTGAACAATTTGAGAAGTGTTTGTTTGAGAAGTATTTGTTTGAGATGTGTTTGTTTGGGTTTTTTGGGTTTTTGTTTGGTTTGACCGCACCATAAATGGCTGCCTACGTACTCCCATTGATGAAGGGAGATCAGGTCTTTCATTGTTCAGGCTTTGGTTTGAAAGGCTGAAAATATTTATTGGAGGTTGAGCTTGGTTGAAGGGGTTTGTCAATTTTTTTAGTGGTTAGACTACACCGTACATGGCTGCCTACGTACTCCCATTGATGAGGAGAGATCAGGTCTGCGTAGTTCCAACTTTGGTTTGAAAAGGTTCAAAGTGGTAAGTGGTGAGAAGGGTGTAGAGATGCTTTTGTTTTTGTTTTTATTTTTTCCTTTTTTTTACATGCATGGAAAATAAATGGCACCCTGCAAAGAAATTTATATCGTCCCAACATCTCATGGAACTCACAACTGTATCCTCTAGATCTGCATCTTCTTGGCTAGCTGAGGCATGATAGTCCAGTTGTCCATGCTTATGTTGCCTTCAGGGCTCGCTATAGACGTTACCTCTTGATTATGAATATCTTCACTTATAGCCATAACTTGATCGCTTCCTGATTCAGTACGTTCCTCAGGGATGCTTGAACTGGACCCATCGCACAAAGGTATGAACTCTGGATTCTTTAATGGGTTGGCTTCCCCGACAATCTCACCACCTTTTTCTTCATCTTTCCTTCGCCTTTTTCCTGGGTTTGAGATGACTCGGCCATGAAATCTCCCTCAAACTGTTGTTGCATTTCTCGTAAGGAACTTTCCTTTTTGGCTTTTTCTTCTTTGGAAAGGATTAGTATTTCTTCCTCATCATCCAAGGTGATGAAATCACGAACGTGGTGGATATCTTTGGACCACGGGACATTTGATGTTGGCGGAGGAATCTCCTTTGGGGATGCCTTTGTCTCCTCTGTCATTACTTGCATTAGGATCAGTTCACCTTGTGTTCTGGAAGAATTGTCGCTCATAGCCTTCACCTCATTTGAACTTCCTTTCTCGAATGGACATCTTAAGCTTTTTATTTCCTTTTCGCCTTTTTTGGTCATGGAAAATTCTATTTTCAGCTCTCCATTTTCAATAAGATCCTGGATTTTATATCGCAAAGACTAGTATTCTTCAGTCGTATGTCCAAGTGAGTTAGAATGGTAGAGATATATTTTGGTGGAATCATAACTCTTTATCTTGGGATTTATAGGAGGCAGTAACTCAGTAATCCTTCCTTTGCTTATCAGAAAGTGTAGCATTTCTTCATTTGATTTGCTAAGAGGGGTGAATTTTTGGACTCTTTTGGAGGTTGTTTGATCTTTCATCTTTAAGAATTCGCATTCCCTCGAGCGATTTTTCCACTGTCGAGATCTTCTATCACATTTATCATCCCCCTTTTCTTATACTTTCAGCCTGCTTTAATCTTCTTTATTTAGCTGGCTCGTCATGGAGAGATATGGGCTTGCAGTGTGATTAACCTCCTTTTTCACTTGGCTTTCTGATAGTTGAGTGAAAAATTGCCTCGTTTCCTAATGTTGGCGCACTATCAGCTTAGCCAACAGATTTACTTGATTCTGGACCGTCTCTAATTTTTGCATTACTGGCATACCCTCTGTGATGCCCCCAAATCTGGGTATCTTCCAACCCGATAGATGGTGCTCCACGATACTATAATTCATACAATCATTACATTGAAATAACAACAAAATGAGTGTAATTACTATCTTTGTATTACATTTGTAATAAATCCTTTCCCAGGTTCATAACCGAATACATTCGTTGTTCTTCATAAGTACATTACATATGAATATACTGGTCTATTACAGGACGATTAATTGTCCATCTTAGCTTTGCCTTTATCTCTCTTAGAACTCTCAGTTCGTTCAGCTTTAGCTGCAAACATATGGTTCAAGCAAGAATGAGCATAACTAGCTCAGCAAGTCTTAACAACGAATCATATGAATATCACATCAACAATTACATGCTTTATTTTCCATATCTGAACAATTATCTACGAAGCATTATGAAACATTTGATTAATACTTCTCATACAACAATTCCAGAGTATATATAATAGCTTAGGAATGATGAACCGGTCAATAGACCATGAATATACTCTTTTCGTTTTCATACTTAAAAAGGACATCCGGCACTAAGGCCATCCATCAGTAATTACTTACGAGCACTTCTAGGTGATCAGCCTATTGTACTCTATGTCAATCAACACTCTTCCGTTAAACGTATTTACATTCAACATTTGGCAAACTCACGTGCCCATAGAATAATCGATGAAAAATACTTTTGTTTATACATAGACAAACTTACCTTCTCATCTGTACCAAATACTTGGCATAGGATAGCGTTAACAGTTCTATATCGAAAGACTTGTAAACAAATCAATCCATTCTTCAATACCAGTCTAGCCGAGTTCAAACAGGCATCGACTCTTTCTTTAGAACCATTCATGCATTTCAAAACATGCATCATATAAAACTTGGCTAACACGGAGGTTAGACAAGAGTTAAGAAAGACTTGCCTTCAAGCGTCTTCGAATTTATAATTCAACTATTCTCAGTCTTTACAGGATCTACATGATACATTCACATAGCATACTGTAATTAGTTATCAAATAAACTAACTTTACGTTTCTAACCAACTTTTTTCTCTTCTATGTTTTATTTGAATTAACTTTGTTTTTTAAAGTCGATTCGACCTTCTATACTTCGTTACGTTTTATTAACGTTCTTACGTCCTTAACCGACATTCGATCATTATTGGTTAACTACCAACGTTGAACGTTATTCACGGTTCACTTATTACGTCTTTGTGTTCTTCGTTTAATTTCTATTAAACCTTACTAGATCTTCTTACATTAACACCTTATAAGTGATTTAAGGTAAGTCTTATCATGTGCATTAAGTACCTTCAATGTCTTACCTTAGGTCTACATTCAAAATGGAATTAAAACTAACTTGGTCAACATTTTTCAACTGCCGGCGCTGCGACACGGCATCCCTTACATTACAGTAGCGCTGCGGCGCCAGACTCCGGAGGTTTTGCCCGGACTCGGCACTGCGACACAAGTCCTTGTGCTAACTTTCGTGCTACGGCACGAAACTTCAGTAGCTTTTGGCTTTCTCTCGGCAGTACTTGGTGCTGCGACGTGACCATTAACACTAGGTTTGGCGCTACGGCGCCGCCACTGTGCATCAGTTGGTCAAACCAGTTTATTTTTCTAACGAAACTCCCGACTTCCTAATTTAGTTATTTTACATCCGAATTGACCCATTCGAATTCCTAGAAGTCGCAAATTACATCCTTTACATGATCATATAAGAATTTCATACTTTCGAATCCGTTAACTCGGAATTCACCTTTGAGTTTATTTTTGAGCGTTCGTTTAACGTTTTCGACCGTTCAATACTCGTTTTCTTCGTTATAATTCAAAATTCGATGATTCTTTCGTCCACGACTCTTAATTACCTTATCTCATGTGTTGACATTGGAAACCAATGTTTTCAAGTCACACAGCAACTTTTGACCTTTAATCTGGACTTTTCACGTTTTCGACGTTTAACGTCTATTTCCGTAAAATTCGTCATAACTTCGTTACTAATGTTCTCTAAGCCAAATCACATGGAATACTCCATAGACTTCATATTTACATCCTAACCAATCATTAGGCACATTCCTTAGCTATAACGGTTTTCAAATCGTTTGTTCATAACAAAGTTCACATTCATGTCTTTCCTTGGTTTTTAACCTACGTAAATCTTATGATTTCTATTCAGTCATGACCTATCAATGATTTGATCATTAATAGACATCCTTATATCTCCTCAATAAACATGCTACACCAATCTACGATTCTTCTACGAGAAAGAAATCGAAAAAGATGAAGATTACGGTTTATGAGAATTTACCTTTGACGTACTTCACGTTCTTGATAAACGTCTAATGGTTTGCTTGGAAGTAAAAGGATTACATGTTTCTATCTCTTTCTCTCTCTCAATATATATTGGTCAAGCTTTGTAAAACATCAAATAACCAACACAAGCCTTATATTTATAAGCAACCAACATGAGGGCAAAATGGTCCACATGGCACGTCCTTACTATTCCACCTCCTTAATCAACATAGCCACCAAGTAAAGTACTTGGTGGTCAAGTTTTGCCTTTACTTGGCCATCAAGTGGACGACCCACTATCCCTTGGTTCATCACATGGGTTGCCCCATGGGTTTTATCCATCCCATGACCCACCGGTTCGACCCACAATTTAATTCTTTGGATTGGGCTTGACATTAATTAATAATGGGCCTTAACTTGGGCTTGAATACTTAATTCATTGGGCTTTCTACTAATCCCAGTCCAATTGGATTGTATAAAATCCTTAACTCATATACCATTAATACTTCACGTATTATACGCGTATAACTTCCGTATCCTCTTCGTATAGTACTCATACAATATTCGTATTATACATCATACTATTCTTCGTACCATACTCGTATTCATACTAGTATAATACTCGTATTCCATACGTATAATAATCGAAACCACTATACGCATTGCATTTCCCTTTTGGAAATCTCTTTCATAAACCCTTAGGTTTTAAGTTCACAGGCGAAAACTTCGTTTTCGTCATAACTAAAATATTATCACATATTCCATCTCGTCTTCCTATTATATCATTACGCATTTCTCAGAATTCCAAGCCTAAGCTCCAAACGAAATCGGATGAATAGTGTTTTTATAGAAAATTTCTTAAAAAACCTTCGTTTTTGTCTTAATAATTCGCAATAATTAATCCTAGCATAAAGCCAGAATACTAACCACATTCACATATTCTAGGTCATAGAACGACCTTCAAACATCTTACTCACATAATAAATCAATTAAATTCATTTAATCCACATAATCAAATAAAAAATTTAATTCATTGAAAATTTGAAATTCTCGGGCGTTACATTTTTCCCTCCTTATAAGGATTCTGTCCCCAGAATCTCGTTATTCTTACATAAATAAAAGAGAAAACTCTTCCTTCATTTTACTTTTGAGTTCCCACGTTGCTTCTTCAGCATCGTGGTTACTCCAAATTACCTTTACTGAAGGTATTAATTTATTTCTCAGGACTTGTTCCTTCCTATCAATAATCTGAATCGGAAGTTCTTAATATGTTAAGTCTTTTTCTACTTGAATAGACTCATACTCTATTACATGCTTGTAGTCCGGTTTATAAGGATGCAACACAGACACGTGAAACACATTGTGTATTCTTTCCATTTCTGGAGGTATGGCTACTTCATAAGCTACCTCTCCTACTCTTTTTAAAATCTCAAAAGGTCCTACAAACCTTGGACTTAACTTCCCTTTCTTTCCAAAACGTATCTTCCCTTTCCAAGGTGATACTTTTAGAAAAACATATGAACCTACTTCAAACTCCCTCTTCTCTCGATGAGGATCTGCGTACTTCCTTTGTCTATCTTGAGATGCTACTAACCGAGCCCTTATCAGCTTCACCATATCTGTCGTTTGTTGAACCATCTCAGGTCCCAACATTCGACGTTCACCTACTTCATCCCAACAAAGTGGTGTTCTTCACTTCCTCCCATACAACGCTTCATAAGGCGGCATGCCTATACTAGCGTGAAAACTATTGTTGTAAGCAAATTCCACCAAATGTAGATGTTCGTCCCAACTCCCTTTAAAATCCATAATGCAAGATCTTAATATATCTTCTAGCGTTTGAAATGTTCGTTCACTTTGTCCATTCGTTTATGGATGATACGCCGTACTCAACCTCAACTGTGTTCCCATTTGCTTTTGCAAACTCCTCCAAAAGGTCGACGTGAATCGTGGATCATGATCGGACACAATCGAAACAGGTACTCCATGTCTAGAAATAATTTCTTTGACATAAAACTTAGCTAACTGCTCTAGGTTATACCTAAATCCTATTGGTAGAAAATGAGCCGATTTGGTTAACCGCGATCCACTATTACCCAAACAGCATCGTATCCTTTTCTTGTTGTTGAAAGTCCCACCACAAAGTCCATCGTGATATGCTCCCATTTCCACTCCGGAATCTCCAGTGGCTGTATTAATCCACTCGGTCTTTGGTGTTCAGCCTTAACTTTCTGACAAGTTAAGCACTTACTAACGTATTCTACGATCTCTCTCTTCATGTTCGGCCACACATAATTTCTTCTTTCAACTCGACATTATTTGGAACCCAAATTCTTCCTTCAAAACGAAGTAATCTCTCCATATCGAGGTTATACTTAGTCTTCTCTTCATCCTTCATTATCTTCTTCATCTGCTCGCATTCTTCAGCACTTATTTGTACTTCCTTAACCCGTTCCATTATCGTTGGTCGAGTCTCTATTGATAAAAACATCTCTGCTGTTTCACTTGGAAACTTAACTTCTAATTCCATCCCTGCCATCTCGGTTATTAACTCGTTCTGAGTCGTTAATATTGACAGCTTTTCTCTACCCTTCCGACTCAACGCGTCGGCTACTACATTCGCTTTCCCCGGATGATATAAGATATCGTAGTCATAATCTTTTATCAACTCTAACCACCTTCTCTGCCTCATATTCAACTCCTTCTATGTGAAGATATATTTCAGACTCTTATGGTCCGTGTATATCTCACATTTCTCCCCGTATAAATAATGTCTCCATATTTTTAAGGCAAACACTACAGCTACCAATTCTAGATTATGAGTAGGATAGACCTTCTCATAATCCTTTTACTGACGTTACGCATACGCAATGACCTTGTTATGCTGCATGAGCACGCATCCAAGTCTATGCGAAGCATCGCTATACACCACAAAATTCCTCGTATCATCTGGTAAGGATAATACAGGTGCCTCAATTAACCTCCTTTTTAGTTCTTGAAAACTTTTTTCACACTTTTCTGTCCACACATACTTCACCGACTTCTTTGTCAGATTTGTCAATGGAGTAGCTATTTTAGAAAAGTCCTGAATGAACCTTCTATAGTATCCCGCTAACCCCAGAAAACTCCTAACCCCGGTTGGCGTCTTTGGTTGCTCCCACTCATTCACCGCTTCCACCTTCGCTGGATCTACGGATATGCAATCTTTGTCTATAACATGTCCTAGAAACTGCACTCGTTCGAGCCAAAATTCACATTTAGTGAATTTCGCATATAACTTCTCCTTCCGTAGTGTTTCCAACACTATTCTTAGATGTTCAGCATGATCTTCTAGCGTCTTAGAATATACTATAATATCATCAATGAACGCTAAGATGAACTTGTCCAAATACTGTTTTAACACTCTGTTAATCATATCCATAAATGTAGCTGGCGCATTCGTCAACCCAAACGACATAACCAAAAACTCGTAATGCCCATAACGAGTTCTGAACGCCGTCTTAGGTATATCTTCCTTCCTCACTTTCAGTTGATGATACCCTGTGCACAAATTTATTTTAGAAAAATACTTTGCCCCTTTCAACTGATCAAATAGATCATCGATCCTGGGCAACGGGTATTTATTCTTAATCGTTAACTTGTTCAACTCTCGATAGTCGATATAAAGTCGTAACGATCTGACCTTTTCCTTTACAAACAATACCGGTGCTCCCCAATGAGACACACTCGGTTGAATGTATTTTCTATCTAATAGTTCCTGTAACTGAACCATTAACTCCTTCATCTCAACTGGTGCCATCCTATATGGTGCTTTTGAAACTGGTGCCGTACCTGGAAACAAATCAATTATAAATTTTATATCCCTATCTGGTGGAATGCTGGGTAGCTCCTCCGAAAATACATTCGCAAACTCTTGAACTACCGCTATCTGTTCTAATGATGTTCCCACTCTTTGGGTATCCACCACGTGACACATATAACCCTTACACCCCTTCTTCAACATTTTCTTAGCTTGTGTCATGGTTAGACAACAAGAACGTCCCGGTGATTTATTTCCATAAAACACCACCTCAGGTTTCTTAGAAAGCCTTAGGTTTACACTCTTTCTATGAAAATCTATTACTGCTCTATGATTAATTAACCAATCCATACCGAGAATCATATCGAATTCCCTTAACCTTATCGGTAAAAGATCTACCAACAATCTATTACCCTTGATATCTACAAAATAATTCCTATGAATGTGTTCAATGGGAATTATCTCGTCGTTTGCTACCTTAACGTCTAAAGGTATTTCTAATTTTTTAGGATTTAATCCCAATTACTGAGCAAATCCACATGCTATAAAAGAACAAGTAGCACCCGAGTCAAATAACACGTAAGCATTTATTTTATTGACTGGAATGATACCTGCTAATACATCCGATGATGCAATCACATCTTGGATGGTCATACTAAATGTTCGGGCTGAGGGTCTACCCAATGATGGTGTTGGTCCAGTAATAGCTAAAGTACAACTACCAGAACCCTTACTACTCTCCACCCCCTTCTTAGGGCAATTTCTTGCCATGTGGTCTACCGACCCACGAACAAAATATCCCTGACTTTTCTTAGGATTAGGACAGTTAGGAGATATGTGACCTTCTTGTCCACAGTTATAACAACCCGTTTTCCCTTTTAAACAGACTCCCAGATGAGTCTTGCCGCATGTCTTGCATGCCTCTATCTTACGTTTAGGATCTCCTTGTTTTGCCCCAGTATTCCCAGGGTTAAAGTTCTTCCTCTTAGGTATATTGCCACTTCCACTGGCAACCTCTCCCTTATTTCCTCCCTCTCCCTTACTCTTATTCTTTCTATCCCTGTGGTATTGGGTCAACGCCTCACTACCACCTTCCGCTATTATCGCCTTCTCTAGAATGGTCCCGTAGGAAGCACTCTGAAAAACTGATATCCTACTATAGAGCCAGGGTTTTAGGCCCTACTCAAACCTACAAACCTTCCTCTCCTCTGTGTCCACTTGGTGTGGAGCAAACCTCACCAATTCATTGAATTTGGCTGCGTATTGGGGAACAGTCATGTCCCCATCCTTAAGTTCTAAGAACTTGATCTCCATTCTCCCTTGCATGCTAGTAGGGAAATAGTTCTCGAAGAATACCTTCTTAAACTGTTCCCATATAACAGCTTCCGCTCCAGCCCCACCCTGCTGAGCCTCCCACCAGTAGTTGGCTTCCCCCTTCATCATATAGGTCGCAAAAGAAGTCTTTTGCGCCTCAACTACGTTTGTAATAACAGATGCCTTCTCTATCTCCTTGACCCATGTCTGGGCCTCCATTGGGTCCGTTGTGTAAGACCCCAATTTATTAATGAATAAAATCAAATTTCCTCTATTTATTATTGTGAATAATAAGGTGTCAATTTGATATAATATTTTGATTATGGATGAAATGTGCAAATTTTGTAAAATAAACAAGTGGTTATAAAATATTCATTGTTGTCGGGGAATATTCGTTTGGTCGTGGAATATTCTTTCAATTAGGAAATACGTGTGGTTGCACAGTAGCACACGGTTTGGCACAGTATTTTTAAATTATTGATCCTTACGTAAGAAGACACTACTCAATAATTGTTATAGTAGATACTGTTCAATATTTTATTTTATTGATTCAATAATTGCTGCGTTGATATTTTATATTATTGTTGTTTTAATAATTATTACTGCACAGTATTTTCCATTATCAGATCAATAATTCATATTATTTGAATAATATTATTAGATAGCATTATTGGTAATGTGTGAGACCCCAGATTTTATGAATAAATATTTAATTTTTCTCGAAATAATTTTTTTTTATATTATGGTGTGGATTTGATATAATAGTTATGGGTAGTATTTATAAATTTTGCAAAGTATGCAAGTTGTCATATTATATTCGTTTGGTCGGGGAATATTCTTTTTGTCGGGGAATATTCGTACGACGGCACAATCATTGGTGGATCCCACAACAGAAGTATAGTCGTAGTTAGAAAACGACAAAATTATCTTTCTATAAAAATAATGGCTGAGGTGTTACCGTTAAAACCGTTAAAACTGTTGAACTACCCGGTAGTAAAAATACAGTAATACGCGTGATTGCATAGTAGCACACGGTATTGATTATTGATGCTTACGTGAGAAGTCACTCAGCTATACTCAATTATTGCTACAGTAATTGCTGCATCATATCTCTTAAATTATTGTCATAGTATCATCTGTATAATATGTTATATTATTAAATCAATAATTGAGACGTTGTGGTAAGTTTGGTTATTTTTATGAGGGGCCATATGTCATCATCTAAGAGTCTCTTCGTCAATAATAATTACCGTCGTCAATAGTATTTACCTTGGTCAATAGTATTTACCTTGGTCAATAGTAATTACCTTCGTCAATAGTATTTACCTTGGTCAATAGTATTTACCTTGGTCAATAGTAATTACTTTTGTCAATAGTAGTTGTCCTTTCAATATTACCAAGAGTCATTTGACCCTTCGTTAAGACCAAGAGTCATTTGACCCTTCGTTAAGACCAAGAGCCACCCTCAGTTTTTCTATAAATAGAGGCCTAGGGCTTCATTATTTTTCACGAATTCATTCAAGCTATAGAGAGAGAAAGTATATAGAGAATAAGAGAGAGAGAATAAAAGTATTATGCTACTTCACTTTTCTAATATCTAGTTCTTTTAAGGTAGGGAATATTATTTCTTTTATATTCATGAAGAGAACTTCTGTTATTCCATTCTTTATTATTCTGTTGGAATAACCTGTATACGCGGTCTACTCTATACTTGGTGATATTCTTCTATTATTCTGTTGGAATATCCTGTCTGTGTGTTTTACACCGGACCTGGTTCCGTCTTTATTATTATTCTGTCGGAATATCCTGTATGTGTGTTTTACACCGGACCTGGTTCCATTATTTATTATACTGTTCTTTATTATTCTGTCGAAATATCCTGTCTGTGCGGTTACGCCGGACCTGGTTCCATTATTTATTATTCTGTCGGAATATCCTGTCTGTGCGTTTATGCCGGAGCTGGTTCCATTATTTATTATTCTGTTGGAATAACCTATCTGTGCGGTCTATCGCATGCAAGGTGATTTCTTTTGTTATTCCATTCTTTATTGTACTTAGTTAGTTAAGTTTTGACTTCTATACTCCATGAAATTTGTGGAATATCCTTGATAATTGCGGTTCATCCAGTATCTTTTCATGAAAATATTCTTCTAAGTATTCTTGAATTTTACTCCACAATGCAGTATCATGTTGACAATTTGGACGTTGTTAATTCTTGGATAAATTAATTCTTGAACTTGTTTTATTAAATTCTTATATCATTGTCATCATCCTCATGTTTATAAAATGTTGAAAGTCATATGTGGCTTGTAGTGCTTAGATGGACTTGGAATGATTATGACCAGGGATTATTCGGTATAATCATGACCGTAATGTTACAAATGATGTGGTAAAAGTCATCATTGGCCCGTAGTGCGTTGATGGACAGTTGTTGGCATGATCATGACCATTAATGAATACACAATTATTCTTTCCTGTAGTGCATGGATAATTGTGGTCGTGATACTAAAGAATATCCTTGGCCGTAGTGCAGGGGTGATTCGATGATGTGGATTATTTTATTAAGCTGAGTCCCAGCGATCACAGTGTTGAAAAACCTTTTAAATCATAAAAGATAGTAGAGTTTATTTTCTACTTGACTTTTTTAATGGATTGTTTGTTCCGCTGCAGTTAAACTTGATGTCTATTATATTTTATCAGTTTAACATTGTTGAAGGCTAATGATAATTTATTCTGTATTATCTTAGTCATAATATTTCTTACTGGGCTAGTTGAGTTCACCCTTTCTTTCACTGTTCTCTTCAGGAAATGAGAATGTAGCTGGGGCAAGTAGGGGAACGGAGTGATGGTCCGAATGATAGTATTAGTTAGTAGTCCTCACTATTCTATGTAATAGTGCGTTAATAAATGTAATGAGGACTCCTTTTGAGTATGAATACTCTCTAGAAGATAATATTTGTATTCAAACTCACAGTTTATGTTTTGTCGTATTGTACACGACAGTTGTATTACTAAGTTGTATTTATATTCTGTACTATGTATCTGACGACCCAAGATGGGTGATGTATACCTAATTTTGGGGGCGTCACAGTTGGTATCAAAGCTTAGGGATATGATCCCTGGCTAGGATGTGTGAATAGAACTAGGAGGGGAGAGACGGGGAATTCCTTCGCTAGTATGACCTACCTAAGTTTATTTGGTATTTAATTGGTCGGTCAAAGTATATCGATAATATGTTATATGTTAATTAACCCTTGTTTTGTTGCAGTATTTGCAAATGGCATCCGAAAATGTTGAGATAATCAATGAAGCACATGAGACCATTGAATCACCAACGATTAATGCTCAGGGTAATGTGCAACCAGAGGACAATAATCCTCATGAAAATAATAACACCGATGAAATGGTGAATGATGAGATGGTCAGAGGCTTTATGCAATTCATGCAACAACAAAATAACTCTCGGTTGGTCACCGCTAAGCAATTCAAGGAGCTAGGACCACCGGAGTTTTTGGGAAAGCCAGAACCACTTAAGGCGGAGACGTGGTTAAAGCAGATCACCAAGATATTTGATGTCTTGGGATGCTCCGAGGAGCAAAAGGTTCCCTTTGCCACTTTTATGTTGCGTGAAGAGGCAGATTACTGGTGGGAATCTGTAAAACGTACCCAGCCTGACGCACTCAAGATGTCTTGGGAGAAGTTCCAAGAACTGTTCAATGACAAGTACTTTCCCGAAAGTATTCGTCACATGAAGGATGTGGAATTTATCAAGTTGGAGCAAAACAACATGACCGTGTCGCAGTACGAAGCCAAGTTTGCCGAGTTGTCCCGATTTGCATCCCACTTGGTGGATAATGAAGAGAGAATGACGCGGATGTTTTTAAGAGGTTTGAAACCGGAGATACGTCAATATCTTATTTCTCATAAACTGTGTTTATATTCAGATGTTGTGAATATGGCTCAGTTAGTGGAGCGCGATAACGAGTCAACGCAACCAAAAGAGAGCAGCCAGAAAAGTAATAATACTGGTGATAACAGTCATCAAAGCGATGACAATAAGTATGGAGGGAATCAACATGCCAGAAATGGTAACCACTTCAATGGTAATCATGGTCAAAACAATAAGAATGGACATTTCAAGAAGAGGAAATTCAACAATGATGGAAAGACGTCAGCACCAGCACCCGTTGTTAAGGAAGGAGAACGACCACCTATCATATGCTTCAAATGCAGAGGGGAGGGACACATCAGTCCAAACTGCGCGATGCCATCCAAAGCATGCTATAATTATGGAAGAGAAGGTCACTTAGCCCGATTTTGTCGTTCACCGAAGACAAGTTCAGATAGGATGGAGGCACCAAAGACCGTCCCAGAAAAGCCAAAGCCAGTAGTTTAAGAGAGAGCGTTTTTTTCGTGACGAGGAACCTGAATAAAATTATCACGGGTATGTTAGTCATAAACTTTTGCGAAGTCTATACCGTGTTAGATACCGGTTCTACTCACTCTTTTGTTTCACCTAGTTATGTTCAATATTTGAACTTAACTCCGGAGAAGTTAGACTTTGATTTCTCTGTTGAAATTCCATTGAGAGAAACCTTTGTTACCTCCACTATTTATAAATCTTGTTCAAATCAACACTTTCACGTTACCTGTTGATCTTATCTCTTTGAAAATGCTTGCCTTTGATGTGATTTTAGAAATCGATTGGTTAACTACTCATCATGCTTCTCGTAAGGTGGTTAACTTTCATATTCCTAACCAATCTGTTAGGCAAATTCAAAGTAACCAAACCATTAAAGTCAATCATTGTCATATCAAGCCATAAGTAAAAATTCTCGTTCCTTTCGTTGTTGACTTCCTGGTGTGGAATGCACCGAAGCTAGAATTTTCGTAGGAGACGTTGTGAATAACGGTGACAAGTTAATAGGTAACAATGTGACGTGTTATTCAAGTCTTGGACGAGAGTCATAGTTTTGAATGACATTTCTGTTGTTAATAAATTTCCTGACGTATTCTTGAAGACTTCTTAGCCTACCCCTAGAGCGTGAAATCGAATTTTTGTATTGACCCCAGTACAAAACCCATTTCTAAAATCGTTAAATATTTCTTCAACTAAAGCGAGTGTAACATGCGCCAAAGACGTTGGCTCGAGCTGTTGAAGATTATGACCGTACCATTCAATATCATTGTGGAAGAACGAACGTGGTAGCTGACGTGTTGAGTAGAAGATCGTATGTGTTTACGAGTGTGATGTTGTTAAAACAAAGACTCATTTCGTATAGCTTACAAATGACGAAGATAGAGTTAAAGACTCGAGGGTCCCATATGAAGATAACGAATATACGAGGAAAATCGACTTTAATTGATAACGTTAAAGCTGTTCTAGCTACACACCCGGAGCTGATGAATGTGAAGAAGAAGGTTTAAGAGGGCGTTATTCTAGAAGCACGAATTGACAAAGGGAGGAAATCTCAACCCTCGATGTAATTGGCCCATTTGAAATCCTCGATGAAGTAGGAACTGTGGCATATAGACTCGTTTTACCGTCAAGTATGTTGCGTGTGTAGAACATTTTTTTTACGTATCGATGTTACGTAAATATGTGGACGACCCGAACCACATTATTAATTTAGAACCGGACGAGATAGCGAAAGATTTAACGTATGAGGAGATACGTGTTAACATCTTGGATAAGAAGGATCATATTTGATGCTTAAAGGTTATACCTCAAGAGTTAGAATTTGAACTGAAGTCAAGGTATCCTCACATGTTCGGCATACCAAGTACGTACGTAAATTTTGAGGGCGAAATTCCATAAGAAGGGGAGATTGTGAGACCCCAAATTTTATGAATAAATATATAATTTTTCTCGAAATAATTTTTTTTTATATTATGGTGTGGATTTGATATAATAGTTATGGGTAGTATTTATAAATTTTGTAAAGTATGCAAGTTGTCATATTATATTCGTTTGGTCGGGGAATATTCTTTTTGTCGGGGAATATTCGTACGACGGCACAATCATTGGTGGACCCCACAACAGAAGTATAGCCGTAGTTAGAAAACGACAAAATTATCTTTCTATAAAAATAACGGCTGTGGTGTTACCGTTAAAACTGTTAAAACTGTTGAACTACCCGGTAGTAAAAGTACAGTAATACGCGTGATTGCATAGTAGCGCACGGTATTGATTATTGATGCTTACGTGAGAAGTCACTCAGCTATACTCAATTATTGCTACAGTAATTGCTGCATCATATCTCTTAAATTATTGTCATAGTATCATCTGTATAATATGTTATATTATTTAATCAATAATTGAGACGTTGTGGTAAGTTTGGTTATTTTTATGGGGGGCCATATGTCATCATCTAAGAGTCTCTTCGTCAATAATAATTACCGTCGTCAATAGTATTTACCTTGGTCAATAGTATTTACCTTGGTCAATAGTAATTACATTCGTCAATAGTATTTATCTTGGTCAATAGTATTTACCTTGGTCAATAGTAACTACTTTCGTCAATAGTAGTTGTCCCTTCAATATTACCAAGAGTCATTTGACCCTTTGTTAAGACCAAGAGTCATTTGACCCTTCGTTAAGACCAAGAGCCACCCTCAGTTTTTCTATAAATAGAGGCCTAGGGCTTCATTATTTTTCACGAATTCATTCAAGCTATAGAGAGAGAAAGTATAGAGAGAATAAGAGAGAGAGAATAAAAGTATTCTGCTACTTCACTTTTCCAATATCCAGTTCTTTTAAGGTAGGGAATATTATTTCTTTTATATTCATGAAGAGAACTCCTGTTATTCCATTCTTAATTATTCTGTTGGAATAACCTGTATACGCGGTCTACCCTATACTTGGTGATATTCTTCTATTATTCTGTTGGAATATCCTGTCTGTGTGTTTTACACCGGACCTGGTTCCGTCTTTATTATTATTCTGTCGGAATATCCTGTCTGTGTGTTTTACACCGGACCTGGTTCCATTATTTATTATACTGTTCTTTATTATTCTGTCGGAATATCCTATCTGTGCGGTTACGCCGAACCTGGTTCCATTATTTATTATTCTGTCGGAATATCATGTCTATGCGTTTACGCCGGACCTGGTTCCATTATTTATTATTCAGTTGGAATAACCTGTCTGTGCGGTCTATCGCATGCAAGGTGATTTCTTTTGTTATTCCATTCTTTATTGTACTCAGTTGGTTAAGTTTTGATTTCTATACTCCATGAAATTTGTGGAATATCCTTGATAATTGCGGTTCATCCAGTATCTTTTCATGAAAATATTCTTCTAAGTATTCTTAAATTTTACTCCACAATGCAGTATCATGTTGACAATTTAGACGTTGTTAATTCTTGGATAAATTAATTCTTGAACTTATTTTATTAAATTCTTATATCATTGTCATCATCCTCATGTTTATAAAATGTTGAAAGTCATATGTGGCCTGTAGTGCTTAGATGGACTTGGTATGATTATGACCAGGGATTATTCGGTATAATCATGACCGTAATGTTACAAATGATGTGGTAAAAGTCATCATTGACCCGTAGTGCATTGATGGACAGTTGTTGGCATGATCATGACCATTAATGAATACACAATTATTCTTGGCTGTAGTGCATGGATAATTGTGGTCGTGATACTAAAGAATATCCTTGGCCGTAGTGCATGGGTGATTCGATGATGTGGATTATTTTATTAAGCTGAGTCCCAGCGATCACAGTGTTGAAAATCCTTTTAAATCATAAAAGATAGTAGAGTTTATTTTCTACTTGACTCTTTTAATGGATTGCTTGTTCCGCTGCAGTTAAACTTGATGTCTATTATATTTTATCAGTTTAACATTGTTGAAGGCTAATGATAATTTATTCTGTATTATCTTAGTCATAATATTTCTTACTGGGCTAGTCGAGCTCACCCTTTCTTTCACTGTTCTCTTCAGGAAATGAGAACGTAGCTGGGGCAAGTCGGGGAACGGAGTGATGGTCCGAATGATAGTATTAGTTAGTAGTCCTCACTATTCTATGTAATAGTGTGTTAATAAATGTAATGAGGACTCCTTTTGAGTATGAATACTCTCTAGAAGATAATATTTGTATTCAAACTCACAGTTTATGTTTTGTCGTATTGTACACGACAGTTGTATTAGTAAGTTATATTTGTATTCTGTACTATGTATCTGATGACCCAAGATGGGTGATGTATACCTAATTTTGGGGGCGTCACAGTTGGTATCAAAGCTTAGGGATATGATCCCTGGCTAGGATGTGTGAATAGAACTAGGAGGGGAGAGACGGGGAATTCCTTCGCTAGTATGACCTACTTAAGTTTATTTGGTATTTAATTGGTCGGTCAAAGTATATCGATAATATGTTATATGTTAATTAACCCTTGTTTTGTTGCAGTATTTGCAAATGGCATCCGAAAATGTTGAGATAATCAATGAAGCACATGAGACCATTGAATCACCAACGATTAATGCTCAGGGTAATGTGCAACCAGAGGACAATAATCCTCATGAAAATAATAACACCGATGAAATGGTGAATGATGAGATGGTCAGAGGCTTTATGCAATTCATGCAACAACAAAATAACTCTCGGTTGGTCACCGCTAAGCAATTCAAGGAGCTAGGACCACCGGAGTTTTTGGGAAAGCCAGAACCACTTAAGGCGGAGACGTGGTTAAAGCAGATCACCAAGATATTTGATGTCTTGGGATGCTCCGAGGAGCAAAAGGTTCCCTTTGCCCCTTTTATGTTGCGTGAAAAGGCAGATTACTGGTGGGAATCTGTAAAACGTACCCAGCCTGACGCACTCAAGATGTCTTGGGAGAAGTTCCAAGAACTGTTCAATGACAAGTACTTTCCCGAAAGTATTCGTCACATGAAGGAGGTGGAATTTATCAAGTTGGAGCAAAACAACATGACTGTGTCGCAGTACGAAGCCAAGTTTGCCGAGTTGTCCCAATTTGCATCCCACTTGGTGGATAATGAA
The DNA here is from genome assembly GCA_016801055.1 of Panax notoginseng. Taxonomy (NCBI): domain Eukaryota; kingdom Viridiplantae; phylum Streptophyta; class Magnoliopsida; order Apiales; family Araliaceae; genus Panax; species Panax notoginseng. Next base: position 74,176,087 of record CM029021.1, read on the forward strand.
GAGAGAATGACGCGGATGTTTTTAAGAGGTTTGAAACCGGAGATACGTCAATATCTTATTTCTCATAAACTGTGTTTATATTCAGATGTTGTGAATAGGGCTCAGTTAGTGGAGCACGATAACGAGTCAACGCAACCAAAAGAGAGCAGCCGGAAAAATGATAATACTGGTGATAACAGTCATCAAAGCGATGACAATAAGCATGGAGGGAATCAACATGCCAGAAATGGTAACCGCTTCAATGGTAATCATGGTCAAAACAATAAGAATGGACATTTCAAGAAGAGGAAATTCAACAATGATGGAAAGACGTCAGCACCAGCACCTGTTGTTAAGGAAGGAGAACGAACACCTATCATATGCTTCAAATGCGGAGGGGAGGGACACATCAGTCCAAACTGCGCGATGCCATCCAAAGCATGCTATAATTGTGGAAGAGAAGGTCACTTAACCCGATTTTGTCGTTCACCGAAGACAAGTTCAGATAGGATGGAGGCACCAAAGACCGTCCCAGAAAAGCCAAAGCTAGTAGTTTAAGAGAGAGCGTTTTTTTCATGACGAGGAAACTGAATAAAATTATCACGGGTATGTTAGTCATAAACTCTTGCAAAGTCTATACCGTGTTAGATACCGGTTCTACTCACTCTTTTATTTCACCTAGTTATGTTCAATATTTGAACTTAACTCCGGAGAAGTTAGACTTTAATTTCTCTGTTGAAATTCCATTGGGAGAAACCTTTGTTACCTCCACTATTTATAAATCTTGTTCAAATTAACACTTTCACGTTACCTGTTGATCTTATCTCTTTGAAAATACTTGCCTTTGATGTGATTTTAGAAATCGATTGGTTAACTACTCATCATGCTTCTCGTAAGGTGGTTAACTTTCATATTCCTAACCAATCTGTTATGCAAATTCAAAGTAACCAAACCACTAAAGTCAATCATTGTCATATCAAGCCATAAGTAAAAATTCCCGTTCCTTTCGTTGTTGACTTCCTGGTGTGGAATGCACCGAAGCTAGACTTTCCGTAGGAGACGTTGTGAATAACGGTGACAAGTTAATAGGTATCAATGTGACGTGTTATTCAAGTCTTGGACGAGAGTCATAGTTTTGAATGATATTTCTGTTGTTAATAAATTTCCTAACGTATTCTTGAAGACTTCTTAGCCTACCCCTAGAGCGTGAAATCGAATTTTTGTATTGACCCCAGTACAAAACCCATTTCTAAAATCGTTAAATATTTCTTCAACTAAAGCGAGTGTAACATGCGCCAAAGACGTTGGCTCGAGTTGTTGAAGATTACGACCGTACCATTCAATATCATTGTGGAAGAACGAACGTGGTAGCTGACGTGTTGAGTAGAAGATCGTATGTGTTTACGAGTGCAATGTTGTTAAAACAAAGACTCATTTCGTATAACTTACAAATGACGAAGATAGAGTTAAAGACTCGAGGGACCCATATGAAGATAACGAATATACGAGTAAAATTGACTTTAATCGATAACGTTAAAGCTGTTCAAGCTACACACCCGGAGCTGATGAATGTGAAGAAGAAGGTTCAAGAGGGCGTTATTCTAGAAGCACGAATTGACAAAGGGAGGAAATCTCAACCCTCGATGTAATTGGCCCATTTGAAATCCTCGATGAAGTAGGAACTGTGGCCTATAGACTCGTTTTACCGTCAAGTATGTTGCGTGTTCAGAACATTTTTTTTACGTATCGATGTTACGTAAATATGTGGACGACCCGAACCACATTATTAATTTAGAACCGGACGAGATAGCGAAAGATTTAACGTATGAAGAGATACGTGTTAACATCTTGGATAAGAAGGATCATATTTGATGCTTAAAGGTTATACCTCAAGAGTTAGAATTTGAAGTGAAGTCAAGGTATCCTCACATGTTCGGTATACCAAGTACGTACGTAAATTTCGAGGGCAAAATTCCATAAGAAGGGGAGATTGTGAGACCCCGGATTTTATGAATAAATATTTAATTTTTCTCGAAATAATTTTTTTTATATTATGATGTGGATTTGATATAATAGTTATGGGTAGTATTTATAAATTTTGCAAAGTATGCAAGTTGTCATATTATATTCGTTTGGTCGGGGAATATTCTTTTTATCGGGGAATATTCGTAAGACGGCACAATCATTAGTGGACCCCACAACAGAAGTATAGTCGTAGTTAGAAAACGACAAAATTATTTTTCTATAAAAATAACGGCTGAGGTGTTACCGTTAAAACCGTTAAAACTGTTGAACTACCCGGTAGTAAAAATACAGTAATACGCGTGATTGCATAGTAGCACACGGTATTGATTATTGATGCTTACGTGAGAAGTCACTCAGCTATACTCAATTATTGCTACAGTAATTGCTGCATCATATCTCTTAAATTATTGTCATAGCATCATCTGTATAATATGTTATATTATTAAATCAATAATTGAGACGTTGTGGTAAGTTTGGTTATTTTTATGAGGGGCCATATGTCATCATCTAAGAGTCTCTTCGTCAATAATAATTACCGTCGTCAATAGTATTTACCTTGGTCAATAGTAATTACCTTGGTCAATAGTATTTACCTTGGTCAATAGTATTTATCTTGGTCAATAGTAATTACTTTCGTCAATAGTAGTTGTCCCTTCAATATTACCAAGAGTCATTTGACCATTCGTTAAGACCAAGAGTCATTTGACCCTTCGTTAAGACCAAGAGCCACCCTCAGTTTTTCTATAAATAGAGGCCTAGGGCTTCATTATTTTTCACGAATTCATTCAAGCTATAGAGAGAGAAAGTATAAAGAGAATAAGAGAGAGAGAATAAAAGTATTCTGCTACTTCACTTTTCCAATATCCAGTTCTTTTAAGGTAGGGAATATTATTTCTTTTGTATTCATGAAGAGAACTCCTGTTATTCCATTCTTTATTATTCTGTTGGAATAACCTGTATACGCGGTCTACCCTATACTTGGTGATATTCTTCTATTATTCTGTTGGAATATCCTGTCTGTGTGTTTTACACCGGACCTGGTTCCGTCTTTATTATTATTCTGTCGAAATATCTTGTCTGTGTGTTTTACACCGGACCTGGTTCCATTATTTATTATACTGTTCTTTATTATTCTGTCGGAATATCCTGTCTGTGCGGTTACGCCGGACCTGGTTCCATTATTTATTATTCTGTCGGAATATCCTGTCTATGCGTTTACGCCGGACCTGGTTCCATTATTTATTATTCTGTTGGAATAACATGTCTGTGCGGTCTATCGCATGCAAGGTGATTTCTTTTGTTATTCCATTCTTTATTGTACTTAGTTGGTTAAGTTTTGACTTCTATACTCCATGAAATTTGTGGAATATCCTTGATAATTGCAGTTCATCCAGTATCTTTTCATGAAAATATTCTTCTAAGTATTCTTGAATTTTACTCCACAATGCAGTATCATGTTGACAATTTGGATGTTGTTAATTCTTGGATAAATTAATTCTTGAACTTGTTTTATTAAATTCTTATATCATTGTCATCATCCTCATGTTTATAAAATGTTGAAAGTCATCTGTGGCCTGTAGTGCTTAGATGGACTTGGTATGATTATGACCAGGGATTATTCGGTATAATCATGACCGTAATGTTACAAATGATGTGGTAAAAGTCATCATTGGCCCGTAGTGCATTGATGGACAGTTGTTGGCATGATTATGACCATTAATGAATACACAATTATTATTGGCTGTAGTGCATGGATAATTATGGTCGTGATACTAAAGAATATCCTTGGCCGTAGTGCAGGGGTGATTCGATGATGTGGATTATTTTATTAAGCTGAGTCCCAGCGATCACAGTGTTGAAAAACCTTTTAAATCATAAAAGATAGTAGAGTTTATTTTCTACTTGACTCTTTTAATGGATTGCTTGTTTCGCTGCAGTTAAACTTGATGTCTATTATATTTTATCAGTTTAACATTGTTGAAGGCTAATGATAATTTATTCTGTATTATCTTAGTCATAATATTTCTTACTGGGCTAGTTGAGCTCACCCTTTCTTTCACTGTTCTCTTCAGGAAATGAGAACGTAGCTGGGGCAAGTCGGGGAACGGAGTGATGGTCCGAATGATAGTATTAGTTAGTAGTCCTCACTATTCTATGTAATAGTGTGTTAATAAATGTAATGAAGACTCCTTTTGAGTATGAATACTCTCTAGAAGATAATATTTGTATTCAAACTCACAGTTTATGTTTTTTCGTATTGTACACGACAGTTGTATTTGTATTCTGTACTATGTATCTGACGATCCAAGATGGGTGATGTATACCTAATTTTGGGGGCGTCACACAATGTCTAGAAAGTTCTGTCTAAGGAGAGGTTTGGTCACCTAATTGCGCGCCAGTAAGGAAAAATCCTTATTGGAAAGCCCCCTCTTTCTTGGGAACGGCCTGGTTGTCATAATTGTAATTCTGTAATATTATTTGTGAATAATTAATTATTGATTTATATGATAAGGAAATATTTATTTGATGTGGATATAAATGATAGATTTATTTATGTGGTTGTTATTGAAGGAATTAATGTTGAGGTGTTTTTGTCGGAATGGAGGTATTAAAAATTAAATCACTGTTCTTGAGATATATTGCGTGAGTTATAATTTTTAATCTGACCGTTGGATCGTTGTGATTTTTGGATATGTTATACATATATAAGTTGAGTATATGTCCACAAATTTTGAACCGTTAAAAATAAACATATGATTTGTTATGAATTTTAAGAGGTGACTAATTCAAAAATTAGGTTTATAAATGATTTTGGTAGAAAATTCTAAAATTGAGTGGGCCCCACTTGTGGTTGGTGAAGAAATGTGCTGAATTTTATTTCAAATGTGGTGAGTGGCAATAGTAGCAGGTAAAGCCATCAGGTTGCAGGTCAAGTCTGCTTCGGCATGCTAACATTTTCTTATAAATAGAGGGCTAAGTTAGAATTGAAAATCACACCAGAATTCATACGTTTTCTCTCTTTCTCTCTCTATATTCTCGAGCGTATTTTGTGAGTATTTTGATACTTTGAGAGTTGCTATTCAGTGCAAGTTTCTGTCAGCACTATATCCGAAATTCAGTTAGAAGTACGGTTATTCTGAGGTAAGGGATGCTATTTTTTTCGTAAATGATATTATTTCTTTCAATATCATACCGAAATATTGGTTTGAACTTTTTATCAAATTTGAAACTTTTTGTGTCGGGGTTACTATTCACGTATACGGCACTATTCACGTATACGACACTATTCACGAATACGACACTATTCATTGAAAAATGAAATTTTCTTCTTTTTATCCAAGATGGCTATTATGGTTACTATCTTTGATTGTATCCATGTTTTGATCATTATTTTTGAATTCTGCTTCGAAATTGGTTATTTCGGAGTATTATTGAACTTGGATAAACTGTAATACGAATCCCTAATATTTGTTCTTTTATCTCACTAGATTCGTTTTTTTAAGATATTTTTCATCATCCTCATTCCTAAATGATGATATTACGAAATATCTTTGGCCTGTAGTGCAAAGATGAATGATTACCTGATGAATATCTTTGGCCCGTAATGCAAAGATGAACAAGTGTTGAGATGAACATGACCAACTAAGTCTTATTCATGAATTTTACTCCACAAAGTAGTATCATGTTGACAATTTGGACGCTATTAATTTCTGGATAAATTAAATTATAAATCTTTAAAAATTATCCTTGAACTTGTTTAATTGAATTATTATATCATTGTCATCATCCTCATGTTTATATTCTGTTGAAAGTCATCTGTGGCCTGTAGTGCATAGATGGACTTGGTATGATTGTGACCAGGGATTATTCGGTATAATCATGACGGTAATGTTACAAATGATGTGGTAAAAGTCCTCATTGGCCCGTAGTGCATTGATGGACAATTTTTGGTATGATTATGGCCATGGATTCTCTTCGGCCAAAGGTGCAAAGATGAATTATTTTATGGCATTATCATGACCGTTGATGAAAACACGATTATCTTTGGCCCGTAGTGCAGGGATGATTCAATGATGTGGATTATTTATTAAGCTGAATCTCAGCAATAAAATTGATGATAAATCTTTTAAAGCATAGAAGATAGTAGGTTTTATGCTCTACTTGACTGTTCTAATGGATTATTATTTTTTCACTGCAGTTGTTGATCTAAAACTTGTTGTCTATTATATTTTATCAGATTTTTCCCTATTGAAGACTAATGATAATTTGTTGTACATTATCTTAGTCATAATATTTCTTACTGGGCTAGTTGAGCTCACCCTTTCTTTCACCGTTCTCTTTAGGAAATGAGAATATAGCTGGGACTAGTCGGGGAATGGATTGACGGTCCAGATGGTTGCATTTGTAGTCCTCACTATTCTGTGAAATAGTGTGATAATTGTAATGATGACTTCTTTTGAGTTTGTATTCTCTCTAGTAAACAATATTTGTATTCAAACTCACAGTATATGTGTTGTCATATTCTGCACGACAATTGTATTACTGAAGTTGTATTTGTTTCTGTACTATGTACTTGGCGACTCAGAATGGGTGATGTATACCTATTTTGGGGGCGTCACACGCTGTTCCCTTAAATTCGGGTGGACCTACACTTTTAAATTCCTTAAAGGTAGTCATTCGAGCTATCCTAGGTCCTGCGGGCGCTCTACCCCCGGCTTGGTTAAATGCAGCCGTTAATAAATTAACAAACTCTTGCATTGGGTTATTAGGACCCCCCTCGTTCTCATTATGCGATTCTGCCTCTTGGTTACGTTGTCTTCTTCTTGGCGGCATTTCTGATTAATTAAATAAAGTTCCGTTATTACTTATTTGCTTACTTCATTATTAGTCATCAAACAACTAAACAATAACTCATACACAACAAAGCAAATTAAATAAAAACTTCCTTATATTAAAATGCTTCTTCATAGTTCAAAACTATTTACAACTTGCTTTCCATAGCCTAAAACTATTACATATATATCCCACGATTGACTTTCACAAAAATTGGGATTTACAAAAAGACTATCCTTTAATTATACAAAAGAGAGTTTTATGTCACTACACAAAAGTATCTACCATACTACTCCTAATACTGCCTAACAGCATTCTCATGCTTCTGGTTCGCTAGAATCGACACAATATCTCGACTTATAGTATGTCGAGTCTGTCCCGATTCAATAGAATAACAAGCTATCTTAAGCTTGAAATCCTTTTGCGCACTGTCATTTATATATGACATTCGTGCTATCTTTTGGTCTTTCTCAACCAGTTTCTTGCGAAGTTCTATGACCTCATTCTTATAGTCATGGGCCTTGTCAGTCATGAGCACTTTTTCATCATGCTCTATCTCATAGTCTAACTCTGCAGACTCCTTTGCCTCATAGAGATCACTGATCTCTTCCTTCTGGTGATGCACCATATTGTGCAGTTGCACGTTACGGTCTAGCACTGAGAGGTACATTGCCCTCATAGTCTCTGTAGGTGTTGACTCTAATGCAGGCATCACCGTATTAATCGATGTTACCTCCATATCATCCTCCACATCTATCATCATATTCAGATATGATGTTATTCCCATGGTCTCCTCAGAATAATCCTCCTCCAAGTAATATTCCTCGGGCTCTGACTCTTCTAGAATCACTACAGGTATGTCTGCTATAGGCACAGGTACTGGCTCAACTCTGTTCACGGACTCATCGTTGACCACATGTATATTCCTATACATCAAGCTATCGACCGACATCTACAATAACGCATAACAAATTGATTAGTACATAATACACAATAATATAAGCACAAATCACATTTAATCCATTTAGGGTTACTTTTCATCTTTTAAATCTTTCAGTACTGAGTTTCCTCAATACTTTATTAACTCATTCGACTCGAGTTAACTTTCTTCGGACCTTTCCTTTCCTACGAGGTTATTAGCCTAAGGTTCTTTCCCCCTTAAATTTTATAACCTAATGCTTTGATACCAACTTGTGACGCCCCCAAATCCGGGTATCTTCCAACCCGACAGATGGTGCTCTACGATACTACAATTCATACAATCATTCCATTGAAATAACAACAAAATGAGTGTAATTATTATTTTTGTATTACATTTGTAATAAATCATTTCCCAGGCTCATAACCGAGTACATTCTTTGTTCTTCATAAGTACATTACATACGAATATACTAGTTTATTACAGGACGATTAATTATCCATCTTAGTTTTGCCTTTATCTCTTTTAGAACTCTTAGTTCGTTCGGCTTTAGCTGCAAACATATGGCTCAAGCAACAATGAGCATAACTAGCTCAGCAAGTCTTAACAACGAATCATATGAATATCAATCAATAATTACATGCTTTATTTTCCATATCTGAACAATTATCTATAAAGCATTATGAAACATTTGATTAGTACTTTTCATACAACAATTCCGGAGTATATATAATAGCTTAGGAATGATGAACCGGTCAATAGACCATGAACATACTCTTTTCGTTTTCATACTTGAAAAGGACATCCGGCTCTAAGGCCATCCATCCGTCTTTACCTACGAGCACTTCTAGGTGATCAGCCTATTATACTCTATGTTGATCAACACTCTTCCGTTAAACGTATTTACGTTCAACATTTGGCAACCTCGCGTGCCCATCGAATAATCGATGAAAAATAATTTTGTTTGTACATAGACAAACTTACCTTCTCATTCGTACAAAATACTTGGCATAGGATAGCGTTAACAGTTCTATATCGAAAACTTGTAAATAAATCAATCTATTCTTTAATACCAGCCTAGCCGAGTTAAAACAGGCATCGACTCTTTCTTTAGAACCATTCATGCATTTCAAAACATGCATCATATAAAACTTGGCTAACACGGAGGTTAGAAAAGAGTTAAGAAAGACTTGCCTTCAAGCGTCTTCGAATTTATAATTCAATTATTCTCAGTCTTTACAGGATCTACATGATACATTCACATAGCATACTGTAATTAGTTATCAAACAAACTAACTTTACGTTTCTAACCAACTTCTTTCTCTTATATGTTTTATTTGAATGAACATTGTTTTTTAAAGTTGATTTGACCTTCTATACTTCGTTACGTTTTATTAACGTTCTTACGTCCTTAACCGACATTCAATCATTATTGGTTAACTACCAACGTTGAACGTCATTCACGGTTCACTTATTACGTCTTTGTGTTCTTCGTTTAATTTCTATTAAACCTTACTAGATCTTCTTACATTAACACCTTATAAGTGATTTAAGGTAAGTCTTATCATGTACATTAAGTACCTTCAATGTCTTACCTTAGGTCTACATTCAAAATGGAACAAAAACTAACTTGGTCAACATTTTTCTGTCGCCGGCGCTGCGGCGCGGCATCCCTTACATTATAGTGGCGCTGCGGCGCCAGACTCCAGAGGTTTTGCCCGAACTCGGCGCTGCGGCGCGAGTCCTTGTGCTAACTTTCGTGCTGCGGTGCAAAACTTCTGTAGGTTTTGGCTTTCTCTCAGCTGTACTTGGCACTACGACGTGACCATTAACACTAGGTTTGGCGCCGCCACTGTGCACCAGTTGCTCAAACCAGTTTATTTTTCTAACGAAACTCCCGGCTTCCTAATTTGTTCGTTTTACATCCGAATTGACCCATTCGAATTCCTACAAGTCACAAATTACATCCTTTACGTGTTCATATAAGAATTTCATACTTTTGAATCCGTTAACTCAAAATTCACCTTTGAGTTCATTTTTGACCGTTCGTTTAACGTTTTCGACCGTTCAATACTCGTTTTCTTCGTTATAATTTAGAATTCAACGATTCTTTAGCCCACGACTCTTAATTACCTTATCTCACGTGTTGACATTGGAAACCAATGTTTTCATGTCACACGGCAACTTTTGACCTTTAATCTGGACTTTTCAAGTTTTCGATGTTTAACGTCTATTTCCGTAAAATTCGCCATAACTTCGTTACTAATGCTCTCTAAGCCAAATCACATGGAATACTCCATGGACTTCATATTTACATCCTAACCAATCTTTAGGCACATTCCTTAGCTATAACAGTTTTCAAATCGTTCGTTCATAACAAAGTTCACATTCATGTCTTTCCTTGGTTTTTAACATACGTAAATCTTATGATTTCTATTCGGTCATGACCTATCAATGATTTGATCATTAATAGACATCCTTATATCTCCTCAATAAACATACTCCACTAATCTACGATTCTTCTACGAGAAAGAAATCGAAAAAGATGAAGATTACGGTTTATGAGAATTTACCTTTGACGTACTTCACGTTCTTGATAAACGTCTAATGGTTTGCTTGGAAGTAAAAGGATTATATGTTTCTAGCTCTTTCTCTCTCTTAATATATATTGGCCAAGCTTTGTAAAACATCAAATGACCAACACAAGCCTTATATTTATAGGCAACCAACATGAGGGCAAAATGGTCAACATGGCACCTCCTTACTATTCCACCTCCTTAATCAACATAGCCACCAAGTAAAGTACTTGGTGGTCAAGTTTTGCCTTTACTTGGCTATCAAGTGGCCAACCCACTCTCCCTCAGTTCATCCCATGGGTTGCCCCATGCGTTTTACCCATCTCGTGACCCACCGGTTCGACCCACGGTTTAATTCTTTGGATTGGGCTTGACATTAAATAATAATGGGCGTTAACTTAGGCTTGCATACTTAATTTATTGAGCTTGTTATTAATCCAAGTCCAATTGAATTGTATAAAATCCTCAACTCATATACCATTAATACTTCACGTATTCTACGCATATAACTTTCGTATCCTCTTTGTCTAGCACTCATACAATATTCGTATTATACATCATACTATTCTTCGTACCATACTCGTATTCATACTAGTATAATACTCGTATTCCATACGTATAATAATCGAAACAACTATACGCATTGCTTTTCCCCTTCGAAAATCTCTTTCACAAACCCTTAGGTTTTAAGTCCGTAAGCGAAAACTTCATTTTCGTTACAACTGAAATATTATCACATATTCCATCTCGTCTTCCTATTCTATCATTACGCATTTCTCGGTACTCCAAGCCTAAGCTCCGAACGAATACGGATGAATAGTGTTTTTACAGAAAACTTCTCAGAAAACCTTCGTTTTTGTTTTGATAATTCACAATAATTAATCCTAGCACAAAGCCATAATACTAACCACATTCATATATTATAGGTCATAGAACGACCTTCAAACATCTTATTCACATAATAAATCAATTAAATTCATTTAATCCACATAATCAAATAAAAACTCTATATCATTAAAAATTCGAAATTCTCGGGCGTTACACCGTCCTCCGAGTTTTCCCACTCTATGACATTTGTTCTGTGCCTTTAGGGGTATTCCTCCACCCTTCATATCTACTTACGATTTGGATACATTTTAGCGCTTCTTGACCCGATCATGTTTACTTCCCCCGTCTAACGCTGCAACGGAAGGTTGGCATTGACATTTTGTTGATTAGGTTGTTGGACCACAATACTGCCACTTTCGATCATATTTTGAATTTTATGCTTTAAAGACCAACAATTTTGTGTATCGTGTCCTGGAGACCCTGAGTGGTAATCACATCTTTAGCTTGGATTGTATCTTTTGCTCCCCGGTTCCAGGGGTGGGGCCAATTCGGTAATTTTCTTGTGATCCATTAATATCGCCAATACATGTTCAAGGGAATCGCCTAGTGGAGTGAATAACCGATTTTCTAATCTTTTAAATTTTCTTTTTCTATCCTGGCATTGGTTGAATGGAGCCTGTTATTGAGATGATAGATTGTCTTGCCTTTTCCAGATGGGGGAGGGGGGGGGGGACTGTAGGTTGGTCTCCTAGCTTGCCCCTATACAACAAGGGATACATCTTCAATGCCTTTATCGGGTACACCCTTGGGATTGCTCGCGTACTTGCCAGTCTATATATACTTGGCGACTACTTCCAAGGCAGTGAAGTCTTTAATCTTGCCTGCCTTTAGGCCCATCTCTGCCATTTTTTCGTGTTTGATCATTTCTGAGAATGGCTTTCCTATGCCGGCTAGGATCCTTTCGTAGTATGGAGCCTCTTGGATATCAATAAACGTCATTACCATCTCAGTTTCTATCATTGATGGAATGACTTGTGTTGCTAGATGTCTCCACCTATGGGCTTATTCTCGGAAAGATTCAGTACTTTGTTTTTTGACTTTAGTCACTTGGTATCAATCCGGTGGCATTTGTGACTGAAAACTGTACTGATTTAGAAAGGCGTTGGCCAATTCTTCCCAGTTGTGGATTTTGGCATTGTCAAGTTGGGCATACCAGGCTTTATCCTCTCCAGTGAGACTCCTTTGAAAAAGTTACATTCTGAGGCTTTCATCTTCAGCATAAGACCCCAGTTCGCCAATGTACACTTTTAAGTGAGTATAGGGATCGCCTGCCCCATTGTACTTTTTAAACTATGGGATTTTGAATTTGTCAGGATATCGAGCCCCTGGGAATATGCAGAGATCTGAATAGGTGACACTTCTATAGTTTCCAATCCCTTTGATATATCGGATGGTTTCCTCAATTTGTTGGACTTTCTTTCTTATATCCCCAATTTCTCGATCATCCTTGAGTTTTGTGATGTCAGGGGTTTTGTTGGTTCCTTTATTATAATGAGGTTCAGGTATCTGGGTCTCCATCTTTTTGCCAATACCCTGACTGCCCCCTAGTGTGAATGACTCTAGTTGAGTAGGCATTGTCTGGCCCTGAGTATTTTTACTTTGTTCTTTTAAAAAGATAACCAATTCTACTATCTGATTCCTTAGTCCTTCAAACTCCTCTCGGGAAACAGGAGTAGGATCAGGCTGGGCACTTGTAGCCATGTTTGTCGGTGGGCTTAGTGCCTTTTTGGATTTTAAACGGGAAACGGGACCGATTGCTTCCCTGCAAAAAGACTTATGTAGTTTAGTCTTTAGGGAATGTAAAAAATAATTTACATGTTATAATGTGTCCGTTATAGGAGTGTTGTCCTGCAAAACGGGTGTTAGCATAATATGTCAGGTTTTATGTATGTACACATATTCCTTCATATTTTCCATTACAATGATTTGATATGGAATGAAATTACAAGTAATTGTTCTTACAAGTAATTGAAAATGGAAAGTATGAAGAGACTTCCCTCCGCATTTGGTTTATCAGAGGCTAGCCTATCTAAGGTTACTCTCACGGTTTTTTGGTATGAAGGTTCCCAAATCTTCGCAATTTACTTGACGGGAAGTTAATCCGGTCTTTCAACTGGAGCGAATTTGGGTGGTGCCTTTCCTGAGCCTCGTTGGAATTAGTCTTCCAACGAGTCAAGTAATCAAACACCGACAGGATAGCCTCCTGGTGGAGGGATCACACAACATACATTCACATACATCGCGTCTCACCATATGAAAAATGATGTCATGTGCGAAGCACTAATATCACAAGCAGATATAGTGTAAAACATTAATCGCAGTAAAGATATGCATTCGTACACATTCATCATAAATGTAAATACAACATCCATACACAAGCATATAATAGTTTTGAAAAGCTTGCAATAGCGGCTTAAGTCCTCTTACTGGAGTCCCCAGCAGAGTCGCCACCTGTTGACGTCGGGATTTTTTATTTCTCCCTTTTCTATTCTTGTTCTTTGGTGTTCTCATGTTATGTGAGATTTGTTTGAAAAAACAAGTGAAAAAGGTCTGACATGTATAATGTCGACGATTGGACTATAAGAGTCGCCAGTTGGTTTTTTAACTAGTTGCACCAACACAACTGAGAAAAGGTTTGCACATTGACCCAGTGATGTGACACTGCTAAACGGGTCTGTAAAATCGAGATTCATTAGGGTTCGGAGACTTGCTTATGTGGAGGGAAGGTGTTAGGCACCCCCGACATCCGTGTTACCACGGTGACCGCCACTTTTCAAGAAACTGTTATATGAATGTGTGTGTGTGTGTGGGTCAATGTGCTGTTATTTAGAAGTAGTGCGAGGCCTCGTTCGCACCTATATACAAAGGGTTTGAATTTGTGTAAAAATTCAGTTTTAACCAAGATATAGCAATGAGGTTTTAAAAGAGGTTTTTTCAAACCCTGTGCTCAATAGTAACTGAAACCTTTTACACTCCCATTTTATTAAATGTTCGGCTTGATTGCTTTTATTTTCGAGATGCGAAGCATCTTCGAGAAAATAATGTACAAAATAGTGCCGAACTCCTCCTGGGTATGAAAATCATATGAGGAAATCCAAACACTGGGAATAAATTTACAAGCTTCTTACAACTGACAATGTCCATCACAGGAACCGAAACTAGATTCAGTAGACTGAATCTGTGATCACATTATTTCTAGGCTCACATGATGCCGCAATTGATATGAACGCAGTAAGCATGTATATATAAAAGTTGTAAATATATATATACAGACAGGATCAACCACCACGAAGCACCTCCATGAGGGATCAGAAATGTAAATAAAGCTGTAAAAGCGATCAACCGCCACGGAGGAAACTCGAATCGGGACGAAATGTACAGAAAGCTGTAAAAAACGGTCAACCACCACGAAGTAAACTCTAGGCGGGACGAAATGTAAAGAAAGCTGTAAAAGCGGTCAACCACCACGAAGTAAACTCCAGGCAGGACGAAATGTGAAATATATATATATATATATATATATATATATATATATATATATATTATAACAGTAAACGCACCAGATATAAAATCCAGGCTCATCGAACATAATTCGACACACAGTTCATATATATATATATATATATATATATATATATATATATATACACACACACACACACACACACAAAAGCAATTAAATGCTCCAAACGTAAGTCTAGGCTCATCGAACAGAGTTCGACACATAGTTCATATATATAAGTATATATATATACGAAAGCAATTAAACGCTCTAGACATAAGTCTAGGCTCAATCGAGGCATAACTCGATAATGTTAGTCCATATATATATATATATATATATATATATATATATATATATATATATATATATATATAAGAAATAAAAGCCACAGGCCGAAGTCCGGGCAAACACACGTAATACGACTCTCAACGTGAAGAACGGTGTGTGCAATGATGAAGAGAAAGACTTTAAAGTGTGTAAGAAGGCTTATAATGGACTGCCAAAGAAGACTTCTATAGCTTTAAGTGGATGAACACTCGGCTTTTGCCGGTAGAAAAGTAGCTATATATGAGCTTACAAGTGTTTAAAATGAGAAAGCACTCAGCTTATAGTGTGTACAGAGCAAATTGGATAGGGCTTCCTCACCTTTTCTCTTCTAAATATGGCCACCCCAAGCCCTCTATTTATAGAGGGGGGGCGTACTTGCAGCAGCAGCAGGTGTACCTGCAGCTACTCGGGGTGCCCCGGGTAGTGTGGGTCCCGCAGTGTAGAAGTACGTACACTCGAACAACGCGCTGTTCGCTCGGTTGTTCATAACTTTCAATCCGAGAGTCCGATGGAAGCGTGCCATACCATTCCAAAAAGCTCTTTCCGAGAGCTACACAATGACATAGGATTTGCCCTTTTTTGATTCCAGAAAGATGGGTCTGTGACTGAAATAGCATTTTCGGGTTTCCGTCAGGCAATCTGTTGAGCCGTTTTGCGTAATTTGCGCTCAAAAGTTAAGATATAGCTCTTGTGCGACTTCTATTGAACTAATTTGAGTTAAATTGAGTGTATTTGATGTGAGTTGAAGTTTAGTTGGCAAAATGACCATTTTGCTCCTCTCGGGGTTATCTCCGGTTTTTGCACAGTTGTAGCAGTCTTTTCTCAAGGTTATCTCTGAGGTTGACTTGATGTTGACTTTGAATGTCCACAAGGCTATCTTTGAGGTTGGCTCGACCTCCTGGGGTTATCTCCAGGCTTTGAACTTGATCCCACGGGGTTATCTCCGAGGCTGGAACTAATTTTCCTGGGGTTATCTTCGGGGTTACAAACTGATTTCCCAGGGTTTTCTCTAGGGTTGGAAACTTAATCTCCCAAGGCTATCTCCAGGGTTGGAATTGATATTGTGGTCCTCTAGGGTCATCTCTGGACGCTTTTGCCTTCCTGCATAGTTAGTAACAGGAAAAGAAAATTTTGGGTGTCTACAAAGGGGTTGTTACCTTTAACTATGTCAAGTCAAAAGAAAATTTGGCAGATCCTTTTACAAAATACCTAGGCAATGATATAATATGTAAGACTTCCAAGGAGATGGGTTTAAATCCTTTAAATAAGAGGTAATCTATAAGTGGAACCCAACTAAATACTAGAGTAACATCTGGTATATTAGTTCAATGGAAAAATACTTATAGTAATAACCAGTTATACACTAGACAAGTATAAAGAAAAAATTCTTCAAAACCATCTCAAAGATAGTGTATGCTTGTATGGAGAACAAAGAGGGTAGGGAAAACCCTTAATGAATCTATGTCCGGTTTGGAGGATGTAGGTCATACAAGTGCATCTAATTAGATTCACCTATGTTAGTGAAGGAAGTGGGCCGCTTCTGCGAGACATAAGACTTATCTCTAAGTCACTTACGAAACCCAAGAGGTAAACAAAAGGTCATAAATGTGTTGGGTTTCCTTAAACTATAAGAGATATTGTATATTTCTATAGATCAAGATATCACTTTAAGATTTTTTTAGTTCAAAGCTAACGCTACTAAAAATTCAGATATTTTATGAAATAGACTATGTAAAGGTTCAAGTCGAAAGACACCTATTACTTATGTATACTATATTTAATAAGAGAAAGAAGAATGTCAAAGGAAAAAGATTGGAGGATTATGAAAATAGGGGAGGATTGTTGGATATTTTTATTATCTAAAAGTATATATTAAATATATTGTATGTTATCCATGTAACCAACAATTAATATTGGTTCAGTTGGATAAAAGAGAGGTGTTTATATTAAGGACTTGGGTTCAAGTCATGGCAACAACATTCTAATAATGTTTTTTTATTTAATAAAATTATAAAAGACCAACAGTAATAAAAGGTCGTTCCAACGGCAATATTTCCAACGGTAAGCCAACGGTAATATTTCCAACAGTAAACCAACTATAATATTGAATTGGGATACATGTCAAAAATAAGATACATAAGGCATATCCTATAATTGGGATACGACCAAATTATTGGGATACGACCAAAATTTTGGGATTCGACCTAACATCAGAATTGGGATATGGGTAACCTATAAATAGGTCACAAATTCACCCAAATTATTCACGGAAAATAATTCAATCCTTTTCAAGTACTTAAGAAAAATTATTATTCTATATATTTTTCTTGTTATAATTTTCTTCTTTCATTTATAGTTTAGCACTAGATTTGTTCCTACACAACAAATTCTAGTACAGAATAAAATCTGGGCCTGACTTATCTTGGGAGATTAATTCTCAGTAATCATGTGTAGCAAAAGTAAGGAGTGAATATAGTCTTAAGGAAAGAGTGGTCAACCATTATTCAGGCAGAAATATTGTTGTTCTATATCTTACTGTAAAGAAAATTTTTCAACATGAAAAGGTTCATTCTTTATAACCCAAGTCAACTTGTGTTTTCATGTTAAAACATATTAACATATTTCATGAATGGTCATAGTTTACAAGAAACAGACAAGCTTATTTGATATTTCGCGTGATATAAACTACATTATTTTAGTTTTGTGCGTGATATTTACTACATTGTTTTAGTTTCGAAGTATTTGTGATATTCCTTTAGGCTCTGGCTCACAAACATCGTCACTTTTTGGTTCTTTTTGGGTATATTAAGGAAGTAGGTTAGTTACCCAGATTTTAGCTTTTGTTTTAATTGGTGACTATGAAGCATCGAAAAAGCTACATGATACAGATATGACACGAAACACGATATATGATGTCCTTTACCCACATACTCATTCAATGACAACCATTTCTCAAAATAACATCTTCAAAGCCAAACAACTACATCATGCTACCAAATACCAACTTCTAGTTTCTCTGAAGCCTTCCAATTTAACTCAGGTTTTCAATAAATTTGGTTCAAACCAAGCTATGACCCAATCTAATCATACGAAAACGTGAATGAGTCATTCTATCTTGAATTAGCCCTCTTGAATTTGTAATATGATTTTGGGTTCGTGGAGAAAATATATATATATATATATATATATATATATATATATATATATATATATATATATATATATATATATATATATATCTTCGTTAGCTCTGACTCTTCTCTCTTTAGTCTAGTTGTCTTTAGACTTGAGTATGGAGTGAAACGGGTCTCCACACTTGTTCGTTTAGGCGGTGCAGACTATAGGGTAGCAGGCTCATGGGGACGAAAGTTATCTTGACACTGGGAGTGGATTTACATGATGTTTGGGAAGCCTGGCAAGGGCTTACAACACCTTTAGGATTTTCATAAAATTGTTGGATATGTTAGGATAGGTTGATATTTTATATATTTTTGAAAAATATATAATGTATATATATATATATATATATATATATATATATATATATATATATATATTATATTATCTAGGGTAATGATCTATAACATGTATTTGCTATTAATTTTTATAGTGTATACGCCATTTATATCATTAAAAAGAAGAAGGAACGACCAAGATTAGAAACTGAAAATCAGTATTCGCTAGTATTAATAGCGGACGGTAAAAAAAACATACATACCATTCACTACTAATAGTAGCGAACACTAATTAGAACACGGGTTTGACTTTATTAACTAAACAAGGGTTTATTGTTTATTAATCAAGGATTACGGTGTTAGAATTTGAGCCAAAATTAAAGTGAATTTAATTAATTATTTAAAATGAATCCACATATCAATGTGTTCTACTCCATAAATAGATTAAATTAAGTATTTGGAAGCTCAAATCCATGTAGTAATGAATGTGATATTAACTCCTAAATATCACCCTTAGAAATGATAAATAATAATAAATACATGTGGGAAGCCAAGTCCCACATCAGTTAAGAACTAAAGAATTATTGAGTTTATATACTACAAAGTTACTCTTTAGTTTGGGCCCCAAGGGGCATCCCAGTTTTGTGGAAGGGTTTGATAAATATTATTTATTATCAATACTATGTTGTTTTAGGAAGCGATATCTGCCTTAGCAGGCGGTGTAAAACTACGTCGTATTTGCCTGAACAGACGCGCCATTTCTATTAAGCCTTAAACTACGTCGTTTCTGTTCTAAACAAACTAAAACTACATCATATTATGGCCCGAATGGACGCGCCCATTCTGCAAAGGATCAAAACTACGTCATTTTGACCAAAGAATGCCATGCCATGCCTTTTCAGAAGCTTCTCATGCCTTTTCAAGGGCTAATTCCCCATCCGAAAGGTCACCAACCCCTCCTATAAATAGATAGGGGGCAGCCCAGTCAAATCATTTATTTCTCTAGCCTTCAAGCATTATAGAGCATTCTAGGCTTCATTTCTTCATCAGTTTGCTTAGTAAATTTTGAGAGAGAGTCAGAGCATTTCTTTAGTTCGTAGTGTAAGACCCCAACTTTTATGAATAAAGATGAATTTTTCTATAAATATCATTTTTGAATATTAAGGTTTGAATTTGTTATAATGTTATAGTTGTGGGTAATATTTATGAATTTTGCAAAGCAAGCAAGTTGTTATATAATATTTGATTGGTCAGGAAATATTCGTATGACGACACAATCATTGGTGGACCCCACAACGTAATTATTGTCGAAGTTAGAAAACGACATAAATATCTTTTTATAAAAATAACGGCGGAAGTTTACCGTTAAACTGTTGAAATAACCAGTGTTAAAAGTACAGTAATACGCATAGTTGCATAGTAACACACGTTATTGATTATTGATGCTTACGTGAGAAGTCGCTCAGTTATACTCAGTAATTGCTGCATCATATCTATCATATTATTGATTCAATTATTGTCACAGTATCATATGCATAATATTTTATATTATTAAATCAATAATTGAGACGATAAAGTTATTAATATTATTATTTGTAATATTGACGATGCCTAGAAGTTCTGTCAAGGAAAAGTTTGGTCACCTAATTGCGCGCCAATATGGAGAAATCCTTATTAGAAAGCCCTCACTTTCCTTGGAACGACCTGGTCGTTAAATATTACGAATTATAATAATGATGATAAATGTTGTTAAAAATATTGGGGGGATTTTTATGAAGTATTTGATATAAATTTTACTTATTTTATGGACCCCTATTTACCCATTTTTCAAAATAATCGGTAGAAAATTATTTAATATAATAAAGGTGGGGCCACATGTGGGGCCCACATATGGAAGAAAAATGGAAATGGGGGGGGGGGGAAGAAGTTTACATATCAGGGAGGGTATTATATATATTATAAATTTTGTTTTATATATATATATATATATATATATATATATATATATATATATATATATATAGGTGAATGTCTGGAGAATTAAAAGGGGGAGGAAGGCTTTGCCTTTGCCATAAGGCAAATGTTATAATTATATATTTTATAAGTTTTGTTTTATTTAATTATAAATAGAATATATTATATTTTATTTAAAGTTTTTATTTTATTAGAATATTTTATTGCACGGTAATGAATAGTAAAATCAAAATTTTAAAAGTTTAAGACGAATTCGTTCGCCCGTGAATTCGTCGAATATTTACTGTGCAGTCCGTGATTTTCTAAATTCAAATAGTGTCCTTTCCATTCTCCTTTAAATAGTATGCTTAGTTAGAATTAAAAATCACACCAGAATCAGAGATTCATCTTCTATAATATTGAGCGTATTTCTTTCGAGTTTTAGAAAGCTTTGAGTTTAGAAAATAGTGAATGTTTTCTTCAAGAATATCACCGCTCTACCAGTTAGAATACTCTTCCTTTAAGGTAAGAGATATTATTTTTGTTCAGTATTCGTATAAAATAATATTTTCTTCCATACTCTGTAGTATGTAAGTAATATTATTTCGTTTCAGATTTCGAATTCTATACTCATTTTGTTAAGTTTTGGTTTCTATACTCCATGAAATTAGTATAATATCCTTGATATTTTGCGCTTCATCCAGTATCTTTTCATGAAAATATTATTCTGAGCATTCTTGATAAGTTTTAACCTTTTTATGCCGGAATACTATTCACGGGGTACTATTCCCAAAGTACTATTCATGGGGTACTATTCACTAAGTTACTATTCACCCGGGGGTACTATTCATGATAAAAATTAATTTCTTTTCGGTCCAAATTATTTTTAATACAATATTATTCTTGAATTTTACTCCACAAAGCAGTATCATGTTGACAATTTGGACATTATTGAATTCTGGATAAATTAAATTATAAATCTTTAAATTTATCCTTTGCTTTCATTTAATTGAATTCTTATATCATTGTCATCATCCTCATGCTTATATTATTATGAAAGTCATATGTGGCCCGTAGTGCATAGATGGACTTGGTATGATTATGAACTGGGATTATTCGGCATAATCATGACCTTAATGTTACAAATGATGTAGTAAAAGTCTTCATTGGCTCGTAGTGCATTGATGGACAGTTGTTGGCATGATCATGACAATTGATGAAAACACGAGTATCCTTGGCCCGTATTGCATGGATAATTTGTGGTCGTGATACTAATGAATATCCTTGGCCGTAGTGCATGGATGATTCGATTACGTGGATTATTTATTAAGCTGAGTCTCAGCGATAAAGCTGTTAATAAACCTTTTAAATCATAGAATATAGTAGATATCATGCTCTACTTGACCCTTCTCATGGATTGCTTGTTCCGCTGCAGTTAAACTTGATGTTTATTATATTTTATCAGTTGAACACTGTTGAAGGCTAATGACAATTTATTCTGTATTATCTTAGTCATAATATTTCTTACTAGGCTAGTTGAGCTCACCCGTTCTTTCATTGTTCTCTTTAGGAAATGAGAATATAGCTGAGACTAGTCAGGGAACGGAGTGACGGTCCAGATGTTTGCATTAGTAGTCCTCACTATTCTGTGAAATAGTGTGATAATTAATGTAATGAGGACTTATTTTGAGTTTGAATACTGTCTAGACTACAATATTTGTATTGAAACTCATAGCTCATGTTGTGTATTTAAGTTTGTATTTGTATTATGTACCATATATTTGGCGACTCAGAATGGGTGATGTATACCGATTTTGGGGGCGTCACAGTTGGTATCAAAGCTTAGGGATATGATCCCTGGCTGAGATGTGAGACTAGAACTAGGAGGAGATAGACGAGTAATTCCTTCGCTAGTATGACCTACCTAAGTTTATTTGTTACTTAATTGGTAGGTCAGAATATAGGGATAATATGTTGCATGCCAATTAACCCTTGTTTTGTGGCAGCATTTGAAAATAACATCCGAGAATGTTGAGAATAACAATGGAGCACAGGAGACCGTTGAGTCACCACAGATCAATACCCAGGATAATAGGTAACAGGAAGACAATAATCCTCAGGTAAACAGCAACACCGATCAAATGATGAACGATGGGATGTTTAGAAGCTTTATGCAATTTATGCAACATCAGGCGAGAGCGGCTCATGTCCAAAATATAGGTGAAAACACTGGCAACTCTCGAACGGTCACTGCTAAGTAGTTCAAGGAGCTGGGACCACCGGAGTTTATTAGAGAGCCAAAACCACTTAAGGTAGAGATGTGGATAAAGTAGATCACCAAGATATTTGATGTCTTGAAATGCTCCGAGGAATAAAAGGTTCTCTTTGCCACCTTCATGTTGCGAGGATAAGCAGATTACTGGTGGGAATCTGTAAAGCGTACCCAGCCCGCCGCACTCAAAATGTCTTGGGAGAAGCTTCAAGAACTATTCAATGACAAGTACATTCCCAAAAGTATTCGTCACATGAAAGATGTAGAGTTCATCAAGCTGGTGCAAAACAATATGATCGTGTTGTAGTACGAAGCTAAGTTTGCCAAGTTGTCCCGGTTTGTGTCCCACTTAGTTGATAACGAGGAGAGAATGACACAGATGTTTCTAAGAGGTTTGAAACCCGAGATACGTCAATAACTTATCTATCACAAACTATGTTTGTATTCAGATATTGTAAATAGGGCTCAGTTATTGGAGCGCGATAATGAGACATCCCAACCAAGGGAAAGCAGCCGGTAAAATGATAATACCAGTGGTAGCAGTCATTAAAGCGGTGACAATAAATGTGGAGGGAATCAACATACCAGAAATGGTACCCACTTCGGTTGTAATCATGGCCAGGACAATAAAAGTGGACATTTCTAGAAGAGGAGAATCAACAATGATGGAAAGACATCAGCACCAGCGCCCGTTGTTAAGGAAGGAGAACAACCACCTATCATATGTTTCAAATGCGGAGGGGAAGGACACATCAGTGCAAACTGTGCGCAGCAGTCCAAAACATGTTACAATTATGGAAGAGAAGGTCACCTAGCTCGATTTTATCGTACAGGGAAGCCAAGTCCAGTTGGAACAGTAACACCAAATGCCGTCCCAGATAAGTCAAAACCAGTAGTTCAAGGGAGAGCGTTTGTCATGACCTCCTAGAAATTAAGGAACCTGAACGAGGTCATCATGGGTAAGCTTATCATAATCTCTAGCGAAGTATATACCTTATTTGATACTGGTTTTACCTATTCTTTTATTTCTCCTACTTGCGCTCAACGTTTAAATTTGACTCTGAAGAAATTAGACTTTGACTTATCTGTTGAAATTCCGTTGGGAGAAACCTTCATTACATTCACTATTTATAAGTCTTGTTTGGTTCAAATCGGTACCCTCACATTACCTATCGATCTTATTTCATTGAAAATACTTGCATTTGACGTAATTCTGGGGATTGATTGGTTAACTACTCATCATGCAAAAATTGATTATTTTCATAAGGTTGTTAGCTTTCATATTCCTAACCAACCTATTATGCGAATTCAAGCGACCAAACCATTAAAATCAATCACTGTCATTTCAAGCCATAAAGCTATTCATTTATTGAAAAACGGATGTCAAGCTTTCTTAGCTCATGTCACAGATTTAAACAAAAATACGTCAGTTTTGAAAGATATTTCTATTGTTAATAAATTTCCTGACGTATTCCTTGAAGAACTTTCTAGTATGCCCCCAGAGTGTGAAATTAAATTTTGTATCGACTGAACCCGGTACAAAACCCATTTTCGAAGCCCCATATCGAATGGCTCCTATTGAACTTCAAGAGTTAAAAACCTAACTACAGGAATTGTTAGACATCGGTTTTATTCATCCTAGTACGTCCCCTTGGGGTGCTCCTGTTCTATTCGTGAAGAAGAAAGATGGGAGTTTGCGACTTTGTATTGATTATCGAGAGTTGAATCATGTCACTGTCAAAAATAGATACCCGTTGCCTTGCATTGATGACCTATTTGACCAGTTGCCAGACTCTAAATTCTTTTCAAAGATTGATCTTCGTTCCAGATATCACCAATTGAAGATTAAAACTGATGACATTCTAAAGATGGCTTTCAGAACTCAGTACGTGCATTATGAATTCCTATTCATGTCTTTTGGATTGACTAATGCTCCTGCTGCCTTCATGGATATGGTGAACCGAGTATTCAAGGAATATTTGGATCACTTTGTTGTCGTCTTTATTGATGACATCTTCATTTACTCCAAAAGCCGTGAAGATCATGAGCAACCCTTGAGGCTGATACTCCAGAAGCTTCGTGAGAACAAGTTATATGCCAAGTTGAAGAAATATGAGTTCTGGCTTGAGGAAGTAGCATTCCTTGGTCACGTAGTATCAAGTCATGGAATATCTGTTGACCCTAGAAAGATTGAAGCAATTCAAAGCTGGGAGCAACCTAAATCAGTAACCGAAGTACTTAGCTTTCTCGGCTTAGCTGGTTATTATCGGAGATTCGTAGAAGGGTTTTCTCAAATCTCTACTCCATTAACTCAGCTGACTCGGAAAGATACAAAATTTGGTTGGAGCGAGGAATGTGAGAAGAGTTTTCAAGAACTGTGACACCCCCACATCTGGGTATCTTCCAACCCAATAAATGGTGCTACACGGTACTCATAACTGTACATTCATTCTATTGAAACGACATCAAAAATGTGTGTATCAATGACATTCTTATTACATTAATAACATTACATCCCATTCCCAAGTTCTAAAACCATTACATTCTTTGTTCATCATACTATAATATATACAACTTACTAGTTTATTACAAGGTAAACTAATCGCTCATCTTCGTCTTGCCTTTATCCTTGTCGGATCCCTCGGTTCATTCGGTCCTAGCTGCATTCATATGGTTTAAGCAAGAGTGAGCATAACAAGCTCAGCAAATACAACAATTTCTTTTAAACAACATGCTTGAAACATAGGAATCGTATATCTTCAATAACTGGATAGTACTTACGAAGTACTATCAATAATTTAAAATAGCATTCATTTTCCTTCAAAACATTTCACCATAACAATATTCAGTAAAACCCCAAATCTGGTCTAAGACCATGGGTGTTTCATAATTTCTTTGAAAAGGACAATCCAGCACGAAGTCCGTAAGACATATCTTACGAGCACTTCTAGATGATCAGCCTATAGTACTCTATGTTGATTAACACTACATCCATTAAACGTATGTACGTTTAAGTTTTGGCAACCTCGTGTGCTCATCGAATAATCGATGAAAAATACATTTGTTTATTCATACCCAAGCTTACCTTGAATCCGTACCAAATACTTGGCATAGGATAGCGTTAGCAATTCTATATTGAAAGACTTGTAAATAAATTAATCAACTTTTCAAGATTAGTCTAGCCAATGTAAAACTGGCATCTACCCTTTAATAAAACAATTCATGCATCTCATAACATGAATCACCGGAAACTTGGCTAACACGAAGGTTAGACAAGAGTTTAAGAAAAACTTACATTCAACTTCTGCTACAGTAAAATAACTTTTCCTTTCAGTCTTTACGGTCTCTACAATACATAACCACATAACATACCACATTTGCTCATGAATGAACATGCATGGTTCCTAATGAATCTTACCCTTCTTCTCAATCTAATCATATATTAGATTTATTATTATTGGTTCTGGCTTGCCATTATCTTTTACATAATTCTTACAAACTTCTTTCTCGTCTATGTCTTACGTGGATTTACCTCATTAATAGAACTCGTTTTGAGTTAATCATCCTTCCTCAAGGCTTACTAACATTCTTACGTTATTAATCGAAACTCGATCGTCGTTAGTTAAGTATACTTTATTGCATACTGTTTACGTTTACGTATCACTTAACAACTTTTAGTTGTAACTCTTAACGTTATAGTCCTTATCATTGTTGAATACGGTTCACGTTCTTTATACTTTACATTTGTCGTTTAACTACTCATTTAAAAAACATTAAATTTCTAAAGTCATTACTATAACAGTGATTTAGGAAAGGTCTTATCATGTTCATTAAGTAATTACATGACCCATACTGGTATTGTAAACCATTGGATTCATAATCAACTTAGTCAACAAATTTCTACAGCCGGCTTAGCATATTACTTATCTTATCTCCAATTAATCTTTCGTCGACCTTCAATGATAATACTTAAGGTCTTTAATATCTTGTAATGATGTTTCTTCAATTGATTATCAACCTTTAATCATCATACATTAAGTGTTTAACAATGCTATAATTACAACTTAGTGCATTACTAATGAGTTACCATTCAATTCATACTTGTAAACATTCTTTGTCTGACGAAACTCTAGGACTGGCACCGCGGCGCCACACATAACTCTCCTTCTCACGCTGCGGCGTGACTTTACAGTAGGTAATGACACTGTGCACGGCGCTGCAACGCCACCATTTGGCCTTGGGTTGGCGCCGCGGCGCCAACTCTGTGCCTTAGAAAATTTACAGCTTTTAAAATTCTTGTGAAACTCCCTGACGCATAACTTATTCGTTATAAGTCCGAATTGGCTCGTTCAAAAGCTTACGGTTCACAAATTACATACTCTACGCGTTCATGCAAGAATTTTATCTATTTGACTTCGTTTGCTAAAAATTCACCTAGTAGTTCATTTTTAACAAAAACGATAAACGTTCGTGAACGTTCAACGCTCGTTTCTTCGTTCTAAGTCAGAATTTGGTCATTCTCGAGTTCGCAACTCTATAATGCCAAATAAAACTCGTCTCCATTAAAAACTAATGTTTTCAAGCTTAATATCTAAATTCAATTTCCATTCTGAGATTTTCACAAATTCGACGATTATCGTCCAAACTCGTGAATTCCGCCTTAACTTCATTTCTTAAGACTTGTTCTTCGCTTCAAATGGATTCAATCCATCATATTAACATCTTGACATACATACATCATTAACTTATAAACATTATAAGTTATTACTTATTCTTTGTGAGTTTATAACTTATAAAAGTATAAACTACTTATGAATTTACTTTGCATGACTTTATCATAGCTTAAATCTTTTAACCATCATCTTTGCTTCTTATTATCATACAACCTTATTATTACAACATAAGACAAGTTCCTACAAGTTCTTCCTTGTTTCAGAACTTATATGATTACAATTAGCTTATTCATGACTTAAACGGCTTAAATCCATTAATTAATCATTTCTTATCATTCCTTAGTATACATGTTCTACCACTACCCCCTTCTCTAACAATTGAAGAGAAAGAGAATTATGGTTTAAGTTCTTACCTATGAAGATCACTTGCCTAAGCTTTAATCTCCTTCTTGCTTCTTGAATTCTCAAAGGCTAACTTGTTCTAGCTTTTGTAACTTTTTCTCTCTAACCAATAAGCTATAAGTTATTGGATAAAAAACTAACAACTAACAAATGAGCTAGCAAGCTTCCTATTTATAGGAAAGTCTAAGTTAGGGTATAATGGTCATAAGGCCACTCCACCTCCTTAATCACCTCCTTAATCACCTCCTTAATCACCTCCTTACTATTCATTACCTAGACATTAAGTTAACTTGGCCTCCACATTTACTTAACTCTTAAGTATTCTTTCTTAGCACATAGCTTATCCTTTACTTGCTCATCACAACACTTAGCCATTAAGTTACTTGGTCATCACATTAAAGCACTTTACTTACTCATCACACATAAGCACTTTACTTAGCTTTTAAATTACTTAACTTATCCTTTGCTTATCCCTTAAGTCTACTTGCTCATCACACTTAATTCTTGGTCACCAATTCACCCATGTGATCATGGATTGCCCCATGGATCCTCCTAATTCATTGGATTCTTACTTTTGGCTTAAGGTTTAATTAACCTAACTTATACATTGGGCTTGCAATTAAACAAACACTTGGGCTTGTTCATTAAGTTACATTAAACTTAACATTACAGATATTTGGGCTTTACATTAATTCTTATTAGGCTTTATTGTTATCCCAATTGGACATTACAATTTCCTACACAATTCAACCAATTCATTACGTATAGCTTAAAGCCTTATAACGTATAATTTACGTATTAATCTCGTATTTTAACTCGTATACTAATTTAATATACGACATTCCATGATTTATACTTGTTAGTATAATACCTCGTATTATACTCGTATTCATTACCTCGTACAATACTTATGTATCATACAATCATTGATTTAATTCATTATACGCATTTAAATTCCTTCTTGAAATTCATTTTCCCTAATTGTTAAGCTTTAAGTCCGCAGGTGAAAAACTGTGTTTGTCATAACTGAAATATTATTAGATATTCTATCTCACCTCGATATTCTATCATTACGTATTTCTCGAAAGTTAAAAAATAATTCCCGAGCAGAAATGCGTGAATAGTATTTTTTGAAAAATTTCTCGAAAAGCTTTTATTTTGTCTTGAAAATTCAAACACTTTAATTCTATCACGTAGCCAAAATACTACGACATTCCGATATGTCTAGGTCATAGAATGACCTTAAATAGCTTTCTCCCATAATTAATTAATTAAATTCATTTAATTCACATAATCAAATAAAAATTTAATTCTAAAAATCCGATTTTTCTGGGGCGTTACAAGAACTCAAGAGGAGACTCATTTCAGCACCTGTTCTGACAATACCATCTGGTTCGGAGAGATTTATCATCTACAGTGATGCTTCAGGCAAAGGGTTAGGATGTGTTCTCATATAACATGGGAAAGTCATAGCCTATGCCTCTTGACAACTCAAAGAATATGAGAGGAATTATCCTACTCATGATCTAGAGTTGGCAGCTGTTGTCTTTGCACTTAAAATTTGGAGGCATTACTTGTATGGGGAGAAAGTGGAGATCTATACGGATCATAAAAGCCTCAAATATTTCTTCACCCAAAAAGAACTCAACATGCGGCAACTACGTTGGCTTGAACTGTTGAAAGATTATGATCATACCATTCAATACCAATCTAGAAAATCGAACGTGGTAGCTGACGCATTTAGTAGAAAATCATATGCGGGTACGAGAGCTATATTATCAACTCAAAGGCCCATCTTGTATGACTTGCAAAGGATGGAGATAGAGTTAAAGACTCCAAGGACCCACGTGATGATGGCTAATATACGAGTAGAACCGACTTTAATCGATAAAGTTAAAGCTGCTCAAGCTACAGACATGGAGTTGATGCGTATGAGAAAGAAAGTATAAGAAGGTGTTATTCCGGAAGCAAGAATCGATGAAGAAGGAATACTTAGAGTTAACTCCAGACTTTGTGTTCCTAATAACCCTGATTTAAAGTATAAAATCATGATGGAGGCGAACAACACACCGTTTGCAATCCATCCTGGGAGTACCAAAATGTATCATGATCTTCGACATTCATTTTGGTGGAGCAATATGAAGAGAGAGATCGTAGAGTTTATCTCAAGGTGTCTAACTTGTCAACGAGTCAAGGCGAAGCATCAAGTATCAAAAGGTCCATTACAACCACTTGAAATTTCAGAATAGAAGTAGGAGCACATTACCATGGATTTTGAGACGACCCCAAATCCGGATCCCAAATCACCATGGATCTGGTACAATCATTCTACAACTGTTGCGAAAGATATAAACATAAATTCTTTATACAATAAACTTTATACACTTTTCCCCAAGGTCGAGTAACCTTCACATTATACACAATTCCTAACTTATTTGACTTACAATAACATTAATATACAATACTGTTACAAATCTAACTGCACACGTATACTAAAGCTGGAACTGTTTTTGACCTTTCCTTGTTTCCGATGTATTCATCTTAATCTGTAATGTTTATCATGATATAGTAAGGGTGAGCATAAGTTTGCCCAACAAGTATAAGTTTATTTAAGGATATATCATGATTAAAAGAATTTGAATAATAAGCTGGCTATAATTCAACAATATAGTTGTGAATTAGCATGAACAAATTTTATGACTGAACAAGCATTTAACATGAACAAATATATCTGGACAGAATGGTAATGAAGGTGATCAGCCTTTCATACATAATGAACACTTGCAATACGCACATAGTACAATTAAACAATTCTTAGACATGGCAATCAGAAATGATTAACCATAAATATAATTGAATAATACAACTCGAGGTCGAGTTAAGAAAGACTTGCCTGAACCGTTGATTACCGTTACGTAATTTAATAAGCTTTATCTGAAGACCTAATATTAATAATATCGATATACTAATTAGAATAATATCATCACAATATTTAAAATAACCTAAACACATTATCACATAATCCTATCTGCCTATACCACATATACGACCTATCCTCAAGTCAAACTTTTACAATCTGAGTCGAATTCGGTATAATTCTGACATCTCGACGGTCTAGTCAGATAAAATTTTGAGTTTAGGTTCAATTAAACTCTGTCTGAACACTTACCATTATCTAAGATAATTTATTAACAGTTAAAATATTTTTCGTAAGCTCGTAATAATTTTTAAATAATTATTACTATTTATCATAATTTTTCAATCATTAAAATCATATTTATATAATATAAATACCACAATATTCTATTATAATTAATATCTATTTATTTTCAAATATTAATGAAATACATGTCATAATATTATAATATATTTATAATATCACAAAGTATTTTTAATACTTTAAAATCACCTTTATATAATTTTTAAATAATTAAATTTATTATCCGATAATTACTATTAATATTAAAATATTAATATTTTTATGACAAAATATAAAAAGTTATATATTATAACTGAAAATATTTTTATAACACTTAAATCATTTTATATGATTTTTAAATCATTAATTCTATTTTTCCATAATTTATTTAATATATTTATTAAATAAACTAATTATCATTAATATTAATTAATTAATGAAATTCATCATAAAATATCACAAGTTATTGAAAATAACTTAAAATATTTTCTTATACCATAAAATATTTTTAAATAATTTTTTATGTATTAAAATCATTTTTAAATAATTTATTAAATATTATAATTAAATAAATTAGATACCATTTATATATCGAAAATATGAAATATTTATGAAATATACTCAAAATAATAAAAAATTAATTTTCAAACTTTAAAATAATTTTTAGGAATTTATTTTATATTTTTAATAATTAAAAACATTTTAATCTATTTAATAATTAAAATAATTATTTTTCTTATTAAACTGTTTCTAAAGGGCCCTATAGCGACATACGTGTCGCTATAGGTGTTCTTGAGCTGTTCTTGAGCCTGCCCAGAAACCCATGTCAGTTAGCAAGGTGTCTTGTTTAACCAGTCCTAAATCATTGAGCTTGATGTATCTAAGTTCGATTCTGGGTTACTGTTATAGTATTGATGTAATACTACAATGTGAAACAAACATCATGGCCATTATATATCCAAGCAGAGAGATCTGAGCTATCAAACATCTTGTCAGGCCTGTTCTTCATTTTCTGGGTTACCCAGAAATGAAGAACAGCCAAGGCACCTATTTTGCAGCTTTAAATCATAGCTTTCTGGACTCGGTTTGTGTGCTCTAATTGTTCAATATTATAGAGAACATGTCAGGGTACAACGAAATAACATCATATCATCATAACAACAATGAATCTAAGAGAAATGGACCGGTCAAAGTGGTGGTCTGGAACTGTTCTTGAGAAATATGGGTTTCCCGGATTTCATCATGAGGCTGGTGGTCAATGATGGTTTGATCTTGCATAACTTTGATCCAATGCATGATCTGGGAGTTATAGAAGCATGAATGGGTAGCCTACATGTCAGTCTACATAAATATAACAACTACGTGGCCAAAAGTATTTACAGTAGTAAGATCCATGACCTTGAAAATCTTGTCAGAAATTTTGGGAAACTTCTGGGTTGCCCAGAAGTCAATTTCGTGATCGGTCAACTAGGTTTGACCGTTCATAACTTGCAATATAAACATGATCTGAACCTGATTTTAGTTCCAGATCATAGTCCACATAGCATACTACCAATTTATAACACAAAACACACATAACACTTATCACAGAAAGATCTGGAGGCACTGACATTCGGTTGTCAGACAACTTTTGAAAGTTAAAGAACAGTTTCTAAAAATGCTATTTTCGTGCATCTAAGTGTTATAGATCTATGATCTATCAATCCAGATCACTAAAAGACACATTGATACACAACTTTAACCAATCAATTTCAACATATAACAAAAGATCACTGATTTCAAAATTTTTAGGGTTTATACCATTCTAGCTTTGATCTTTGATTTCTGACTTTTGATTATGTTTATGGGAAGCTAAAGGCTGATAATGTCTTAACTTCTCATACCCTTTTCACTCTCATTCCCGAAATCTTAGGGAGAGAATGTCTTGGATGGTTTGAAAAATAAAGTGAGTACTCTCTCTTTCTCTCTATAACCTATATATTTTTGCTATAATGAATCTATATGGCTGATCTAGCTGCTGATTGCTGTGAGATATAAGTCACGTGGAGTTGTTGGAGTTGGTGGCCAACTTAATTGGCAATATTTATAAGAAACATACTAAATAATGCACAAAGGGAAAATTGTCATTAAATTTCCATTTTTAATTCTGAAGTTGTCATTTGCTATAACCCTTAGGGTTTGAACCCTTAGGGTTAAAACCTAAGGTCCCAAAAATCAATTTCTAGAATTTTTAATTTAGGTTTTTAAAAAAAATTTAAATTTAAATTTCTAAATTATAATTAGGATTCGATAATTATATTATGATTTCCTAATCATAAATTCAATCTTGCTAATTAAGATTATTATTTCCTAATTAAAATTGCTAATTTAGCAATTAGGGTTAAAATGATACATTAGGGTTTAAACCCAAGAATTAGGGTTTTAAATGAAAAAATAATTTTTCTAATTTAGAAATTAAGTTTCCTAATTAGATTAGGGTTTCCTAATTACTTATAACTTAAAAATTAGGATTAATGTTTCCTAATTAACATTAAAATTATTAAATTAATAATTAAGTTTTTCCTAATTAAAAATTTGGGTTTCTAATTTTGAAATTAGGATTTTCTAAATCAATTAGGGTTATCCCTAATTATGTTATTATTAATAACGTTTAAACCTTATACTAGCATTTGAATTCCTAAATTAGGGTTTTCAACTTCTGAATTAGGGTTTTAGATTCCCGAAATTAAAATTAGGGTTTCCAGAACCGGTTTTAGGGTTTTTTATAAATCGTAAGAATTTTGTAACTAAACATTGACGTTCTTAATATAATATTAGGGCTGGCCACTGATATAGCTTATCTGGTCAACCCTTGATCCTTAACCACATACTGTACACATATACAACCATATACACAGAAGATAAACACTTATTCCCTTAATCCTGAATAATTCACCACAGAAATTTTAAATTCACAAAATTCCTTCTCGGAAATCTCAAATCCTTTCACTTATTTTCTCTATAGGTTTATTATTTAACCTTAATTCAATATTTTAAGATTTTATAAATATCTAAATTCTCGAGTTGTCACATTCACCCCTTCTTCTAAAAATTTTATCCCCAAAATTTATCTTAAACCTTACACCTTGAACCATTCACCATTCCTTCTCATCATCACATGCTACCCAATACATTCCTCAAAAGTATAAAAACTTTCAATTGTGCTGAGGGGTTATACAGACTATTGTCTGTCATTTTCGCAAAGGTTTTTTTTGGAAGTTATCCACAAACCGTCATAACTTACGGACATAGTGGGTAATTAGCTCGATATACCCTGTACTTATTAAGTACTGCTGGTCGAATCTGTTTCTCATCTCTGCCATATGCACAAAAATTTTACCTCAGTCTTATCGGATTCCACACCAAAATAATTTAGTTCGGAAAAATTTTCAAAGAACGCTTAGAATTTTCATAAACGTTGGTCTAGCCGAATCAAATAGCTTAGACTCATATCAATAATCAACTTCAATCGAATTACGAATGTATGTAGCCAAACGCCGTTGACAAATTAAAATTTTAAAATAGTTTGAAAATGACGCCATGATGCCGTACTGTATTAACAACCCGTTTGAGGATGCCGTCATCGAGTGACTTTGTCATAACACATCATTTAATAGTGGAACAATGATTTTTAGATCGAATTCACACTAAGTATTCTTGTATTTATAACTCTATCAACTTTTTATAATCTCTGCACCAGGTTACATGGTACATAAATGATAAATAAAATATATTTTGGTATTTCAAATCTTTATCGTCTAGCTGAAATAAGTAGTATAGACTATTCTTTAAATCGTTCAAAAATTCATTTCAAATTAGTTTTATTACCTCAACAGGTAACGATGTGTCGGTGGCCCGAAGTCCACTCTAACACAATGGTAACCCGGAGTGGAGAATAAAAAAAATTTTATTTTCAAAAGCACATAGTGCGTATTTAGCTTGTTGTCAAAAATTTTGAAATCTAACACAGCTAGGTGATTTGGAAAACTTATGTCTCCACTAATGATCAATTGCTTAGAAATCTATCTGTTCCTATAATCCTCAATATTTCGTTTACACATAGTTCTATCCAGTTCGTCAAACCACACTCATGAGTTCATGAACTTTCCATAATCATATGAGTTTAAGAACTTGTCCTAGTCAGACATTTGGCGTACATTCGCTGAGGGGTTCATAAACGGTTCATATAATCATGAGTCGCGAACGTATCATAAGTATGAGTTTTAAGAACTCGTACTTAACCTGATATTCTCTACCTATAACCTATCTATCTGTTATACACATGAGAAAGGAATCACCCTCATAACACACATATAGCAAATAGCGTGACATAGACATTTCAATGATTATCAGTGCCAGAAACTAAGTGGTTGTAACACCAAGTACAATTCAACTCCCATACGAAGAATCATACAACTTAGCTACTGACATTTGTCCTCAATTGAAATCCCCACCTAATCTTAACTCCCTTCTCAATACGAATTTCATTTAATCCATATTCATAATCATTTCTTGAATCTGTACCAATTCATAGTACAACTGACACACAACATTCTTGCTATAAACCTTGCAATCATTCACTTGATCCTTCTCCATACTATAACCTTATCCAATCACGGGGAGATCTCATCGTATATATTATGATTCATTTCTATATTATGATCGTTTTGCTTTTCGATCTTCTATCACTGTACTTTTAGTCTTTTAGACTCTATCTATTGATCACTACTATTCACCTTTATTATCAGAGTTAGGGAACTCCATATCTTTTATAACTCGCTGAGATTCATTTTTAAATCTTACCGACACACTTACTCTATTTGAGTTAGTACTTATCCTAATCACTGCGGTTATTAGTCTCAAGTATTCCTACCTAAGGTTCATAACCTACAGCTTTGATACCAACTGAGACGGTGTGACGCCCCCAAAATTAGGTATACATCACCCATCTTAAGTCGCCAGATACATGGTACAGAATTCAAATACAACTTAATAATACAACTGTCGTGTACAATACGACATAACATAAACTGTGAGTTTGAATACAAATATTATCTTCTAGAGAGTATCCATACTCAAAAGGAGTCCTCATTACAATTATTATCACACTATTACATAGAATAGTGAGGACTACTAATACTATCATCTAGGACCATCACTCTGTTCCCCGACTAGTCCCAGCTACGTTCTCATTTCCTGAAGAGAACAGTGAAAGAAAGGGTGAGCTCAACTAGCCCGGTAAGAAATATTATGACTAAGATAATGCAGAATAAATTATCATTAGTCTTCAACAATGTTAAACTGATAAAATATAATATACATCAAGTTTAACTGCAACGGAACCAACAATCTATTAAAAGAGTCAAGTAGAGAATAAAATCTACTATCTTTTATGATTTAAAAGGTTTTTTTATGACTTTTATCGCTGAGACTCAGCTTAAAAAATAATCCACATCATTGAATCACTCCTGCACTACGGCCAAGGATATTCTTTAGAATCACGACCACGAATTATCCATGCACTACAGGCCAAAGATAATCATTTTTTCATCAACGGTCCTGATCATGCCATAAAACAATTCATCTTTGCACTATGGCTAAAGAGAATCCATAGCCATAATCATACCAAAAACTGTTCATCAATGCATTACGGGCCAATGAGGACTTTTTTTACATCATTTGTAACATTACGGTCACGATTACACCGAATAATCCCTGGTCATAATCATACCAAGTCCATCTATGCACTACAGGCCACAGATGACTTTCAACATAATATAAACATGAGGATGATGACAATGATATAAGAATTCAATAAAACAAGTTCAAGAATTAATTTGTCCAGGAACCAATAACGTCCAAATTGTCAACATGATACTTTTGTGTAGAGTAAAATTCAAGAATGCTCAGAAGAATATTTTCATGAAAAGATACTGGATGAAGCGCAAATATCAAGGATATTCTACTAATTTCATGGAGTATAGAAGTCAAAACTTTAACCAACTAAGTATAATAAAGAATGGAATAACAAAAGAAATCACCATGCATGCGGTACTTCGCATAGACAGGTTATTCCAACAGAATAACAATAACAGAACCAAGTCAGGTGAAATTCACACCGACAGGATGTTCCAACAGAATAATAAAGACGGAACCAGGTCCGGCGTAAAACGCACAGACATGATATTCTGACAGAATAATAAATAATGGAACCAGGTCCGGCGTAAAACACACAGACAGGATATTCCGACAGAATAATAAATAATGGAACCAGGTCCGGCGTAAATGCACAGACAGGATATTCTAACAGAATAATAAAGAATAGAATAATTGAAGAATTTTACCATATATGCGGTACTTCGCATAAACAAGTTATTCCAACAGAATAATAAAAAATGGAATAACAGACGTTCTCTTCATGAATACAAAAGAAATAACACCCCTTACGGGTACAACAAATAATATCCCTTACCATTTTAAAGAAGAACTGAAATAAAGAAGTAGTTAAGTAGCAGAATACTTTTCTTCTTTCTCTCTATAGTTTCTCTCTCTAGAGTTCAGTGAATTCGTAAGAAAATAATGAAGGAATGAGCTTCTATTTATAGGAAAATGATAGTAACTAATCCATGAAAGGTCCAGATTGATTTATTTTAATCTAACGGTCCATATTTAAAGAAAAAATCTTTTAAATAAAATATAATAAATTTTATTTATAGAATTACTTTAATAAAGTATTTTGTTTTATATAAAAAGATGTTTCTGTTTTATTACGTTAATAATACGAATAAAACAAAACTTCATTATCGCTAAATAATTCATATTATTAATTGACAATAATTGAATCAAACTGAGTGACTTCTCACATAAGCATTAATAATCAATACCGTGTGCTACTATGCAACCACACGTATTACTGTACTTTTATTACCGAGTAGTTCAACAGTATCAACGGTAAAACTTCTGCCGTTATTTTTAATAAAATATTTTTTTCATTTTCTAAATCCGACAATAATTCCGTTGTGGGGTCCACCAATAATTGTGTCGTCGTACGAATATTCTCCAACAAAAATAATATTCCCCGACCAATCGAATATAATACAACAACTTGCATACTTTGCAAAATTCATAAATATTACCCACAACTATAACATTATCTCAAATTCACACCATAATATTTAAAAAAAATATTTCGAAAAATTAAATCTTTATTCATAAAATCTGGGGTTTTACAATCTCCCCTCTTTATGAAATTTCGCCCTCGAAATTTACGTACGTACCTGGTATGCCGAACAGATGAGGGTACCTTGACTTCACTTCAAATTCTAACTCTTGATGTATAACCTTTAAGCGTCGAATATGATCCTTCTTATCCAAGATGTTAACACGTATCTTCTCATACGTTAAATCTTCTGCAATCTAGTCTAGTTTTAATTCAAAATGTGGTTCAGGTCGTCCACATATTTACGTAACATCGATACGTGAAAAAAGTTATAAACACGCGACATACTTGGCGATAAAACGAGTCTATAGGCCACAGTTCCTACTCGATCAAGGATTTTGAATGGGCCAATTAAATTGAGGGTTGAGATTTCCTCTTTTCGTCTATACTTGCTTCTAGAATAACGCCCTCTTGAACCTTCTTCTTCACATTCATCAGCTCTGAGTATGTAGCTTAAGCGGCTTTAACTTTATCGATTAAAGTCGATTCTACTCGTATATTCGTTATCTTCACGTGGGTTCATATATTCGCACTTGTAAATGCATACGATCTTCTACTCAACGCGTCAGCTACCACGTTCACTTTTCTACGATGATATTAAATGGTACGATCGTAATCTTTAACAGCTCGAGCCAACGTCTTTGGCGCATGATGCGTTCGTTTTAAGTAAAGAAATATTGGAGGGTTTAAGAAATGGGTTTTGTACTGGGGTCAATACAAAATTTGATTTCACGCTTTAGGGGTAGGCTAGGAAGTCTTCAAGAATACATCAGGAAATTTATTAACAATAGAAATATCATTTAAAACTGTGACTCTCATCCCAGACTTGGATAACACGTCACATTGATACCTATTAACTTGCCATCGTCATTTACAACGTCTCCTACGGAAAGTCTGGCTTTGGTGCATTCCACACCAGGAAGTCAACAACGAAAGGAACGAGGATCTTTACTTATGGCTTGATATGACAATGATTGACTTTAGTGGTTTGGTTGCTTGAATTCGCATAATAGGTTGGTTAGGAATATGAAAGCTAACAACCTTACGAAAGCATGATGAGCAGTTAACCAATCGTTTCCAAAAATCACATCAATGCAAGCATTTTCAAAGAGATAAGATCGACAGGTAACGTGAAAGTGTTGATTTGAACAAGATTTATAAATAGTGGAGGTAACGAAGGTTTCTCCCAACTGAGTTTAAACAGATATATCAAAGTCTAACTTCTCCGGAGTTAAGTATAAACATTGAACACAACTAGGTGAAATAAAAGAGTGAGTAGAACCGGTATCTAACACGGTATAGACTTCGTAAGAGTTTATGACTAACATACCCGTGATAATTTTATTCAGGTTCCTCGTCACAAAAAAAATGCTCTCTCTTAAACTACCGGCTTTGGCTTGTCTGGGACATCCTTTGGCATCACTATCCCAGCTGGACTTGACTTCACCATATGACAAAATCGAGCTAGGTGACCTTCTCTTCTGTAATTAAAACCTGCTTTAGATTGTTGCGTACAGTTTGAACGGATGTGTCCCTCCTGTCCGCATTTGAAACATACGACCGGTGGTCGTTCTTCTTCCTTTGAAACGGGTGCTAGTACCGACGTCTTCACGTCATTGTTGAACCTTCTCTTCTTGAAATGTCCATTCTTATTGTTTTGGCCATGATTACCACCGAAGTGGTTACCATTTTTGGCATGTTGATTCCCTCCATGCTTATGGTCACCGCTTTGATGACTGTTATCACCAGTATTATCATTTTGTCGGTTGCTCTCTTTTGGTTGGGTTGACTCGTTATCGCGCTCCAATAAATGAGACCTATTAACAACATCTGAATACAAACACAGTTTATGAGAGATAAGATATTGACGTATCTCAGGTTTCAAATCTCTTAGAAACATTCACGTCATTCTCTCCTCATTATCAACTAAGTGGGACGCAAATCGGGACAACCTGGCAAACTTGGCTTCGTACTGCGACACGGTCATGTTGTTTTTCTCCAACTTGATAAATTCCACCTCCTTCATGTGACGAATGCTTTCGGGAAAGTATTTGTCGTTGAACAGCTCCTGGAATTTCTCCCAAGACATCTTGAGTGCGTTAGGCCGGGTACGTTTTACAGATTCTCACCATTGATCTGCCTCTTCACGCAACATAAAGGTGGCAAAGGGAACCTTTTGCTCCTCTGAGCATCCCAAGACATCAAATATCTTGGTGATCTGCTTCAACCACGTCTCCACCTTAAGTGGTTCTGGCTTTCCCAAAAACTCTGGTGGTCCCAGCTCCTTGAATTGCTTAGCGGTGACCAACCGTGGGTTGCCATTGTTTCCTGCTACATTATGAATAGGAACCGCCTTCGCCTGATGTTACATGAATTCTAAAAAACTCCTAAATGTACCGTCGTTCATCAATTGATCAGTGTTGTTGTTTACATGAGGATTATTGTCTTCCTGTTGCACATTGTCCTGATTATTGATCTGTGGAGACTCAACGGTCTCCTGTGCTCCATTGCTTATCTTAACATTTTCATATGCCATTTTCAAATACTGCAACAAAACAAGGGTTAATTAACATATCACATATTATCCCTATACTCTGACCGACCAATTAATTACCAAATAAACTTAGGTAGGTCATACTAGCAAAGGAATTACCCATCTCTCCCCTCCTAGTTCTATTCTCACATCCTAGCCAAGGATCATATCCCTAAGCTCTGATACCAACTGTGACGCCCCAAAATTAGGTATGCATCACCCATCTTGAGTCGCCAGATACATGATACAGAATTCAAATACAACTTAATAATACAACTGTCGTGTACAATACGACAGAACATAAACTGTGACTTTGAATACAAATATTATCTTCTAGAGAGTATCCATACTCAAAAGGAGTCCTTATTACAATTATCATCACCCTATTACATAGAATAGTGAGGACTACAAATGCTATCATCTAGGACCATCACTCTGTTCCCCGACTAGTCCCAGCTATGTTCTCATTTCCTGAAGAGAACAGTGAAAGAAAGGGTGAGCTCAACTAGCCCAGTAAGAAATATTATGACTAAGATAATGCAGAATAAATTATCATTAGTCTTCAACAATGTTAAACTGATAAAATATAATAGACATCAAGTTTAACTGCAGCGGAACCAACAATCCATTAAAGGAGTCAAGTAGAGAATAAAATCTACTATCTTTTATGATTTAAAAGGTTTTTTATGACTTTTATCGCTGAGACTCAGCTAAAAAAATAATCCACATCATCGCATCACTCCTGCACTACGGCCAAGGATATTCTTTAGTATCACGACCATGAATTATCCATGCACTACGGGCCAAAGATAATCGTTTTTCATCAACGGTCCTGATCATGCCATAAAACAATTCATCTTTGCACTATGGCTAAAGAGAATCCATAGCCATAATCATACCAAAAACTATTCATCAATGCACTACGGGCCAATGAGGACATTTTTTACATCATTTGAAACATTACGGCCATGATTACACCGAATAATCCCTGGTCATAATCATACCAAGTCCATCTATGCACTACAGGCCACATATGACTTTTAACATAATATAAACATGAGGATGATGACAATAATATAAGAATTCAATAAAACAAGTTCAAGAATTAATTTGTCCAGGAACCAATAACGTCCAAATTGTCAACATGATACTTTTGTGTAGAGTAAAATTCAAGAATGCTCAGAAGAATATTTTCATGAAAAGATACTGGATGAAGCGCAAATATCAAGGATATTCTACTAATATCATAGAGTATAGAAGTCAAAACTTTAACCAACTGAGTATAATAAAGAATGAAATAACAAAAGAAATCACCATGCATGCGGTACTTCGCATA
Organism: Panax notoginseng; assembly: GCA_016801055.1. NCBI lineage: Eukaryota > Viridiplantae > Streptophyta > Magnoliopsida > Apiales > Araliaceae > Panax > Panax notoginseng. The sequence continues at coordinate 74,218,220 of CM029021.1, forward strand.
GACAGGTTATTCCAACAGAATAATAATAACGGAACCAGGTCAGGTGAAATTCACACCGACAGGATGTTCCAACAGAATAATAAAGACGGAATCAGGTCCGGCGTAAAACGCACAGACAGGATATTCTGACAGAATAATAAAAAATGGAACCAGGTCCGGCGTAAAACACACAGACAGGATATTCTGACAGAATAATAAATAATAGAACCAGGTCCGGCGTAAACACACAGACAGGATATTCCGACAGAATAATAAATAACAGAATAATAAAAGAATTTCACCATGTATACGGTACTTCGCATAAACAGGTTATTCCAACAGAATAATAAAAAATAGAATAACAGAAGTTCTCTTCATGAATACAAAAGAAATAACACCCCTTACGGGTACAACAAATAATATCCCTTACCGTTTTAAGGAAGAACTGAAATAAAGAAGTAGTTAAGTAGCAGAATACTTTTGTTCTTTCTCTTTATAATTTCTCTCTCTAGAGTTCAGTGAATTCGTAAGAAAATAATGAAGGAATGAGCTTCTATTTATAGAAAAATGGAATGCATAGTAACTAATTTATGAACGGTCCAAATTGATTTACTTTAATCTAACGGTCCATATTTAAAGAAAAATCTTTTAACTAAAATATAATATATTCTATTTATATAATAACTTTAATAAAGTATTTTATTTTATATAAAAAGATGTTTCTGTTTTATTACGTTAATAATACGAATAAAATAAAACTTCATTATTGCTAAATAATTCATATTATTAATTGACAATAATTGAATCAAACTGAGTGACTTCTCACATAAGCATTAATAATCAATACCGTGTGCTACTATGCAACCACACGTATTACTATACTTTTACTACTGAGTAGTTCAACAGTATCAATGATAAAACTTCCGCCGTTATTTTTAATAAAATATTTTTGTCGTTTTTTCAATCTGACAATAATTCCGTTGTGGGGTCCACCAATAATTGTGTCGTCGTTCGAATATTTCCCGACAAAAATAATATTCCCCGACCAATCGAATATAATACAACAACTTACATACTTTGCAAAATTCATAAATACTACCCACAACTATAACATTATCTCAAATTCACACCATAATATTTAAAAAAAATATTTTGAAAAATTAAATCTTTATTCATAAAATCTGGGGTTTTACAGACGGCCCCAAATCCGGATCCCAAATCACCATGGATCTGGTACAATCATTCTACAACTGTTGCGAAAGATATAAACATAAATTGTTTATACAATAAACTTTATACACTTTTCCCCAAGGTCGAGTAACCTTCACGTAATACACAATTCCTAACTTATTTGACTTACAATAACATTAATATACAATACTGTTACAAATCTAACTGCACACGTATACTAAAGCTGGAACTGTCTTTGACCTTTCCTTGTGTCCGATGCATTCGTCTTAATCTGTAATGTTTATCATGATATAGCAAGGGTGAGCATAAGTTTGCCCAACAAGTATAAGTTTATTTAAGGATATATCATGATTGAAAGAATTTGAATAATAAGCTGGTTATAATTCAACAATATAGTTGTGAATTAACATGAACAAATTTTATGACTGAACAAGCATTTAACACGAACAAATATATCTGGACCGAATTGTAATGAAGGTGCGTAGATGGACTTGCTATGATTATAACCAGGGATTATTCAGTATAATCATGACCGTAATGTTACAAATGATGTGATAAAAGTCCTCATTGGCCCGTAGTGCATTGATAGACAATTGTTGGCATGATCATGACCATTGATGAAAACACGAATATCTTTGGCCCGTAGTGCATGGATAATTTATGGTCGTGATACTAATGAATATCCTTGGTCGTAGTGCAGGGATGATTCGATGATGTGGATTATTTATTAAGTTGAGTCTCAGCGATAAAACTGTTGATAAACCTTTTAAATCATAGAAGATAGTAGATATCATGCTCTACTTGACTCTTCTAATGGATTGCTTGTTCCGCTGAAATTAAACTTGATGATTATTATATTTTATCAGTTTAACAGTGTTGAAGGCTAACGATAATTTATTCTACTTTATCTTAGTCATAATATTTCTTACTAGGCTAGTTGAGCTCACCCTTTCTTTTATTGTTATCTTCAGGAAATGAGAATATAGTTGGGACTAGTCGGGGAATGGAGTGACGGTCCAGATGTTTGCATTAGTAGTCCTCACTATTCTGTGAAATAGTGTGATAATAAATGTAATGAGGACTTATTTTGAGTTTGAATACTGTCTAGACGATAATATTTGTATTGAAACTCACAACTCATGTTGTGTATTTAAGTTTGTATTTGTATTTTGTACCATGTATTTGGCGACTTAGAATGGGTGATGTATACTTATTTTAGGGGCGTCACACGTAGAGTATACTTTTTGTAGTATTACTAAAGTATACATTATCATTGTATCCTGGGAGACAAGTGCTATCAACTCTGAGCACCGTAAAGAGGGCATAATTGTCTTAAGGACATAGTACCGAGTACTAGCCTTGACAAATTCTTTTCCTGTAGTTTGGGTTAATTGAGATAAGTTAATATATATATATATATATATATATATATATATATATATATATATATATATATATATATATATATATATATATATTTGAGATATGGCTACCTATACTCTATCTATAATCGGTTCTTCTTCTTCTACACCTTGTAATCCAAATGTTCCTGTGAACTATGGTGAAAAACCAGAAAGGTTCAATGGTACAAATTCTAAATGTAGCAACAAAAGATGTTGTTTTATCTTACTACTCTGAATTTTTGGCAAGGTTTCTTCACAAAGATCCCCCCTGTTCTCAAAGAAGATGAAACAGACAGGCAAGTTGTTGCCACAATTGATGTATGGAAACATGCTGACTTTCTATGTCAGAATTATATCCTTAATGGATTGGACAACACATTATACAATGTGTATAGTTCTCTCAAAACTACAAGAGAATTATGGGTTTCCTTGAATAAGAAATATAAAACTGAAGATGCTGGCACGAAGAAGTTCGTAGTTAACAGGTTTTTGGACTACAAGATGGTGGATTCCAAGGCTGTCATCAATCAAGTCCAAGAATTATAAGTTATCCTGCATGAAATACATGCAGAAGGTATGTCTTTAAGTGAATCTTACCAAGTTGCTACAATTATTGAAAAACTACCACCAATGTGGAAAGATTTTAAGAATTATCTCAAGCATAAACGCAAAGAGATGAAACTTGAAAACTTAATCATAAGATTAAGGATAGAAGAGGACAACCGTGGCTCTAAGAAGAAAGTAGAAAGGACCTTTGTGGAACATAAAGGCAATGTGGTGGAAAAAGGTTCAAAATCTAAGATGTTAGTTCCCAAAGGCACAATAGTTATCTATAAGGGGGGTTGAATATATATTTTAAAATTCTTTTCGAAATACTTGTTAGTTTTGATAATGACTTAAACACAGCGGAATTGTGAGTTGTTTGTTTCCCCTTTAAGATATAACAAGTTAATGAGAGATAAACAATTATAGCAGTTATGGCAGTTATATCAATAATGTAAAAGACACAGTGTTTTAAGTGGTTCAGAGCACTTAAAGCTCCTAGTCCACTCTTCTACTCCTCGAGTAAGAAATCCACTAAGGATGTCTTTACACTTTATGAATCTCACATATTCCTTTAAGACCAGCAGTCTTGGAACTTCTTAGTTCACTTTTGAACTCTTCAAGTCCACCAGACTTGGTTCTTCACAGTTCACATAGAACTCTTCAAGTCCTTCTGACTAGGAAACTTCTTACTTCACTTGATAGTAGTTGATGAGTTCTTGAATGGTGCTACTCAGTTTTCGTTAAGCTCTTATTCAAAAGAACTGAGTAGCTGAGCAAGCTTTCTCTTTTTAGATTGTAGAGTTGAGCGTTGAGTGTTCTTCAGTATTTTTGTTCAATGCTTGCTTGATTCCTTTCATCTACTGAAGCTTTGTATATATGATGTCTTTGAAATGTATCCGTTAAAGACATCCGTTGAAGCATTAAATGCATTTGACATTTTTAAGCTTTGATGGAGACTTTTTGCACAATTTTTGATTAACAGACTGGCCCACTGACACAGAAGACAGATGTTTCACCTAACACCTGAAAAGGTGTTTTTTGCTGAGCCAGAGTACTTTCCTTAACTTCTTCAATACGTTTCTTTGTTATATACCAAGGATGACTATTGTGTCATTGGGACTCCTGAGGACTTTAACGTCTATAGCTCATTCCATATTTGTTGTGATTTATTTTTAAACAAATGGACGAGGCTCGATGCTTCTGACACAGACAGATGAAGCTCTATGATTCTGATCATGGTGTCTTTCCACCTTGGTGCTTGAACTGATACTGCTAAATGAGAACACTACGATTTCTCTTAAGTACTGGTACACTACGATCTTCACTTGCTTGACTTACAGAGTCTACGCTTCCGAGAGCACAGTATGACCTCTTATTTGGCTCGACAAGCGTTTGGGCTACTCTACGAATCCGGAGAAGCCCTTCAAAGCAGATACACTATGATCCTTGATGCTCTATGATTCTGCCTTGTCTTCTGCAATCTCTTGATCATCTCGATAGAGTATGATTCAGTTGAAGCCTATATATTACATCTCAAGATATAGATCAACCTAACAGCTTCGATCTTTTCTTCTATACATTCATTTACAGAATGATAGACATTAAAGTCCACTTCAACCTAACAAGTTTGATCTATCACTAAGTCCTTGTACATATGTTCCTTTGAAGGACTTTACATATAATCATGAATATTTACTTACAACATCAAATTTTAAATATGCAATCTCCCAACAATCTCCCCCTATTTGATGTTGACATAACCAAGGAGATTTGTATCATGATTATTAATTTCTAGATGCAGTTGCTAGAAAGTAAATATGACTTAGTGTTTAAGTGAGCAGCTGAAACCACTAGAGAATAAGCTTGAATTTATTAATGTTTGTAAAGACAGATATTACAATTAAGCTTACTATGATTAAGTCTTGAGTGTGATCTCTTGCCCATCTATTTCCTGTTGGAACATTAGTCCTGATGCCTTCTTGTCTGAGACCTTCAATATCAATTTCTACTTCTTGATGTGGAGGTTCGTTGTCTTGCGTAGACCTCTCTACGATCTCATTTCCTTGCTCAATGATTTCATTGTCTGGAACTACGATCGTGGTGTTGAGCTCTACAACTTCATCTAAATTGTCGTTTGTAGTGTCTTGAGGCACTGTTTTGCCCAAGTATGTTTCATCGAAAATGATGTGGATCGAGACTTCAACACTTAGTGTCTTTTTGTTGAACACTCTATAGGCCTTACTGTCTGTTGCATATCCAAGAAAGATTCCTTTGTCTGACTTAGGTTGGAACTTTACCAGATACTGCTTCCCATTATTGAGAATGTAGCATGCACAACCGAATACATGAAAGTAGTTGACATTTGGTTTTCTTCCCTTCCACAGTTCGTACGGAGTTTTCTTTATCGTAGAGTGTATCAGCGATCTATTTTAAGTGTAGCATGCAGTGTTAACAGCTTCTGCCCAAAAGTATTCAGGCATATGGGCTGCTGCTAGTAGAGTTCTTCCAGCCTCTATCAACGTTCTTTTCTTTCTCTCAGTTACTCTATTTTGTTGAGGAGTTCGTGGAGCTGAGAAGTTGTGACTGATGCTATTGTCTGTGCAGAACTGGTCCATCTCAGAGTAGTCGAATTCTCTGCCATGATCACTCCGTATAGCCTTAATTTTCTCCCCTTTCTCGTTCATCACTAGTCTGAACATCTTGATTAGTTGGGAGTTCGTTTCATCTTTTGAGTTTAGAAAGAACACCCATGTGAGTGAGTATCTCTTCCCTCTAAGGCTTGTTATTGGAATTGGCCCAAATATAACCATGTGAAACAGCTGCAGAGGGTTGTCAATTGAGTTGGCAGTTTTGCTCTTAAATGAGCTTCTAGTCTGCTTTCCAAGCTGACAGGCATTGCACGACCTTTCTTTGATGAAGCAGAACTTGGGTAAGCCTACAACTAGATCTTTTGAGGCCAGTTTAGACATGCTTTTGAAGTTCAGATAAGATAATCTTCTATGCCATAGCCAGCTCATTTCTTCAGATGCTTTAGCCAGAAAGCATATCATCTCGTCCGAGCTTAGTTGACCAAGATTTACAGTGTAGACATTTCATTCTCTTGTTCCGATCAACTTTATAGCAGATGTCTTCAGATCTCTGACTTGACATTGATTGTTAAGGAATGTGACTTGATGACCCTTATCGCAGAGTTGGCTTATGTTCAGAAGATTATGTTGTAGTCCTTCCATATAGACTACTTTACCGAAGGACACTGCACCATTCCCAACTGAGTCATATCCTATTGTCTTTCCAGAGCCATTGTCTCCAAAGATGACTGAAGGACCCTCCTTCTCTATGTACTTAGACAGAATGGCTTTGTTCCCAGTTATGTGCCTTAAGCATCCACTGTCCAGATACCAGGTTGTGATCGTAGAGGTCTGTTCCTATGGTAATATTAAACTTTCATTTTGGTACCTATACTTGCATGGGTCCTACTTTGTTAGTACCCTTGGGAACTCAAATCTGCTTGATTTTTGGTTTTACATGCATAAGATTATGATAGCACATTGCAGCCTTATGACCAACCTTATTGCTTACAAAACATCTAATATGATGCATGCTTGTGTGTGTATGTGGATTCTTCCTCCATTTGGACTTACGTGGGTTCTCAACCATACTTCTTTTAAATTGGTTCTCCTTCTTCCATGTATCCTTGTGTTTCATGATTTGTGAGGAGTGTACCTTTCCTCTACTGTTCCTTCCTAGTTGGCCAGTGGAGTTGATTTTACTCGACTCTATAATCCTTTGAGGTTGGAAAGTAGTGGCTAGGTTACTCTTCTCTTTCTTGAAACCCATGCCATCATGAGATCCTTTATTCCTTGGAATATGGATTGAATCAGAAGAGCAGGGTTGGACTGGTTCTTCCTTCTATGAGGATTTCACAAATATAATGTTTCTACTGAAACTTGGAGCATTACTAGGGCTAGTTTACTTTATCGTTTCCACATATGGCTCTGAGGTGGATTCCCAAAAGCCTAAAATTGTTCTGTCAGATGCTCTTCTCTGACTGGAGATTAGGGATTCCATGGATGGAGATGATTTATTCCATGTAGAGATTGTCCTTTCTAGTTCCTCAATTTTAGAGGTTAGACTTGACTCTCTTTGTGAATTTAGCTCATTAGTCTATTTTAAGAGCTTATTCTCAGTTTCAAACTTAGAGAGAGAGTCAGTACTCAGAAGGGCTATTTCTAGTTCTTCCTGGACTTTCTCTTTCTCCTTCTGAAGATGAGAATAATCTTTAGACAGAACTCTGAACCATTTCATGTATTGATGTAGATCAGATGTTATGCCATGTAGTGCAGTTCTTAAATCATCAATGTCTACATCAGGAGAGTTAAAGTTAAATACCTCATCTATACTTACTTCATGAATGTTAGAGCTCTTTTTATCCTTTGCATGTTTGGCCATCAGGAATAGGTTTGCCATTTGAGGATCCTCATCATCTCCAGATCCGGGAGTTGTGTCGTTGTCTGAGTCACTGCACGATCCTTCTGCCACTAGACCTTTATCTTTCTTCTAAGGTCTTTTGTTGCCTTTGAATTCTTTCTTTGATTTCTTCTTAAGTTCTTCTCTAAGAGGTTTGTTGCAGTTTGCAATGAAATGGCCAAGCTTTTTACAGTTTTAGCATAAATCGTTTGTTTGTTCCTGACTGTTGTAGTTGTTAATTTTCTTAATTTTGCTGATTCTGCCTTGACGCATGAACCTTCTGAGTCTTTTCACCAGCATTGCAACATCCTCATCATCATGTTCATCATCGTCAGAGTCATTTTCAGCATTGGCTTTGGAAATGTAGTCAATTACTTTGAGAGCAACTCCTTTATCCTTCTTTCTTCCTTCAAATAAAGTTTCTGCTCGTTGAGTCAGCTCCAGTTCATATGTGAGAAGGTTGCCATATAACTGTTGAACAATCATTTCATGGAGATTCTTTGACTCTCTGATGGCAGTGGTTTTGGTATCCCACTTGCTAGGTAAAGCTCTCATGAACTTTATGATTAGATCTTTATTTGGATAGATCTTTCCATAGGCTCGGAGAGAGTTGAGCAGTACATTGAATCTTTCGTAGGTGGAAGTGACATTTTCTCCTTGAACGTGTGCAAACATTTCATATTGCTGAGTCAGGAGAGATTACTTGTTTTCTCTGACTTCTTCTGTTCCTTCATGCATGATGAGAAATGCTTCCCATACTTACTTTGCTATTTTGCTATTGACCACATTCTCAAACAGGTCATCTTCTAAAGATTGGAACAAAATGTTCTTCGCCTTTTTGTCGAGTTGGATAGCTTTCTTTTCATTATCTGTCCATTCTTCTTTGACCTTGATCTGGATTCTGTTTTGATCATCTGAAGTTGGTGCAAGCTTTGTAAGGATATAGGGCCCATTCTAAATAGTCTCATATAGAGCTTCATCTATTGAGTCCATGTAGGCTTGTAAACGAACTTTCCAGTTGGCGAATTTGTCTTTGTTGCACATAGGAGGCTTGCTGCCTCCTCCAGTCTTTGATTTGTTTATCAGATGTGCCATTGGATCTACTTAAGCTTTGTAGGCTATTTGATAGAACCTATTTTGATACCAATTGTTAGTTCCCAGAGGCACAATACGTTTCTTTGTTATATACTAAGGATGACTATTATGTCATACTAGAGTACTTTTCTTAGCTTCTTCAATACGTTTCTTTGTTATATACTAAGGATGACTATTATGTCATTGGGACTCCCGAGGACTTTAACTTCTATAGCTCATTCCATATTTGTTGTGATTTATCTTTAAATAAATGGATGAGGCTCGATGCTTCTGACACAGACAGATGAAGCTCTATGATTCTGATCGTGGTGTCTTTCCACCTTGGTGCTTGAACTGATACTCCTAAACAAGAACACTACGATTTCTCTTAAGTACTAGTACACTACGATCTTCACTTGCTTGATTTGCAGACTCTATGCTCCCGAGAGCACACTACGACCTCTGATTTGGCTCGACAAGCGTTTGAACTACTCTACGACTCCGGAGAGGCCCTTTAAAGTAGACATACTACGATCCTCGATGCTCTACGACTCTGCCTTGTCTTCTGCAATCTTTTGATCATCTCGATAGACTATGATTCGGTTGAAGCCTATCTATTACATCTCAAGATATAGATCAACCTAACAACTTTAATCTTTTCTTCTATACATTTATTTACAGAATGAAAAACATTAAAGTCCAGATTAACCTAACAAGTTTGATCTATCACTAAGTCCTTGTACATGTGTTCCTTTGAAGGACTTTACATATAATCATGAATATTTACTTATAACATCAAATTTTAAATATGCAATCTCCCAACATAAGAAAAGAAAGTACTTCGGCAATGGGCCTCAACAGGGAACAAATAAAAAGTTCTAAGGAAAATGCTACATTTGTGACAAGCCCGGACATAGGACAAAGGATTGTCGTAAACGCAAAGACCGGAATAAGAAGTTCTATAACAATCCAGAATTTTAATTGTAATTTTTAAATATTTATTGAATTATATAAATATTTAATGAATGTGTTTATTGTTGAATAAATATTTAATTTGAGTTGACTTGATTAGTTAATTATTTGTTAAGTAAATAATTAAGGAGTTAAGGAAATTAATTGTTATATGATAATATTCTAATTTAATTTAATAATTAAGTTAGAGAGCTTATAATGATTAAATGAATTATAATATTTTAAGTTGAATTTGTAATTAAAATAATGTGTTAATTGGTTAAATAAAATTATAATTATAAAGGAAATTATAATTATGTTGTATTGATTTATGTGTTGAAGTAATTTAATAAATTGATATTAAAATTAATTAAATTGATTATTAAAATTTAATTAAATAAAAGTGTGACAAATAACCTTACTATAAAGGAGTTATTAAAATAAATTAAAGGAGTTTAATTCTATTTTTTCCAAACAAGGCTTAATGCATATTAAGTCTTTAATCTAATTGTGTTTTACCAAAAAAGGTATAAGGATTAATTGATTAATTTTAATTATGTTAGCCAAACAAGCCTTATGGCTTTTGATTTTCAAAATTTGATAACTGATGTCAGTTAAAGTTATATACTTAATATCTATATTATTATTATTATACGTTATATTTTTGTTAGTACGTAAGTAAGAAGTTAGGAAGAAAGACTCAGAAGAAAGAAAAAGAAGAAAAGAAGAAATTGAGAGAAAACTTGAGAGAATCATAGAGAGATTTTGAGAAAGGAATTGGGGAAAAGAAGTCTTGTTGATCAAAGGAAAAAAAATTTCATCTTCTAGCATACAAGGTATCCTCTTACCCTTTTAAAATTCTTTAAAGTTTTAGTTGTCTTCTTCTTCCAAAATTCTCTATAGAATCTTTGTGAAGGATAAAGTTGGTTGTGGTATATGGTTTTATATGATAAATTATTTGTTATAAAACTATTTTTCATAAGTTTATATACGAGTATAGTCAATTAATTCATGTATGTATGTAATTTGTGAAGAAGACTATATTACAACATGTTTATATGAAAATATATGAATATGGCTTAGTTTAAAGAAAAATTAAGGTTTAATTAGTTGTTTAATATATATATTAACTATTTATTTTGAAAGAAGATGAATAAACATAAACAAGGTACTTTCAATTAACTGTTTCGATTGAAAAACAAAGTTACAGTGATGATTTTCATTAAAAATGTCAAAAAGTGAAGTTTTACCAAAAATAGTGAAATTAGTTGTTTCAAATTCAGTGTTTATGTTGTTATATGGGTAAAAACATGTCAAGAGTCTTTAAATTATGTTTATATGAAGTCTCTTTACGTATTACATGTTAATTAGGATGTTAGAAAGTAGCTTATAGGCCAAATTGGCTTTTTGTTCATGTTATTACCGAGGTTGGTCGCCGAAGTCTGGTGTTCGGCGCTACAACGCGGCATAGCAATGTATTTACAACGCCGCAATGCCAGCGACATGTCGCAACGCCACTTGTTGGCCTGTTGTAGACACACAAAATTTTCTTTTCCTGTTACTAACCATTTAGGAGGGCAAAAGCGTCTTTTTCACACTCCAGAGATAACCATGGAGGACGACAACATCAATTTTAACCCCAGAGATATCAACGGGAGATCCACTTTCCAACCCCAGAAATAACCCCGGGAAAACAGTTTCCAACCCTAGAGTTAACCCCAAGAAAGTCAGTTTCAACCCCGGAGATAGCCCCGGGGGATCAAGTTCAAAGCCTGGAGATAACCCAAGAAGTCAAGTCAACCTCAGAGATAACCCTGAGGACATTCAGAGTCAACAGCAGTCCAACCTCAGAGATAACCCTGAGAAAAGACTGCTACAACTGCGTGAAAATTGGAGATAACTCCGGGGAGGGAAAAAATGGTCATTTTGCTAACTCAACTTCACTTGAAATCAAATACACTCATTTTAACTTAAATTACTTCAAAAGAAGTCCCACAAGAACCATATCTTAAATTCGAAGCGTAAACTACGCAAAACGGCTCACCAGATTGCCTGACGGAAATCCAAAAATGCAATTTTGGTCACGGGCCCATATTCCTAGAATCAAAAAAGGGAAAATCATATGTCATTGTGTAGCTCTCAGAAAGAGCTTTTCGGAATGGTATGGCACGCTTCCATCAGACTCTAGGATTGAAAGTTATAAACAACCGAGCGAACAGCGCGTTGTCCGAGTGTACATCCTTCGACACGACGGGACCCACATTACTGCACATCTTGGGCATCCCGGGCAAGCCGCAGGTAGACCTGCGGCACCCCCTCTATATATATATTGGGCTTGGGTGGCCTTATTTGGAAGGGAAATGGCGAGGAAGCCCTGTCCAATTTGTTCTGTACACACTATAAACTGAATGCTTTCTCATTTTAAACACTTGTGAGCTTATATTCTGTCATATTTTTACCGGCGGGAGCCAAGTGTTCATCCACTTAAAGTTATAGAAGACTTCTTTGGCAGTCCACTGTAAAGCCTTTTTACACACTTTAAAGCCTTTCTCTTCATCTTTGCGCACACCATTCTTCACGTTGAGAGTCGTGTTGTGTGTGTATGCCCGGACTTCGGTCCGTGGTTTCATTTCAGTTTATATATATATATATAGTTCGGATCAGGTCCGGACTCCCGGACCGGACCAAAATCCGGACTTTTTTTTTTACTTTTTTTTAAAACAACTAAAAATAAAAAATAAAAAATTATGGAATTGAAATTTTTTCATAATACAGTGTTTTGGGTGTGATTTGGGTACGTATAACAAAATATGGTGGTACAGTCTGTGCAGACTGTACCACCATTTTTTGGTATAGGTATTCAAAACACGCCAAAAACACTGTATTATGGAAAATTTTCAATTCCATAAAATATTAATTTTTTTTAGTTATTTTTAAAAAAAAAAGTAAAAAATAAAATAAAATTTGGGGTCCGTTTTTGATCAGGTCCGGGAGTCCGGACCTGATCCGTGTTGCCGGATGTAAAATTCATATATATATATATATATATATATATATATATATATATATATATTTACATTCAGTCCCGCCTGGAGTTTACTTCGTGGCGGTTGACCGTCTTTACAGCTTTATTTACCTTTCGTCCCGCCTGGAGTTTACTCTGTGCTAGTTGATTACTTTTACAGCTTAATTTACATTTCTGGTCCCCCATGGAGGTGCTTCATGGTGGCTGATCATGTCTGTATATATATATTTGAAGCTTTTATATATATACCTGCTTACTGCTTTATTATCAATTGCGGCATCATGTGAGCCTATGAATCATATGATCATAGATTCAGTCCACTGGATCTAGATTCGGTTCCCGTGATGGACATTTTCAACTGTAAGCAGCTTGTAAATTTATTCGCAGTGTTCGGATTTCCTCAGATGGTTATCATACCCACGAGGAGTTCAGCACTATTTTGTATATTATTTTCTTGAAGATGTTTCGCATCTCGAAAATTAAAAACAATCAAGCTGAACACTTAATAAAAATGGGAGTGTAAAAGGTCTCAATTACTATTGAGCATATGGGTTTGAAAAACCTCTTTTCTAAAACATCACTGCCATATCTTGTTTAAAACTGAATTTTTATACAAATTCAAACCCTATGTATATAGGTGCGAACGAGGCCTCGCACTACTTCTAAATAATTACATATTGATCCACACACACACACATTCATATAACAGTTTCTTGAAAGGTGGCGGTCACCGTGGTAACACGGATGTCGGGGGGGTGCCTAACACCTTCACTCCGCATAATCAAGTCCCCGAACCCTAATGAAACTCGGTTTCACCGACCCATTTAGCAATATCACATCACTGGGTCAATGTGCAAACCTTTTCTCGGTTGTGTTGGTACAACCATATAAAAAACCAACTGGCGACTGTTAATAGTCCATCGTCGACATGATACATGTCGGACCTTTTTCACTTGTTTTTTCAAACAAATCTCACCTAACATGTGAACAACAAAGAACAAGTAACGGAAAGGGACAAATTAAAATCTCGACGTCGACAGGTGGCGACTCTAGTAAGAGGGCTTAAGCCGCTATTACAATCTTTTCAAAATTATTATATGCTTGTGTGTGGATGTTGCATTTACATTTATGATGAATGTGTATGAATGCATATATTTTACTACGCTTAATGATTTACACTATATCTGCTTGTGATATTAGTGCTTCGCAGATGTCATCATTTTCATAAACGATGAGACACGTTGTATGTGAATGTATGTTGTGTGGTTCCTCTATCAGGAGGCTATCATGTCAGTGTTTGATTACTAGACTCGTAGGAAGACTAATTCCAACGAGGCTCAAGAAAGGCACCACCCAAATTCGCTCCAGTTGAAGGACCGGATTAATTTTCCGTCAAGTAAATTGCGATGATTTAGGAACCTTCATGCCGAAAAACCGCGAGAGTAACCTAAGATAGGTAAGCCTCTGATAAACCAAATGCGGAGGAAAGTCTCTTCATACTTTCACATTTCAATTACTTGTAAATTCAATTACTTGTAATTTCATTTCCATGTAAATCTCAATGTAATGGAAAATATGAAGGAATATGTGTACATGCCTTCCCTTTATATCAAAACCTGAAATGCTATCTTGTCAACTGACATCCGTTTCACAGGACGATACTCCTAAACGGACACATTACGTAATATTACTACATTCACAATGACTAAACTACATAAGTCTTTTTTGTAGAAATATAATTGGTCCAGTAACCCAGACAAAACCCAAAAAGGCCACAAGCGTACAACCAATTATGTCTTCATCTGACCAGACTGATCTTAATCTAGTTTCTCGTGAAGAATTCGACGAATTAAGTAAACAAATCACAAATTTGGTTGTTCTTCTTAAAGAACTACACCAATCTACTCAGGGTACAAGCATACCCGTACATACTGAATCCTCAGCACAAGGAGGAACCCAAGGTCCGGATACTGCTAGTTCTAGTTGTAGGAATCCTCATAAGCACAAACAGATTCCTTCAGCTTCAGCCACATGGAGGATGTCTCCACCTACAGTTCCCGAGCCTGTACGGTCTCACTACAACAAAAAGGGTTATTTTCGACAAAATATTTCGTCGAGGTTAACCTTATGTCCGACGGAATATTCGGTCGAAAATTCGGTCGTATATAAGCAGGTCGAAATTAAGTCTGTCGATCTTTCGATCGGGGATACTTAACATCGTCGGACTTATCCTCGACCGAATATTTAGTCGGGGTTAATATATTTCTGACTGAAAACCTTCGGTCGAGGATATTCGGTCGATGATAACCATGACACGTGGCAGCGTGACAAATGTTGTAGATTCCTTAAAATTGACAGAATTCCGTCGAGAATAGATATGACACATGTCACATGACCAAAATGGGGTAGGACTTATTTCCGACGGAACTCCGTCGAGGATAGTATTATTCCGCCGAGAATAGTGTTTTTTTTAATATTTTATTTGTTTTTGGAATATCCAGGGATTTAACCCACATCTTGTACCTGTACTTATATTCCCAACAACACATACACATACACAAGCTAACAATATAACCAATAGCATGAATTACAAGTACCAAGGCCGATAATATGTCAAAAACCAACTAAATGAGAAGTAAAAAGGTCAAAAACATCCCATTAATCTAAACTAAACTTTATCAAACATCTCATTAAGCTAAATTAAACTAAATGTCAAACCGCAACAAAACCAAAGTAATGACAAGGTTTAAGCTACAATACATAAAAAATAATATAAACTACAAAATAGTCTAACTCAGAATGTAAACTAAGTCAAAAATAATGTAAACTACAAACGAATGTAAACTAAGTAAAACTAGTAGAGCCCTCGGTATGAGGAGGATCATCGGGCGGGCGTCGACGCTGCTCTGGAGTATAAAAATCGCCACCATCATCATCTCGTTCGTCAATCCGCTCGTCACCCTGTTGATATAATATAATGTCACTCATTAGTCCATATATATGATTCAATTAAAGATAACTAAATGAAAATTAAATTACATGCAGAATATATATTTGAATTTAAAATGAATAGTATACCTAAGTAGTCGAGGGCTGACTCAACATCGGCCCAAACGCGTCCTCGACTAAGGTAACCACCATCCGAACAATCTCGTCGCGTATCGCGTCCCACTGCTCCGGAGGGATACCCGTACTCTTGGCGGTGGCACCAACTGCAACGTCTTGCGCAAGCTGATGGAGGCAAGATTGGCTGGGCAGGTCCTAACGATGAAACAGTGGATCGGTCTCAAACCTCTCCGACACCGCAACCATAACACGATAGAACAAAGTATCGTCTAAGCCAGCGCCCGTATGCGATGGTCCCACGGGGTCTCTCGAACTCTGACCCTGGCTAGAGCCTACAAAAATAAATATAACATGAATAATATGGAGCATTTTCTTTATTCATAAACAAGAAATAAACTAAAAATATTATACCTCCTTGCAGTGTATAGGCTGGTATCCTCGGTAACGCCAACACTCGATACCGGCCGCTAGTACTAGTGGGAGTATCTTGGGACGCGACCCAAAGAGTCGTCTCCTCGTCCTGAGATAAACTAATCTCGGACGGAGGGACGGTGAAATCTAACGTCTCAGGATCGCCCCTAGCAGCCTTCAACTCCGCTATACGCTGGCTGCGGATTTTCTCAAACCGCTCCTATAATTTGATATATGTACATGTGAGTTATCTTGGTATCATCATATAAATTACGTAATATTATCCTGAATAATATTTATTATAGTAAATGTATTACCCGTATAGCTAGTGCTGCTGGAGACATCGTCGACCCCGAAGTAGAGCCCTTCGGCGTATGGACTCTATCCCAGAACTCCATCATAGTAGGAGGTCGGCCCAAGCTACTCCGCATGGCCTAAATCATATACATTAAGTAATATCACCTTAATTTACTATAGTTGCAGTTTAATATTAAACTAAACTAAAGGGAAATACATACTGTGACACCCCCAAATCCGGTACTTCCATTTTCACAAGATTTGGTGTTCACGATACAACATCATCTATCTATCTACCCATAAATAAATGCAAACCATGCAATAGATAGAAATAATAATAAATATCCCCTTATGGGGTTACATCAACTACATAATAAATAAATCCCAGGTTACTCTAACCTTAAACATCTGTGCGGAATCATAAACAAATAAGTCTTAAACAATATCATTAACTTAAGTCTTAAACAAAATATATCATCGTATAAAATAACAAGTCTTCATTACTTGCTAAGCTTTCCCTTGCCTTTACTAGTGGAAGGTTCGTCTGCTCTTTCGTTCTTAACTGCAATGTTATTATTATGCAAGAGTGAGCACGATTGCCCACAAGTATAATAATGAAAACAACAATATAATAACATGCGAGGAAAATAATAACTTCGAATATAAAAGCCCAACTTTTGAATCAAGAATGAATAACAAGAATCAAAAGAATTTCTGAGGGTTATAAGACCTTGAACTATGTCCTAGGTTGCCAAGGGTTATACTTGAAACCTTTAACAGTCATAAGACTATGGACCTTTCTTCTCGTACTTAGGGGGATCAGCCCTTAGTACCATACTGTGCACAATATCATAACGCTAAAGCGTAAATAATCCCCTATACAGGGTTGTTCATCTCAGTTTGACATACGAGTCCGCACCAAAGGAAGTTTGGTTTGGATAATTCATCAAGGGTTCTAAAATTTAGAACGCTCATCAACTATGAACTAGTCGAATCAAAAAGGGTTCGCTAGTCTAACAAGGTTTAACAATAATTGATAACTTAATTGAATAGAATCTCAAAAGGTATACAATAGAATAAGTATTGTATAACAACATTATGCTTGAAAGATTTATAAACTTTAATATACAAAACAGACTTGATCAATAATAATGAGAAATTGCTCAATGTAGAAAGGTGAATTAATCAACTTATATAACGATAACAAGTAGGGTTAGGAAACTTGTCTCGTGCGTAGATTACACTTTAACTAAACTCGTTCTTTGATTTAAATCCTACATATCAATTACGTTCACAATACCAGTCAATTACAATGTACTAAACATCATAAGTTATTCTTTGTCTAATCTCGAATTTATGACTATACTTTGTCAATTACTACACTTATTGTTAAAAATTAGATTTCACGAACAATAAGCTAACAATGCATTCGATCATTCAATTTACATGTAATTGTGTTATGGACGTGTTAAGAATTTATTTTAACACCTTATTATATGTCTAACAAGTTTTTATGTTCATTACTATAAGTTACTAACACGTTGCTAGACTTGAACATTTAAAAAAAATATTTTCTGGACATTCTGCTAAGTGGCGCTGCGACGCCACTTTTGTACTGAGTCTTGGCGCTGCGGCCTGGTATTTGGCGCTGCGGCGCGAGAAATGAACTGGGAGTTGGCGCCGCGACGCGAAACCCCAGACTCTGAATTTTCAGTTCGCGAAGAACACATAATTCAGCGAAATCAACACTTCTTAAACACTAATTTCACCAAATTACACATACCCACATGTTATAATTCATATATAATCATTACCCAACAATTATAGAATGATTTTAACCCATTAAAACATATAATTACAAAATTAAAATATGCAAATTGTACTGTTCTTGATGTTCTTGAAGGTTTTGAAATTAAAACATGAAAATTGACACTACGGATACATTATAACACCGAATCCGTTCATTTAAACGTTGGTCTCTTCGTATCAACATGTATAATAAAATAAGGGTGTAAAATTTACGAAAACATTTATGTTTGACATACTAAAATCACGTATAAGGCCATAAGGCCAAAATCCAAACTCTATAAATTTTGAAATAACAAGTCATCGTATAACGACATGTTTTATGATACTGATGATATGGTCTACATATATATATATATATATATATATATATATATATATATATATATATAATCAAATACAATTTGATAAGACATAACACATGTACAACCCATAATCATTACTCCTATCCCAATTACAGAGGTTTAAATCAAAAATTATGAAACTCATATTCATGGAATTTAAATGACGTAAAATAGAAATTGGGTTAGAGAGAATTACCCTGATTGTAGAATATAGATTAGTAGGTTTATATGCTTTTCAATTCTTCACTCTCAATTTCCTTCAGTTAACTCTGTGAGATTCTCAATCTTTTTCTCTGTATATTTTCTAGACTTAGCAATAATGAAAGGAATAAAGAGAAGACGTATAATAACTAAGCCACCTGATGCATATAATGGTCAGTTACTTCAATAGTGGATAACTGCTTCCAACTCCCCATAGGGCCTTGTTTGGCTAGCAAGAATAGATTTCAAAACCATTTAACTTAATAAAACCTTTTATCATAAAGTTTAATTAATGTCACACTCCTTATAAAATAAATCCAATATTTTATTTAATTTATTTTAAATAAAATATAACAAATTCTCATAAATTCATATAGTTACATAATTAAATTTTTTATTAATAAATAATGTCAAATTATTAACTCTCTAATTAATAATTAAATTAATTAAAATACATTAGGCTTATTTAGTATTTCTTTTAATACAATAAGCTCACATAATCACAAACTTCGATAATAAAATTTCTCCACATTAATTTAATAAATATGACACATATAATTAAATTAATCTCCCACAATTGTATCAAATAATTATTTAATTCAATAATTAAATTATCGAAATATATTTATTTGATTCAATAAATATTAAAAATTAATTTACAAAAATCTCGTTTGTCACACATACTACCTTAACCTCCTGAAACGACTGCGAGCTAGAAGTATGTACAACTCGCAGATTGCCTCGATCTTCTTCATCTGCTCTAACTTGGTCTTGAACGCGGCATCATCCCAGTACGCACATATCGCAGCCCATGCTGGATCTGATACTGCCGACGGTTGATGCTATCGCAAAGTAGTCCCGGGCGATTCTTCTACCACCCGTACTTCCCTCTGTCGCATCTCGTACAGCTTGCCGACATAATTCTTCGAGATGTGGGCAATGATAACGGCGTCACCATCCGCCTCAGTGATGCCGGTCTCGTATCTTTAGTATCTCTATCAAACAGACATAACATACATATAATTAATTATTTGAACAATATGTAAATAACATGGACCATGATTTAATATATGTAATTTGACTTACGTGAAACTCCCACAACACTGTCACCATGAAGCCGGCATTGTAATGCGAGTACTGGCTAAATCGCATACAACCAGTAGGTGATATTACCTCTCAAAAAGATACATCCATCGATATTACACCGGTCCTCCAAGCTTAACTTCATATAGCAGATGAATAGGCAAATGCTCCATCGAGTCAAAGAACCCTGGAGGTAAGATTATTTCGAGCTTACACATTGTCAACACTATATTTTTCTCCATCTGCTCCACATCACTGTACCTTATAATAGTATAGCAAATATCCCAAAAGAAATTTGAAAGTGCGGTAAATGCATCATTAATATTCCTCGGTAATACTTCACGAAAGGCAATTGGAATCAACTTCTGCATGAATACATGACATTCATGACTCTTGAATCCGGTAATTTTCAACTGCTCAACCTTAGTACATCGAGAGATGTTAGAAGCATAACCATCTGGTAGCTTCAATGCACTAAGCCACTTGCAAATGTTTTTAACCTGTTGCCTGGTAAGACAAAATGGAGCTCTTGGTTTTGAGTTGTTAGGACTAAGCCACAATTCCCGCCTGATGTTCATTTCCTCAAAGTCTTTACGTGATTTATCATTGTCTTTTGTTTTACCACTCGTATCTAGCACAGTGTAAAACAAGTTCTCGAACACATTTTTCTCCGTATGCATGACATCTATGCAATGACGAAGTGCAAGTGTGCCCCAGTATGACAACTTAAACTAAATGGGCGAGTGTGTCCAATTATGAGCATTACCGTACCCTATTGCTCTCAACTAACCATGCTCCTTCCCAGGTGTTGGAAATGTCAAATCATTTAGCCATCCCAGTACATCGCTGCCCGATAAGCGACCAACAACCCCCTTCTTTTCTGTTTTCCTATTGAACTGTGTAGACATCTTTCTATAACTGTGCTCAACAGGCAAGAACCTTCGAGTAGTTCCAAAGAAACTAGTTTTTTGTCCATGACACAGTTGTGTGCCCTGCACATCCCCCATACAGACTGAACATGACAATTTACCATGGGTCGACCAACCACTGACCATCCCAAGTGCCGGAAAGTCAATGATAGTCCACAACAAGGCTGCCTTCATCAAAAAATTATGCCTGACAGATTTATCAAAAGTTTAAACCCCTGTTTCCCACAACATCTTAAGTTCATCGACTAACAGTCTAAGGTACACGTTGATGCCTTTTGTAGGACTCTTATCCCCCGTTATTAGTAAAGTCAATAAAAGATACGGATCCCTCGTGCACATTGACGGTGGAAGATTGTAAGCTACCATAATCACTGGCCAAACAGAGTATGGCTGACTAAAATTATTAAACGGACAAAATCCATCTGTAGCCATGCCAAGCCTGACATTCCTAACATCGTCAGCCTAGTCAATATTCGTAGGGCCATACGCATCAACCAACATCTCCACGACATCATAGCTATCTGGCTGGTCTACAGTACTGTCTAACAGTTCTCTAAACTCAACTGATTCCCCATGATGAATCCATACCGAATACCCATCCACAAATCCACGAGAATATAAGTCAAATTTCACTTCATCGACAGTCTTCCATACCATGTTCTTACACTTGAGACACGGGCATCTCATCTTTCCGTTCAGATCATCAGCATATTCTATTGCTTTGTTCATAAAATTAGACACTCCGTCACGGTACGCATCAACTAATCCCCTCCCATCAATCTTTATCCTACAGTACATCCAACTTCAGTCGGCATCCATCTTTAATTGAAGAAATTACCCAATTAGATCAAGAATAATCATGAATGTGGTCCAAGCATGAATTTAGTTTACCTAGTTTATATCTCCACTCTATAGGGGTTAGGCTTCTATCCCGTTCCTTGATGCGTCTCCTCACTAGTGCCAATCTTAAGCACATTTCTACTATTTTTTAGAAATTTTCAGTAGCACCTCCCCATGGTCTCTAAGTACACGAAATAGACCAAGAAAACTTAGTCTAAGTATGCACTCGGAGAACATATAGAGACACCAGCTGAAAGTTGCTCAAAATTTATAAAACGCACCATGTACATTGGCACCGACCTAAGTGAGAGACATAGCATCCAGTAACAGTCCCAAACTAGGGACTATTCGACATTCACTCCTAATGAGTGAATGTCGAACAAGTTTCTAAGTTGACACCTCCAAAACATGTATGCATTCATCAAGATAAACTAAGTATATAGCAATTGCTTAGTTTGAACGATATGATCTGGTTCCTATATTTTATTATAGGAACCAGATCATATCATTCAAACTAAGTAAATGCTACTTAGTTTATTTTGCCAATGAAAAAATAAGTAAGTGCTGCTTAGTTTATTAAAAATTGCACCCCAACTAAGCAAATGCTACTTAGTTATTAATTGTATTTAAGTGTACTTAATTTTATTTAATTGTATTATATTATATTGCATCCAAACTAAACAAATGTTACTTAGTTATTAATTGTATTTTATTTTATTTTATTGTATTTTATTTAATTTTGATTTTATTTAACTAAGTAAGTGCTACTCAGTTTAATTATATTTATTTTGTATTATATTATATTATATTAAATTAAGACAATTTTTTTTAATTTAATTTAACTTAATTTAATTCGTATTATCTTAAATTAAATCATATTTTTGTTTTATTTTATTGTATTTTATTTAATTTTTACTTTATTTAACTAAGAAAGTGCTACTCAGTTTAATTATATTTATTTTGTATTATATTATATTAAATTAAATTAAGTCAATTTTTTTATGAATTTAATTTAATTTGTATTATCTTAAATTAAATCATATTTTTATTTTATTTATTTTATTTTATTTTATTTTGATTTTATTTAACTAAGTAAGTGCTACTCAGTTTAATTATATTTATTTTAAATTAAATTAAGTCAATTTTTTTTTAATTTAATTTAATTTGTATTATCTTAAATTAAATCATATTTTTATTTTATTTTATTTTATTTTAAATTATTTATTTTAATTTAATTTAATTTATTTGTATCTGTATTATATTATATTATAATATTTAATTTATTTAAATTTTATTATATTAAATTAATTAAATTTAATTAATTTAAATTTAATTTGTATTATATTGTATCATATTTTTTATTTTATTTTATTTCATTTTAAATTTAATTAAATTTTTATTATATTATATAATTTAATATTAAATAATTTATTTAAATTTTATTATCTTAAATTAAATTAAATCAATTTTTTATTTAATTTAATTTAACAAAATTTGTATTATATTATATAGTTTAATTTATTTGAATTGTATTTTGGAATCCGGCAAGGTGGTGGTGTGGGCGGAGTAATGAGATGATGGAGTTTTAGTAAGAGAGAGAATGAGAGTGACTGTGAGAGAGAGAGAGAGAGAATGAGAGGGTGAGTGACGAGAGGAGGCGCTGGAGAAAACATTCTGATTAGATTTTCAATCATTATTCTCGACGGAACTCCGTCGAGGTTACTTCAGTCGACTTTAACTTACTTTCGACGAACTATTTCGTCGAGGATAACACATATTTCGTCGATTTTATACTCGCGCTGGCGGGAAAGCTTGGTGTCAAGTAGGGGGGCTTAATTTCGACGGATATCCAGTGAGGATACATTAAGGTCGACTGATGTAAGCTCAACGAAATATTCAGTCGATAGTAGCTTCACGTCGACTGGATGTGTTCAGTCGAGATTACTTCCGTAGAAAATAAAGCTTTTTCTTGTAGTGTTTCCGGTAAAGGTGCCATGTAATGACTATGTTATTTCCTAAACCGATATTGTAACGACCCCAAAATCTATACAATTTAAATCCCGACTTCAGTCGTTAACCATACATTCAACCTCTAAATAATACATATTATTCGATGTTAAACTTAATAAAATTGCGAAATAATTAAAACTTTTATACATTTCCTTCTTTCTTGCCCTGAATCGCAACCTTTACATTACATCTCTTTGCTTCAATCTTATATCATGAATCGTTACAACAAAATGACTATACAAAGCCTTACATCATAACTACATATCCATATACATTGGATAGCTCAACTTACAATTCAACAACATGCTACGTTCAAAATATAAAATACATTTCTCATAAAATATAAGTAATCTTCGTGAATATAGATCTTTATAACTCACATAGCACGTATCTTTACCTTAAAATCTTGACCTGCAAAAGTGGTTATTTGCAAGAGTGAGCTCGACAGCCCAGCAAAGTTTAACAGTTTTCATGCATCACAGAACACATAATAACATGCTCGACATACATCTCATTAAAGTAACATGACATACATGCTTTTAATAAACATAACAAATATAAAGATTGAGTTCCTTACTTAATTATCATTACTTAGCCAAAACAATGCAATCATATATTGACTTTAACATTTCATGATTTCAACATGTATAACATATCATGCAATTTAAAATAGTTCATCAAGTCCACGTAGAAAACAGGAATCGAAAGACTTGCCTTGATCGTTGTTTACCAATAACAGTTTAACAGCTTACAGCTATCTGCACTTCACATGCCCTACGCAATTATATAATCATACACATCAAATATTAGTCACATAACAACACATAGTAATTGTAATGTAAACTCTACTCTATGTCTCATAATCTTTCCTATTAATAAATACACAATGTTCAACTTAATTGTGTTAACTTTCAACTTATATCTCACTGTATTTCATATTCGCAGTTCATTCAAGTGCTTAAGTCTTGCAAGGAATACTTATTAGCTTTATATTAAATCCATTCCTTATCTTATAATATTCATTTCATTTGAATTAAAACACTTTTTAAGTTCATTAACACTTGGCACGGCGTTTCGACGTTCATTCGTCACACGCCCGATTTGCCTCTTTTGTGTATGCTTACTATGGTTCTATAACTCATCTAATACATCATATATTAATGTTAAGCATCATTATATTTACTAACATTCATGTTTTATAACTTAGGACATCATCTTTTATGGTCTGGAGCACTACACATGCATATGTGCATGCCCGACACCCTCCGATTGCCTCCGAAAACACAACAGTCCTACAAATGACCATTTTGACCCATCCTAATGACCTCAACTTGAAAAACTTAAACAACAAAAGTTGTAAGTCTACTCTTTCCCGTTTCGGAGCATCTTGAATCACCTCAATTGGAGTTCGTATGAGGACGTTATGACTATTTTACTACAGGAGGTCAAAACTGTCCAACTCAGGCTACAAATCCGGCGCTGGGGCGCAAGGACTAGGCTATACAGTGGCGCCGGGGCGCGAGATTGGTGCTGGGGCGCGAATTTCAGCGATGGGGCACGAACTTCTGGCGCTAGGGCGCGAATTTTGGAGCCGGGGCGCGATTTTTGGCGCTGGGGCTCTAATTTTGGCGCTGGGGCGCCGAAACTTGCAGAACCCAACCACGAAGAATAGAATAACTAAACTCTGGACTAATTACTATTGCTAACATCTAAATTAGGACGTAAAACTTATAAAGATTACTCATAAACATTTAATTATCATACATATACCAATTTAGCACCACTTAACAACAATTTTAGAAAACTTAAATCCTTGAAAGCACTATTTTTAAACCAACAATACTCCATAACTGTAAGACCCCAAATTATTAATAAATTAAATTTAATTTCCTCTATTTATTATTCTGAAATAGTAAGGGTTGATTTGATTAATGTGGTCAGTTATGGGTAAAATGCGCAAATATTTTAAGTAAGTAAGTGGTTATAAAATATTCATTGTTGTCGGGGAATATTCGCTTGGTCGTGGAATATTCTTACTGTCGGAGAATATTCGTACGACGGCGCAGTCTTTTGTGGGCCCCATAACGGAAAGCGATTGGATGAAGAAAACGACAAAAATAAGTTGTTTATAAATAACGGCATAGTTGTTACCGTTAATACTGTTGGAATACCCGGTGGTTAAAACACAGTAATACGCGTTGTTACACAGTAGCACACGGTATTGCACCAATTATTGATTCTTACATAAGAAGGCACTACCCAACAATTGTTACAGTAATTACTGTTCAATATTGTATTTTATTGATTCAATAATTGCTGCGTTGATATTTTATATTACTGTTGTTTTAATAATTGTCACTACACAGTATTTTCTATTATCGGAACAATAATTCATATTATCTGAATAATATTATTAGATAACATTATTGGCAATGTCTATAAAGTTCTGTCTAAGGAGAGGTTTGGTCATCTAATTGCGCGCCAGTAAGGAAAGATCCTTATTGAAAAGCCCCCTCTTTCCTGGGAACGGCCTGGTTGCCAGTACTGTGATTCTGTAATATTATTTGTGTATAATTAATTATTGATTTATATGATGAGAAAAATATTGATTTTATTTGGATATAGATGGAGAAAATTTTTAATGTGACAATTGTTGAAAATTAATATTTTATCTTTTTCTGATAAAATAATTCATTTAAATATATTATTTTAATAATATATTGATGATGATATTTTTATAATGAATGTGGGATATATGAGTATATGAGGAGGAAGAGTATTTTTATGGCATTAAATGATTAACACATATTTTGTGTGTTGGTGGACACAATTCTTGACCGAAAATTTATTATTGACTGTAAAATCGTCCGTTTATGGATTTCGGTCAATTTCTGTTTGGAATTTGGAAAAACTTTCTTCTGCAAAGTTGTAGAGAATTGAATTTCCTATAAAAACTCGTGAGATTCGAATTTTCTGATAAAAGGGCTCTTTATTTTGAATTATTGAAGTTCTGAAGTTCCGAAATAATTGGTTTTTGAAAGTTTTAATTATTCTTATTTACAAAATCGTTTTTTTTGCTTGGTGGGCTGCATTAAACATGTGCAATGAGCTGAAATCAGATTTCAAGAGGTGGGCTTGACAATTTTGTAAATATAAATATTATTATATTCAATTTTCTGCTTTGGTGTTGTAAGCATTTTCCTATAAATAGGGTGCTTAGGTTAGAATTGAAAATCACACCAGAAACACAAGTTTCTCTCTCTTTCTCTCTCTATATTAGTGAGTGTATTCTTGTGAGTATTCTAATACTTTGAGTATTGCTATACGGTGTAAGTTCAAGTCATAACCTATATCCGGTGTTTCAACTAGAAGTACTGTTTTTGCTGAGGTAAGGGATGTTATTTTATTTGAAAATGATATTATTTCTTCAATATCATTATGCCGAAATATTAGCTAGAAATTTTTATCAAATTTTTAACTTTTCATGTCGGAGTTACTATTCATGAATTACTATTCACGAGTTATTATTCACCGAAAAATAAATTTTTTTTTCTTTTCGTCCAAAATATATATTCTGGATATTAGCTTTGATTGTATCCATGTTTTGATCATTCTTAAATTTTACTCCACTATGATTATTTATGAGGTATTTTTAGACATGGAATAGCTGAAATACGAATCCTTAATATTTATTATTTTGTTTCACTGGATTCGTTTCCTTAAAAATATTTTTCATCATCCTCAGTCCTAAATGATGATATAAATGAATATCTTTGGCCTGTAGTACAAAGATTAATGATTTTTGATGAATATCTTTGGCCCGTAGTGCAAAGATGAACAGGTGTTGAGGTGAACATGACCAACTGATGAATATCTTTGGCCTATAGTGCAAAGATGACTATTTGATTCAAGATATTTATTGATTGATATTACAGGGATAAAATGTTGATGACGGGCTTTTAAATTCATAGATAATCGTAGATTTCATTCTCTACGTAACTTTTCTATGAATTATTATTTTCCGCTGCGAATATTGATTTAAAACTTGTTGTCTATTGTATTCTATTAAATTTTTCCCTGTTGAAGACTAACGATAATTTGTTGTATATTATCTTAGTCATAATATTCTTTACTGGGCTAGTTGAGCTCACCCTTTTCCTTGTTCCACTTTCTTTTCAGGAGGCGAGAATGTAGCGAGTACTAGTCGGGGTGTGGAATGATGGTTCAAGACAGTTGTTTTAGTAGTCCTCACTATTTTGTAAAATAGTGTATCAATAAGTATAATGAGTTCTTAGTTGAGTATGAATACTGTCTAGATGACAATATTTGTATTTAAACTCACAGTATATGTGTTGTCGTATTTTGCACGACAATTGTAATAATAAAGTTGTAGTTATTTTCTGTACCATGTATTTGACGACTCAGAATGGGTTGGATGGATTGGACCTATTTTGGGGGCGTCACAATAACCGACGTTTGTTTACACAGTGAACACTGCCATCCTACCAATTTGATTCCTTTGAACCATGTTCTGCTTTACATCTTACTCAATTACATATACAAGTTTCAATTTCATAACTAGCATAAAATCGAATATAGAACCTTTGATTTTCCACAACTCACATTCATAAGTATATGTTCATTGTAAAAACTATTTCTTTCTTAAAAACGTAAATTTAGCCTACAACATATACATATGATACTTATAACATTACTTATACCCATAATTTCATAATCAACTAGTAAAGCATGGTTTATAGATAATTTTTGTAAAGAACTTTGTCTTACAGTCAAATGCAGAAATACAGAGACAATCAAATTATAACGTAAAACATATATGTTTAGTTTTTAAAACATACCTCTAGTTGTTTAAGAAACCCTTGCTAACACTGAAAATACAGAACTCAGAACTTTCTCTCCAACCCTTGACAATCTCTCTCAAAACCCTCTTGTCTCTAACTTTTCTCTCACAAAATTTCTTCCATTTTCTTACTTAGGCATTAGCCAAATAGATTATACGTAGAAAATAAAATCAACGTACTAATTTAAAACGTCTAAAAACTGACGCTACTAATGACCTTATTAAATTAGCAGTTACCAAATTAATATATATTATTTATATTATATTATTAATAATTCAAAATTTAAAATCCAAAAACCATAAGGCTCCGTTTTGCAAAACTCTTTAAAATTAAAGAATTAATATATTTAAGTCTTGTTTGAAAAAATAAATTTATTTTAATAACTACTAATAATATAGTTATTTGTCACACTTCTAATTAATTAAGTTTTCATACTTAATTTAATTAATTCTAATAACAATTCATTGCATAATATAATAATTTATTTAATCATTATAAACTCTCTAACTTAATTATTGAATTAAATTAGATTACTATTTCAAAATAATTACTTTCCTTAACTCATTAATTATTTATTAAACAAATAAATAATCAAATCACACCAAATCAATTAAACAAATACTTATTCAATGATAAACACATCCATTAAATATTTATATAATTTAATAAATATTTAAATATTATAATAAAAATCTGGATTGTTACATCATTCCCTCCTTACAAGGATTCTGTCCTCAGAATCACAACTCAAGCCACTCATTCGTTACAATCTTCCCTACTTACAAAGATTCTGTCCCCAGAATCGAAGACACAAATAACTTAGAGAAATCTTTCATCATTTTATCTAAATATTGATTTTATATTACTACTACATTCATTACCTAACAAATTCTAGGTTTCATTTCATAACTTTCATTTAAACTCAATTATATTTTGAGTATTATATATCGTTTAACCCATTCATTTCCTTTTCTAAGGATCGTTCTCATAAACACTCGGGAATCGCTATCATAAATACTCGGGATATTACATTCACCCTTTCTTCTAAGAATTTCGTCCTCGAAATTTTATTTATTAATTTTTATTCATTCAATCTATCAAAGTAGATTTTTACGTCACTACTTCATTCATTCATTGGCTTCTATAACCACTTTCTTTCCACAAATATCATTTTACAATTATTAAACTTTTCTATTAAAAGTTTCACATTATTCTTTGATAACTCATACCCTTCTCACTTCAAAATCTATTTTCTCACTTATTCAACATACTCATCATTCAGTGTTGCATTCTACGACTTACTTCTTTCTAATGAATATTTTCCTTTTTCACTTACATCTTGCAGAATAACAAGAATCTTCCATAATTGTTCAATAATTGGGAAGTAGTATGAATAACTCAGGAATATAAAAGATTCCAAATTATGCCGAGGGTCACAAGACCATGAACTCTATTCTCTAGGTTTAATAGTGCTTCACCTTCGGTTCTTCACACTTTAAACCCTCTTTGGCAGAATGTTTATCAATCACAAAGACTGAAAACACCCTCCGCAAGTACTCTAGGTGATTAACCTATTGTACATGTATTGTGCACAAACATTTCAGCGCAAAGTATAAACTAAGCGTAACCTCTAATAAAAAAGTTGTTCATCTCAGAATTTGGAGTGCAAGCATTCAACTGAGGGTCTAATGACCACGAACCATGTCCACAGTTATAAGTAATGTTTCAACTTTAACTTTTATAGTCATACGACTATAATGACTTCAAGGTACTTAGGGGATCAATCCTTTGTACATGTATTGTGCACAAACATTTCAGCGTAAAGTATAAACTAAGCGTAACCCCTAATAATAGGGTTGTTCATCTCAGCTTTTTAACATCTGAATCCGCACCAAAACCATTTGGTTTGGCATAACTTCTCAAGAAACTCTTGAATTTCATGAACATCTTTCAATATTTGTCTAGCTGAATCAAATAGCATAGACCTCTACAATAACTCGGACATTAACCGAAATATACATATACATACATACATATGTATTCTCATATCTTAAAGAAATCTCAAAAATCTTTTTATGACGTCACGATACCGCACTGTATTTACAGTCCGTTGAGGATTCCGTCATTTGGTTACTTTATCATACTACATCATACCATAGTGGGCTGATGATCCTTAGATCACATCCAACACTAGGTAATACTGCATTGATGACTCCATCGTTTTTATCATCTTTGCACCAGGTTACATGATGCATTAATGATATAAAATACATTTTGATATATTGCAAATCATTTTTGTCTAGCCGAAGTAATTAGCATAGACATACGAATAACAGTATTATTGTTAAAACTCATTGGTTCCATCATTTGATCCAATGTTTTTCAAGAAAATAAAAGTGTAAACATCAGCACAAAGTCAATAAATTTCGAAAGTCTAGCATAGCTAGTAGATTTAGAATACTTATGCTTCCACCATTAACTCCACTTTCTATAACGATCCATTGCTTAATAGGTCTATCTATTCCTATCATCCTCAATACTACATTCACGCTTAATTATACCCTAGTTCATCAAACTTACCACACGTTATGAGTTCAGGAACTTGCCACAATCATATGAGTTTAAGAACTTATCCTAGTCAGACCATAGGCGTCCATTCGCTGAGGGGTTCAAAAATATACCATATAATTATGAGTCACGAACCTACCATAAGTATGAGTTTTAAGAACTCGCACTTAATCTTATAATATTCTCTAACTATACTCTGCCTATTTGTTATACACATAAGAAAAGAATCACCTTCTTAACAGGCATATAGCAAATAGCGCAACATGAACATTCCAATGATTATCAATGTGATAAACTGAGTGTAAGCACAAAACCCACGCCCATACAAAGATTTGTACAACTCAGCCATCACAGGAGTCCTCAATTGAAATCCCACCTAACTCTGTCTTTCTTTTAACTTGCTCTTTGCTCGATACGAATTCCTCATATCACATCATCTATAACTCCTCATGAGTTATCTCGTACTATATCATAGTACATTATCTTCATAACATCAAGCTACAATCATTCAAACATTACAGACCATCTTTCTTTTATAACTTAAATAGATCACGTCGTGACCTTATTCTATAATCATCTCTCTTAAAATTCTTTTGTTAACTCGTGATCGTTTTGTTTTACGTTCCTCATTCTTTTTCTTTTTCATCATTTACGACATTATTCGTTATCTTGGCTATTGGAGTTAGGAAACTCCCATTTCTTATCTTTATATCTCTTTAAGATTCTTCTTTGAATCTTCTTGTTTATATAACAATTCTTCCTTTAAGAATTCTAACTTCATTTACATCGCTTAACATTTCATTCGAGTTCTACACTTTCATCATACACATCCATTTTCTACACTTGGTACACATCGAGTCTCTAACAGTTTCAGTATGGTACGCTGAGTGGTTTCCCACAAACAACCAACAAACTAGGTTTCGAGTTGCTAGTTCGTATATACCTTCGCTCTATGAAGGAATCGTTTAGCCTAAATACCATACATCAACTACTAAAGAGTACAATTGCACCATACTTAGATATAACTCTCTTTTCTTAACTTCTTTATCATTCTCTTTTTATAGACATTGTCTATTTATTATCACCTTACATCCTTATTATTGGAGTTGGATAACCCCGCATTCATATTCCTGATAACTCTGCGAGATTCTTCTTTGAATCCTTTCACGCAAGTTTAAATCCCCTCTTTATAAATTACTTAAATTACTTCTTATTGTTCAAACTCTATTTGAGCTTATTCTTTCATTATCTTCACCTCTCTTCTCTAAGGTTATAGCCTACGGTACTCCTACCTAAGGCTTATAACCTACAGCTCTGATATCAACTGTAACAACCCCAAAATCTATACAATTTAAATCCCGACTTCGGTCGTTAACCATACATTCAACTTCTAAATAATACATCATTATTCGATGTTAAACTTAATAAAATTGCGGAATAATTAAAACTTTTATACATTTCTTTCTTTCTTGCCCTGAATCGCAACCTTTACATTACATCTCTTTGCTTCAATCTTATATCATGAATCGTTACAACAAAATGACTATACAAAGCCTTACATCATAACTACATATTCATATACATTGGATAGCTCAACTTACAATTCAACAACATGTTACGTTCAAAATATAAAATACATTTCTCATAAAACATAAGTAATCTTCGTGAATATAGATCTCTATAACTCACATAGCACGTATCTTTACCTTAAAATCTTGACCTGCAAAAGTGGTTATTTACAAGAGTGAGCTCGACAGCCCAGCAAAGTCTAACAGTTTTTATGCATCACATAGCACATAATAACATGCTCGACATACATATCATTAAAGTAACATGGCATACATGCTTTTAATAAACATAACAAATATAAAGATTGAGTTCCTTACTCAATCATCATTACTTAGCCAAAACAATGCAGTCATATATTGACTTTAACATTTCATGATTTCAACATACATAACATATCATGCAATTTAAAATAGTTCATCAAGTCCACGTAGAAAATAGGAACCGAAAGACTTGCCTTGATCGTTGTTTACCAATAACAGTTTAACAGCTTACAGCTATCTGCACTTCACATGCCCTACGCAATTATATAATCATACACATCAAATATTAGTCACATAACAACACATAGTAATTGTAATATAAACTCTACTCTATGTCTCATAATCTTTCCTATTAATAAATACACAATGTTCAACTTAATTGTGTTAACTTTCAACTTATATCTCACTGTATTTCATATTCGCAGTTCATTCAAGTGCTTAAGTCTTGCAAGGAATACTTATTAGCTTTATATTAAATCCATTCCTTATCTTATAATATTCATTTCATTAGAATTAAAACACTTTTTAAGTTCATTAACACTTGGCACGGCGTTTCGACGTTCATTCGTTACACGCCCGATTTGCCTCTCTTGTGTATGCTTACTATGCTTCTATAACTCATCTAATACATCATATATTAATGTTAAGCATTATTATATTTACTAACATTCATGTTTTATAACTTAGGATATCATCTTTTATGGTCTAGAGCACTACACATGCATATATGCATGCCCGACACCCTCCGATTGCCTCCGAAAACACAATAGTCCTAAAAATGATAATTTTGACCCATCCTATTGACCTCAAATTGAAACACTTAAAGTAACAAAGTTGTAGGTCTACTCTTCCTCGTTCCGGATCATCTTGAATCACCTCAATCGGAGTTCATATGAGGAATCTATGACTATTTTACTATAGGAGGTCAAAACTATCCAAGTCAGGCTACAAATCCGGAGCTGGGGCGCGAGGACTAGGCTATATAGTGGCGCCGGGCCGCGAGATTGGCGTTGGGGTGTGAATTTTAGCGTTGGGGCATGAACTTCTGCCGCTGGGGCGTGAAGTTTGGCACCGGGGCGCGATTTTTGGCGCTAGGGCTCAAATTTTGGCACTGGGGCACCGAAACTTGCAGAATCCAACCACGAAGAACATAATAACTAAACTCTGGACTAATTACTACTGCTAACATCTAAATTAGGACGTAAAACTTATCAAGATTACTCATAAACATTTAATTATCATACCTATACCAATTTAGCACCACTTAACAACAATTGTAGAAAACTTAAATCCTTGAAAGCACTATTTTTAAACCAACAATACTCCATAACCGACGTTTGTTTACACAGTGAACGCTGCCATCCTACCAATTTGATTCCTTTGAACCATGTTCTGCTTTATATCTTACTCAATTACATATACAAGTTTCAATTTCATAACTAGCATAAAATCGAATATAGAACCTTTGATTTTCCACAACTCACATTCATAAGTATATGTTCACTGTAAAAACTATTTCTTTCTAAAAAACGTAAATTTAGCCTACAACATATACATATGATACTTATAACATTACTTGTACCCATAATTTCATAATCAACTAGTAAAGCATGGTTTACAGACAATTTTTGTAAAGAACTTTGTCTTATAGTCAAATGCAGAAATACAGAGACAATCAAATTATAATGTACAACAAATATGTTTAGTTTTTAAAACATACCTCTAGTTGTTTAAGAAACCCTTGCTAACACTGAAAATACAGAACTCAGAACTTTCTCTCCAACCCTTGACAATCTCTCTCAAAACCCTCTTGTCTCTAACTTTTCTCTGACAAAATTTCTTCCCTTTTCTTACTTAGGCTTTAGCCAAATAGATTATACGTAGAAAATAAAATCAACGTACTAATTTAAAACGTCTAAAAACTGACGCTACTAATGACCTTATTAAATTAGCAGTTACCAATTTAATATATATTATTTATATTATATTATTAATAATTCAAAATTTAAAATCCAAAAACCATAAGGCTCCGTTTGGCAAAATTCTTTAAAATTAAAGAATTACTATATTTAAGCCTTGTTTGACGAAATAAATTAAAACTACTTTAATTTATTTTAATAACTACTAAAAATATAGTTATTTGTCACACTTCTAATTAATTAAGTTTTCATACTTAATTTAATTAATTCTAATAATAATTCATTGCATAATATAATAATTTATTTAATCATTATAAACTCTCTAACTTAATTATTGAATTAAATTAGATTACTATTTCAAAATAATTACTTTCCTTAACTCATTAATTATTTATTAAACAAATAAATAATCAAATCAATTAAACAAATACTTATTCAATGATAAACACATCCATTAAATATTTATATAATTCAATAAATATTTAAATATTATAATAAAAATCTGGATTGTTACAGATACCGGTGAAGGAGAAAGAAATCCTAGTTCCAGATCCCGTAATGGAAGAAGAGGAACGAAGAATTAAACATGACATCGTCAGAATGATGTCCAACGTACGCATCATTGTCCATGATGAACACACAAACAGATACACCCCAGATGATGATTGCCCAGACGTAATGGTCATCATTCGAGAGAAGGAGGACGATGACAGCCCCTCCATCACTGCAGTCCACCAGGACTTTGCCCTCAGCAATTGGAACAACACTCCTTGCATTGGTCGACAAGGGTAAAATGGGCAGAAAATCATTCTGCCATGCACATAGCAATAACTGCTTACTTTTTCTGTACGGTATTAGCTGTTACTTTTGTCATTATATGCTAACACTTTGTGTGATTGAACAGTTTTATATATTAAGTGAGAGCATTTTGGTTCAGGACTCTAAAGTTAGATGTGCCTAGACTTGCTGATGAGGTGCTTATTCTCCATAAGGACTGTAACTTTAATGTAAAGTTGAACTTAGACTTGATGGAAATACACGAGGACATTGAGGTGCCTCAGGAGATCAAAGAATGGGTCGAAGACAAACCCAAGCTAAATCTTGATCAAACCACCTCTTTTAAACCTCGAAACCTTAGAAAACCCCAAACAAATCCAAATTGGTACGGACCTCACTCCAAACCAAAGGAATGACATGGTTACTATTTTGACCCTATTCCAGGATGTGTTTGCATGGTCTCACGAAGACGTGGTCGATTTATCCACTGAAATTGTCATTCATCGCCTTCCCATTAGAGGAGGATTCAAGCCAGCCAGGTAGAAGCTCAGGCGATTAAAACCTGAGTGGAGGTTAAAAGTTAAAGAAGAAATTGTGAAACAATTTCAAGCCGGCATCATTATGGTGTCAACATACCCTGAATGGCTATCCAACATAGTCCCCGTGTCGAAACCCGGAGGAGAGGTGCGGGTTTGCGTGGATTACAGTGATTTGAACAAAGCTTTTCTCAAATATAGCTTTCCCGTCCTATTCGTCCACATATTCATTGACAATACGACTCAGTATGACATATAGTCCTTTGCGGATTGCTTTGCGGGGTACCATCAAATCATGGTTTCTGAAAAGGATCGTGAGAAAATGACGTTCATCACTCCTTGGGTAACCATTTGCTACAGACAATTGTCATTCGGTCTCATCGATGCCGGAGCTATCTATCAGTAAGCCATATGGCTCTTTTCCACGATCTAATGCATAAAAAAAAGAGAAAAATGAAAAAAGAAAAAAAATTAAAAATAAAAATAAAAAGAAAAAAGAAAAAAAAGAAGAAGAAAAAAAAAAGAAAAAGCTCTTCAACAGGTTCTACAGTTGTTGCCTTACCATCCGCAGGTTCTACAGATGGCTTCGGAGTTTGAAAAAAACTCCTTCCTCCACATTCCTCGAAATAGAAATAATTTTGCGGATACGCTAGCAACCTTGGCCTCCTTGATCAACATACATGACAAGGAAGACATGCCAAGCCTCACATTTACCCAACAAAAGGCTCCAGCCTATGGAAATTACATTGGAGAAGTATCGGATGAACTACCTCCCATCCAACACCTTTGATATCAGCATATCAATGAGCACTTACAAGATAGATCTACACTCGCTAAGGCGAGCCCGACTAAAAGAAGGCGGATCCATCGACTTATTATGAAATTCTACCTAAGCGGAGATGCACTCTACAAATGACATTTAGGACGAGGTCTCCTCAGATGTTTGGACGAGGACCAAGCTCAAAGGCTCATGGATAAAATCCATGGGGGATTATGTGGCCCACACATGAGCGGCCCTCTACTTGTAAAAAAGATCCTACAACAGAAAAGTTTGACTACGACAGTTCAAACAACACGACTTGGTTTTGAAGAAGATCATTGACAACTAAGCTCAGTTTAAAGGAAAATTTGCTCCAAACTGGGAAGGCCCATTTATTGTCAAGGAGGTATTGACAGGAGGCACTTTCAGATTGCAGGAAATGGACGACGATGAATTTTCGTAACTCATCAATTCGGACACCGTGAAACAGTACTATGTCTATGGTTACCATCAAGCGAACATCCTAGTTTTTGGATCTTCAGATCACCAGTCTTTCAGGTTCTTTAACTCTTTATTACATACAACTTCGCTTCACACTCATCTGCCCCATTAGGGACAAACACTTTTCTAACCAGCAGTCTAGTTTTGGATCACCAGATCCTTTATTTCCCGCAGGTTTTCAAAACCCTTCACACTTTCAGTTTATCCCACCAGGAATTAAACATTTCACACCTTCAATTTATACTGTACATAGGATTAAACTTTTCACCTGCAATCTGCCCTATATAGGGGAAAACTACGTCGACCTGATCTCCTCTTCAATAGGAGTACGTAGGCAACCATTTTACATGGCCTGGTCGCAATAAAATAAAAAATAACAAAAACATTTCTACACCTTTCTCCTTACAAAAACAAAAATAACAAAAACATTCCTACACCCTTTCTGCCACATACAGCGTTGAACCTCTTACACTAGGGGCGAACTACGTCGACCTGATCTCCCCAATACACGAGAGAACGTAGGCAGCCATGTTATATGGTCCAGTTTCACCACATAAAAAATAAAAATAAACACACTCATATCTATAGCCACATACAAAAATTAGTCCCAAGACACCAAAGATGGTAGGGAATACACACAGGTCAATGATCTATTCTAAAAATCCTGAGACATCTCACTATCCATCCATTAAGGAGGAGTTCAGAATACATCCAGATCACAAAGTCCTGGAAAAATAAGCAAATATCAAGCAAGTAACAAGGCACAACTAAAAGGGAAGTGAATCAACATATATTTCCCTACCATATATAATGTTGTTTGATATATACAATGCGTACTGTACATGACTAAATGGCTAAGCTAGTTCGTGCAGGAAAATACATGCCCACTTATAAATCAGTGTATATGCGGGCTATCAAGTCCAACATGGATTCCCTCTCAGAAGAAGGAGGTAACGCTGTGATCTCCTGCCCAAGGGTTTTTACATGAGCCAACAGATCCACCGCCAGCTACATGAGATATCTTGGGCAGATATAGTGCTATCCCGCTTAGCAACAGCTGTATCCCTATGAGTTAGAGCATTGTCTCTCTAACAGAGTGACATCTCTACCAGAAAGAGCTGTCAATATCAAATCCCAAATCCACCTTATGGTATAGAGGTAAAAGCTTCTTGCGATCTCGTCGTCTTCTCATCCATCTGTCAAAACAACTACCCCAGATAACAAGCGAGGCTGGGGCAATTTCAAAATTGGCGACAACCAGATACTGGGTCCCTTACAACAAGATTAGGGCAATCTCGGAAGCAGCGACAACTCAACACTAGGGCATTTATCAACTATTCTAAAGTGAAAAATGCACCAGTCAGTGCCATTAACATGGTCCATCATCATCTCAATGACGATTTAGATATTATTCACTCGCGATGAATCTCTGGCAACAACTTACAGAATGACTGGGGCATTTTGCGATTCCAAGAAATGGAAGGAACTTAAGACGAGATCAAGCCTCTCATCAAAAAGAAAGAGGACAACTCCTGAAAGAAATCATGGCGACATAAGCGTGCCCCTAAGAAAAGAAGGGGAGAATTCTCAAAAAAAATTATTAACTCAGGAGCAGAAGGCCAACGATAAAAGGTCTAACGAAGGAAATCTACACCATCAAACATGTTAACCTGCGTCAAGTCCTCATCAGTTGAGGCCTCTACACCGAAGTTCAAATATGGGCAGCAAAAGAATGAGCTGCAACCTCCAGGAATGTCAGCGGCATTCAAGTCATCAGTTCAGCCAATGTGCGAATCAAACGCTCAAGGAAATGGGAAACAAGCACCCAATAGCGAAAGGAAACTCCAAATCACCTCAAAATGGGGTGAATGTAATATCAGGCAGAGTCTGGCGAAGCAAACCTTGGAATATTACTTCAGCGATGGTGTCAGAAGATCCAGTATTCTAGAAACATTGGCATCAATTCAGCGCAACATCAAGACAGTTTAGCGATGAAAGCTTCGTATACCACTATTCGAGTGGGAACCAAAAAAGTTTGGCGATCAGCAGGGTAGGCACCGTTGCAAACTACCAACGAATACATTGGGAAGGTCTGGTGATTTCAGAACGTCATCCCCATCAGAGATGTGGAAAACATCTCAACTTATCATCATCAAACAAGCATCAGCGATTAAATGCCAAACCATTGGAGTCAACACCAACATAGGCATTAACAATGATTGGTAAAGGTAAACCGATTTGTGAAAGCATTTTAACATTCATCATAACATTCATTACATTGCGATTTGCGATATGCGATGTGCGAATTGCAAAGTGCGATTGGCTAAATGTGAAAAGCGAAGTGCGAAGTGCGAAATGCGATGTGCGATTTGCGACCTGCGATTTGCGAAAATATTTTAACATTCATCATAAACATTCATTACATTGTGATTTGCATCATTAGGAATACCATGTCATATTTCAAGTGTCTAGTAATCTTTATCATGTCAATTCCATTGCATTGTACGAACATGATAAAGAGGGGCATCTGTAGACACTCAAAATTTTCTTTTCCTGTTACTAACCATGCAGGAGGACAAAAGCGTCTTTTTCGCACTCCAGAGATAACCCTGGAGGACCATAACATTAATTTTAACCCCGGAGATAGCCACGGGAGATCCATTTTTCAACCCCGGAGATAACCCCGAGAAAACAGTTTCTAACCCCAGAGTTAACCCCGGGAAACTCAGTTTCAACCTCAAAGAAAGCCCCCGGGGATCAAGTTCAAAGCCTGGAGATAACCCCAAGAAGTCAAGTGAACCTCATAGATAACCATGAGGACATTCAGAGTCAACAACAGTTCAACCTCAGAGATAACCCTGAGAAAAGGCTGCTACAACTGCGTGAAAATCGGAGATTACCCCGGGAGGGGAAAATGGTCATTTTGCCAACTTAACTTCACTTTAAATCAAATACACTCATTTCAACTCATATTACTTCAAAAGAAGTCTCACAAGAACCATATCTTAAATTCGGAGCGAAAACTACGCAAAATGGCTCACCGGATTGCCTGACAGAAACTCGAAAATGCTATTTCGGTCACGGGCCCATCTTCCCGGAATCAAAAAAGGGCAAATCATATGTCAATATGTAGCTCTTGGAAAGAGCTTTCCGGAATGGTGTTGCACGCTTCCATTGGACTCCCGAATTGAAAGTTATGAACGACCGAGTGAACAGCGCGTTGTCTAAGTGTACGTACTTCGACACGGCAGGACCCACATTGCTGGGCATCTTGGGCATCTCAGGAAGCCACAGGTAGACCTACGACAC
Organism: Panax notoginseng; assembly: GCA_016801055.1. Lineage (NCBI taxonomy): Eukaryota > Viridiplantae > Streptophyta > Magnoliopsida > Apiales > Araliaceae > Panax > Panax notoginseng. The sequence continues at coordinate 74,258,904 of CM029021.1, forward strand.
CCCCCTCTATATTTATGGGGCTTGGGGTGGCCTTATTTGGAAGGAAAATGGCGAGGAAGCCCTGTCTAATTTGTTCTGTACACACTATAAACTGAGTGCTTTCTTATTTTAAATACTTGTGAGCTTATATTCCGTCATATTTTTACCGGTGGGAACCGAGTGTTCATCCACTTAAAGTTATAGAAGTCTTCTTTGGCAGTCCACTGTAAGCCTTCTTACACACTTTAAAGCCTTTCTTTTCATCTTTGTACACACCATTATTCACGTTGAGAGTCGTGTTGCGTGTGTATGCCCGGACTTCGGTCCGTGGTTTCATTTCAATTTATGTGTGTGTGTGTGTGTGTGTATATATATATATATATATATATATATATATATATATATATATATATATATAGTGTGTCGAACTCTGTTCGATGAGCTTTGTAACGATCGAGAAATTTGTAATTTGATTTAAATATTTATTGAATTAAATAAATATTTTTAATAATTTATTTATTTAGGAAAATAAAGAATTGATGAGTTGCGGTGAATTAATTTAGTAACTAAATTGATTAATAATTATTAAATTGAATAATGATGATAATTTTATCTAATGGATTTAATTTAAGGAAATAAATAAATTAAATAAAGTGATGTTTCTAATTTATTAATTAAATTAGATATATAATTATTTATTAATTATAAATATAATGATAATAAGGTTTTTTTTTATTATTATAAGTTATCTGAATTAATTAAATTAATTTAGTGGTGTGACAAAGTAACTATATAATATGAATAATATAATAGTAATTTAGTGTGGGGAAATTTTAGTTAGCCAAACTTGGCCTTGTGGCCTTTGGCTTTTTCCAACTGACGCCTGTTGTTTTTCTAACGGATGAGTACGTGGGGTGGCTAGTTTATTATGCGCATTCTACTTCTATGCCTAAAGCTAACTAGATAGCAGAGAAGGTTTGAGAGAGAAGAGAGAAAAACACTGAGGTCTTGGTGTTTGGCAAGAGGAAGAAGGGAAATTGTTAAACCTAGTCACCATCCTTTGGTAATATACAATCAAAGTGAAGGTATAACTTACTTCAATTCTAATTTTTAGTCTTGTAATTTTCTATTCTCTGAAGTTGGTTTTGTGGAATTGTTGTACAAGATGCTGTTGATTATATATATGTATACTCTTGAGAAATTAGTTGGTTATCATCTATGAATGTATATCAGTTATCAAATTCGTGTAAATTGGGTAAAGGAAAAATCACAGTGTTTATGTTCATATAATTTGGCTTTAGTAAGTACAAAATGTTATGCCTCATATGTGATATATTCTGCAAATTGATGTTAGATTATGCTAGTTCATTAAGAAACTCTCATAACGTAATTTGAACGAAGTAGTTCGGACAAGAATCGAAGTCACAGTGTTCAATTTTGTGAAGAAACTCAAAAATGGAGTTTTAGTATAAAAATATGAATTTTGAGAAATTAAACTAGTTTTAGTTGATGTTAAATTGTTCTAATTGGTTGTAAATGTTAGCAAACATGTTTGTAATAGTCTGTACCAATTGTAGATGTTAATTTCACTGTTTTGTGGGTGAAATTCGGGTTTGTTGGGCTAAAGTCGGCTATTGTTCATCAGCCGTCTCTGCGTCTGTCTGTGCACCGGCGTAATTGCGCCGGTGCCAAGGCCAAAAACGGTGCATCTGCGCCGGCGCAGCTGCGCTGGTCCCAAGCTTAAGTATGGCGCATCTACGCTATACCCTGAGCTGTGACAGTGAAGTCTGGTTATTTGCAGGTCATGCGTAATTGACTTATATTAGTTTAGCATGCACGTTAATGATGTCGGGGCATAACATAAACTACTAAAACAGATTGTCATGTGTAGTAATACAAAGTGTAAAAGATTTTTTAACGATTGTTAATTGAGTTATAAAATGAAACCAAATGTGGTGTTTTCAAAGTTAGAGATGAACGATTAAGTTATGTTGGATCGTAATGAGATTTCAGATTCGTTAAGTATGTTAATCTACATGGTTAGGTGTTAGGTTAGGGTTATGACCTAAATGATGGTTTAAACCCTAAAGCTAATATTTATACAACTAATTGTTGTTGCGATTATAATGATATATGTAGGGTAATTGGAGATTATATTATATTTGTGTAGCTTACGTACAAGGCAAGTTCTTTAACTCTACTCTTATAATAATTATGCAAGTTTCTGAACCTTAAACTCTTTACGTTGAGCAAGCTTTCTAACTTCATTCTGTTATTAATGAATGCAAGTTCCTAAACTGTTATTGAGCAATACTATTGACTTTATCCTTATGTATGGTTGAATAAGCTCTTATAACTTAATTCGTTACATCGAATGAGTTTCACATTCTCATTTCTGGTTATTATTATTTAAAATGTGTATTGTTCTAACACATTGATTCAAAGGAGATTGTTCTAATTCTTTGAATATAGTACCTTGCATGTGTATCATGTTTATTCAATTATGTATTGCTGATATTCTATCTTTGACTTCGATAGCCTTGTTCAGTTATACATTCTTGTATTAAACCTTCAAATAGTAAGCAAACCTTTATTGATGGAATTTGAATAGTGTTCTAAAATTCTAGAAACACTGATAAACTAGTTCCAAACTAAACCTTTCTTAAGTGCAGAAATTCTAAATTCAAACTGAGACGAACAACCCTAACATAGGGGATTTTGTACGTGTAACGTTTAGATGTTTGTGCACAATACATGGTATAAAGGGCTGATCCCCCTAAGTACGTTAAGAAGAGTTTGTATAGTCTAAATGACTGTTAAGGTTGGGGTAATAATACCTAAATACCATGGACATAGTTCGTGGTCTTAAGACCCTCAGATATTAAAGTTCGAACTTGTTTTCTATTTTTGATTCATAGAACAAGTTCATTATTGTTCAGCATTTGTTGTTCATTCTCATGTTGTTATTACTACTCTTTATATCAGTGAGCAATTATTTGCTCACTCTTGCAATTAACAATGCAGCTAAAGTCGAAAGAGGTGATCAGCCATCTACTAGCAAGGAAAAGTGCAAGATGTCCAAGTGTTGAAGAATTAGTTAAAGTTTATTTATATGCATGATGTTATAAGACTTGTTTTATTTTTAATGTTTTCTGCAAATTGATGTAATAAATTTAAGGTTAGATTACCTGGGATTGTGTTGAGATGACGTAACCCTTTAATGGGAGAGATTATTGTTTAAATTATTTAATGTCTTTATCATTTGATTATGGGTAGTTAGATGTAATGTTTTGGATAGTGAACACCAAATTCGGTGGAAATGAAGTACCCGGATTTGGGGGTGTCACAAGCCTAGACTTATGTCTGGAGCGTTTACTGCTATATATATATATATATATATATATATATATATATATATATATATATATATATATATATATATATATATATACATTCAGTCCCGCCTGGAGTTTACTTCGTGGCGGTTGACAGTCTTTACATCTTTATTTACCTTTCGTCCCGCCTGGAGTTTACTCCGTGGCGGTTGGTTGCTTTTACAGTTTTATTTATATTTCTGATCCCCTATGGAGGTGCTTCGTGGTGGCTGATCATGTCTATATATATATATATATATATATATATATATATATATATATATATATATATATATATATATATATTTACAGCTTTTATATATATACCAGCTTACTGCTTTATTATCAATTGCGGCATCATGTGAGCCTAGGTATCATGTGATCACCGATTCAGTCCACTGGATCTAGATTCGGTTCCCGTGATGGACATTTTCAGCTATAAGTAGCTTGTAAATTTATTCGCAGTGTTCGAATTTCCTCAGATGGTTATCATACCCACGAGGAGTTCAGCACTATTTTGTATATTATTTTCTTGAAGATGCTTCGCAACTCAAAAATTAAAAACAATCAAGCCAAACACTTAATAAAAATGGGAGTGTAAAAGGCCTCAATTACTATTGAGCATATGGGTTTGAAAAACCTCTTTTCTAAAACATCATTGCCATATCTTGTTTAAAACTAAATTTTTATACAAATTCAAACTCTGTGTATATAGGTGCGAACGAGGCCTCACACTACTTCCAAATAATTGCACATTGATCCACACACACACACATTCATATAACAGTTTCTTGAAAGGTGGTGGTCACCGTGGTAACACAGATGTCGGGGGGTGCCTAACACCTTTCTTCTGCATAAACAAGTCCCCGAACCCTAATGAATCTCGGTTTCACCGACCCGTTTAGCAGTGTCACATCACTGGGTTAATGTGCAAACCTTTTCTCGGTTGTGTTGGTATAACCATATAAAAAACCAACTGGCGACTGTTAACAGTCCATCGTCGATATGATACATGTTGGACCTTTTTCACTTGTTTGTTCAAACAAATCTCAGCTAACATGAGAGCACCAAAGAATAAGTAACGGAAAGGGACAAATAAAAATCCTGACGTCGACACCTGTGTCTCGTGCCGTAGTGCCAGCGCAGCGTCGACCCACAGTGTAAACTGTGGTGCCGCAACGCGAGTTAGCAGAATGGTCAGACATTGTGATTTATTTACACAAAAGTCTAAAAAAGTTATTATGTGTTAATAGTAGGACTGTTAAATTATGATTTCAGTATTTCTATACCAAGAATGAACATATTATTAACGATTAACTAGTTTTATGACTAATATAATTTGATTATGTGATTAAAAATAAAATATTACACGATGAGTGTACTTAGTTATATATATAATGTGGTAGTGACTAATTATGTCATGATGACATATATACATATAAGGTATTGTGATTCAAGTTAATTCGGTATAGCTTATACGCAAGGCAAGTTCTTCTAACCCTAAAAAAAACTTCATTGCGCAAGTTTATTTTCGTTGTGCAAGTTTACTTACCTTATATTGATTATATTGATTGAGTTATTCTTGTTGTTAACTTGTTTCGTTGAACAAGTTATTATTTCTAGTTCGATTGCAATTATGCAAGTTTTCCTAACTCAACACTTTCGTTGAGCTAGTTCTAATATTATGTTGTGCATATTTTTCTAAACCTAAACTTGTTATTTTCAACATGCAAGTATCTTTATTCTGATGAACAAGTTTATCGTTCAAGTCATTAATTATTATGCATGTTTAATATTCAATTTTAAGATTTAACCTTAGCTTAATGTTGTTCAAAGTAAGGTATGACATATTATTCAATCTTTATGCTATTAGATTATTCCTAAAGCATGAACTTAGTATACAATGTTGATTCAATTATGGTTTATTCCGTAACATAGAGTTATTACCTTTTTATTCAACTAATCCTTAGTTGATGTTCGTTGAATTCCAAATTACCTTGAAATGTATCCAAACCAAACTTACTTTGGTGCGGACTTGTACTCTAAATACTGAGATGAACAACCCTATTATTAGGGGTTTACGCTTAGCGTTGAAATATTTGTGCACAATACATTGTACGAAGGGCTGATCCCCCTAAATACGTGGAGTCCCTATAGTCTTATGACTATTAAAAATTTAAGTTGAAAGATTACTTATTACTATGGACATGGTTCGTGGTCATTAGATCCTCAGTAGTATATTTCAGAATGTTAATAGAACATATCATTCAGTTATATTGAGCCTATTATTTGGCAATGTTGTAAAGTTTTATCCATTATTATTATAAGTGAGCTTTATTTGCTCACTCTTGCTTATATAACTATTACAGCCAAGGATGAAAAGGTTGATGTACCTTGCACCAGTAAGGGAAAAGGGAAAGATGAACCCGGTACCTCATTACCTCAAGATTTGGTGTTCACGTAATCAAAACATTCATTTATAACTACCCAATCATAATAGAATTGAATAATAAAAGAAAACCTGCCCATACATGATTAAACTTAAATAAAAAAATCTCCCAGGTTATCCAACCTTTAACAACAATCATTCAAATGCGAAAAATTAAATAATTTCATTACAATCTTTAAATCAAATTCTGAAAGTAAACTATCAAAACTATTACAAGTCTTCAGTATTTAATCATCTTTCCTTTTCCCTTACTGGTGCTAGGTACGTCACTCGTTTCAACTTTAGCTGTAAGAAATTTTACAGGCAAGAGTGAGCAAACAAGGCCCACTTGAAATAACAATAAGTAAATCTTTAAACTTTCACATCAATTGCCAATATTAGGCTCAATAGAACTGAACAATATATTCTATTAACTTTCTAAAAACTATAACATTCACTGATGGTCTAATGACCACGAATCATGTCCACAGTTATAAGTAATCTTTCAACTTTAACTTTAACAGTCATAAGACTATAAGTACTCCACGTACTTAGGGGGATCAACCCTTCGTACAATGTATTGTGCACAACCATTTCAACTCTAAGCGTAAACCTCTATTAAAAGAGTTGTTCATCTCAGTATTTAGAATACAAGTCCGCACCAAAGTAAGTTTGGTTTGGATAAGCTTTCAAGGTAATTTGGAGTTCAACGGACATCAACTAAGGATTAGTTGAATACAAGATAATAACACTATGTTATTGAATGATCATACTGAATAAACATTTCGTTCTAAGTTCATGCTTTAGGAATAATCTAATAGCATAACAATTGAATAACTCATTATACCTTGCTTTGAACAACGTTAAGCTAAGGTTACATCTTAGAATTTAATATCAAGAATGCACAACATATAATAACTTGAATGATAAACTAAAGGTACTTGCATGCTAATATAACAAGTTTAGAGTTAAGAAAACTTGCACAATTATAAAAGTAGATTTAGAGAACTTGCATAAGTGTAACATAACAGTGAAAAGTAACCTTGCTGAATAATAAAGTAGCAAAGATTAGGGAACTTGCCTCGTGTGTAGGTTAAACAATTACTATTCACGTTCACCCCAAGTCCTACACATACCATATCCATTGACAATACACATTAGTTACACTAACATTACCTTTATGAGTTCCTTTATTACTCTTAGTATAGCTACTAACTAAGTTTAAGTTTAAACAACATCACATCTTTCATGAACATTACTTTTTAGCTTTATTACAACTACTTAAATGATCATGCCATTGCACCACATGTACATTAACAACTTGATACAACATCCTAATACATATCCAACATGTTATCATTAAGTTATACTAATACCCAAAGGGTTGCACTTACATTCGTGCATCCCGACGCCCTCCGATTGGCTCCAAATACACAACAGTCCTAAAGATGGCCATTTTGACTACTGTTACAGACCTCAAATTAAAAAACTTAAAGAATGAAAGTTGTCGGTCTACTCGTCCTCTTTCCTAATCATCTTGAATTACCTCAATCGGAGTTCGTATTAAAAAGTTATGGCTATTTTACTACAGGAGGTCAAAACTGCCCAACTATGCCACTTTTCCGGTGCCGGGGCGCGGAACAGTGGCGCTGGGACGCGAGCTACGATGCTGGGGCGCGAGCTTCAGCGCTGGAGCGCGAGCTACTGGCACATTTTGGCGCTGGGGTGCGAAATTTGGCGCCAGGGCGCGAAATTTGGCGTTGGGGCGCCGAAACTCACAGAAACCAACCACGAAGAACAGAACAACTAAATTTTCTGTCTATAACTTCAATTCCAACACTAATTGACATGAATAACTAATGCAAATTACACATAAACTTCACCAAGCATACAAATACTAAATTAACACAACTTAAACCATAATTTTAGAAAAATTAAATACTAGAATAACATATTTTAAAACTCAAAAACTCCGTTTTTGATATTTCTTGACACAGTGAATACTGTAATCATAATGATACACCAATTTGATTCTTTTGAACTAAGTTCTCTGTAATTCTTAACAAACTAACTAATATAGTCACAGTTCAATTTCACACACTAAATTGATCATCATAATTGTTATTTACATAAGCTACATAAGAAATACATATACTGACATTATTTCTTCCTACTGTCAAACGAATTTATCATGCAATTCTCGTTTAAGCACTACCTCTAATCATCATAAACTCATATAATCACAAGTAACCCATTGTATAACAACAATTCAACAAATTTGAAATTACAGAGTATATCAAATTTTGCCGTAGGCTCATATATGCATATTCATATAATTAGGGAAAATACCTTCAATTAGCGTAATAATTCCTTGCAAACACCACTGAATTAGCTTTGAAATCCTTGCTAACCTCTGAGAATTGCAACTTCACAGACCCTTTTCTCCTCTCAAATTCTCTAAAACTTTTCTTTTTCTCCTTTTAGCAGACAACTCTAAGGTAAAACTGATAGCTAAGCCACAAAACAGTATACGTATACTAAAAATAAAAGTAACGCACGCTCTATTTTTCGAACGTTTGGAAACTGACGTCTGTATTAAATATACCAATAAGTTTATCAGTTACCAAAAATATATTTATATATATATTATTTATATTTTATTTATTAAATTAATAATTTAAATTCAAAAAAAATCCAAGGGCTATAGGCTTTGTTTGGTAAATCCCTTTAAAATTTAAATGATTAATATACTTACACCTTGTTTGGCAAAAACTAAATTAAAATTACTTTAATTTATTTTAATAACTCTTTATAACATAGTTATTTGTTACACTTTATTTAATAACAATTTATTAAATAAATTACTTAATCACATAATTCAATCCACATAACACATTAATTATTTAACATATAAATAATTAACTAATCACATTAATTATTTAGCAAATAAATAATTAACTAAATAAACTCAATCAAATTGAACAATTACTTATTCAATAATAAACATATCCAATAAATATTTATATAAATTAATAAATATTTATAACTTACATTTAAAAAAATATGGAATGTTACATCATTCCCCTCATATAAGGATTCTGTCCTCAGAATCACAACTCAAACAACACATTCGTTACATTCTTCCCTACTTACAAAGATTCTGTCCTCAGAATCGAAGACATAGATTAAACAAATAACTCAGGGTACTCTTTCAACATTTTATCTTCGAGTTCCCACGTAGCTTCTTCAGCGTTGTGGTTTCTCCAAATCACCTTCACAGAAGGTATCACTTTATTCCTGAGCACTTGTTCTTTCCTGTTGACTATCTGGATAGGAACCTCTTCATAAGACAAATCTTTCTCGAACTGCAACGGTTCGTACCCGATCACATGTTTGTAGTCGGGTTTATATGGTCGTAACACCGAAATGTGAAAAACATTATGAATATTTTCCAACTGTGGAGGTAGAGCTACCTTGTAAGCCACTTCTCCCACTCTTCGCAGCACTTCAAAGGGTCCAATAAACCTCGGGCTTAGTTTTTGTGACGAACGAGAATTCTGTAATTTATTTTAAATATTTATTGAAGTAAATAAATATTTTTCGACGATTTAATTATTAGATTTAATAATTAATTGATGCAATTGTGGTAGATTAATTTAATTATATGTGTTGCATTTATTAAATTAATATAGAGAATTTTTATTATTCAAGTATGTGATTAATTGAGCTTATTGAATTAAATGAATATTTAATTAAGCATGATGTTATTTTAATTAAATTAAATTATTAATTAGAAATTTAATAAATTGACATTATTTATTAATGATATATTTATTTATGTGACTATGTGAATTTATGAGAAATTATTATATTTTATTTATATTAAATAAGGTATATGAATTATTGTGCAATTGGGTGTGACACTTATTAAACTATATAATAAAAGAGTTTATTAAATTAATTAAGTTTAAGCCTTTATGGCTAGCCAAACATGGCCTTAAGGGGGGTTACTAGCAGTTACCCATGACTGGGTTAACTGACTAGTATGCGCGTCAGTTCTTTGCAATTATATTACGTATTCTTTTTCTATTTCTTTCTCTAAGTCTGATAAGCATCACAGAGAGAAAAGATTGAGAATTTCAGAGAGGATTGAGAAGTCTGGGAGATAAAGTGAGTGTGTAATCAACAGGCTTTTGAAAAAGGGACATTTGGAATCACTCTTCTAGTTTGTATTCTGGGTAATTTCTCCCAAACCCAATTTCTACATTTACGTCTTTTAGTTTTTATAAATTGGCTTTCAAAACTTCTGTTAATATCTGTGATTTGGGAATTGTACTATTATATGGATTTATGTGATAGTAAGAATAGCATAACATGTTTTATATATATATTACATGATTTCATATCATCAAGTTCATTAAAACATGTAGTAATCTGATGACTTGTTATTTCAAAATAAACAGAGTACGTGATATGGCCATATGGCCTTATATGTGGTAATTGATGTATTGATTATATATTATCTCTAAATTTTACACCCTTATATTATTGAGCATGTTAATGCGAAGAGATCAAGCCTTAAACGAACGGATTCGGTGTTATAACGAATCCGTACGGCTAAATTATGTGTTTTGTTCAAAAACTTCAAGAACATCAAGAACAGTCCAATTTTACATGATTTAAATCTGTGATTATATGTTTTAATGGGTTAAAATCACTTTATAGATGTTGTATTATGAATATACATGAACTATAACTTGTGTGTATGTCTAATTTTGAGTAGAAAATAAGAAATTGGGAGGAATTGGCATGTTCTTCGATTTTTCGCGAACAACCATTTCTGTGTCTGGTATGTCGCGCCGCAGCGCTGGCTACCAGTTCATTTCCCGCGCCGCAGCGCCACCATGCCGTAGCGCCATGACTCGAGCCACGGCGCCACAGCGTCGCAGCGCCAAGGGCCCGGCCACAGCACCACGGCGCCGCAGCGCGAATCCTTAGTTCAATAGTGGCGCCGCAGCGCCACTCCCCAGAAAATTTAGAAATGTATTTTTAAAAAAATGATTAAGTCTAACAATGTGTTAGTGGATTATTGTAATGAACATGTAAACATGTTAGAAGAATAATGTGATGATAAAATAGATGTTTAACATGTAAATAACATAATTACATGTGATTCGAATTATTAAATTTCATAATTAGTTTGGTAATTCACGAAGTACAAATGACGTGACAAAGTGAAAATTGATTAAGTATAGTCAATAATCAAAGTAGACAACGAGAATGAGTTTATATTGATTAGTTAATTTATAATTAACTGGTATTGTGTATATGAATGGTATGTAGGATTTAATTCAAAGAACGTGCTTAGTTAAAGAGTAATATACGCACGAGGCAAGTATCCTATCCCTAACTCCATTATATTGAGCAAGTTTATTTAAACTTAAACGTTACTTTTATGTCGAGCAAGTTTCTTAACTCTATCTTTTACATTGAGCAAATTTCCTAAATTTAAACTATTATTCAAGTTCGAGTATTATATTAAAGATTGTTTATCTTTCAAAGCATGATTCAGTTATACAATAATTGTTCTATTGTATATTTCTTGAGATTATTAATCATATTGAATATCATTATTGTCGAACTTTTTAGACTAGTGAACCTTACTGATTCAGCTAGTCCTTAGTTGATGAACGTTCTAAATTTCAGAACCCTTATTGATTATCCAAACCAAACTTCCTTTGGTGCGGACTCGAATGTCAAACTGAGATGAACAACCCTGTATAGGGAATTAATTACGCTTTAGCGTTAAGATATTGTGCACAGTATGGTACTAAGGGTTGATCCCCCTAAGTACGAGAAGAATGTCCATAGTCTTATGGCTGTTAAAGGTTTCAAGTATATTTCTTGTTAACCTAGGACATAGTTCAAGGTCTTATGACCCTCAGAATTCTTTTGATTCATGTTATTTATTCTTGATTCAAAAGTTGAGCTTTATTCAGATGTCTTTGATTATTCGCATGTTATTATATTGTTGTTTCATTTTTTTATACTTGTGGGCATTTGTGCTCACTCTTGCTTAATAATAACATTGCAGTTAAGAATGAAAGAAGCGATGAACCCTCCACTAGTAAGGGCAAGGGCAAAGTTAGCAGATGATGAAGACCTATTTTTTTTAACTGATGTATTTGTTTAAGACTTGAGTTATGTTGTTGTTTAAGACTTATTTGTTTAGAATTCCGCACAGATGTTTTAAGGTTAGAGTGACCTGGGATTTATTTATGATTCAGTTGATGTAACCCTTAAGGGAAGGGATTTTATAATGATTTCTATCTATTGTATGGTTTGATATTATTTAAGGGTAGATAGATAGATGATGCTTGTACAGTGAACATCAAATCCCGTGGAATCGAAGTACCCGGATTTGGGGGTGTCGCAGGTTGGTATCAGAACTGTAGGTTATGAACCTTAGGTGGGGGATCAACCTTAGGTAGTAACCTTATGGAAAGAAGATAGTAAAGGAAAACTCTTATCGAGTCTTAAGAAATGAATTTTTGGTAATTCATTGAAGATAATAAAATACATTATGTGTTTATGTGTTAAGTATGCGTTAGATAGTACGACTTAGTAACTAAAACTTAAAAATTTTGTTGTCAGGATGTCGAATGTTGGAGAAGCTAGTCAAGCTGGAGAGGAAGGAACTCGTGTACCTATAGTACCGACAAAGGAGGAGACCCGAGACATACATGTTGTTAGGGAACAGTTAGTTCAGAGGGTTTCATCTCCATTGATCACCGTTGTTGGTCAGGAACATGAACCTGAGATTAATCTTGAGGAGGGTCCTGAGGAGGAGTTTGATGAGGAGGAAGAAGAAGAGGAGCTACCATAGTACACTGTTGATGCTGAGATGTATGACACACTATATGATCGTAACGTGGAGTTACAAGATGAGGTTCAGGAATTGACTGAGCGAGCGACTATTCAGCAGTCTACTTTAGAGGAGAAGGATAGAGAGATTGTGACCCTTCATACACGTTTAGGAAACGTGGAGTGGGATCTGATTCATGAGAAGGGTCAAACTGAAGATAAGACCGAGGAGATAGAGAAGCTGAAGAAGGAACTGAAGGAAACTTCCGGAAGACTGAAAATAGCAGAGGAAGGATGGGTAAGAGAATCACATCGAGCTGATCGTGCAGAAGATGATAGTCGTGCAAAGAAGGCAAAGCTTGAAGACACGTACGCCACACTTAATCATGCGATGGATGAGGTTCAAGAGCGAGTGTTAAGGTACCCCATTCAGTTTGAAGGACTTCCATCGTATATGTTGGATCGCAGGACGATGTCTCGTATTATGAATGAGGAGCGTGGCAAGGCTATTGAGCACCTTGGAAGACAGGAATAGAATCTGTTTATTTATGTGAAAGACTTATATAGTTTTATGTAAATTCCGATGTGTTTATGAACTAAGGAATATGTTAATATTTGAATGTTTTAAATCCTGTGGATTCTTTATTCCAGGATAGATGATGTAAATAGCAGTATGCTATAGTTTAATGTTAAAACTTTTTATTTGAATGAAAAGATATCAAGTTGTTTGAGATGATGTGTTAAGTGATATGTTAAATTATTGAGTAATGTCTTAACTATGTAGAGAAATAAATAAAGTTCTAATAAACGTTTATTTAACAGAAAAATGCCGCCAAGGAGAAGACATCAACGTCAACCGGCTCAGGAAGAGTCAACCAATAATAACAATAATGCCAACGTTAATCCAGTTCAACAGCTAGTTAATTTACTAACTAGAGTCATGAATAACCAACCGCAAGCTCCACCTAGCACAACGTTTAAAGATTTTAAGGCGGTGGGACCGCCAGAGTTCAAAGGTTCCAGAAACCCGATCGAGGCTCAAACGTGGGTGATGGAAATATAGAAGGTTTTCGAAGTTGCTAGAGTTCGAGAAGATCAGAAGACCATTTTTGCGACATTTATGCTGAAGTCTGAGGCTAGCTACTGGTGGCAGGCAAACAAGATGCGAGGAGGTGAAGGTGTAATTACGTGGGAGAGATTCAAAGAGATGTTTTTCGAAATGTATTTCCCAGCTAGTTCGCAGAATCAGATGGAGGTGCAATTTCTGGAACTGAAACAGGGAAACATGAGCGTGCCTGAATACGCGGCTAAATTCGATGAGTTGGCAAGGTTTGCCCCGTATCAAGTACACACTGACGAGAGGAAAGCCAGACGATTCGAACAAGGACTGAAGCCTTGGGTATACAGCAAGGTATCAATGTTTCAACTTAACACGTTTGCGGGAGTTTTGGAAAAGGCCATTCTCGCGGAAGGAGGAAGTGATGCAGTGACTAAGTACAACCAAGAACAGAAAAGGAAAAAGAGTGAGAATGAAGGTAATAACAAGACTGGTGGAAGTAATATTGGGAATAATAATAATCAGAAGAGGAAGTGGACGGATAACTCGACAGCTGGAAGTCAACACGGAGGGCAGAAAAAAAAAGATAGAAGCATGTCCGACTTGCGGCAAGGCACATCTAGGAGTTTGTTTGAAGGGAAAGAGAGTGTGCTACAATTGTGGTCAGGAAGGCCACATAGCACCAAATTGTCCAAACCCAAAGAAGGGTGCTTGTTTCAACTCTGGTTCGAAAGATTATTTAGCAAGAGACTGTCCCAAGAAGGGATCGGGAGGATCAGGACAAGGAGGAATCCGGGGAAATAGCAGTGGAAATACCTTAACCATCACCGGACCACCTGCAACAAACCGACCAACCGCCAGAACTTTCAATATGACGGTGCAGGATGCAATCCAGTCTCGTGAGGTGGTGTCAGGTATCATTCCGATCAATAAAATTAATGCTTACATTTTATTTGATTCGGGTGCTACTTGTTCCTTTATATCCGATGACTTTGCTAATAGTTTAGATTTACTTAAGGATGAATTGGAATATCCCATGATTATAGAAATTGTGAATAGAGAGATAATTCCTGTTAAGCATGTGTATAAGAATTGTAGAGTGGATATTAAGGGTAATATCATGAACGTAGATCTTATCCCTATTCGATTGGGGGAATTCGACGTTATATTGGGTATGGATTGGCTATCCAATTATGGGGCTGTAATTGACTGCCAAAAGAAGCGTATTAACCTTATGACTCCGTCAAAGGTTGTGTTTTATGGTAGCAAGTCGCCTAGACAAGCGAGTTGTCTGACAATGTTGCAGGCCAGGAAGTTATTAAGACAAGGCTGTGTAGGATATTTAGCTTACATAGTCGACAGTCGAAAAGAGAACCCGAAGGTAGAGGAGATACCGATTGTGAGGGACTTCGTCGATGTATTTCCAGACAATTTGTCAGGACTTCCACCAGATAGAGAAGTAGACTTTGTGATTGATTTGGCGCCCAGAACTGCTCCAATATCGAAGGCACCATACCGAATGGCGCCAGTAGAGATGAAGGAATTAATGGTACAACTACAAGAATTGTTGGACAAAAAGTACATTCAACCGAGCGTATCGTCGTGGGGAGCGCCCGTGTTGTTCGTGAAAAAGAAGGACGGATCGATGAGGCTCTGCATTGACTACAGAGAATTAAATAAGGTCACGATTAAGAACAGATATCCATTACCAAGGATCGATGATCTGTTTGATCAATTAAAGGGAGCAAAATACTTTTCCAAGATTGACTTGAGGAGTGGCTATCACCAACTGAAGGTGAGGCCAGAGGATGTACCGAAGACAGCGTTCCGAACGCGATATGGTCATTATGAGTTTTTAGTAATGTCGTTTGGTCTTACGAATGCTCCTGCAGCATTTATGGGACTAATGAATGGTGTATTCAAGCCGTTTTTGGACAAATTCGTGGTGGTATTTATAGATGACATTTTGGTATATTCCAAAACCAAAGAGGAACATGAAGAACACTTGAGGTTAACGTTGGAAGTATTGAGAAGAGAGAAGTTGTATGCTAAATTTTCGAAATGCGAATTCTGGATCGAGAGAGTACAATTTCTTGGTCACGTAATCGATAAAGATGGAATTTCGGTAGATCCATCCAAAGTAGAAGCTGTGATTAACTGGGATCAGCCGAGAACGCCGTCAGAAGTAAGAAGTTTTCTTGGATTAGCAGGATATTATAGAAGATTCATACAAGATTTTTCTAAGATCGTAACTCCGTTAACGAATTTAACTCGAAAAGCTGTGAAATTTGTTTGGACGGAGAAGTGTGAGGAGAGTTTTCAAGAATTAAAGAAGAGGTTGAGTACAGCTCCTGTGTTATCTCTTCCGGATGATATAGGAAATTTTGTTGTTTTTAGCGATGCGTCGCATAAAGGACTTGGCTGTGTGCTGATGCAAAACGATAAAGTCATTGCGTATGCATCACGACAGTTGAAGGATTACGAGAAGGGTTACCCAACCCATGATTTGGAGTTAGCTGCAGTTGTTTTTGCTTTGAAAATTTGGAGGCACTATCTATTCGGGGAGAAGTGTGAAATATATACGGACCACAAGAGTCTAAAATATATTTTTACACAGAAAGATTTGAATATGCGTCAAAGAAGATGGTTGGAATTAATCAAGGATTATGACTGTGAGATTTTATACCATCCGGGTAAGGCTAATGTGGTTGCCGACGCCTTAAGTAGAAAGGGTCGTGAGAAATTGATGATGCTGACTGCTTTAATTGCAGATATGGAGAAACTGGAGTTAGAAGTGAAGTATCCTATGGAGATTGATGAGAAGCTATTTCAGATGCAATCTGGTACAACTCTACTAGATAAAGTGAAGGAGGCTCAGCTTCAGGATGATGAATGCAAAAAGGTAACAACGAAGATATCTGAAGGAACCGAACCAAGATTTAAGATGGATAAGGAATATTGAGATTTGAAAGCAGAATTTGGGTTCCGCCAGTACAAGAAATTAAGGAAGAAATTCTGAGCGAGGCTCATAGTTTAAGATATTCGATTCACCCTGGTAGTACAAAAATGTACCAAAATCTTCGACAACATTTCTGGTGACCGAATTTGAAACGTGATGTTGCAGAATGTGTTGCCAAATGCCTGACATGTCAGAAAGTTAAAGCAGAACATCAGAGACCGAGTGGATTGCTACAACCGTTGGAGATCCCAGAATGGAAATGGGAACATATTACGATGGACTTCGTGGTTGTCCTTCCGACGACTCAGAAAGGCTACGACGCAGTATGGTTTATCGTTGACCGACTGACGAAATCTGCGCACTTCCTTCCTATCAAAATCAGATTTAACTTAGATCAGTTGGCAAGATTATATGTGAAAGAGATTGTTTCGAGGCACGGAGTGCCAGTGACTATTGTTTTCGATAGGGATCCGCGCTTCACATCAAATTTCTGGAAACGTCTTCAGGAATGTATGGGTACACAACTGCGAATGAGTACAGCTTACCACCCTCAAACAGACGGACAGAGCGAACGAACGATTCAAACACTGGAAGATATGTTACGAGCTTGTGTAATGGACTTCAAAGGAAATTGGGATGATCACCTACCGTTGGTAGAGTTCAGCTACAACAACAGTTACCACGCTAGTATTGGTATGCCACCTTACGAAGCGTTATACGGCAGAAAGTGCAGAACTCCGCTTTATTGGGATGAAGTTGGTGAAAGAAAATTGTTAGGACCAGAATTAGTACAGCAAACGGCAGAAATAGTCAAAGTGATCCGAGCACGACTGGTAGCAGCTCAAGATCGACAGAAGAAATACGCTGATCCACATCGTAAAAATATCGAGTTTGAACCAGGTAGTTATGTTTTCTTGAAGGTCTCTCCCTATAAGGGAAAGATCAGGTTCAGAAAGAAAGGAAAATTGAGCCCAAGATTTATTGAACCCTTTGAAGTACTGAGAAGAATCGGAGAAGTTGCGTATGAGGTAGCCTTACCTCCAGCACTCGAGAATATCCACAACGTCTTCCATGTTTCTGTGTTACGACCTTACAAACCTGATTACAAGCATGTAATTGAATACGAACCGCTACATTTTGAGAAAGACTTATCTTATGAAGAAATTTCTGTCCAAATTGTCGACCGAAAAGAACAAGTTCTGAGAAATAAAGTTATACCTTCTGTTAAGGTAATTTGGAGGAACCACAACGCTGAAGAAGCTACGTGGGAACTCGAAGAGAATATGATGAAGAATTACCCTCATTTATTTACGTAATTATGTGTATGCGATTCTGGGGACAGAATCTTTGTAAGGGGGGAGAATGTAACAGGTCGAAATATATTGAGTCGTGATTCTGGGGACAGAATCCTTTTAAGGGGGGAAAGATGTGACGAACGAGAATTTTGTAATTTATTTTAAATATTTATTGAAGTAAATAAATATTTTTCGACGATTTAATTATTAGATTTAATAATTAATTGATGCAATTGTGGTAGATTAATTTAATTATATGTGTTGCATTTATTAAATTAATATAGAGAATTTTTATTATTCAAGTATGTGATTAATTGAGCTTATTGAATTAAATGAATATTTAATTAAGCATGATGTTATTTTAATTAAATTAAATTATTAATTAGAAATTTAATAAATTGACATTATTTATTAATGAGATATTTATTTATGTGACTATGTGAATTTATGAGAAATTATTATATTTTATTTATATTAAATTAAATAAGGTATATGAATTATTGTGCAATTGGGTGTGACACTTATTAAACTATATAATAAAAGAGTTTATTAAATTAACTGAGTTTAAGCCTTTAAGGCTAGCCAAACATGGCCTTAAGGGGGGTTACTAGCAGTTACCCATGACTGGGTTAACTGACTAGTATGCGCGTCAGTTCTTTGCAATTAAGTCTGATAAGCATCACAGAGAGAAAAGATTGAGAATTTCAGAGAGGATTGAGAAGTCTGGGAGGTAAAGTGAGTGTGTAATCAACATGTTTTATATATATTACATGATTTCATATCATCAAGTTCATGAAAACATGTAGTAATCTGATGACTTGTTATTTCAAAATAAACAGAGTACGTGATATGGCCATATGGCCTTATATGTGATAATTGATTATATATTATCTCTAAATTTTACACCCTTATATTATTGAGCATGTTAATGCGAAGAGATCAAGCCTTAAATGAACGGATTCGGTGTTATAACGAATCCGTACGGCTAAATTATGTGTTTTGTTCAAAAACTTCAAGAACATCAAGAACAGTCCAATTTTACATGATTTAAATCTGTGATTATATGTTTTAATGGGTTAAAATCACTTTATAGATGTTGTATTATGAATATACATGAACTATAACTTGTGGGTATGTCTAATTTTGAGTAGAAAATAAGAAATTGGGAGGAATTGACATGTTCTGCGATTTTTCGCGAACAGCCATTTCTGTGTCTGGTATGCCGCGTCGCAGCGCCGGCTACCAGTTCATTTCCCGCGCCGCAGCGCCACCGTGCCGTAGCGCCATGACTCGATCCACGGCGCCACAGCGCCGCAGCGCCAAGGGCCCGGCCACAGCACCACGGCGCCGCAGCGCGAATCCTTAGTTCAATAGTGGCGCCGCAGCGCCACTCCCCAGAAAATTCAGAAATGTATTTTTAAAAAAATGATTAAGTCTAACAATGTGTTAGTGGATTATTGTAATGAACATGTAAACATGTTAGAAGAATAATGTGATGATAAAATAGATGTTTAACATGTAAATAACATAATTACATGTGATTCGAATTATTAAATTTCATAATTAGTTTGGTAATTCGCGAAATACAAATGATGTGACAAAGTGAAAATTGATTAAGTATAGTCAATAATAAAAGTAGACAACGAGAATTAGTTTATATTGATTAGTTAATTTATAATTAACTGGTATTGTGTATATGAATGGTATGTATGATTTAATTCAAAGAACGTGCTTAGTTAAAGAGTAATCTACGCACGAGGCAAGTATCCTATCCCTAACTCCATTATATTGAGCAAGTTTATTTAAACTTAAACGTTACTTTTATGTCGAGCAAATTTCTTAACTCTATCTTTTTCATTGAGCAAATTTCCTAAATTTAAACTATTATTCAAGTTCGAGTATTATATTAAAGATTAATTATCTTTCAAAGCATGATTCAGTTGTACAATAATTGTTCTATTGTATATTTCTTGAGATTATTAATCATATTGAATATCATTATTGTCGAACTTTTTAGACTAGTGAACCTTACTGATTCAGCTAGTCCTTAGTTGATGAACGTTCTAAATTTCAGAACCCTTATTGATTATCCAAACCAAACTTCATTTGGTGCGGACTCGAATGTCAAACTGAGATGAACAACCCTGTATAGGGAATTAATTACGCTTTAGCGTTAAGATATTGTGCACAGTATGGTACTAAGGGTTGATCCCCCTAAGTACGAGAAGAATGTCCATAGTCTTATGGCTGTTAAAGGTTTCAAGTATATTTCTTGTTAACCTAGGACATAGTTCAAGGTCTTATGACCCTCAGAATTCTTTTGATTCATGTTATTTATTCTTGATTCAAAAGTTGAGCTTTATTCAGATGTCTTTGATTATTCGCATGTTATTATACTGTTGTTTTATTTTTTTATACTTGTGGGCATTTGTGCTCACTCTTGCTTAATAATAACATTACAGTTAAGAATGAAAGAAGTGATGAACCCTCCACTAGTAAGGGCAAGGGCAAAGTTAACAAATGATGAAGACCTGTTTTTTTTAACTGATGTATTTGTTTAAGACTTGAGTTATGTTGTTGTTTAAGACTTATTTGTTTAGAATTCCTCACAGATGTTTTAAGGTTAGAGTGACCTGGGATTTATTTATGATTCAGTTGATGTAACCCTTAAGGGAAGAGATTTTATTATGATTTCTATCTATTGTATGGTTTGATATTATTTATGGGTAGATAGATAGATGATGCTTGTACAGTGAACACCAAATCCCGTGGAATCGAAGTACACGGATTTGGGGGTGTCACAGTTTTCCCTTTTTACCGAAACGAATTTTCCCCTTCCAAGGAGAAACTTTTAGGAATACATATCTTCCTACGTCAAATGCACGATCCTGCCTGTGTTGGTCAACATACTTTTTCTGTCTGTCTTGTGCTGATACTAATCTTGTCCTGATGAGTTTAACAACGTCAGCAGTTTGTTGCACCAATTCTGGTCCTAACAGTTGACGTTCACCAACTTCATCCCAGTACAGTGGAGTTCTGCACTTTCTGCCGTATAACGCTTCATAAGGCGACATGCCGATGCTAGCGTGATAACTATTATTGTAGGCGAATTCCACCAACGGTAATTGCTCTTCACAGCTTCCTTTGAAATCCATGACGCATGCTCTCAACATATCTTCCAATGTCTGGATCGTTCGTTCGCTTTGGCCATCTGTTTGCGGATGATATGCCGTACTCATTCGCAACTGTGTTCCCATACATTCTTGTAGTCTCTTCCAGAAGTTTGATGTGAACCTCGGATCTCTGTCTGACACAATTGACATTGGAACTCCATGTCTTGCAACGATCTCTTTAATATATAGTTTTGCCAGCTGATCAAGATTGAATCTAATCTTTATTGGCAAAAAGTGTGCAGATTTTGTCAGTCTGTCTACTATTACCCAAATCGCATCGTATCCTTTCTGAGTAGTTAGAAGACCCACCACAAAATCCATCGTGATATGCTCCCATTTCCATTCCGGTATTTCCAACGGTTGAAGTAATCCGCTGGGTCTTTGATGTTCAGCTTTTACTCTTTGACATGTCAAACATTTAGCCACGCATTCTGCAACATCCCTTTTCATATTCGGCCACCAAAAATGTCGGCGTAAATCTTGATACATTTTCGTGCTTCCTGGATGAATCGAATATCTTGAGCTATGAGCTTCGGTCAGGATTTCGTTTTTCAGTTCTGGTGTTGCTGGAACCCAGATTCTTCCCTCGTACCGTAGTAATCCTTCGGTATCGACCTTGTATTTTGTATTGTTTCCATCAACCATATTCTCTTTTATCTTTCCACATTCTTCATCTTGTAACTGAGGGTTTTTCACCTTGTCCAGTAAAGTTGGACCTGCTTCTAGATGAAATAGTTGTTCGTCGGATTCTTGTGGAAATTTGATTTCCA
Source organism: Panax notoginseng (assembly GCA_016801055.1). Lineage (NCBI taxonomy): Eukaryota > Viridiplantae > Streptophyta > Magnoliopsida > Apiales > Araliaceae > Panax > Panax notoginseng. Next base: position 74,280,803 of record CM029021.1, read on the forward strand.
GTTCTAACTTTATCATTGCTGAAATGAGCTCCTCCTGAGTTGTTATCAGCATTAATTTCTCCCGACCTTTCCTACTTAAAGCATCCGCAACCACATTCGCTTTGCCCGGATGATAAAAGATCTCACAATCGTAATCCTTTATCAATTCCATCCATCTCCTCTGACGCATGTTCAGTTCCTTCTGATTGAAAATATACTTCTAACTTTTGTGGTCTGTGTAGATCTCACATTTCTCTCTATACAGATAATGTCTCCATATCTTGAGAGCAAATACCACTGCAGCCAATTCTAAATCGTGAGTCGGGTAACCTTTCTAGTAATCCTTCAGTTGTCTTGATGCATAGGCAATAACTTTGCCGTTCTGCATAAGAACACAACCCAACCCTTTGTGTGAGGCATCACTATACACCACAAAATTTCCTGTATTATCCGGCAGGGTTAACACATGTGCCATACTTAGCTTCTTCTTCAAATCTTGGAAGCTCTCTTCACATTTCTCCGTCCACACAAATTTTACAGCTTTCCTTGTCAAATTTGTTAGCGGAGTGGCTATCTTAGAAAAATCTTGAATGAATGTTCTATAATAACCGGCCAGCCCCAAGAAACTCCTCACCTCCGAAGGTGTTCTTGGTTGTTCCCAATTGATTACAGCTTCCGCTTTCGATGGATCTACTGAAATCCCATCTTTGTCAATCACATGACCCAAAAATTGTACACGATCGAGCCAAAATTCACACTTAGAGAACTTCGCGTACAACTTTTCCTTTCTTAGTGTCTCCAATGTCAGACGTAAATGTTCCACGTGTTCTTCTTGAGTTTTGGAATACAACAGAATGTCGTCGATAAACACCACTACGAACTTGTCTAAAAATGATTTAAATACCCTGTTCATCAAATCCATGAACGCGGCAGGGGCATTTGGTAAACCAAAAGACATCACCAGAAACTCGTAATGTCCGTACCGAGTTCTGAATGCCGTTCTAGGTATATCCTCCTTTCTTACCTTCAATTGGTGATACCCACTTCTCAAATCTATTTTCGAGAAGTATTTAGCACCCTTCAACTGATCAAACAAGTCATCTATTCTAGGTAACGGATACCTATTCTTAATAGTGACCTTGTTTAACTCCCTATAATCAATGCAAAGACGCATTGATCCGTCTTTCTTCTTCACAAATAATACCGGTGCTCCCCACGGTGACACGCTTGGTTGAATATACTTCTTGTTCAGTAGTTATTGCAGTTGCACTATGAGTTCCTTCATTTCTACCGGAGCCATTCTGTACGGGGCCTTCGATATCGGTGCTGTTCCGGGCACTAAATCGATTACGAACTCAATCTCTCTATCAGGCGGTAGTCCTGGCAAATCCTCCGGAAATACATCAACGAATTCTCTAACCACTGGTATCTCCTCCAGTTCTACCCCCTTCTTCTAAGTATCGACTATGTAAGCTAAATAGGCCACACAACCTTGACTCAACAACTTCTTGGCCTGCATAATCGTCAGACATTTCATTTGTCTAGGCGATTTGCTACCATGGAACACTACCTTTGATGGAGTCATAAGGTTTACACACTTCTTTTGGCAGTCAATTACGGCCCCGTATTTGAACAACCAATCCATTCCCAAAATTACATTAAATTCCCCGAGTCTAATCGGAATCAAATCTACCAACAAGATACTCTCCTTAATGTTCACCCTACAGTTCTTGTATACGAATCTAACAGGGATTACTTTCGTATTCGCAATTTCTATGTTCAAAGGAAAATTCAATTCTTCTCTAGGCAATTCTAACCTCTTGGCAAATTCATCCGATATAAACGAGCAAGTAGCACCCGAATCAAATAATACATATGCATTAATATCATTGATTGGGATAATACCTGACACCACATCTTTTGATTGCACAGCATCTTGCACAGTCATGTTGAAGGTTCTGGCTGTGGGTTTGTTTGATGCTGCAGGTCCTGTAATGGCCCATGTACTTCCATTGTTACCTCCATTGCTTCTGGTTGTCCCTCCCTCCTTCTTAGGGCATTCACGAGCAAAATGATCCTTGGATCCGCATGTGAAGCACGCCTTCTTCTTCGGTTGAGTGCAGTTTGGGGCGATGTGACCCTCCTGGCCATAATTGTAGCAAACTCATTTCCCCATCAAGCACGCACCCTTGTGAAATTTCCCGCATGTCACACATGCTTCAAACTTTTTGTTTTGCTAGTTACCCTGATGGTTTCCAGCACCCATGTTCCCATTCCACTTTCTTTTCAAGCTGTTGTTGCTGTTGTTGTTTCCACTGCTACCACCTCCATTCTTAATCTCATTCTCATTTTTTTTCTTCTTCTGTTCCTGATTGAACTTTGTCACTGCCTCACCTCCACCTTCAGCGAGTACTACTTTCTCCATCACCGCTGTAAATGTCTTCAACTGGAACAGGGAAACCCTATTGTACAGCCAGGGCTTCAGTCCCTGTTCAAATCTCTTCTCCTTACGTTCGTCTATGCTGACTTGATATGGCGTAAATCTTGCCAATTCGTTGAATTTTTCGGCATACTCAGATACCGTCATCGTTCCTTGTTTTAGTTCCAAAAACTGAACCTCTAACTGACTCTTAGAACTCTCTGGGAAGTAGGTCTCGAAGAACAACTCCTTAAACCTATCCCAAGTCATCACTCCTGGTCCTTCCCGGGTTTTATTGGCCTGCCACTAATAACTAGCTTCTGCTTTCAACATGAATGTTGCAAAAGCAGTCTTCTGTTCATCCCCTATCCTAGCGACTTCAAATATCTTCTCAATCTCCATAATCCAGGTCTGTGCCTCTACCGGATTCATTGACCCACGAAATTCAGGTGGTCCGACTGCCTTAAACTCCTTAAACGTTGTGCCTTGGTTTTGAGGTTGATTCTGCAACGCTCCTGTTAGTAATGTCACTAGTTGTTGAACAGGATTATCCTCAAGATCGTTATTGTTAGTTCTCGCATTGGTTCTCTGACGGGGTGGTTCACGTCTGGGAGGCATTTTCTGTTAGAAAAAGAAAAAAAACATCTATTAGACTATTACCCAACTTCTTTAAGTATTTTCTAATTAACTTGTCTCCATAAAAAAAAACCACATAATACTTTTGAATAAAATAATAGCTTTTTATTTATTCATCATAACTTCGAAAAACATAACAATAATAGCATCACTGCCATTTACACTCCTTTCCTGAACTACAAAAGTTATAGGACAACATCATCATTCTCATATCCCATGGTTACTTAACACTCGGAATTTACACATTATTTAACACTTATTACTTGCAAAACAGACAAATTGCCTACGATGATCTATTAAGATAATCAGTCGCCTTTTGACGCTCTTCTTCCATAACACGGAACATGGTTCGGCGATCTAACACGTATGATGGCAGAGTCTCGAACTGAATTGGATAACCCATGACCCGATCTTGAGCTCGATTGATCACGGTATTGAATACTTTATCCATCTCTTCCATCTTCATCCTCTTTGCTTGTGCGTCCCTTACTGCTCTTCCAGTTCATTGATAAGCTTCCTAGTATGCGTCTTCAGCTCTCGCCCTCTTGGTAGCTTCTTCATTCAGCTTTTTCTTCAGTTCCACGACCGTCTCGATCAGTTGTTCCTTTTCTCCTTTAGTCTGCATCAGCTTCTCTTCAGCATTAGTTAGACGTTCATCTCGATCCCGGATGTCGTCATCTTCTGTGTCATTGCAGTCTGTTGTTCAGCTATTATCTCCTGCAACTCCTCAACTGTGTCCTGAAGTTCCACGTTACGGTCGTAGACCTCATCATACATACGAGCAGCCATCGAGGTTAGTGGAGTCTCCTCTTCCTCGTCCTTGTTATCTTCATCCTCCTGTGACAACTCCACGGGATCCTCCTCATCCGTCTCCACATCATCATCCTCATCTTCAACCACCGTAACCAACGGGGCTGACTCCCGTGGCAGTAGTTGTTCCCAAACTACCTGAATGTCGCGAGGCTCCTCCTCTATAGGCATTTGAGGTCCCTCCTCCCTAGCTTGACTAGATTCTCCAACATTAGTCATCCTGACAACAAAATTTTAAAGTTTTAGTTATTAATCATTCTACTCGACACTCGCGAGCACATAAGTTATAAACACATAAGCACATAAGTGTTTTATTACTTCTTCCTTGAAACTCGATAAGAGTTATCTCCACTATCTTTTCAAAGGTTACTTCCTAAGGCTTTTTCCCCCACCTAAGGTTCATAACCTAAAGCTTTGATACCAACCTGTGACACCCCCAAATCCCGGTACCTCATTACCTCAAGATTTGGTGTTCACTTAATCAAAACATTCATTTATAACTACCCAATCATATTAGAATTGAATAATAAAAGAAAATCTACCCATACAGGAAACTTAAATAAAAAAATCTCCCAGGTTATCCAACCTTTAACAACAATCATTCAAATGCGGAAAATTAAATAACTTCATTACAATCTTTAAATCAAATTCTGAAAGTAAACTATTAAAACTATTACAAGTCTTCAGTATTTATTCATCTTTCCTTTTCCCTTACTGGTGCTAGGTACGTCACCCGTTTCAACTTTAGCTGTAAGAAATTTTACTGGCAAGAGTGAGCAAACAAGGCCCACTTGAAATAACAATAAGTAAATCTTTAAACTTTCACATCAATTGCCAATATTAGGCTCAATAGAACTGAACAATATATTCTATTAACTTTCTAAAAACTATAACATTCACTGAGGGTGTAATGACCACAAATCATGTCCACAGTTATAAGTAATCTTTCAACTTTAACTTTAACAGTCATAAGACTATAACGACTCCACGTACTTAGGGGGATCAACCCTTCGTACAATGTATTGTGCACAACCATTTCAACGCTAAGCGTAAACCTCTATTAAAAGAGTTATTCATCTCAGTATTTAGAATACAAGTCCGCACCAAAGTAAGTTTGGTTTGGATAAGCTGTCAAGGTAATTTAGAGTTCAACGGACATCAACTAAGGATTAGTTGAATACAAGATAATAACACTATATTATTGAATGATCATACTGAATAAACATTTCGTTCTAAGTTCATGCTTTAGGAATAATCTAATAGCATAACAATTGAATAACTCACCATACCTTGCTTTGAACAACGTTAAGCTAAGGTTACATCTTAGAATTTAATATCAAGCATGCACAACAAATAATAACTTGAACGATAAACTAAAGGTACTTGCATGCTAATATAACAAGTTTAGAGTTAAGAAAACTTGCACAATTATAAAAGTAGAGTTAGAGAACTTGCATAAGTGTAACATAACAGTGAAAAGTAATCTTGCTGAATAATAAAGTAGCAAAGGTTAGGGAACTTGCCTCGTGTGTAGGTTAAACAATTACTATTCACGTTCACCCCAAGTCCTACACATACCATATGCATTGACAATATACATTAGTTACACTAACATTACCTTTATGAGTTTTTTATTACTCTTAGTATAGCTACTAACTAAGTTTAAGTTTAAACAACATCACATCTTTCATGAACATTACTTTTTAGCTTTATTACAACTACTTAAATGATCATGCCATTGCACCACATGTACATTAACAACTTGATACAACATCCTAATATATATCCAACATGTTATCATTAAGTTATACTAATACCCAAAGGGTTGCACTTACATTCGTGCATCCCGACGCCCTCCGATTGGCTCCAAGTACACAACAGTCCTAATGATGACCATTTTGACTACTGTTACAGACCTCAAATTAAAAAACTTAAAGAATGAAAGTTGTAGGTCTAGTCGTCCTCTTTCCGAATCATCTTGAATTACCTCAATCGGAGTTCGTATGAAAAAGTTATGGCTGTTTTACTACAGGAGGTCAAAACTGCCCAACTAGGCCACTTTTCCGGCGCCGGGGCGCAGAACAGTGGCGCTGGGGCGCGAGCTTCAGCGCTGGGGCGCGAGCTACTGGCCCATTTTGGCGCTGGGGTGTGAAATTTGGCGTCAGGGCGCGAAAATTGGCGTTGGGGCGCCGAAACTCACAGAAACCAACCACGAAGAACAGAACAACTAAATTTTCTGTCTATAACTTCAATTCCAACACTAATTGACATGAATAACTAATGCAAATTACACATAAACTTCACCAAGCATACAAATACTAAATTAACACAACTTAAACCATAATTTTAGAAAAATTAAATACTAGAATAACATATTTTAAAACCCAAAAACTCCATTTTTGATATTTCTTGACACAGTGAATACTGTAATCATAATGATACACCAATTTGATTCTTTTGAACTAAGTTCTCTGTAATTCTTAACAAACTAACTAATATAGTCACAGTTCAATTTCACACACTAAATTGATCATCATAATTGTTATTTACATAAGCTACATAAGAAATACATATACTGACATTATTTCTTCCTACTGTCAAACGAATTTATCATGCCATTCTCGTTTAAGCACTACCTCTAATCATCATAAACTCATATAATCACAAGTAACCCATTGTATAACAACAATTCAACAAATTTGAAATTACAGAGTATATCAAATTTTGCCGTAGGCTCATATATGCATATTCATATAATTAGGGAAAATACCTTCAATTAGCGTAATAATTCCTTGCAAACACCACTGAATTAGCTTTGAAATCCTTGCTAACCTCTGAGAATTGCAACTTCACAGACCGTTTTCTCCTCTCAAATTCTCTAAAACTTTTCTTTTTCTCCTTTTAGCAGACAACTCTAAGGTAAAACTGATAGCTAAGCCACAAAACAGTATACGTATACTAAAAATAAAAGTAACGCACGCTCTATTTTTCAAACGTTTGGAAACTGACGACTGTATTAAATATACCAATAAGTTTATCAGTTACCAAAAATATATTTATATATATATTATTTATATTTTATTTATTAAATTAATAATTTAAATTCAAAAAAAAATCCAAGGGCCATAGGCTTTGTTTGGCAAATCCCTTTAAAATTTAAATGATTAATATACTTACACCTTATCTGGCAAAAACTAAATTAAAATTACTTTAATTTATTTTAATAACTCTTTATAACATAGTTATTTGTAACACTTTATTTAATAACAATTTATTAAATAAATTACTTAATCACATAATTCAATCCACATAACACATTAATTATTTAGCAAATAAATAATTAACTAAATAAACTCAATCAAATTGAACAATTACTTATTCAATAATAAACATATCCAATAAATATTTATATAAATTAATAAATATTTGTAACTTACATTTAAAAAAATATGGAATGTTACAACTGCTGGAAAAGTAAACTGTTAACTGCTAAACATTTTTAACTGCTAAACTGCTAAACATTTTAAACTGCAACCTGCTAAACATTTTAAACTGCTAAACTGCTAACTGCTGGAAGTTAAACAAGCATAACTGCTGGAAAAGTAAATTGTTAACTGCTAAACATTTTTAACCGCCAACTGCTAAACATTTTAAACTGCTAACTGCTAAACATTTTAAACTGCTAAACTGCTAACTGCTGGAAGTTAAACAAGCATAACTGCTAGAAAAGTAAACTGTTAACTGCTAAACATTTTAAACTACTCACTGCTAAACATTTTAAAACTGCTAACTGATAAACTGCTAACTGCTAACTGATAAACTGCTAACTGCTAACTGCTAACATTTTAAAAATAACATTTTAAACTGCTAAACATTTTAACTGTTGTTCCTAAACTGCTAGAAAAGTAACATTTTAAACTGCTGGAAATTTAAACTGCTGGAAAATATAAATACAACTGTTGGAAAATAATTAAGTTCATAATACAACTGCTGGAAGTTAAACATTCTGTTCATTGAGTTCTATTAATTGCCACAAGAGTTCCTATTCCTTATTAATCCAAATATCCGCACAGTCAGCTCTCATGTATTGTGAGTTGTCCTCGTGAAAAACATCATCAAATGTCTCAACTGCAGGCATACCCCTTGTAAAGGGTTCGTGGTCAATTACAATGTCCCCTATCTCATCATCACTGGCACAATCATTATAATCCCTATTTGGGGTTGATAATACAACTGACCACATAGAATCTAAAGGATCTTCAACATAAAAGACTTGTTTAACTAGGTTAGCCATAACAAATTGATCATTTCTAAAACCTATCCTACCAAGATTGACCAATGTAAATCCAAGTTCATCTACTTTAATGTCATTATTGTTCTCAACCCAATCGTACTTAAACATAGGTATTCTAAACTTATGATAATCTAGCTCCCATATTTCCTGAATGACCCCATAGAAACTCATGTCTCCCACAACAGGATTTTTATCCTTTACACTAGAAAGCTGCATTGTCTTTGCCACTAGGTGCACTCCACTATTTTGAACAGCTCGCACATCATCACGTGATTAAAGTGCAGACCATTGACAATGTAGCTTTTATACTTTAGTACTTCTATACACAGGCCATCCGAAAGCCACCGCAAAGTCTCCGTTATGTCATTGGATGCTTGGGTAAGTTCATGTGAAACCTGAATTCAAAATAATATAAATCAAGAAACAAAGAAGAGCAACCATCAAACAATTACAAAGATAAACACAATTTTACCCTTTTGCGAAACCAATCAATGAATGTGCGATTGTGCTTATCTTGTAGCCACTTTGTTCTTTTTTCGAATCTCGGATAAGTTTCTTTCAGATGTATCATATGTTCACTACATGAAATATAAGACAATCAGATTTTAGTCGTTGAATTATAAGACAAATTCTTCTATCATATATAGAAAACGTTTAAATTACCTTATATATGGTTCAACTTCATCCGTGTTTTCTAATACACAACGATGTGCTTGGTCTAACATGTCACGCTTTGTTTAAACATACGTTTATTAGCATGCCAAGTCAAACTCTCAGCTGTCCTGCTAGATTTAAACATACGTTTAAACCTCGGGATAGGAGGAAAGTACCACAACACCTTCGCAGGCACCCCTTCTCTTACATGCTCATTCTTATCCGTCTTCCACCTTGAGAGAGAACATTTTGGGCAATTAGTTACCTGGTCAAATTCCTTTCTATACAAGATGCAATTATTAGGGCAAGCATGTATTTTCTCATAATCCATTCCTAAGGCACGTAAAAACTTCTTTGCCTCGTACAAGGAGCAAGGTAATTGGTTACCTTCTGGAAGAAGTTCAGTCAGAAAAATCAAGTGCTCTGTGAAACCAACATAACTCAACCCATGCTTTGCTTTCAAATTGTAGAGTCTAATAAGTGCACCTAACTTACTAAATTTATAACCAGGGTACAAGGGTTCATCTCTATCCCCAATCACATTAAGAAACTCACAAGGATCATTTGAGAAATCCCCAAAACCATTATCTTGCATATCTACTGTTTCAGAGACATAGCCTTGTTCAGTAGTGCCTACAAAAGGTTTATTTGCATCTACATCTAACATATTAGGTTCTCCATGCCATATCCAAGTGTGATAACTAGTATCAACCCCATTACAATACAGGTGATCCCGTATAATTCTGGCACCAAATTTTAAAATGTTTCCGCATATTACGCAAGGGCAATGAATAAGATTCACATTTCTCGCGTTGTCTACCGCAAACCTCAAGAATTCATCAACGCCTAGTTCATATTCTCATGACCTTCTATCAGCACACATCCATGACTTATCCATCTTAAGAAAAAATAAAACATGTCACCTAAAGTCCAACATTAAATATAAAACACTGAATAAGAACTCAGTTAATTATCAATTTGCTAAACTAGAAAAAAGAAATGTGACTATTTCACCCAATGAAGAAGATGCAAATTACATTGGAATTTGTGTCCACTGTGATATCAGTATCAACCACACAAGAGAAAACAGAGGCAAATGTTAGTTAAAAAACCAAAAACTAATGATTATACTAGCACATAAATATATAATTCTGGATTCCAAAAGAAAAACCTCCATTGAAGAACCACATTTACAGACAACTACAGTCAACAAATCAGACCCTATGACATTTTTGAAGATAAACCGATATTAAACTTCAGAGCTAAAAATACAGTCAATAACACTTAATGTAATCCTCTAGATTTAATTAGCCTTCAATAACACTTAGAAGCTCTAAATTAGCTCCAAATATCGAAAAATTTATAATCAAAACCTAAATTTTAGGGAAAATTAACAAGTGATAAATTAAAACCTAATTTTAGTGGAGGAGACAGAGAAACCACCACTGCTGCCACCGCAGCCACCACTATGCTACCAATATGAAAGCAGAAAAACCATTATAACAAAAGAAATGGAGCACCTCAAACACGTTTATATGTAAATAGGTTGAAAATAAACACATGCAATAACAAATCCAATGAGATGAAGAACTTATAATGAAACCCTAGCCCCAAAACAGCTTATCTTCAAACTCAGATTTCGGCCTAAGAGAGAAGGTACACCCACAGACGATCGAGCACAGAGATAATCGAACCTCTGCAAGGACTAAGAGTGAAGGAAACTGAGAGTGAAGGAACGAACGAAACTGAGAGCATAGAGGAACGAAACTGAGTGAAGGAACGAACAGACTTGGGAGAAGGACTGAAGCTCTGCACGGAGAACAACGATCAAGCACAAATATAATCGAACCTCTGCGGAAACTAAGAGCACAAAGGACTGAAACTGAGTGAAGAAACGAACCGACTTGGGAGAAGGACGAAAGCTCTGCACGAAGAACGACGATCGAGCACAGAGACTATCAAAGACGGGCTAGCCTCGGAGAGAAAGAGACTTTAAATCTTTTAATTTTAAGTAAGCTCCGTGTTTTATCACATGGACAACGTTTTAAAAAAACGCTATTTAATTATAACCAAAAAAATGCCCTTTTAAATAGACAACGTTTTTGTATATGTATCTACAACGTTTTTTTAAAAACGTTGTGGAAAAAATTACCACAACATTTTTATAAAAAACGTTATGGCTTAAGTGTTGTCTATTTACTGTTTTCTAGTAGTGATTATTGATTCAATTATTATCACAGTATCATTTGCATAATATGTTATATTATTAAATCAATAATTAAAACGACAAAGTTATTCATATGATTATTTGCAATATTGACAATGTCTTGAAGTTCTGTCAAGGAGAGGTTAGATAATCTAATTGCGCGCAAATAGGGAGAAATCCTTATCGAAAAGCCTCCTCTTTCTTGGGAATGATCTGGTTGTTAAATATTGTGAATTATAATATTAATGATGAATAAGTTCGTGTTGATTAAAGATAAAATTGATAGTTTCATTGTGTTGGAATTATTAGTATTAGTGAAAATTGACATTTATTTCGATGATAATTAATGTCTGGAGGTTATATTGACCAATCGGGTAATTCATCGGATAAATGAGCAATTAATTGCAATTAATTCACATGCTTATAACTATGTATTCACATGTGTGTACTATTGATTGGCATGATTTACTATTATGGGAATTGGTGCAAGATTGATAATACTTGCATGACTAAATTAAAAATGGAGGTCTAGTTGAAGGTACTGTACTGTAATTAGTTTTTTCACATGATTATACTATTGAGTCACATGAATGAACTATTGATTCACATGATTTACTATTAGGGGAGGTGGTGCAAGTTTGATAATACTTGCAGGACCAAATTAAAATTGAAGGAAAAGAGGAAGGTATTATACTGTAATATTTTGAGAATCAAAATGTGCAATTATCGAAACTATATTTTCCTATAAATAGAAGCTCATTCTTCCTTCATTTCTCACCAATTCACTAAAGCTATAGAGCAATTATTATAGAGAGAAAGTAGAAGAGAAGTCTGCTACCTCATTATTTCAGTATCCAGTCTTCTTTTGAGGTAAGGGGTATTATTTTTTTCATATTCATGAAGAGAGCTTCTGTTATTCCATTCTTTATTATTATGTTAGAATAATCTGTCTATGCGAAGTACCGCATACATGGTGAAATTCTTCTGTTATTCCATTCTTTATTATTATGTTGGAATAACCTGTCTATGCGAAGTACCGCATACATGGTAAAATTCTGTTATTATTCCATTCTTTATTATTCTGTTAGAATATCATGTCTGTGTGGATTACGCATGACCTGGTTCCATTCTTTATTATTAAGTTGGAATATCTTGTCTGTACGTATTACGCATGACCTGGTTCCATTATTTATTATTTTGTTGGGAATAACCTGTCTGTACGGTCTATCGCATGCTTGGTGAATTCTTCTGTTATTCTATTCTTTATTATTCTGTTGGGAATAACCTGTCTGTGCAGTCTATCGCATGCCTGGTGAATTCTTATGTTATTTCATTCTTTATTATTTTGTTGGTAATAACCTATCTGTGCGGTCTATCGCATGCCTGGTGAATTCTTTTGTTATTCCATTCTTTATTATTCTGTTGAAAATGATCTGTCTACGTGGATTACCGCATGACAGATGAAAATCCATTTGCAGTTTCGTATATTCTATTATACTCGTATGAGATATCATTTCTTTTGTACTCGTCATGGAATATCATTTTCTTTGGTATTTTTCTTTTGCGGGTTACTATTCGCGGGTTACTATTCACCCCGTTACTATTCACTAGGGTATTCGGGGTACTTTTCGTGTCAGAGTACTATTCACGAGTTACTTTTAACCCAAATTACTATTCACCCAAATATTATTCACTCGGGTATTTGGGTACTTTTCATGTCGGGGTACTATTCACGAGGTACTATTCCTGAAATACTATTAACGGGCTCCTATTTACCCGAAAAATATATTTCTTTTCTGTCCAAATTATTTTTGGTATATGAATATTATTCTTGAATTTTACTCCACAAAGCAGTATCATGTTGGCAATTTGGACGTTATTATTTCTGGATAAATTAAATTAGAAATCAATTAAATTTATCCTTGAACTTATTTTATTGAATTATTATGTCATTGTCATCATCCTCATGCTTATATTGTGATGAAAGTCATATTTGGCTTACGTGCATAGATGGACTTAGTATGATTATGACCAGGGATTATTCGGTATAATCATGACCGAAATGTGACGAATGATGTGCTGAAAGTCCTCATTGGCCTGTAGTTCATTGATGGACAGTTGTTGGTATGATTATGACCAGGGATTATTCGGTATAATCATGACCATTGATGATTACATGAATATCCTTGACCGTGGTGTAGGGATAATTTGATGATGTGGTTTATTTATTAAGTTGAGTCTCAGCGATAAAGTTGATGAAAATATTTTTAAATCATAGAAGATAGTAGATTTTATGCTCTACTTGACTCTTCTAATGGATTGCTTATTTTCGCTGTAGTTGTTGATCTAAAACTTGTTGTCTATTGTATTCTATCAGTTGTTATACTGTTGAAGGCTAAGAATAATTTATTCTGTATTATCTTAGTCAAAATATTTCTTACTGGGCTAGTTGAGCTCACCCTTTCTTTCATTGTTCTCTTCAGGAAATGAGAATATAGCTGGGACGAGTCGGGAAATGGAGTGATGGTCCAGGATAAATGGCTTTAGTAGTCCTCACTATTCTACGGAATAATGTAATAATAATTGTAATGAGGACACCATTGAGTGTGGATATTGTCTAGATGACAATATTCTTGTTTAAACTCTCATATATGTTTTGTCGTATTTTACACGACAGTTGTAGTATTAAGTTGTATTTAAATTTTGTACCATGTATTTGGCGACTCAAGATGGGTGATGTATACCTGTTTTGGGGGCGTCACAGGTAATAAGTATTTTATTACTTTTCTATATGATTATACAAGATATTGTTATGTTTACTTATTGAGAAGTAAATATGAGGCTTTGGAAATGTTTATACATTATAAAAATGAGGTTGAGAACCAACTTGATAAGAAGATCAAGATAGTTAGTGATAGAGATGGAGAATATGAATTTTTTTTTTGTTGAAATATGTTCACAACATGGTATAATACACCAAACAACTGCACCTTATTCACCACAACAAATGATGTTGCAGAAAGAAAGAATAAAACTTTGAAAGAAACGATAAATGCATTATTATTAAGTTCTGGGCTACCTCAGAATTTGTGAGGGGAAACAATTCTTTCAGCAAATTATATTCTCAACCGAATACCTCAAAAGAAGTCTAATACTTCACCCTATGAATTATGGAAAGGACATAAGCCGTCTAATAAACACTTAAAAGTGTGGGGGTGTTTAGCAAAAGCAATGGTTCCTCCACCCAAAAAGGTGAAAATAGGACTGAAAATAATAGATTGTATATGTATTGGTTATGCTAATAATAACAGTGCATACAAATATTTGGTTAATAAGTCAAAAATGGAGGAAATACACGAAAATAGTATAATTGAGTTAAAAGATGCTAAATTCTTTGAAATAGTATTTCCTAATAAAAAGGAACAAGAGCCAAGTTCTAATGAACAAGAAACTAGTTCAAATAAAAGAACTTATGACGCTGTTAGTGACATTGATCATGGATTAAAATATATTAATGAACCTAGATGTAGTAAACATGTAAGAACATCAAAATCTTATGGTCCAGATTTTCTAACTTATTTGTTAGAAAATGAGCCTCAAACTTATAGATAAGCGATATAAAGTCCCGAAGCTCCATATTGGAAAGAGGCAATAAATAGTGAAGTACAATCTATTCTGTACAATCATACGTGGGAATTAGTAGATCACCCACCAGGCTCTAACTCTCTTGGATACAATGTAAGACCCCAACTTTTATGAATAAAGATGAATTTTTTATAATTATCATTTTTGAATATTATGGAATGAATTTGATATAATGTTAAAGTTGTGGGTAGTATTTATAAATTTTACAAAGTATGCAAGTTGTTTTATAATATTCGATTGGTCGGGAAATATTCGTTTTAATAGAGAATATTCGTACGACGGCACAATCATTGGTGGACCCCACAACGGAATTATTGTCGAATTGAAAAAACAATTAAAATATTTTTATAAAAATAACGGCGGAAGTTTACAATTAAAACTGTTGAACTACTCGGTAGTAAAAGTATAGTAATACGCGTGGTTGCATAGTAGCACACGGTATTAATTATTGACGCTTACGTGAGAAGTCACTCAGTTTTGTTCAATTATTGCTACAGTAATTGCTGCATGGTATCTCACATTATTTGATTCAATTATTGTCAATATTTTATATATTATTAAATTAATAATTGAGACGACAAAGTTATTAATATTATTATTTGCAATATTAACGATGTTTAGAAGTGATGTCAAGGAGAGGTTTGGTCACCTAATTGCGCGCCAATAGGAAGAAATCCTTATTGAAAACCCCCCTCTTTCCTAAGAACGACCTGGTCGATTAATATTATGAATTATAATAATGGTGATAAATGTTGTCAAAAATATTGAGGGAATTTATATATATAAGTTTGTAATGAGTGTGGTGGGTGGAATATATATATATATATATATATATATATATATATATATATATATATATATATATATATATATATATATATATATATATAAGTTGTCGTTGAATTAAGGGAGCACACATGTGATTAATTAGGTTGCGTCTGAAATTTTCTTTTCACCTGTGACTCTGAAAATTATTTCGTCCGAATTCGTACTATACAATCCGTGAAAACATTCAAATAGTATCCTTCCATTCTCCTATAATTAGAAGCTCATTCCTTCATTATTTCTTACGAATTCACTGAAACTCTAGAGAGAGAAATTATAGAGAGAAAGAAGAAAAGTATTCTACTACTTCACTACTCCTATATCCAGTACTCTTCTTCTTAAGGTAATGGGTATTATTTCTTTTGTATTTATGAAGAGAACTTCTGTTATTCTATTATTTATTATTCTGTTGGAATAACTTGTATACGCGGGCTACCCTATACTGGTGAAATTCTTCTGTTATTCCATTCTTTATTATTCTGTTGGAATATCCTATCTGTGCGTTTTACGCCGGACATGGTTCCGTATTTATTATTCTGTTGAAATATCCTGTCTGTGCGTTTTACGCCAGACCTGGTTTATTTATTATTCTGTTGGAATAACCTGTCTGTGCGGTCTATCTCATGCATGGTGATTTCTTTTATTATTTCATTCTTTATTATACTCAGTTGGTTAAAGTTTTGACTTTTATACTCCATGAAATTAGTAGAATATCCTAGATATTTGTGATTCATCCAGTATCTTTTCATGGAAATATTCTTTTGAGCATTCTTGAATTTTACTCTACAAAGAAGTATCATGTTGACAATTTGGATGATATTAGTTCATGGATTAATTAATTCTTGAACTTGTTTTATTGAATTCTTATGTCATTGTCATCATCCTCATGTTTATATTATGTTGAAAGTCATCTGTGGCCTGTAGTGCATAGATGGACTTGGTATGATTATGACTAGGGATTATTCGGTGTAATTATGACCGTATTGTTACAAAAGATGTGGAAAAAGTCATCATTGACCCGTAGTGCATTGATGGACAGTTGTTGGCATGATCATGACCATTGATAAATACACGAATATCCTCGGTCCGTAGTGCATGGATAATTTGTGGTTGTGATACTAATGAATATCCTTGGCCGTAGTGCAGGGATGATGTGGATTATTTATTAAGCTGAGTCCCAGCGATAAAAGTGATGAAAAAACCTTTTAAATCATAAAAGATTGTAGATTTTATTCTCTACTTGACTCTTTTAATGGATTGCTTGTTCCGTTGCAGTTAAATTTGATGTCTGTTATATTTTATTAGTTTAACACTGTTGAAGGCTAACGATAATTTATTCTGCATTATCTTAGTCATAATATTTCTTACTGGGCTAGTTGAGCTCACCCTTTCTTTCACTGTTCTCTTCAGGAAATGAGAACGTAGGCGGAACTAGTCGGGGAACAGAGTGATGGTCCTAGATGGTGCGTTAGTAGTCCTCACTATTCTATGAAATAGTGTGATAATAAATGTAATGTGGACTCCATTGAGTGTGGATATTGTTTAGATGACAATATTTGTATTAAAACTCACATCATATGTTTTGTCTTATTTTACACGACTGTTGTATAATTAGTTTGTATTTGTATTCTGTACCATGTATTTGGCGACCCAAGATGGGTGATGTATACCTAATTTTGGGAGCGTCACATTTGGTATCAAAGCTTAGGGATATAATCCCTGGCTAAGATGTGAGACTAGAACTAGGAGGGGAGAGACTGAGAATACCTTCGCTAGTATGACTTACCTAAGTTTATTTGGTATTTAATTGGTCGGTTAAAGTATAGGGATAATATGTTACATGTCAATTAATCTTTGTTTTGTGGCAGTATCTGAAAATGACATATGAGAATGTTGAGAATAACAATGGAGCACAGGAGACTGTTGAGTCACCACATATCAATAATCAGGATAATGTGCATCAGGAAGGCGACAATCCTCATGCAAACAACAACACTGTCCAAACGTTGAATGATGGAATGCTCAGAGGCTTTATGCAATTTATGCAACATCAGGCGAGAGTGGCTCCTGTCCAAAATGCAAGTGAAAACACTGGCAACTCTCGGACGGTCACCGCTAAACAGTTAAAGGAGCTGGGACCACCGGAGTTTATTGGAGAGCCAAAACCACTTAAGGCAGAAACGTGGATAAAGTAGATCACCAAGATATTTGATGTCTTGGGATGCGTCGAGGAGCAAAAGGTTCCCTTTGCCACCTTTATGTTGCGAGGAGAGGCAGATTACTAGTGGGAATCGGTAAAGCGTACTCAACCTGCCGCACTGATGATGTCTTGAGAGAAGTTCCAAGAACTGTTCAATGACAAGTACTTTCTCGAAAGTATTCATCACATGAAGGAGGTAGAGTTCATTAAGTTAGAGCAGAATAATATGACCATGTAGCAGTACAAAGCTAAGTTTGCTGAGTTGTCCCGGTTTGCGTCCCACTTGGTTGATAATGAGGAGAGAATGACGCGGATGTTTTTAAGAGTTTTGAAACTGGAGATACGTCAATATCTTATTTCTCATAAATTGTGTTTGTATTTAGATGTTGTAAATAGGGCTCAGTTATTGGAGAGCGATAACGAGTCAACGTAACCAAAAGAGAGCAACCGGCAAAATGATAATACCAGTGAGAGCAGTCATCGAAGCGGTGACAACAAGTGTGGAGGGAATCAAAAGGCTAGAAATGGTAACCACTTCGGTGGTAATCATGGCCAAAATAATAAGAATGGACATTTCAAGAAGAGGAGATTCAACAATGATGGAAAGACGTCAGTACTGGCACCTATTGTTAAGGACGGAGAACGACCACCTATCATATGCTTCAAATACGGGAGGTGGGGGTGGGGAGGGACACATCAGTCCAAACTACGCGATGCCATCCAAAGTATGTTATAATTGTCGTTCACCGAAGACAAGTTCAGCTAGGATAGAGGCACCAAAGGCCATCCCAAAAAAGTCAAGCTGGTAGTGCAAGGGAGAGCGTTTGTTGTTACCTCCCAGAAAGTAAGGAACCCGAATGAGGTCATCACGGGTAAGCTTATCATAAACTCTAGCGAAGTTTATACCTTATTTGATACCGGTTCTACCCATTCTTTTATTTCTCCTACTTGCGCTCAACGTTTAAATTTGACTTCAGAGAAATTAGACTTTAACTTATTTATTGAAACTCCATTGGGAGAAAACTTCATTACATCCACTGTTTATAAGTCTTGTTTGGTTCAAATCGGTACCCTCACATTACCTGTCGATCTTATTTCATTGAAAATATTTGCATTTGATGTGATTCTAGGGATTGATTGGTTAACTACTCATCATGCAAAAATTGATTGTTTTCGTAAGGTTGTTAGCTTTCATATTCCTAACCAACCTATTATGCGAATTCAAGCAACCAAACCATTAAAATCAATCATTGTCATCTCAAGTCGTAAAGCTATTCGTTTATTGAAAAACGGATGTCAAGCTTTCTTAGCTCATGTCACGTATCTAAACAAAAATACATCAGTTTTGAATGATATTTCTATTGTTAATGAATTTCCTGACGTATTCCCTGAAGAACTTCCTGGCCTACCCCCGGAGCGTAAAATTAAATTTTTTATCGACCTTGAACCCGGTACAAAACCCATTTCCAAAGCACCATATCGAATGGCTCCTATTGAACTTCAGGAGTTAAAGACCCAATTGCAGAAATTGTTAGACATCGGTTTCATTCATCCTAGTACACCTCCTTGGGGTGCTCCTATTCTATTCGTGAAGAAAAAAGATGGGAGTATACAACTTTGTATTGATTATCGGGAGTTGAATCATGTCATCGTCAAAAATAGGTACTCATTGCCACGTATTGATGACCTGTTTAACCAATTGCAAGGAGCACAATTCTTTTCAAAGATCGATCTTCGTTCTGGATATCATCTGCTGAAGGTTAAAACTGAGGATATTCCAAAGACAGCTTTCAGAACTCGGTACGGGCATTACAAATTTTTAGTCATGTCTTTTGGATTGACTAATGCTCCTGCTGCCTTCATGGATATGATGAACCGAGCATTCAAGGAATATTTGGATCACTTTGTGGTCGTCTTTATTGATGGCATTCTTATATATTCCAAAAGCCATAAAGATCATGAGCAACACTTGAGGCTGATACTCCAAAAGCTTCGTGAATACAAGCTTTATGCCAAGTTGAAGAAATGCGAGTTCTGGCTTGAGGAATTAGCATTCCTTGGGCACGTAGTATCAAGTCATGGAATATCTGTTGACCCAACAAATATTGAAGCTATTCAAAGTTGGAAGCAACCTAAATCAGTGACCAAAGTACGTAGCTTTCTCGGCTTAGTTGGTTATTATCGAAGATTCGTGGAAGGATTTCCTCGAATCGCTACTCCATTAACTCAACTGACTCGGAAAGTTATAAGATTCGGTTGGAGCGAGGAATGTGAGAAGAGTTTTCAAGAACTCAAGAGGAGACTCATTTCAGCACCTGTTCTGACAATACCATCTGGCTCGGAGGGATTTGTCATCTATAGTGATGCTTCGGGCAAAGGGTGAGGATGTTTCTCATGCAACATAGGAAAGTTATAGCCTATGCCTCTCGACAACTCAAAGAATATGAGAGAAATTATCCTACTCATGATCTAGAGTTGGCAGCTGTTGTTTTCGCACTTAAAATTTGGAGGCATTACTTGTATGGGGAGAAAGTGGAGATATTTACGGATCATAAAAGCCTCAAATATTTCTTCACTCAAAAGGAACTCAACATGCAACAACGATGTTGGCTTGAACTGTTAAAAGATTATGATCATACCATCCAATACCATCCTGAAAAAGCGAACGTGGTAGCTAACACATTGAGTAGAAGATCATATGCGGGTACGAGTGCGATATTGTTAACGCAAAGGCCCATTTTATGTGACTTACAAAGGATGGAGATAGAGTTAAAGACTCCAGGGACCTATGTGATGATGGCGAATATACGAGTAGAACCGACTTTAATTGATAGAGTTAAAGTTGCTCAAGCTACAGACCTGGAGTTGATGCGTATGAGGAAGAAAGTGCAAGAAGGTGCTATGCCGGAAGCAAGAATCGATGAAGAAGGAATACTTTGAGTCAACTCCAGACTTTGTATTCCTAACGACCCTAATTTAAAGTATAAAATCATGATGGAGGCGCATAACACGCCGTTTACAATCCATCCTAGGAGTACCAAAATATATCGTGATCTTCGTCAAACATTTTGGTGGAGCAATATGAAGAGAGAGATAGCATTGTTTATCTCAAGGTATCTAACTTGTCAGCGAGTCAAGGCGGAGTATCAAGTACCAAAAGGTCCATTGTAACCACTTGAAATTCCAGACTGGAAGTGGGAGCACATTACCATGGATTTTGTTACTGGTCTTCCCAAAGTTTCTTAAGGCATAGATGCAATTTGGGTCCTTGTTGATTGATTGACCAAGTCTGCTCATTTCTTACCAATACGAGAAACTTATACACTAGAACGTCTAGCTTGTATGTACATAAACGAGATTGTAAGACTACATGGTATGCCAGTATCCATAGTTTCTGATCGAGACCCAAGATTCACTTTACGATTTTAGGTTAGTTTGCAAAAAGCTATGGGCACAGATTTACGATTTAGCTAGGCATAACATCCTCAGACGGACAGACAATCAGAGAGGACTATTCAAACTCTTGAAGATTTATTAAGACTCTGTGTCCTTGACTTCAAGGGAAGTTGGGACAAGTTTTTACCATTGGTGGAGTTTTCATACAACAACAGTTATCAAGCAAGTTTTGGCATGTCTCCATTCAAAGCGTTGTATAGAAGAAAGTGTCGTTCTCCAGTATGCTGGGATGAGGTGGGTGAAGAAACGTTGTTGGGACCAGAGTTGGTACGTATAACTACGGAAAAGATTTAAACGATCCGACGACGTATAAAAACCTCACAAGATCGACAAAAGAGTTATGCTGATCTTCATCGAAAGGACGTGCAATTCGATATTGGAGATCATGTGTTGTTACGTGTTGCTCCATAGAAAGGAGTTACGAGATTTGGAAAGAGAGGAAAGCTTAATCCTCGATTCATCGGCCTATTTTTAATCCTCGATCGAGTAGGAGCTGTGACCTATAGACTCGCTTTACCGCAATGTATGTCTTGTGTTCATAACGTTTTTCACATATCCATGTTACGTAAATATGTGGAAGACACGAACCACATTATTGAGTTAGAACCGGACGAAATAGCGGAATATTTGACGTATGAAAAGGTTCTTGTTCAAATCTTGGATAAGAATGAGTCAAAGTTTTGTGGAGAAACCACGATGTTGAGGAAATGACCTGGGAGTTAGAATCTGAAATGAAATCAAGATATCCTTACCTCTTTAACATACCAGGTATGTACCCTAATTTCGAGGGCAAAATTTCATAAGAAGGGGAGATCGTAAGACCCCAACTTTTATGAATAAAGATGAATTTTTTATAATTATCATTTTTGAATATTATGGAATGAATTTGATATAATGTTATAGTTGTGGGTAGTATTTATAAATTTTGCAAAGTACGCAAGTTGTTTTATAATATTCGATTGGTCGGGAAATATTCGTTTTCACAGAGAATATTCATACAACGGCACAATCATTGGTGGACCCCACAACGAAATTATTGTCGGATTGAGAAAACGACAAAACTATTTTTATGAAAATAACGGCGGAAGTTTACAGTTAAAACTGTTGAACCACTCGGTAGTAAAAATACAGTAATACGCGTGGTGGCATAGTAGCACACAGTATTGATTATTGATGCTTACGTGAGAAGTCACTCAGTTTTGTTCAATTATTGCTACAATAATTGCTGCATGGTATCTCACATTATTTTATTCAATTATTATCAATATTTTATATATTATTAAATCAATAATTGAGACGACAAAGTTATTAATATTATTATTTGCAATATTAACGATGTCTAAAAGTTCTGTCAAGGAGAGGTTTGGTCACCTAATTGCGCGCCAATAGGAAGAAATCCTTATTTGAAAGCCCCCTCTTTCCTGAAAACGACCTGGTCGATTAATAATGTAAATTATAATAATGATGATAAATGTTGTTAAAAATATCGAGGGAATTTAATATATAAGTTTGTAATGTGTGTGGTGGGTGGAATATATATATATATATATATATATATATATATATATATATATATATATATATATATATATATATATATGGCATGAATTGAAAATGGTGGGGAAATAATGTTAGTCGGGAGGGTGGACAATCTAAAATGGGGTATACACACACACACACACACACACACACACACACACACACACACACACACACACACACACATATATATATATATATATATATATATATATATATAAGTTGTCGTTGAATTATGGGAGTACACATGTGATTAATTAGGTTGCATCTGAAATTTTCCTTTCACCAGTGACTCTGAAAATTATTTCGTCCGAATTTCGACTGTGCAGTCCGTGATAACATTCAAATAGTATCCTTCCATTCTCCTATAAATAGAAGCTCACTCCTTCATTATTTCTTACGAATTCAATGAAACTCTAGAGAGAAAAATTATAGAGAGAAAGAAGAAAAGTATTCTGCTACTTCACTACTCCTATATCCAGTACTCTTCTTCTTAAGGTAAGGGGTATTATTTCTTTTGTATTTATGAAGAGAACTTCTGTTATTCCATTATTTATTATTCTGTTGGAATAACATGTATACGCGGGCTACCCTATACTTGGTAAAATTCTTCTGTTATTCCATTCTTTATTATTCTGTTGGAATATTCTGTCTGTGCGTTTTACGCCGGACCTGGTTCCGTCTTTATTATTCTGTTGGAATATCCTGTCTGTGCGTTTTACGTCGGACCTGGTTCCGTTATTTATTATTCTTTTGGAATAACCTGTCTGTGCGGTCTATCGCATGCATGTTGATTTCTTTTATTATTCCATTCTTTATTATACTCAGTTGGTTAAAGTTTTGACTTCTATACTCCATGAAATTAGTAGAATATCCTTGATATTTGCGCTTCATCCAGTATCTTTTCATGGAAATATTCTTCTGAGCATTCTTGAATTTTACTCTACAAAGAAGTATCATGTTGACAATTTGGACGATATTAGTTCCTGGATAAATTAATTCTTGAACTTGTTTTATTGAATTCTTATGTCATTGTCATCATCCTCATGTTTATATTATGTTGAAAGTTATCTGTGGCCTGTACTGCATAGATGGACTTGGTATGATTATGACTAGGGATTATTCGGTGTAATCATGACCGTAATGTTACAAATGATGTGGAAAAAGTCCTCATTGGCCCGTAGTGCATTGATGGACAATTGTTGGCATGATCATGACCATTGATGAATACAAGAATATCCTTGGCCCGTAGTGCATGGATAATTTGTGGTTGTGATACTAATGAATATCATTGGCCGTAGTGCATGGATGATGTGAATTATTTATTAAGCTGAGTCCCAGCGATAAAAGTGATGAAAAAACCTTTTAAATCATAAAAGATAGTAGATTTTATTCTCTACTTGACTCTTTTAATGGATTGCTTGTTCCGCTGCAGTTAAATTTGATGTCTGTTATATTTTATCAGTTTAACACTGTTGAAGGCTAACGATAATTTATTCTGCATTATCTTAGTCATAATATTTCTTACTGGGCTAGTTGAGCTCACCCTTTCTTTCACTGTTCTCTTCAGGAAATGAGAACGTAGCCGAAACTAGTCGGGAAACAGAGTGATGGTCCTATATGGTGCATTAGTAGTTCTCACTATTCTGTGAAATAGTGTGATAATAAATGTAATGGGGATCTCATTGAGTGTGGATATTGTCTAGATGACAATATTTGTATTAAAACTCACAGCATATATTTTGTCGTATTTTACACCACTGTTGTATAATTAGTTTGTATTTGTATTCTGTACCATGTATCTGGCGACCCAAGATGGGTGATGTATACCTAATTTTGGGGGTGTCACATACAAGTTGATATTCAAGAAAAAAATGAAAGCAAATGGATCTATAGATAAATATAAAGCAAGACTTGTAATTAAAGGATACATGCAAAATGAGGGTTTGGATTATTTTGATACTTATTTTCCTGTGACAAGAATATGCTCAACTAGAATGTTAATAGCCATTGCAGCTATATATAATTTAGAGATACATCAATTGAATGTGAAAAAAACTTTCTTGAATGGAGATTTAGAAGAAGAAATCTACATGGAACAACAAGAAGGGTTTATTGTGAAAGTAGTATGCATACAAGCCAATCATGTATGACGATAAAGCATATACTTTATAATCAATCTTATTTATTTATTAATAAAAGAATTATTTATAAAGGCATTTATTATCAACATGGTGTTGTTTTAATAATATGTGATAAACCCATAGTTTTAAGCAATACTTTTAGAATCATGATGAGATCATGCTAATGAGATCTAAATTCTTAGATAGCTTAAAACTAAAATGTTCCCAATCAATAGATTACTAAAAAGGGAATTAGTGAATCCGGATAGATTGGTACATACGTTGCTTGCTCATTTGATGTGGAGACCCTAAAGCAAGTATGTATGCGCTTATTAGAGAATAAGTTCACTGAACGTGACTCGCTATGGAATACCTAATGGAGTTTTACTTGCCTGTTAATAGGAATTCTTGTAGTAATAATAGTACAAATGATCCTTAGACTTGAGATCATCATAGTATCTTATATATAATGAATTACACTTTGACTTATTCCGTAAGACTCTTAGATTATATCAAAGGGTATGCTTGGGTGTAATAAGTTATATATGAAGATAATGAATGATCAATAAAGAATCTACCACTTCTAGTAAAAGAAGAGAAATGTCCTATGTGATTCGATAAATAACAACCCAGTAATCCTTGGACAAGGTGGAATGAAATTAGAAAGTAGTTTCTAATTTGCATTCATTAGGAGTTGTACATTTAGGAATCGAAATACATATAATTAAATAAAATAAGACTTGACAGTAATTTCATGTCTTATATTTAATTGGGACATTGTATGGTGGAAGGATTGAATTGTACGGTAACTATTTACTCAAAGTTTCTTTTATGATTAATGTTGAAATCTATATTATCTGGAAAGTCGTTAATCGCTAGGGAGGCTTATCCCTATTGTAGAATAAATATTATTTATTTAAATAAATTAATAGCTTAATTTATTGATTTAAATAAGATTAGAATTGTTCTAATTGATTTATTCACAACCGGTTTAATATGGAGAACCTAAAGGGTCACACCATAAAAGGAAGAATACTTATTTAAGAAGCAAATGGCATAATCGTACTGGTCCTGTAATGCTAGGAACCACACCAAATTCGGTAATGAACTTCTTCATCCAAACAGCTTCCTTTGCAGCTTCACTTGCAGCTATGTACTCTGCCTCTGTCACTAAATCAGCAACTATTTGCTGTTTGGAACTCTTCCAACTCACTACACCACCGTTTAAGGTAAACACATACCCCATAATGGATTTACTGTCATCTTGGTCTGTTTGAAAACTTGAGTCTGTGAAGCCCTCTAGTTTCAATTCAGACCCACCGTAGACAAGAACTACATCCTTAGTTCTTCTTAAGTACTTTAGGATATTTTTCACTACCTTCTAGTGTTCTTCTCCTGGATTTGACTGATATCTGCTTGTTACACTATGTGCATGAGAGACATCTGGTCTAGTACATATCATACCGTACATGATAGATCCTATTGCTGAAGCATAAGAATCTTACTCATACGGTCTCTCTCCTCAGGTGTCTTTGGAGCCTGTTTCTTGGAGAGATGTATTCCGTGACTCATCGGCATGAGACCTCTTTTGGAATCTTTCATGCTAAACCTCTTTAGCATCGAGTCAATGTACGTTCCTTGGGACAAGCCAAGCATCCTTTTAGATCTATCTCTATAGATCTTTATCCCCAAAATATAGGATGCTTCTCCCAAGTCCTTCATGGAGAAGTGTTTAGATAACCATATTTTAATTGATTGTAGCATAAGAATATCATCCCCTATCAGTAATATATCATCAACATATAATACGAGGAATGAAACAGCGCTCCCACTAACCTTCTTGTACACACATGGTTCATCCTCATTTTTGATAAAATCAAACTCTTTGATTGTCTCATCAAAACGGATGTTCCACCTACGAGAAGCTTACTTCAATCCATAAATGGATCGTTGTAGCTTACAGACTTAATTTGTTCCAACCTTTGAAACAAATACCTCTGGCTGTGTCATATACACATCCTCCTCAAGTTTTCCATTGAGGAAGGCCATTTTCACGTCCATCTGCCAAATTTCGTAGTCATGGTAAGCTGCAATCGCAAGCAAAATCTGAATGGACTTGAGCATTGCTATTGGTGAGCAGGTTTCGTCATAGTTAACTCCTTGTCTTTGTTTAAAACCTTTTGCGACCAGTCGGGCCTTATAGGTCTCTACCTTGCCGTCTGCTCCAGTCTTTCTTTTAAAGACCCATTTACACCCAATAGGTTTAATGCCTTCAAGTGGTGAAACCAAAGTCCATACTTGGTTCTCATACATGGAGTCCATCTCGGATTTCATGACTTCTTGTCACTTCTCTGAGTCTTTATTACTCATAGCCTGTTCGTAAATCAATGGATCATCATCATCTATGATGTGTACCTCGTCGCCATCCTCTATGACAAGTTCATACCTATCAGGTATCTTTGATACTCTTCCAGATTTACGAATAGGATATGGTACAGAAGGAATCTCTACTTGGTTATGTACCTCACTTTGATCTGTAGTATTTTGTGGTTCTTGAACCTCTTTAAGATATATCTTACTTCCATTGACCCCTTCAAGGATAAACTCTTTTTCCAAGAAAGCAGCATGTTTCGCAACAAACACCTTTTGATCAGTTGGATGATAGAAATAATACCCCGATATTTCTTTAGGGTATCCCACAAATCTACATTTGTCAGATCTAGTCTGTAGCTTATTGTTTTCAAACTTTTTGACATAAGCTGGACAACCCCAAGTCTTAACATGCTTAAGATTTGGTTTCCTCCATGCCCATAACTCATATGGGGTCTTGGGGATGGATTTTGTAGGTACCTTGTTAAGTAGGTATGCAGCCGATTCTAGGGCATATCCCTAGAAGGAAACTGAAAGGTCGGTAAAACTCATCATGGATCGAACCATGTCCAACAATGTTCGATTTCTCCTTTCAGATACACCATTCATCGGTGGTGTCCCAGGTGGAGTCCATTGCGAGATTATACCATTTTCTTTGAGACAATTGAGAAACTCACCACTTAAGTATTCTCCTCCTCGATCAGATCGAAGAATCTTAATACTCTTACTAGTTTGCTTCTCTACTTCACTTCTGAACTCTTTGAACTTTTCAAATGATTCAGATTTGTATTTCATTAAATACACATATCCAAATCTTGAGTGATCGTCAGTGAATGTAATAAAATAAGAATACCCTCCTCGTGCAGTCGTTGTCATAGGTCCATATACATCTGTGTGTATCAATGCTAACAACTCTGTAACTCTTTCTCCTTTTCCACTAAAAGGAGATTTAGTCATTTTGCCCTGAGATAAGATTCACAAGTTGGATATGATTCATAATTCGATAGCTCTAGGAGCCCATCTTTATGCAACTTGGATAATCTTGTTTCATTAATATGGCCGAGTCTACAGTGCCACATGAAGGTATAATTAACGTCATCTCTTTTCCTTTTCTTAGTTTGTTCAATTTGAAGTATATTTTCATGCAAGTCAAGTATATAAAGTCCATTTCGCAAATTACCAACACCATATAAAACATTATCATTATAAATAAAACAACTGTTGTTCTTTATTATAATATTAAAACCATCCATATCCAATACAAAGATAGAAATAATGTTTCTAATGATATTTGGAACAAAATAATAATTATTTAAATTAATGAACTTGCCCGTATGCAGTGCTAAACAATAAGTCCCTACAGCTAATGCAGCAATCTTTGCTCCATTTCCCACTCATAGGACTACCTCATCCTTGCTCAGCTTTCTACTTCTGACCAGTCCCTGCATATTATCACATATGTGAGATCCACAACCGGTATCTAATACCCAAATAGAAGATTGACTTTCAAAAAAATTAAGTTCAATCATAAACAAACCTTGATTAGGATTCGAAGCTTCTCCAAGCTTTTTCTGCTTTTGTTCCGCAAGATAATCCTTGCAGTTCCTCTTCCAGTGACCTGGCTTGTTGCAATGGAAGCAAATTCCTTTGCTAGCTGGATCATGTTTCTTTTGATCCTTCACTTTCGCCTTTCCTTTAGCCTTCTTGGATTTCTTCTTTTTAGAAGATACCTTGGGCCTCTTCCTTTTCTTGGAAGAATCATCCACTAGTAAGACATGGTTCTTCTTGGATGGGAAGTGACCTTCATCAGTTTTCAACATATTAAGTAATTCAGGCAAGCTGACATCTAACTTATTCATGTGAAAATTCACAACAAATTGTGAGAAGGTGTCCGGGAGTTACTACAAGACTAAATCTTGACTCAACTCCCCATCCATGACGAACCCAAGCTGTCCAAGACGTTCAATCAGATTGATCATCTTTAAGACATGAGTCTCAACGGTAGTACCCTCGGTCATCCGAGATCGGAAGAGCTCCTTAGATATTTCATATCTAGCAGTCCTACTTTGCTCACCATACAGCTCTTGAAGGTGCAGTAGCATAGTAGGAGCATCCATAGTTTCATGCTGACACTGAAGATCGTTACCCATGGATGTGAGCATGATGCATTAAGCCACCGATACATCATTTTGCCACTGTTTAAAAGTAGCAATCTCTTCCTCAGAGGCTGTTTCTGCAACTTTTGCAGGTACAGGCGAATTTAGGACATAAGAAATCTTTTCAGCAGTGAGAAAAATTCTCAGATTCCTTAACCAGTCCGTGTAATTCGGTCCGGTCAGTTTGTTAGCATCAAATATGCTACGCAGTGAAATTAGTGAATGTGATATTTTCAAAATTCTGCATGTAAAAAGATAATATTTTAGCAAACATTCATTTAATTAATTACCAAAATAAATTAGGTCTTATTTTATATTGGTACCTCCCACTATTTTCATCAAACTATATTACCCTCATTTATATAGTTCGGCAAAATATAATTAAAGTTTTTGCTAGTGAGAATAAGGATCTCATTTTAAATATATATAGCCTTGTGGTGACACAACAAACTATATATAAATAAATAGGTAGACAACTCCTTGTCAATTACATCATTATGTAACTCCATATGTTTTGCCTCTTAGATTATTTTGATCAAGTGGTGGCACATCCAAATCAAAATTATCTAAGTTAAGTCCAACCTAGCACTTCCATATATTCAAAAAAGAAAAATATTGTCCTTGTGGTGACACAACAAAACAATATTGTTTAATTTTCTTTATAAGCATCAAATGTGATAAATTAACATCTTAAATACTTAATACTTGCCTTGTGGTGACACAACAAACTCATATTAAATATTTAATACTCTATTAATTTTATCATGCTAGAAGGCGACGTTCGATATTCTAAATATCTTTGAACGCTTAAGACTTAATATATAAAAACTTTGAGGGATTTGTTATTATTTGTCTCATCTTGTTTAGCGTGCATGCAAATATATATATAAAATACGCGTCATATTATTAAACATGCGAAGCATGTTTGCAAAATATATAATATATATATAATACTAGCATGCACATATAGAATACTATATTCTACCCAGATTGATTATGAACTTTTATTCTAGTTTGGTTCACTAGAGCCATCAAGTGAACCAAAAGGTCAAACCCAAAGGTGCAATAATAAATATTTAAATATAACTATTACATTTAAAACTCGGGCTTCATTACAAACGGGTCTTCGAACGCTCCTTGCTCCTTGTTCACCGGTTCTTCAAAAAATTCTAACTAATCCTATACAATTATACTATTTAATTTAAATAGAAACCTTGATTAGCAGTCAAAAAGGAGTACATAGGAGAGAGATAGAATTTACATCAATAAGAAAATCAAAAAAGACGAGGTGCGCAAACCCTATTTAATAAAACCCATTCATTCAAACATCCAACCAAAATAAATCCAATCACATTGGTAAATAGTACATAATCAATCTCATTTATTATCATACATATCATCATATATATCAATAAATTAAAATCATTCCGTATATATTTTGAATAATTTATTGGGCATAATTTGTTGTATAAAATTATTATTTTATTTAGGAATTAGTTTAATATAAGTACTCTCATTTATTCCTAATAGGATTAGGAGGGAAAATTAGTTAAAGGAGTTTAATTAATTATCCCTCATAAGATTAGGGAGCCCAATTAATTAAAAGAGTTTAATTAAATAAATAATACCTTATTTTAAGAGGGTTACCTGATATCTATATAAGAGGAGCCTTATATCAGATATCAAATATACGTAATTCCAATAGTTGGAAAGTACGCCCCTTTTTTCTATAGAGATAGAAAAAACTAGGATTTGAGCTAATACACCATTCTTCTTGAAATTTTTTCTTCTTTGGTGGATCACCTCTAGAGGCCATACACTTGGGTGGCTTACATTGATCAAAGGAAAAAATCTACCCGGAGATTCAAGGAGATCGGTAGGAGGTGTACCTGAGGAAGCTCGTTTCTACAAGGGTATGATTTCATAATTTCTTATTCTTCGTTTAATTAATAATATGCATAAAGAATGATCCGGGTAATTGGTTTGTGAAAAATTTTAAAATCTGATTTTATTACGCTTCCGTTGTTTTAATAATTTGATTGCTGCTTTGATTTTCAAAAAACCTAACATATTGTTCCAGGAAAAGCACCTAAATTGTGACGCCCCCAAATTCAGATACTCATATCTCGAATTTGGTTTGTCACGTAATAATTCTAATATCATACTAAAATCAACAACAACGGAAATAATATAATAGTTTACATTGATATAATATAAATATTCGCGTCCCAAGGTACCGTAACTATCACTACAACAATCGAGTAATTAAACTTAAATATAATTTAATCATCCTTATTACATCATAATATGCATAACAACAATAATAATGCTTCTACACTTAAAGGACTAAGCTATTCTGTAGCCTTGCCCATTCTTTTGTCCTTTCCCGAAGTACCGCCTTGCTCTGCCTTACTTGTAATGTTTTTAGGGAAGCGACAATGAGAAATAAATTTGCCCAGCAAGTAATATAGCAATAAGAATAAGCAGTTATAACATTTAAATCTTCAAAGGTATAACGATAATTGATAGTTCAAGGATATCAAGAAGTATCAAGAGTTTTCAATAAGTGTCACTATAGATTGAAGGATGTCACCAAAATTTCAAAGTTTATTTATTTCAAGGTTCAATAAGAGTGAACACTGGCCAATCACTAAGGGCTAAGAACTCTTATTAGAATTAACAGTATTATAATGCAATCCAATATAAATGAGTACAACAGGTGATCAACCTAAAGTATCCTACGTTATGCATAACATTTAATCATACTCATGTGCGCACGTCAGTTCCCCAACAATATAAAATTTCCCCTTTTTAGAGGGTTGTTCATCTCAGTAGATTTATAAGAGTCCACACCAAGTCAATTTGTTTGGATAACTTTCTAACACATGATCTTTTGTCTAGCTGAATCGAATAGCTTAGACAACCTTTAAGAACATTGAGTTCAATTCTCACAATATGAATTAAGATTTAAAATTTCAACTCCTGACTAGGAATCATAACCATAGGAATGTAGATATTTGTTCAATATAAGTATGTTTGATAGAATAATAACTCAGAGTTTCACAATAAGAAATAAGGTCTAAATACTTGCATTCAATTATAAGAATGAAGTTAGGAAACTTGCAATAACGTAGGAAGTTTAAAGTTATATACTTGCACAATATTCAAAGTCGTGTAAGTTAGAAAACTTACATAATCATAGATTCCTTGCACAAAGTAAATGCATAGGCTAGGATACTTGCCTTTAGCGTTGATTACCACTTATAGTGTAAAATCACCTCAAGGAACTATATTATCCTATTTACGTATGTATAGGTATTCATTAATCACACACACCTTGACATACATATCCACATACATTTATCACACATATCTAAACTCATGTAGGCTATACATAGTCAAACTCATAGATATATAGTTCACATTGTCCTTACTTTTGAAAATCTTTAGTACCATATGCTCATCTTTTATTTGTATTCGTGAAATACAACTTACTTTACGTATTCTAGTTTAAGTTATTTCACAAATACATGTTAAGGAACCTTTAAGCTAGGTTAGGCCCCTGGATAAATTTACTCATAAATTTCCATTTTACAAATTTAAAAGAGCTCATTATATCAACTACTAACAATAATATTCATTCAATCACATAACATTGCCAAATAACTTCTTTCTACGCATGCTTGCATGTTTTATAACGTGTTTAACTAGATATGTGAATATGTCAGTTATCTCTAGAGGCATAAAGCATCCCATTATAGTTGTTCAAAAGTTCACAATACAAGTCGTAGAGTTTTCAACTCAATTGGTTTCCAAATCCTAAAATTCCATGACAAACAAACTAAGTATGTAAAGTACGTTGAGTTCATATTTCCTGCGTATTTATAAAACTAACTAAGTTGCGAATACATGCTCAAAAGGTTAGATTTCAAAAATGCGTAAGGTTTTATAAACATAGTTTTCGTCTTTTAACTTTTCTTTCAAAAGATTATAATTCAAACTCCTACCCTACTAAAACATCTTGCAATACGCATTGACACATGTTTAAGGATTATGTATGCTCCTTAAGGTAAGTTAGGTTAGGTCAGTTTAGGACTTCTTGTATCAAACAACCAAAACAGTAACATAAGTTACTGCTAAACCCCCGCTAGGGCTGGCCCTTTTGTATTGCAGGACCCCCACCGGGGCGGGCATAGTTACTGCTGTGACGCCCCCAAAATAGGTCCACACGACCCATTATGGGTCGCCAGATATCACACTATAAAAATCATTTACAAACTTCATTTATACAACTGTTGAACTGTAGTGCAGAATACGACCACAGTTAAACTATGAGTTTTAATACAAATGTATGTAACTCTCATGGTGCCTCAACCACAACCTTACAATGGTACTTTACATAAAAGTACAGGTAAACACTATTTTAAAAATTAAAATCTTTGGGAAGTGCTTAAGGAAACCTTCGTACATGGGAGGCCATGCGTCTAGGTTTATAATAGATATCGTATGTCCACAGAATTATCCTTGGTTGACCCAATAGACCCCAAAGAAAAATGAGAAGATTACTATCATGTTCATTCTTAATGAGGTACACTTTTGACGCTTTCAAAGTCGGGTTCTCCTTACCCTGTTGTTGTTCACCAAAATCAATTATTAAGTGACGTGTATAAAATACGACACACACATCTTAGGTCCTCAATACAATTATATATTGTCTGTCATGCCGTCTTATAATGTATTGAGAAACTTCGACAGTCTCAGACCATCACACTATTTCCCTGTTATCCTTGCTCGACCCAGCTACACTCTTAATACCTGAAAGGAATTGTGAAGCAAAAGGGTGAGTACAACTGCTCAATAAAGAATATTATGGCTAAGATAATTAATTTATCAGCAGCCTTCATCAGAATAAATCAGAGATTTAGAACATATTGTAGATAATAAAAGTTTTCAACTATAATTGCAGCGGAATCAACAATCCATTAGAAGAGTCAAGTAGAACATAATGTCTACTATCTCCTCCAAATTAAAAGTCCATCATTAATATTTCATTCCTGTAATACTCATCAACAGTTCTTTGTTGTACCCAAGAAAAAGAGAACTTTCATCACCAGTCTTCACCTGAACCACTAAAGATTATAATTAAGTTCAAAATTCATATTTATAATCATGTAAATCAACAATTCCTCATTGCCACAAAGGCTTAATAGAACATTTACTCAATATCCTTACCCCAAAGGCTAAAGATATTCAAATGTAATAACAATGATCATACCAATCAGTTGTTTATCTTTGCACTACTGGCCAAAGATATTCAACTACAAAACCAATGGTCATGATCACACCAATCAATTGCATGTCAGTGCACTACGACCAAAGACATTCAACTGTTAACTAATGGTCATGATCCTGCCAATCACATCATCGAATTATCCCTGCACTACGACCAAGGATATTCGTTAGTATCACCAGTGGTCATGATCATGTCACACACCTGTCCATCTTTGCAGTACGGGCCAAAGGTATCAAACAACATATCATCTTTAACATTACAGATCATGATTACACCGAATGATCCCTGGTCATAATCATACCAACCAACAGTCCATCTATGCACGTAAGCTCAAGATGACTTTCATCACAATATAAGCATGATGATGATGACAATGATATAAGCATTAATCAAACAAAATCAAGGATAAATATTAAAGACTTTAAATTTATCTAGAGTTTAAAAATATCCAAATTGTCAACATGATACTACTTTGTGGAGTAAAATTCAGGAATAATATTCATGTACCAAAAATAATTTGGACAGAAAAGAAATATATTTTTCGGGTAAATAGTACCCTGTGAATAGTACTTCGGGAATAGTACCTCGTGAATAGTATCCCGACATGAAAAGTACTCCAAATACCCGAGTGAATAATATTCGGGTGAATTGTAATTTGGGTAAATAGTAACCCGTGAATAGTAACTCGTGAATAGTACTCCGACACGAAAAGTGTCCCGAATACCCGAGTGAGTAATACTAGAGCGAATAGTAACTGGGTGAATAGTAACTCGTGAATAGTAACTCGTAAATAAAATATCAAATAAAATGATATTTCATGACTACTACAAAAGAAATGATATCTCATACGAGTATAATAGAATATACGAAACTGCAAATGGATTTTCACCCGCTATGCGGTAATCCACGTAGACAGATCATTTCTACAATTTAATAAAGGATGAATACGAATGGTCATTCACTATGCATGCGGTAGTCCGCGTAGACAAGTTATTCCAACAGAATAATAAAGAATGGAATAACAGAAGAATTCACCATGCATGCGATAGACCGCACAGATAGGTTATTCCCAACAGAATAATAACTAATGGAACCAGGTAATGCTTAATACGCACAGACAGGATATTCCAACAGAATAATAAAGAATGGAACTAGGTCATGCGTAATCCGCACAGACAGGATATTCCAACAGAATAATAAAGAATGGAACCAGGTCATGCGTAATCCGCACAGACAGGTTATTCCAACATAATAATAAAGAATGGAATAACAGAAGAATTTCACCATGTATGTGGTACTTAGCATAGACAGGTTATTCCAACATAATAATAAAGAATAGAATAACAGAAGCTCTCTTCATGATTACGAAAGAAGTAATACCCCTTACCTCAAAAGAAAACAGGATACTGGAATAGTGAGGTAGCAGACTTCTCTTCTTCTTTCTCTCTATAATTTCTCTCTATAATAATTGCTGTATAGCTTTAGTGAATTGGTGAAAAATGAAGGAATAATGAGCTTTTATTTATAGGAAAATATTGTTTCGATAATTGCACGTTTTGGGGCTCGAAATATTATAGTATAATACCTTCCTATTTTTCTTCATTTTTAATTTACTCCTGCAAGTATTTTCAAACTTGCAATACCTCCCCTAATAGTAAATCATGTGAATCAATAGTAAATCATGTGAATCAATAGTTCTAGACATGTGAAAATACGAATTACAGTATAGTACCTCCATCTATACCTCCATTTTTAACTTAGTCATGCAAGTATTATCAATCTTGCACCAACTCTCCTAATAGTAAATGAATGTGAATCAATAGTACACACATGTGAACCAATAGTTATAATCATGTGAATTAATAGCAATTAATTGCTCATTTATCCTGCTAATTACCCAGTTGATCAATATAACCTCCAGACATCAATTATTATCAAAATAAATATCGATTTTCACTAACACTAATAATTCCAACACAATAGAACTATCAATTTCATCTTTAATCAACACAAACTTATTCATCATTAATATTATAATTCACAATATTTAACAACCATGTCGTTCCCAGGAAAGAAGGGGCTTTCCGACAAGGATTTTTCCTTATTGGCGCGCAATTAGTTGACCAAACCTCTCATTAACAGAACTTCTAGACATTGTCAATATTGCAAATAATAATATGAATAACTTTGTCATCTCAATTATTTATTTAATAATATAATATATTATACAGATGATACTGTGACAATAATTGAATCAATAATATGAGAGATATGATGCAGCAATTACTGTAGCAATAATTGAGTATAACTGAGTGATTTCTTACGTAAGCATTAATAATCAATACCGTGTGCTACTATACAACCACGTGTATTACTATACTTTTACTACCGGGTAGTTCAACAATTTTAACGGTAACACTTTCGCCGTTATTTTTATAAAAAGATAATTCTGTCATTTTCTAAATACGACAATACTTCTGTTAATGATTATGCCGTCGTACGAATTTTTCCTGTGAAAATGAATATTCCTCGACCAATCGAATATTCTCCGACACAACGAATAACAACTTGCTTACTTTGCAAAAAAAAAATAATTACATATCACCCTTAACTTTAACCTTTTATCAATTTAACCATTTACGAAATAAAATAATAATTATAAGAAAATTGAATACTTTCATTTCATAATTTCGGGATCTCACAACTGTAGTTCGAAATTTCATTTCCCCTGCTACGAACCAACATGCCAAATTTTTGACCAAATATTGGGTAAAATCTAATTATGCATAATCATGCAAGTATACGTGGCCAACAAGTGATAAAGTGAAAGTAGAGTATCGTTCCCACGAGAAATTATTAATACAAATTACCAAATACTAACTCTTAACCAAACAAATTTTATTTAAACAATCAATTTATATTATAAATTTAATTATTTAACTAAACTAATTCTAATTACCACTAATTAAAAATCAAATTATGGAGATTTTAGATCACAACTTCACTTATTGCTTCATTTAAGTTAACAAACTTCTCATCAATTATTCTTTGTCCTGGATTGCTAATCAAGAACACTAAAGCAGATAAAACCACCTGTCGATGCATAATACCCATACTCACTTAAATCCACAGATGATAGAATTAAGCAAGACACCCTAATTAACTAATTCACTATATCTCTATGTGAATTATAATTAAAAATGATTTAAAGCACAAGTTCTCTATAAGATTACATATGGCGTAAATGCATATCTCAATCCTAAACACGAATCATGAATTCCATCTATGCAGAAATCACAAACACATGCTATCATGATCAGATCTAAATCTAAACTTCATCTCTCGAGTTCATATAGATTATCACGGTAATTGATGGCCAATCAATTAAACAATTAAGTCTAAATCAAAATAGACAATCCTCACAATAGAACATAATGATTAATAGCGAAACATATTAAAATAAACAAGACAATAAGATCCATTGTAATCTCAAACAAAGAATTAATTCATTGAATTAAAACTACGAATCCACACTTGAATATACATTAAAAGATAAGAATGAAGAATAAATCTGTTGTCAGCAAATCTCCATCTTTCTTAAGCTCCTGCTCTTGATTTTAATGGTCTCCAAGTCGCTTCATTCTCCAAAACTCATTAGAACTAGGGTTTTCCTATTATACTCTAATCTAATCTAATCTGATTTGCCCTCTCTCTAATCCTTGTAATTCTCCTCCTTTTATATGGCTCTTTATATGTCTTTAAGTCCTCTTTGAAGTCCTTGAGCCAATCAGCTTGAACCAATCCTTCCTGGACTCAAATTCTGACAAATCTACTTTTTCTACGCGTACCCCAAGCCCTGGCTTGGGTATTGCTGTGTAAAATGGCAGGCCCCTATTTGCTATCCTGCTGCTAACTGGATTTAGTACCCCAAGCCCCAGCTTGGGTGTTAGGCATAAAAGAGCAAGCCCGATTTGGGTATAAGCTGTTAGTTGTCCTTTTAAGCTCCAAATTTGCCAAGTTTTGCCAAAACTCCACCCTTTTGTCCAATAACCACTCCACCAATCCTAAACACAAAACAACACTAAACAAATATAAACAAAACATAAAATCAAATAATTAGCACAGATTAAGCTTGAATTAGGAGCCGATTCGTGGGTATAAAACCCACTTATCACCAAACAACAATGTAATGATACTTAATTGATATAAACTTACAACTAAACATCCCCAACATGCTTCTAACAATTCTAATCACATAAATAATCAAATTCAAGAATCAATTCAAGATTTATGCCATTTTTCGAAAGTTTAATACATTTAGCGATTCTCTTTGCTATGGATTCGTTACTTGACCAAATTACTTCGTTTAACTTTTGTTGATTTCGTATTCAACCATATTAAAAATGTCTAGCATCAATTGACAAATTCTATCATGCATCAACCATAAACTTTTCAACTCAAAACAAGTATTTTAGCACTTTTGTGAGAACTTTGCAAAACTTGAATTTTATGAACATATAAAAGAATATTACCTTATGCGAAGTTGAAATGCTACTCTAGCTTCAATTTACAGATTGCTCAACAAGACTATCACTCCAATTAGAAACTCTCAAAGAAATCAACAATTCACATTTAAGAGAGGGACTTCTATTTATAGAGAGATTATTGTCCATTTAGAGATTTTGCCCTAAGGATTGTTTCCATGGAAAATTGAAGGAACCATTGTGCAAGAAGAGGTTAGTTGTGACACCCCCAAAATAGGTTCACACGACCCATTCTGAGTTGCCAGATATCATACTATAAAAAATTAAATACAAACTTCATTTATACAACTGTTGAACTGTCGTGCAAAATACGACCACAGTTAAACTGTGAGTTTTAATACAAATGTATGTAACTCTCATGGTGCCTCAACCACAACCTTACAATGGTACTTTACATAAACGTACAGTCAAAAACTGTTTTAGAAATTAAAATCTTTTGGAAGTGCTCAAGGAAACCTTCGTACATGGGAGGCCATGCGTCTAGGTTTATGATAGATATCATATGTCCACAGAATTATCCTTGGTTGATCCAATAGACCCCAAAGAAAAACGAAAAGATTACTATCATCTTCTTTCCAAATGGTGAGTCTTCTCTTGACATATAATTATCTCTGTTGTCTCCAAGTGAAAATTTTATTTCAAATAAACTCTAAGATTATATAGGTAGTGCTCGTAGATATACTCAGCAAGTGGATGTGCGCAACCCTATCTTATGATAACACGAGGTTGTATGTCATTAGACATCTTGTATGATGGTGGAAAAATACCCTTCCAAAGTTGGGTTCACCTCACCCTATTCGATTCACCAAAATTAAATATCAAATGACGTATACAATGCGACACACTTATCTAAAGTTCTCAATAAAATTATTTCCATACTATTTAGGGAGAACCTCAACAGCTATAGACCATCGTTTTAATCCT
This sequence comes from Panax notoginseng, assembly GCA_016801055.1. Lineage (NCBI taxonomy): Eukaryota > Viridiplantae > Streptophyta > Magnoliopsida > Apiales > Araliaceae > Panax > Panax notoginseng. Next base: position 74,320,876 of record CM029021.1, read on the forward strand.
CTTAATACCCCGCTCGACCCAGCTACACTTTTATTACCTGAAAAGAATTATGAAGCAAAAGGGTGAGCACAACTAGCCCAGTAAAGAATATCATGACTAAAGATAATTAAATTATCAATAGCTTTCATCAATAATAAATCAGAGATTTAAAATATATGGTAGATGATAAAACTTTTCAACCATAGTTGCAGCAGAACGATAAATCCATTAAAAGAGACAAGTAGACCATAAGGTCTATTATCTTCTCCATGTTAAAAGTCCACCAACAATATTTTATCCCTGTAACATCAATCAACAGTTCCTGTCCACAATCATATGAATAACTCATAATCATAATTGTGGTTCTAAATTCCTCTTCGCACCCAGGACGCAAATAATTTTCATCACCTATCTTCACTTGAAACATCAAAAATCATGGTTATACCAAATCACAATTTCTGCTCATAATCATACTAATAAATTCATCTTTGCAATATGGCCAAGATATTCATTAACAATTCATCTTTGTACTACAGGCCAAAGACATACAACTGTATTTTAAAAGAGTCAAGTAGAGCATGATATCTACTATCTTTTACGAATTAAAAGTGTATAATTAATATTTTATCGCTGAGACTCAGCGTAATAAATAATCCACATCATCGAATCATCCATGCACTACGCCCAAGGATATTCATGTAATCATCAATGGTAATGATTATACCGAATAATCCCTGGTTATAATCATACCAATAACTGTCCATCAATGCATTACGGGCCAATGAGGACTTTTACCACATCATCTATAACATTACGGGTCATGATTTTACCGAATGATCCCTGGTCATAATCATACCAATAAATAGTTCATCTATGCACATAAGCCAAAGATACTCATCAATCAATAGTTCATCTTTGCACGTAAGCTAAAGATATACAACTGTAAAACTAATAATCAACAGTACATCTTTGCACGCAAGCTAAAGATATACAACTGTAAAACCAATAATCAACAGTCCATCTTTGCACCTAAACCAAAGATATACAACTGTAAAACCAATAATCAACAGTCCATCTATGCACGTAAGCCAAAGATGACTTTCATCACAATATAAACATGAGTATGATGACAATGATATAAGCATTAATCAAACGAAATCAATGATAAATATTAAAGACTTTAAATTTATCCAAATATTATCAATCACTTAACAAATTAATAATCTAATATTATTAATATTATAATAATATTTTAATAACTTCTTAAACTTATAAACAATTTATTTTAATTATTTACACTTTACCAAATAATGCATTTAATCATTCAAAATGCCATACTCATAAGATTTCATCACCAATGATCAAATCACTCATCAAAAATCTGTATATACCTTATATAAGATTTTCAAGCCATAAACTCTTATTTACCAATTTTTTAACTTCACATAACATATTTAATTTATATGTTCGTAACTAAACTATTTTCATGAAAAATACCAAATCAGTCCCAAAAATTATTCATTTCTGGGATTTAGCAGAATATAGTCCCATATTCAACATATATTTTTCTCAGAATTTTTAAAATTCATTTACTATTTTTCATATGGCCAAAACTGCCGAATATTTAGACATTTATCATAAATTATACTTTTGTCCAAAAATTCCGAATTTTACATGATATACTCCTGTTATATATATGTACTTCCAATAAAAATTTCACCAATTTTGGAGTTAACCACAAGGAGTTATAAGGGTTTACTTTTAAAATAATCTTTTCCTATAAAATTCATAACTCCTTATCTATAGATCCAAAAATCACCATTTTTGGACACAATCTAGAAAACTCATCAAATTATCATTTTAAATTTTTCCAGAATTTTTGAGGGTCAGAAAAATTACGAAACTGCAAATATATTTTCACTCGCCATGCGGTAATCCACGTAGATAGATCATTTTCACAATTTAATAAAGAATGAATACAAAGGATCATTCACCATGTATTCAGTACTTTGCATAGACATGTTATTCCAACATAATAATAAAGAATAGAATAACAATAGCTCTCTTCATGAATACAAAAGAAATAATACCCCTTACTACAATTATAATAATATCTCTTACCTTAGAAAGAAACTGGATACTGGAGTAGTGAAGTAGCAGAATACTTTTCTTCTTTCTCTCTAAAGTTTCTCTCTCTAGAATTTTAGTGAATTCGTAAGAAATAAAGAAGGAATGAGCTTCTATTTATAGAAGAATTGAAAGTAGCTCTTGGTCTTAATGAAGGGTTAAAATGACTCTTGGTAATATTGAAGAGACTACTACTATTTGCAAAGGGTCAATTAACTCTTGGAACACCGAAGAGACAAGTAACTCTTGAAAAATCGAAGAGACAAATAACTCTTAGAAAATCGAAAGGACAAGTAACTCTTGGAAAACCGAAGGGACAAATAACTCTTGGAAAACCGAAAGGACAAGTAACTCTTGGAAAACCGAAGGGACAAGTTACTATTAAAACTTTAAACCAACGATCCATATTGATTTACTATTATAATTTCAACCAACTGTCTGAAAAATTATCACATCTTCTCATGGAATAATATTGTACTCAAAAATGATTTGAACCGAAAAAAATATATTTTTCGGGTGAATAGTATCCCGTGAATAGTACTTCGGGAATAGAATCCCGTGAATAGTACCCCAACACGAAAAGTGTTCCAAATACCCGAGTAAACAATACTCGAGTGAATAGTAACTGGGTGAATAGTAACCTATGAATAGTAACTCGTGAATAGTCATCCGACAGGAAAAGTTCCCCAAATACCCGATTGGTCAATATAACCTCCAGACATCAATTATTTGCGAAATAAATATCGATTTCTACTAACACTAATAATTCTTACACAATGGAACTATCAATTTCATCTTTAATCAACACGAACTTATTCATCATTAATATTATAATTCACAATATTTAACAACCAGGTCGTTCCCAGAAAAGAGGGGGCTGTTCGATAAGGATTTCTCCTTATTGGCGCGCAATTAGGTGACCAAACCTCTCCTTGACAGAACTTCAAGACATTATTAATATTGCAAATAATAATATGATTAACTTTATCGTCTCAATTATTGATTTAATAATATATCATATTATGCAGATGATACTGTGATAATAATTGAATCAATAATATGAGAGATATGATACAACAATTACTGTAGCAATAATTAAGTATAATTGAGTGACTTCTCACATAAGCATCAATAATAAATATTGTGTGCTACTATGCAACCACGCGTATTGCTGTACTTTTACTACCGGGTAGTTCAACAGTTTTAACGGTAACACCTCCGCCGTTATTTTTATAAAAAGATAATTCTGTCGTTTTCTAACTACAACAATGCTTCCGTTTGGGGGTCCACCAATGATTGTGCCATCGTACGGATATTCCCCGATAAAAAGAATATTCTATATCAACTTGCTTAATTTGCACAATTTTCGCATATCACCCTTAACTTTAATCTTTTTATCAATTTAACCATTTACTAAATAACATAATAATTATAAGAAAATTAAATACTTTCATTTCATAAAATTATGGGTCTAACATTGGTGAAAAGCTTCACCAACTCCATCTTCTCCCCTTTCTATAGTCTTCATAAGCTAAGTATAGAGCCATAAGCTTTTAGCAAAACACGGCTAAGACTTTTGGAATGAGACTATGATTTTGGGACACTACTAATACTCAATATTTACAAAGCCACTACTTAGCATACTTAGGTTTATTTGATACTTTTTCCCCAAATATGCATACACATACACTCACTCATACATTACACATAGAATTATATAATCCATGTACATTAGTTTAATTCAAATAATATTTACCTTAGACTAGAATATAATTTAGTTGGGTACCAATATTATTTTTCATAAAACTCATTATTCCAATTCTACTTAAATATTAAAATAATCATTTTATATTTATTATTTATTTAGTCAAAGTTAATTGCTCTCATAAGTTTACAATACCCATTTAATTACTCTCACACATATCATGATGTCACATAAGACTCTTTCACACGACTTAGTAAATTACATAAGTTAAGCTTACTTTTATCATATAGTTTTATATAATAATTATTCACATTTCAATGTCACATCTCATTTTATATTGAAGGGAAAACATTATTATTTATGACTTCTCCTTACATGCTATTGTTCATGATAATTGGAATTATTCAATCACATTATGTAATTATTTATTTATTAGTAGTACTAATTAATTTAATTCATTTCATCATTAATTAAATTAGTACCTTCTCATTTCACCATTTTGCCATACTAGGCACAATCTTACAAGCTTATACTAAGCTTCTCATCACTTCTAGTACATTGCTTAATTATCACATGCTTATTCAATTAAGTCAGTTACCACAACTTATGCAAACACTATATATGTTTATATTTAAATAAATATTCCAACAATCTTTATTCTCAATATTATTATAATTTATTAAAATTCACGGGTATTACATCCTCCCCCTTATAAGAATTCTGTCCTCGGAATTGTACAAGGTTACATAAATAAATGGGGATAATCCCTTCGCATCTTATCTTCTAATTCTCACGTGGCCTCTTCGGTGTCGTAGGAGATCATGTGTCTATAGTCGGGCTTGTATGGACGTAACACCGAAATGTGAAACATGTTGTGGATGTGTTCCAATTCAGGTGGTAATGCAATTTTGTATGCCACTTCACCCACTCGTTTCAATATCTTGAATGGTCCTATGAACCTCGGACTCAATTTCCCTTTCTTTCTGAATCTAATCTTTCCCTTCTAGGGAGTCACCTTCAAAAACATAATACTACAAACTTTAAGGTCTTGATTCTGACGATGCAAATCGGCGTACTTTTTTTGGTGATCTTAAGCTGCTATCAATCTGTCCCTTATCGTTGTTATCACGTCGACCGTTTGCTGAACTAATTCCAGACCCAAAAGTTATCGTTCTCCGACTTTGTCCCAACACAATGGTGTTCTACACTTTCTCCCGTAAAGAGATTTATATGGCGGCATACCAATACTCGCATGATAGCTATTATTGTAAGCGAATTTTACCAATGATAAGTGGTCGTCCCAATTCCCCTTGAAGTCCATCACACAAGCTCTAAGCAAGTCCTCCAACGTTTGTATGGTTCGTTCACTTTGTCCGTCAGTGTGAGGGTGATAAGCAGTACTTAATATTAATTGAGTTCCCATTCGTTCCTGTAAACTTTTCTAGAATTTTGACGTGAAACACAGATCTCGATCGGAGACAATCGACACCGGCACTCTATGTCGCGTTACGATTTTCTTTACTTATAAATTTGCTAACTGGTTCAAATTGAATCGGATCTTGTTGGGTAGAAAATGAGCTATCTTTGTCAGTCGGTCCACGATAACCCAAATGACATCATAACCCTTATGTGTGACCGAAAGTCCAACCACGAAGTCCATCGTAATGTGCTCCCATTTCCATTCTAGTATTTCCAGTGGTTGAAGTAGCCCACTTTGCCTCTGATGTTCTACTTTCACTCTTTGACAAGTGAGACATTGACTAACGCACTCTGCAACCTCTCTTTTCAGATTAGGCCACAAAAAGTGGTGTCGAAGATCCCGTTACATCTTTGTGCCTCCTGGATGAACAAAATGTGTTCTATTATGTGCTTCATGCAAGATTTCCTCTCTCAGTTCGGTTACAGCTGGTACCCATACTCGACCCTCAAATCTCAATATATCATCCCTATCCACTTTGAACTTTTCTTCCTCATTTCCTACTATTATCTTCCTTATCTTCTCGCATTATTCATCTTTCTCTTGTGCTTCCTTTATTCTATCTAATAACATCGTGTGGGCTTCCATCACGAATAATTTTCTTTCCGCTTCTTTCGGTTCTTCCACCTCTAATTCCAATTTTTCCATTTCTCTTATTAATTCTTCCCGAGTTGTCAATTTGAATAACTTCTCCCTTCCTTTTCTACTCAAAGCGTCGGCTACTACGTTTACTTTTCCCCGGTGATAAAGAATTTCGTAGTCGTAATCCTTGATTAATTCCAACCACCTTCTTTGTCGCATATTCAACTCCTTCTGCGTGAAGATATATTTCAGACTCTTGTGGTCCATGTATATCTTACATTTTCTCCATACAAATAGTGCCTCCAAATCTTCAATGCGAAAACTATCGCCACTAACTCCAAGTCATGAGTAGGGTATCGTTTTACAAAATCTTTCAACTGTCGTGATGCATATGTAATGACCTTGCCATGTTGCATTAGCACACAACCAAGTCCTCTATGCGATGCATCACTATACACCATAAATCCTCATGTATCATCTAGTAATGATAATATAGGCGCCTCACTCAACCTCTTCTTCAACTTTTGGAAACTCTCCTCGCATTTGTCCATCCATACGAACTTCACTGTCTTCCTCGTTAGATTGGTCAGTGGGGTTGCTATCTTAGATAAATCTTCGATAGTACCCGACTAATTCTAAGAAACTTCTTACTTCTGTTGGCGTCTTCGGTTGCTCCCAGTTACTTATCGCCTTCACTTTTGCTGGATCCACGGAAATTCCATTTTGATCTATCACGTGTCCTAAAAATTAAACCTTCTCCATCCAAAATTTACATTTCAAAAATTTAGCGTACATCCTTTCCCTCCTCAATGCTTCCAATACCATCTTCAGGTGTTCGACGTGCTCTTCCTTAGTTTTTGAATAAATCAAAATGCCGTCGATAAATACCACTACGAACTTATCTAAGTATGGCTTGAAAACTCGGTTCATCAAGTCCATGAATGCTGCCAGAGCATTTGTCAATCCAAATAACATTACTAGAAATTCGTAATATCCATAACGATTTCGAAACACCGTCTTTGGTATGTCTTCCTCTCGCACTTTCAACTGGTGATAACCCGTTTGTAAGTCTATCTTTGAAAAACACTTTACTCCCTTTTGTTGATCGAACAGGTCGTCTATCCTTGGTAATAGATATCTATTCTTAATCATCACTCGGTTCAACTCCCGATAGGCGATACAGAGCCTCATCGATCCATCTTTCTTCTTTACAAACAACACCGGTGCTCCCCAAAAAGACACACTCGGCCGAATGTAACCCTTATCTAGTAACTCTTGCAAATGTATCATTAATTCCTTCATTTCTACTAGCGCCATACGATATGAGGATTTTGAAATCGGTGTCGTTCCTGATGCTAAGTTTATTACAAATTTAATTTCTCTGTCTGGCGGAAGACCAGTCAGATTGTCTGGAAACACATCTTGAAAATCTTTGACTATCGATATTTTCTTCGTTTTTACTCCCTTTTTCTGAGTATCAACTATATAGGCTAAATAACCTACACATCCTTTCTTTAACAATTTTTTGCCCTGCATCATCGTAAGGCAAAACGATTGCTTGAGCGATGAGCTACCATAAAACACTACCTTAGACCAATTTGAAGTTTGAAGGTTCACACTCTTCTTTTGACAATCGATTATCGCAGTGTGGCTGGATAACCAATCCATTCCTAATATCACATCAAACTCTTCCAGTTTAATCAGAATTAAGTCTACGTTTAGTTTGTGACCTCTAATGTTTGCACAATAATATTGGTAAACAAACTCAACGGGAATTACTAATGCCGTTGTCGGGGAATAGTTTTGATTTTAATATTTGTCAATATCAGTTTAATTAGTTCAGTTTTACTTAAACAAATTTTCTTTTTGTTTTGTTCTTTCTTGTTCAGGTTCTTTGAGCTAGTTTATGCAAACTCGGTCTAAAAACCTAGACTTGCTTCCTTTTGAGGATGATATGGAGAAACAGTTTCAAAGGCAAAGTAAGTGGATTAAAGACACTAGAGAGAACTTCGAGAACTCTGATAAGGAAGAAACAATGGCTGCCGAAGACCAAAAAGCGCTAAGGGACTATGCCACTCCCAAGGTGACTGAGCTTCAGTCAAGTATCACCAGGCCGACGATTGCTACAAACACTTTTGAGATTAAGCCTGGGACCATACAGATGATTTAGAACTCGGTATAGTTTGGGGGATTAGCAAATGATGATTTGAATGAGGATTTAGTCAACTTTTTGGAAATATGTGACACCTTTAGATACAATGGGTGGTCTGATGACGTAGTCAGACTTCGCTTGTTCCCGTTCACACTATGGGATAAGGTGAAGAGTTGGTTACATTCTTTACCACTGGGATCAATAACTACTTGGGAAGACCTTGCTCAAAAATTCTTGGCCAAATTTTTCCCATCAACAAAGACTACAAAAATGAGAAACGAGTTTACCATGTTTGAACAGCAGCATGTGAAATCTTTGTATGAGGCATGGGAGAGGTACAAAGAATTTCTCAGAAAGTGTCCACATCAAGGATTACCTAAATGGATGCAGATTAATACGTTTTACAACGAGATAAATGGGAATCTCAGGACCAGTATAGATGCAGCTTCGGGTGGAGCATTTATGGCTAAAAGCTACGAGGAGGCGTATAAGTTGATAGAAATAATGGCGGCTAACAACTACTAGTGGCCCATGGCAAGAATGACACAACTTAAGGTAGCTGGGGTGTTAGAGGTAGATGGGGTGACGACATTAGCAACACAGATTTCAGCGCTATCAAAGAAGGTGGATGCTTTGTCGGGTGCACAAACTCAGCAGATTACGGTTATTTGTGAATTGTACGTAGGAGAAAATCCTATGTAATAGTTATTAACCCAGCTTCAGTACAATTTGTTGGTAGCTACAACAAGATTCCACAGAATATGTATTAGAATGCCTACAATCCGGGGTATATGAATCACCCTAATTTTTTGTGGAGTAATAACCAGAATCAGCATGCTCCATGACAATCTTATCCGCTGAGATTTCAGAATCAACATTAACAAGCAACTTCGCACCAAGAGAAAAGGACAGCTTTAGAAGAGTTATTGTCGAAATATATATCGAGCAACGAGGTAGTCATGAAATCACAAGCAGTGGCCATCAAGAACTTAGAGAATCAGATGGGGCAGCTGGCTTTTGCATTGAATAATAGGCCTCAAGGAAGTCTACCCAGTGACACTGAGAAAAATCCAAAGGGGGAATCATGAGCAGTGTTAAGCGATTATGTTAAGGAGTGGAAAACATCTTGAGGGGAAGGAAATAGAAAGTTCAGCTAAAAAAGATGATGACAAAGAAGGTGAAGACAAAGTGGTTGAGGACAGACAAGGTGAAGAAAAGTAAGTGGATAAGAGCAAGATAGAGATTGAACCAGTTGTGTATCCTCCACCACCATTTCAGCAAAGATTTTAGAAATAGGAGTTAGACAAATATTTTTCCAAATTTTTAGAAGTTTTTAAGAAACTTCAGATCAACATTCCTTTTTCAGAAGCCTTAGAGCAAATGCCAAGTTATGCTAAATTCATGAAGGGGATTCTGTCAAGGAAGAAGAAGTTGGAGGAATATGAAATTGTAGCATTAACGGATGAGTGCAGTGCAGTTTATAGAGAAAATTACCTCCGTAGTTGAGAGATCCGGGGTGTTTCACCATTTCATGCACAATCGGGAACATGGCCTTCAAAAAGTGTTTGTGTGACTTGGGGGAAAGTGTGAACCTCATGCCGTTATCAATCTACACCGAATTGGGTTTACCAACTCCGAAACTGACAAATATATCTCTACAGCTAGCCGATAGATCAACAATGTAGCCAAGAGGAATTATGGAAGATATCTTGGTTAAGGTGGACAAATTCATTTTTCCAGCTTGGATTATGAAGAGGATAAAAGTATCCCAATCATCCTAGGGAGACCATTTTTGGCTATGGGTAGGACTCTCATCGATGTGCAAAAAGGTGAACTAACCACGAAGGTCCAAGATCAGGAAGTTAAGTTTAATGTGTTCAAAGCTATAAAGTTCCCTACAGATGAAGAAGAGTGTCTCCAGGTGGATGCCATTGACAGAATAATTAATGAAGACATGATTAAAAGTTTGGCTAATGATCCATTAGAAACTACACTATTGGGAGATTAAGTATTGGATGATCCAGAGTTTGTAGATTATTTGCATATGCTAGATTCCTTGCCACAAGTTAGTAGATTCAAGGTACCATTTGAGTCACTACACACAGAAGAAAAAGCCACAACAAGAATGAAACCTTCATTGGAGGAGCCACCTACTCTTGAGCGTAAGTCGCTTCCTATACACCTCAGGTATGCGTATTTAGGCAATTCTAATAATTTACCTATTATTATCGCATTTGCGCTTAACGAACTGCAGGAAAGTAAGTTGCTAAGAGTGCTTAGAGAATACAAATCGGCTATAGGATGGATAATTGTAGATATAAAGGGAATCAATCCATCCTTTTACATGTACAAAATTCTTATGGAAGAGGATACAAAGCCAATAGTGGAACAACAGAGACGGTTAAATCCAGTCATGAAAGAAGTGGTGAAGAAAGAGATTCTGAAGTGGTTGGATGCGAGAATTATTTACCCAATTTCAGATAACGCGTGGGTTAGTCCAGTTCAATGCGTGCCAAAAAGGGGAGGAACAACCGTAGTTAAGAATAATGATAATGAATTAATTCCGACGAGGACAATGACTGGTTGGAGGGTTTGCATGGGCTATAGGAAGCTGAATAAAGCAACCCGCAAGGACCACTTTCCTATACCTTTCATTGATCAGATGTTGGACAAGTTGGTAGGGCACAAATTTTACTGTTTACTGGATGGTTATTAAGGCTACAACCAAATTGTCATAACTCATGAAGATCAAGACAAGACCACATTCACTTACCCATATGACAACTTTGCATTCAGGAGAATGTCTTTTAGTTTGTGTAATGCACCCGTGACGTTCCAACGATGTATGATGGCCATCTTCTCGGACATGGTAGAGAAGAATGTGGAAGTTTTCATGGACAACTTTTCTGTCTATGGAGATAATTTTGATACATGTCTAGAGAACTTGGTCATGGTTTTGAAGTGATGCGTGGAGACGAATTTGGTACTTAACTAGGAGAAGTGCCACTTTATGGTCGAAGAAGGACTAATCTTGGGGCACAAGGTCTCTACGAAGGGATTAGAGGTCGATAGAGCAAAGTTAGAAACAATTGAGAATCTTCCACCATCAACTACAGTCAAGGGAATCCGCGGTTTTCTTGGACGTGCTGGATTCTATCGATGATTTATTAAAGATTTCTCTAAGATTGAAAAACCATTATGCAGTCTTTAATAGAAAGATTCAGTTTTCAAGTTTGATGAGGATTGCAAGTCTATTTTCAAGCAATTGAAGAAGAAGTTAACCACAACCCCCTTAATCGTAGCACTGGATTGGACCACGCCTTTTAAGTTAATGTGCGATGCTAGCGACTACGCGGTGGGGGCTGTTTTGGGTCAACATCGAGAGAAGATATTCCACGCCATATACTATGCAAGCAAAACCCTTACAGATGCCCAATTAAATTACACAACCACCGAGAAGGAGCTACTTATTGTAGTATACACCTTTGATAAATTCAGAGCGTATTTAATCGAAAAAAAGGTGGTGGTATATACGGATCACTCGACAATTTGTTATCTAATCTCTAAGAAGAATGCTAAGCCTCGACTAATCAGATAGATCCTTCTCCTTCAGATATTTAATTTGGAAATAAAGGATAGGAAGGGGACATAAAATCAAGTGGCAGATCATCTATCAAGATTAGAACATTCAGATAATGATGGGGCAGATAAGTGTTTAATTAATGAGTCATTTTCGGATGATCAGCTGGTCGGAGTCAACTCAAAATTTCCATGGTATGTTGATTTTACCAATTACTTGGTGAGCAATGTCTTTTCCCCTGATCTGACACATCAGCAAAAGAAGAAGTTTCTACATGAAGTCAAGTGGTACATGTGGGACGAGCCGTATTTATTTAAACAGTGTGCAGACAAAATGATTCGTCGATGCGTGCCATATAGAGAAGTAAAGAATATCTTACACGAGTGTCATTCATCTGCATATGAGGGACATTATGGGAGTGAGCGGACATCGGTCAAGGTACTTCAAGAAGAATTCTATTGGCCTATTGTGTTCAAGGATGCCCACCAGTTCGTGAAAAGTTGTGACATATGTCAAAGGGTGGGCAACATCTCAAAAAGGAATGAAATGCCACTCAACACAATCATGGAAGTAGAGGCTTTTGATGTGTGGGGAATGGACTTTATGGGACCTTTTCCTCCCTCATTTAATAACTTATACATTTTACTTATTGTGGACTATGTAACAAAATGGGTGGAAGTTGTAGCACTCCCTACAAACGATGCCAAAGTTGTTCTCAAGTTTCTACAAAAGAACATCTTCACAAGATTTAGCGAACCAAGAGCATTTATAAGTGACGAGGGAAGTCACTTCTACAATAAAGCATTCACAACTCTCTTGGCAAAATACGGGGTCAATCATAGGTTTGCAACAAGATATCACCCCCAGACAAGTGGTCAAGCTTAGGTCTCCAACAAAGAGGTGAAATTTTTTTTATTGAAGGTAGTAAAGCCAAACAAAAAATTCTGGTCTCTAAAATTGGACGATGCACTATGGGCTTACAAGATAGTATACAAGACACCAATTGGGATGTCTCCATATCAGTTGGTCTACAGAAAAGCATGTCACCTCCCTATGGAATTACAACATAAAGCATATTAGGTAATTCAGAAACTCAACTTCGATCAAACATCGACAAGAGAAAAGAGGCTACTTCAATTAAATGAACTTGATGAATTCAGACTACAAGTATATAAGAACTCGAAGTTGTATAAGGAAAAAGTTAAGAAGTGGCACGATAAGAAAATTTTGCAGAGAAAGTTTGAACTGGGATAATCGGTATTATTGTTCAATTCAAGACTGAGATTGTTTCCTGAGAAGCTTAAATCCAGATGGTCGGATCCATTTACTATTAAGGAGGTTTTCCCACATGGCGCCATTGAGCTATATAACAGAAATCTGCTCAAAACCTTCAAAGTCAACGGGAAAAGATTAAAGCACTACTGTGGTGGCGACATCGACAACGAAGCCATTGCAATTACACTTGTAGATGCACCTTGAAACAAGAGGCACTGTCGGGCTGACGACGTTAAAACTAGCGCTACTTGGGAGGCAACCCAAGCTTTAACCCTTTTCTATTCTCGTTTATTTAGTATATTTTAGTTCATAGTGTACTTTAGATATTTCATTTTAAAGGAGTAATGATCTCATTGTGGTATGAATGTAGGGAATCATGGAAAAAGGACATCACCTAGTAACTGATCTAATGGTGCGGGCCACGCCACCTTAAACATGAACATGGCGCGAGGCGCGCTACCTTCACAACAACTTACTGCCTCACTAGCGCGAGGTGCGCTATACAATGGTAATAATCGGTGCGGGGTGCGCTATCATGAGCAAAGTTACTGCCTACCTAGCGCGGGGCGCGCCACTAGAGGCTTGTACATAGCGCGGGGCACACAATCCTGGAGAAAAGCTACTGACTTACTAGCGTGGGGCGCGCCACTTAAGGCCTATACACGACGCGGGCCGCGCCGCTCGAAGATATCAGATACTAAACGCGTTCTTGACGTATCCTTCTCCAATATAACTCCCATAACTCCTTATTACACTTAGTCTTCTGAACTTCTTCTCCAACACAAACCCTACCATACCACCTATAACTCCCAAAACTCCACTACACCACTTTTTCTACTTCTTCCCAACTCTTGTTAGAGTTTATGCCCTAATGGCCAATTATTTGATATAATTGCTTGACATTTTGATATTATATTTGATTGAATAAATGAATAATTTTATTATGATTTTATTTACTGCGTTATATAAATAGTAACATAATAATATTCCTTAGAATAGTGATACAAATTATATAGTTTTAAGTATGTGACTTGAACATGAGATTATATAATCACAATTAGTATCATTGCTCTTGAATGTCCATAGTTGAGTATCATTGTTGATAGGACAATAATGATGCTTTAAGACTAGTTTGTGGATTGACTGATGATCAAATCTCATTGGTCATAAACATATGAGATATTAAGTCAATGCATAGGTACATGTTAGAGAACGATGTACTGGACAGACCCACCATGAGAATTCTATGTGGAGCATTATGTGAAGTGTCATTAGCGATTCTTATAGTGACAATAATGTAATGGTCCTCCGACCTGAAATCACTATATTACTACAAGAGAATTTATGTACTTTGATATCATCAAAGGTCACCTTTAATAGGGTTGACTATAAATGTGATTACTGGGTACATCATGAATCGTGTGAGGAATATGAGTGATCTAGATGGAATTTAACCCTCCTATATATTAGGGGTGATATCCATAGGCCTCTCGATTGAGTAAGACTATGAAATGCATGGTCATGCTCAAATAGTGATTTGTTTCATATAGTCTACTCATTAATCAAGAAAACTCATATTAAATTATGAAGAGTATGACACATTCTATGACTCGAGTTTAATCCAAGATATCAAGGTTAAAATGATTAAATTACATTGAAACATTGGTCACGAAAACGTTGCATCAAATCATCGATCTTATTATTACTTGGGTAGCAATGATGCATTACTAGATGTCGCTCACTAGTTAAAATTTTATAATATGATTTTAAAATTATTGCCAACGTAATAATAACCTATAGGGTCACACACAAAGAACATAATTAAAAGGGAATTAATTTAATTTGTAAAGATTTAAAAATTTCAATATGATTGATAGAATTTAATTTACAAATTTAAATAGGATAATTAATATATATGTATATTAATTAAGTAAGACTTAATTAAGATATATATATATATATATATATAAATTTGAATTTTATTTTAATTATGTTAGGGTTTTGATTAATTCCTATTAACTACTATATATATGATATATAGTAGCCATTTTAGGTAACAAATCATAACCTAAAACCCTAGTCGCTCTTAGAGAGAGACTAGAGAGAAATTTCGAAAATCCATTTCTTTGGTGGCTAGTACCGCAACTCCCTTCAATTGCAGAATCGTGCGATGATTCGCGAGCGTTCGTATGGATACCATAGAGAAGATGTTCGGTTGGATTGCATTGGAGATTCAAAGCGGTTTCAGAGTATTCTATAATCAGTATAAGTTCTAAACCTCTGAATAAAATTTATTTCACATGGATCCTGTGTTGGGTTTTGAAAATTGCTTTATAAATTTTTATATTCCGCTGTGCATTTTTGTGCCGAAACCCTACAGTGGTATCAAAGCTACTTGCGAAACGTATAATTTAGATTACGTGTTTTATTGGTTTTGATATATATGATATATGGTGATACAATTTTACCGATCTGAAATTGATTATATTATTTTCGATATATATGATATATGATGATACAATTTTACCGATATGAAATTGAGTATATGATATTCTGTATGTAGGCATATTCTGGTATTATGAATATCAGTAATAGATATACATGTATATTATGTTCTGTTAATTGTATCTTAAATGGCGTATTAACAGTATACAATTTATGTTCTAATTGGATTAGAAGCATTAAAATTCGGTTGAATATGATTAACTGAAACTGAACATATATGATATGTACTGGGTGTATAGTTATTATGGGTGTTTTGGTGGATTAAAATATATGATTCTGAAACTGTTTCAGAGATTCGTATGGAAATATTCTACAATACGGATTATAGTTTGAAATTTTTTTCCAAGAGCGTTGCCCCGGACCCCGCTCATCATCGCAAGGGGGGAGACCCCCCTTGGACCCCCCCCCCCGTCATAGTGCACGATGGTTGTAACCCCAATATGTTATATATAGTTTACTTTAATTATATATAAAATGTTATGTGCTTATTGTGATATGCATGGTGCACAGTTATGGCCTTTTGCCCCATAGGTTAGTGGTTTTTGGTTTTGAAATACGGCTTGCATGTCATGCCTTTCTATAATATTCTAATGTAATATTCTCTTCTCATCTAAATCCCCTCGAATGTAAATCAAGGTTTCTTTATGTCATGTAATAATCTGTAATTGATGAAGATGACAAGATGGAGAACACGATGGAAAGATGATAATGGAGATGAGGCACATGCATGAGGAAGATCCAAGGAAGCTACTATTTTGAGATCTTTTACCACCTTAGAATGACCTTCAATCTTTCATTAGCTTGAAAAGATTGATAGTGGATTGGGTCATTTATTTATGCTTGTATGCGATATGATATGATAAATAATGTGCATGCTTAATAAGATTAAAATTGGTGAATCTAAATTAATTAATAAAATCCCTCATTAAATTCTTAAGTCTAAATCAGATGCCTTCCAATGAATAACACTCGTCAAGACCTTGATCAATGGATGTAGGTTTGCCAAAGCAAAGTACCCTATTTAACTAGGTAAGATGCGATAGGATAATTGTGATATCCAAATTGTTAAAATCATTGGGTCCGACTTAACTAAGTTATCTCAATAGGATTGTGGACTTAGAGGCATGGAGTTTGGTAGGTACCATTAGATGGACAAAAAACAAATGTTGTCTACCAAACTATCCAGAAGTTATATATGATATAATTGACAAAGGGTTGTCTACCCAAATAATTATGTTTTGAGAGAATAGCCAAATCTAACTTAAGGCATAATGAAATACGGATCTTGGCTCACTAGAAAGATTTAATAGAAAACGCTTTTCGAATTAATGGTGAGGGCTATTAATTTGATTAAAATAGTGGGAGGTATATTTTGAATGTACTATTATCAATTATATAATATCAAAAACTCTGCAATTTGACTTATTATTTTTTGCACTTATAAATTGTAGATATCAATGGCAAACAACAACAACACAAGTAGTCTTTTAGTACGATCAGTCCTTGAGAAGGACAAGCTGAGTGGAATTAATTTCCTTGATTGGCATAGGATGTGACACCCCCAAATTTGGGTACTTCCATTCTCACATGATTTGGTATTCACTATACAAGCATCATATATCTATCTACCCATAATAAATACAAACCATGCAATAGATAGAAATAAATCCTCTCCTTATGGGGTTACACATCTAAATAATAAATACAATCCCAGGTCATACTAACCTTAAACATCTGTGCAAAAACATAAACAAATAATAAGTCTTAAACAACATCAAGTCTTGAAAATAACATTCTTAAAATTTTAATAACACGTCTTCATCACTTAATAGCTTTGCCCTTGCCCTTGCTAGAAGAAGGCTCGTCGGTTCTTTCGTTCTTAACTGCAATGTTATTATTACTCAAGAGTGAGCAGGATTGCCCACAAGTTTAATAATGAAATAACAATATAATAACATGCGAGTGAATCAAAGACTTCTGAAATAAAGCTCAACTTTTAAACCAAAAATGATTACCAAGAATCAAAAGAATTTTGAGGGTCATAAGACCTTGAACTATGTCCAAGGTTATCAAGGGTTATACTTGAAACCTTTAACAGTCATAAGACTATGGACTCTTCTTCTCGTACTTAGGGGGATCAGCCCTTAGTACCATATTGTGCACAATATCTTAACGCTAACACATAAGTAATCCCATATACAGGGTTGTTCATCTCAGTTTGACATTTGAGTCCACACCAAAGGAAGTTTGGTTTGGATAATTCATCAAGGGTTATGAAATTTAGAATGCTCATCAACTATGGACTAGTTAAATCATTAAGGGTTCGCTAGTCTAACAAGGTTTAACAGTAACTGAATATTTAACTTGAATAAAATCTCAAAAGGTATACAATAGAATAAGTATTGTATAACATCATCGTGCTTGAAAGATTAATAGGCTTTAATATAACAAAACAAACTTGATGAATAATAATTAGAACTTGCTCAATGTAGAAAGGTGAATTCATCACTTATATAACGATAACAAGTAGGGTTAGGAAACTTGCCTCGTGCGTAGATTACACTTTAATTAATCTCATTCCTTGATTTAAATCCTACATAGCATTTACATTCACAATACTAGTCAATTATAATGTAATTAATCATCATATGTTCATTCTTTTGTCTAACTAGAATTATAACTATACTTAGTCAACTACTAGACCCATTGTCACATAATTTATACTTCATGAATAATACGCTAACTATGCGTTCAATCATTTAATTTACACATAAATGTGTTATTATCATTTTAAGAATTTATTTTAACATCTCATTATATGTCTAACATGTTTTTAGATTAAGTTATTATCACATTGCTAGACTTGAACATTTTTAAAAATTCATTTCTGGACGTTCTGCTAAGTGGCGCTGCGGCGCCATTGTTGTACTATGTCCTGGCGCTGCGGCCGGAGACTAGGCGCTGTGGCGCGGTGGCGCTGCGGTGCGGGACATCAGTTTTGGAGTTGGCGCCGCGGTGCGAAACTCCAAATTTTGATTCTTAGTTTGCGAAGAACACATGGTTCAGCGAAATAAACACTACATGATCATTAATTTCACCAATTTAACATACCCACATGCTAGAATTCATACATAATCATTACCCAACATTTATAGAGTGATTTTAACCCAGTAAAACACGAAATCACTAAATTAAAACATGTAATTTTCGCTATTCTTGATGTTCTTGAAGGTTTTGAACATAAATCATAAAATTCAACGCCACGAATTCTGTATAACACCAAATCCATCCATTCAAGTTTTGTTCTCTTCGTTTTAGCATGCATAATCATATACCAGTGTGAATTTTGCAGAACAATTTATGTTTGACATATTATTTTCATGTATAAGGGCCATATGGCCATATTCTATACTCTATAAATAACATACGTTATAATATTATGAAACTTATGATATGGGAATCTATAATATAGAGTAACAACATGTTACACTACCATATTATCACATATACATTCACATAATCAATACAATCTCCAACTACAGAGATTTTACAGAAAATTTGAGAGCCATATTATAAAAATTTAACAACGTAAATAATAATGGGTTGAAGAATTTACTCACAGCGTAGTGTAGATAGGAGAGATGAAACATTCTCAATCAATCACACAACTCACAATTCCCTCAAAATTCTTAATTCTCTCTCTGTGATTTCCTTGTTAAACTTAGAAAAATAAAGAAGAAGAAGACGTATAATAAAGGAAGCAACTGACGCGTTGAGGTCAGTTACCCAATCATGGGTAACTGCTATCAACTCCCCTTAGGGCCTTGTTTGGTAAGCAATAATATGTTTCAAAACCATTTAATTTAATTAAACTTGTATACTATAGTTTAAATCAAGTCACACCCAATTCAATTATTTTATTTTATTTAATTTAAATAAAATATAATAATTTCTCATTAATTCACATAGTCAAATAATTAAATTCTCATTTATTAATAATGTCAAATTATTAGATCTCTAATTAATTATTAAATTAATTAAAATAACATTAGGCTTATTAATTATTTCTTTTAATTCAATAAGCTCACATAAATACATACTTGAATAATAAATATTCTCCACACAAATATAACACATATAATTAAATTAATCTATCACAACTGCATCCATTAATTATTTAATCTAATAATTAATTCATCGAAAAATATTTATTTAATTCAATAAATATTAAAATTAAATTACAAAATTTTGTTTGTCACATCGTTCCCACCTTAAAAGGATTCTGTCCCCAGAATCACGACTCAATAATTTCGACCCCATTACATTCTCTCCCCCTTACAAAGATTCTGTCCCCGGAATCGCTTACACAATTAAGTAAATAAATTAGGGTAATTCTTCATCATATTCTCTTCGAGTTCCCACGTAGCTTCTTCAGCGTTGTGGTTCCTTCAAATTACCTTAACAGAAGGTATTACTTTATTTCTGAGAACTTGTTCTTTTATGTCGACAATTTGAACAGGAATTTCTTCATAAGATAAGTCTTTTTCAAACTGTAAGGGTTTGTATTCAATTACATGCTTGTAATACGGAAACATGGAAGACGTTGTGGACATTCTCGAGCGCTGGAGGTAGGGCTACCTCATACGCAACTTCTCCGATTCTTCTAAGTACTTCAAATTGTCCAATGAATCGTGGGCTTAATGTTCCTTTCTTTCCGAACCTGATCTTTCCCTTTCAGGGAGAAACCTTCAAAAACATATAACTACCCAATTCAAACTCGATATTTTTACGATGTGGATCGGCGTATTTCTTTTGCCTATCTTTAGCTGCTACATGTCTTGTTCGGATCACTTTGACTATTTCTGTTGTTTGTTGTACCAATTCTGGGCCTAACAATTGTCTTTCGACCACTTTATCCCAGTATAGCGGAGTTCTGCACTTTTTGCCGTATAACGCCTTGTAAGGCGCCATGCCAATACTAGCGTGGTAACTGTTGTTGAAGCCGAACTCTACAAGCGGTAGGTGATCGTCTCAATTTCCTTTAAAGTCCATCACACAGGCTCTTAGCATATCTTCTAATGTCTAAATCGTTCTCTCACTCTTTCCATCTGTTTGAGGGTGGTATGTTGTACTCATCCTCAGCTGCGTACCCATGCATTCCTATAGACGTTTCTAGAAGTTTGATGTAAAGCGCGGATCCCTATCGAAAACAATTGACACCGGAACTCCGTGTCGCGAAATAATTTCTTTTAAATATAACCTTGCCAACTGATCTAAGTTGAATCTGATTTTTATCGGAAGGAAATGTATGGATTTCGTCAGTCGGTCAACGATAACCCATACTGCGTCGTAGCCTTTCTAAGTCGCCGGAAGACCAACCACGAAGTCCATTGTAATATGTTCCCATTTCCATTCTGGGATCTCCAACGGTTGTAGCAACCCACTCGGCCTCTGATGTTCTGCTTTCACTTTCTGACAGGTCAGACACTTGGCAACACATTATGTAACATCACGTTTCGGATTTGGCCACCAGAAGTGTTGTCGAAGATCTTGATAAATCTTGGTACTACCAGGGTGAATCGAATATCGTGAGCTATGAGCCTCACTCAAAATGTCTTCCTTAATCTCTAGTACTGGCGGTACCCAAATTTTGCTCTCGAATCTCAGTATTCCTTCCTTATCCATCTTAAATCTTGGTTTGGTTCCTTCAGATATCTTCCTTATTACCTTATTGCATTCATCGTCTTGAAGTTGAGCCTCCTTAACTTTATCCAGTAGAGTTGTACCAGATTGCATCTGAAATAGCTTCTCATCAATTTTCATAGGATACTTCACTTCCAACTCTAGTTTCTCTATTTCTAAAATGAGCTCCTCCTGAGCGGTCAACATCATCAACTTCTCCCGACCCTTTCTACTTAAGGCGTCGGCAACGACATTTGCCTTACTAGGATGGTATAAAATCTCACAATCGTAGTCCTTAATTAATTCCAACCACCTTCTTTGGCGCATATTCAGTTCTTTCTGTGTAAATATATATATCAAACTCTTGTGGTCTGTATATATTTCACACTTCTCCCTGTAGAGATAGTGCCTCCAGATTTTCAAAGCAAAAAACCACTGCAGCTAACTCCAAATCGTGGGTTGGATACCCCTTCTCATAGTCTTTCAATTGTCGTGATCCATACGCAATGATTCTGCCATTTTGCATTAGCACACAGCCAGGTCCTTTATGTGACGCATCACTATAAACAACAAAATTTCCTGTATCGTCCGGAAGAGACAACACAGGTGCTGTACTTAATCTCTTCTTCAATTCTTGAAAGCTTTCATCACACTTCTCCGTCCAAATAAATTTCACAGCTTTTCGAGTCAAATTCGTTAACGGAGTTGCGATCTTGAAAAAATCTTGAATGAATCTTCTGTAATAACCTGCCAATCCAAGAAAACTTCGTACTTCTGACGGCGTCCTCGGCTGATCCCAGTTAATCACGACTTCGACTTTGTATGGATCTACCGAAATTCCATTTTTATCGATCACGTGACCAAGAAATTGCACCCGTTCGATCCAAAATTCGCATTTCGAAAACTTGGCATACAACTTCTCTTTTCTCAACACTTCCAACGTTAATCTCAAATACTCTTCATGTTCTTCCTTAGTTTTTGAATATACCAAAATATCATCCATAAATACCACTACGAACTTGTCCAAAAATGGCTTGAACACACCATTCATTAGTCCCATAAATGTTGCAGGAGCATTCGTTAAACCAAACGACATTACAAAAAATTCGTAGTGACCATATCGTGTTATGAACGCTGTCTTCGGTACATCCTTTGGTCTCACCTTTAGTTGATGATAACCACTCCTCAAATCTATCTTGGAAAAATATTCTGCTCCCTTCAATTGATCAAACAGATCATCGATCCTTGGTAATGGATATCTATTCTTAATCGTGACTTTATTCAGTTCTCTGTAATCAATGCAGAGTCGCATCGTTCTGTCCTTCTTTTTCATAAATAACACCGGCGCTCTCCACGGCGATACGCTCGGTTGAATGTACTTCTAGTCCAGTAATTCTTGTAGTTGTACCATCAATTCTTTCATTTCTACCGGCACCATTCGGTACGGTGACTTCGATATTGAAGTTGTTCCTGGAGCCAAATCGATCACAAATTCGACCTCTCTATCTGGCGGAAGTCCTGGCAAATCGTTTGGAAATATGTCGGCGAAGTCCCTCACTACAGGTATTTCTTCTACTTTCGGATTCTCTTTACGACTGTCGACTATGTAAGCTAAATATCCTACACATCCTTGTCGTAACAACTTCCTGGCCTGCATCATCGTCAGACAACTCGCTTGTCTAGGCGACTTGCTACCATAAAACACAACCTTTGACAGAGTCATAAGGTTAATACACTTCTTTTGGCAATCAATTACCGCCCCGTAATTGAATAACCAGTCCATTCCCAAGATAACGTCAAATTTCCCAAGTCGAATAGGGATAAGAACTACGTTTATGATATTACCCTTAATATCCACTCTATAGTTCTTATGCATGTACTTAACAGGGATTATTTCTCTATTCACGATTTCTATGTTCATGGGGTATTCTAACTCATCCTTAGGCAATTCTAAATTCTTAGCAAAGTCATCGGATATAAATGAACAAGTAGCACCCGAATCAAATAATACATAAGCATTAACTCTATTGATCGGAATGATACCTGACATCACATCACGCGACTGCACTGCATCCTGCACCGTCATATTGAATGTCCTAGCGGTCGGTCGATTGATGGCGGTTGGTCCTGTGATGGTCAGAGCGCTTCCACTGCTATTTCCCCGATTTCCTCTTGATCCTGCTCCTCCAGATCCTTTCTTAGGATAGTCTCTTGCCAAATGATCCTTTGAGCCATAAGTGAAGTAGGCACCCTTCTATGGGTTATGAAAGTTAGGTGCTATGTGGCCTTCCTGACCACAATTGTAGCACACATGTTTACCCTTCATACACACTCCCAAATGAGCTTTCCCGCAGGTCGGGCACGCTTCAATCCTTTTCTTCTAACCTCTTTGCTTGTTTTCGAGTGATGTGTTGTCAGACCACCTTCTTTTCTGATTATTATTACCTCCTCCCGTATTACTTCCACTAGCCTAGTTATTTCCTTCACTTTCATTCTTCTTCTTCTTCTGATCCTGATTGTATTTGGTTACCACATCGCTTCCACCTTCAGTGAGTATGGCTTTCTCTAGTACCCCGCCTAATGTCTTCAACTGAAACATCGATACCTTACTATACAATCAAGGCTTTAGTCCTTGTTCGAACCTTCTTGCTTTTCTCTAGTCCGTGTGCACTTGATATGTGGCGAACCTTGCCAACTCTTTGAATCTAGCCACATAATCTAGTATGGACATATTCCCCTGCTTCAATTCTAGAAACTGAACCTCCAATTGGTTCTGCGAGGTAGTCGGGAAATACATCTCGAAAAACATCTCCTTGAACCTCTCCCAGGTAATCATACCTTCTCCTCCACGGACCTTGTTTGCTTGCCACCAAAAATTAACTTCAGATTTCAGCATAAACGTTGCAAAACTGGTCTTCTGGTCCTCTCTGACTCTTGCGACCTCAAAAACCTTCTCCATCTCCATAACCCAAGTCTGAGCTTCGATCGGGTTCATGGAGCCTTTAAACTCTGACAGTCCCACCTCCTTGAAATCTTTGAACGTTGTATTAGGTGGAGCTTGAGGTTGATTATTCATTGCTCCAGCTAGTAAGTTCACTAATTGTTGCACGGGATTAGCATTAGTGTTATTGTTGTTATTCGTTGACTCTTCCTGAGCTGGTTGACGGTTTTGTCTTCTCCTTGGCGGCATATTTCTATTAAAATATACGCTTATTAGATCTTTATTAAATTCTATAAATAGTTAAGGCTTAACTCAATAATTTAACATAATCACTTAACACTTTATCTCAAACAACTTGATATATTTATTCAACTCAAAAGTTTTAACATCAAACGATAGCATCACTGCTATTTACATCAACTATCCCGAGATAAAGATTCTACAGGATTTAAAACATTAAAATATTTATTCGTTCATAAACACGTCTGAATTTACATCTAAAAACCAGATAAGTTTTTCACATAATTAAACAAATATTATCACTGCATGCTAAGGCGCCGAATAGCCTTGATACGTTCCTCTTCTATGATGTGAGACATCGTTTTGCGATCCAACATGTACGATGGTAGACCTTCAAACTAGATTGGGTACCTCAAAACTCGATCCTGGGCTTCATCCATTGCATTATTAAGTGTAGAGTATGTCTCTCCAAGCTTAGCCTTCTTTACACGACAATCCCTTTCTGCATGATCAGCACAATGTGATTCTCTTACCCAGCCCTCCTCTGCTATGATCTGCCTCTCTGAGCTTTCCTTCAGTTCCTTCTTTAACTTCTCTATTTCTTCGGACTTCTCCTCGGTTTGACCCTTCTCGTGAACCAAATCCCACTCCACGTTTCCCACACGTGTGTGAAGAGTCACAATCTCCCTAACCTTTTGCTCGATGGTAATCTGCTGAATAATCGTCCGCTCAGTCAAATCCTGGACAGTGTCACTTAACTCTACGTTAAGGTCATATAGCTCATCGTACATCTCAGCATCGATGGAGTTTGGTGGGAACTCCTCTTCTTCCTCTTCCTCTTCCTCCTCAAGATCCTCCTCTGGATCAGTCTCAGGCTCACGCTCCTGACCAACAACAGTGATCAACGGAGATGGCTCCCTCTGTATCAACTGTTCCCTGACAACATGAATGTCTCGGGGCTCCTCCTCAATAGGCACTCGGGGTTCCTCCTCCCTAGCTCGACTAGCTCCTCCAACATTTGACATCCTGACAACATAATTTTAAATTTTAGTTACTAAGTCGTACTAGTGAGCACATAATTAAACACATAAACACATAGAGTCTTTTATTATCTTCAATGAATTAAGAAATTTATCTCTTAG
The DNA here is from genome assembly GCA_016801055.1 of Panax notoginseng. Classification (NCBI taxonomy): domain Eukaryota; kingdom Viridiplantae; phylum Streptophyta; class Magnoliopsida; order Apiales; family Araliaceae; genus Panax; species Panax notoginseng. The sequence goes on from CM029021.1 coordinate 74,346,263, forward strand.
AACTCTATAAAAGTTTTCCTTCACTATGTTCTTCTTATAAGGCTATTACCTAAGGTTGTTCCCCCACCTAATGTTCATAACCTACAGCTCTGATACCAACCTGTGGCACCCCCAAATCCGGGTACTTCCATTCCCACATGATTTGGTGTTCACTATACAAACATCATATATCTATCTACCCATAATAAATGCAAACCATGCAATAGATAGAAATAAATCCTCCACTTATGGGGTTACAACATCTGAATAATAAATATAATCCCAGGTCATACTAACCTTAAACATCTGTGCAGAAACATAAACAAATAATAAGTCTTAAACAACATCAAGTCTTGACAATAACATTCTTAAAATTTTAATAACACGTCTTCATCACTTAATCGCTTTGCCCTTGCCCTTGCTAAAAGAAGGCTTGTCGGTTCTTTCGTTCTTAACTGCAATGTTATTATTACGCAAGAGTGAGCACGATTTACCACAAGTATAATAATGAAATAACAATATAATAACATGCAAGTGAATCAAAGATTTCTAAAATAAAGCTCAACTTTTAAACCAAAAATGATTACCAAGAATCAAAAGAATTCTGAGGGTTATAAGACCTTGAACTATGTCCTAGGTTATCAAGGGTTATACTTGAAACCTTTAACAGTCATAAGACTATGGACTCTTCTTCTCATACTTAGGGAGATCAGCCATTAGTACCATACTGTGCACAATATCTTAACGCTAACGCATAAATAATCCCCTATACAGGGTTGTTCATCTCAGTTTGATATTTGAGTCCTCACCAAAGGAAGTTTGGTTTGGATAATTCATCAAGGGTTCTGAAATTTAGAACGCTCATCAACTATGGACTAGTCGAATCATTAAGGGTTCGCTAGTCTAATAATGTTTAACAGTAACTGAATATTTAACTTGAATAAAATCTCAAAAGGTATACAATTGAATAAGTATTGTATAACATCATCGTGCTTGAAAGATTAATAGGCTTTAATATAACAAAACAAACTTGATCAATAATAATGAGAACTTGCTCAATGTAGAAAGGTGAATTCATCACTTATATAACGATAACAAGTAGGGTTAAGAAACTTGCCTCGTGCGTAGATTACACTTTAATTAAACTCGTTCCTTGATTTAAATCCTACATATCATTTACGTTCACAATACCAGTCAATTATAATGTAATTAATCATCATATGTTCATTCTTTTGTCTAACTTGAACTATGACTATACTTAGTCAACTACTATACCCATTGTCACATAATTTACACTTCATGAACAGTACGCTAACTATGCGTTCAATCATTCAATTTGCACATAAATGTGTTATTAACATGTTAAGAATTTATTTTAACATCTCATTATATGTCTAATATGTTTTTAGATTAAGTTATTATCACATTGCTAGACTTGAACATTTTTAAAAATTCATTTCTGGACATTTTGATAAGTGGTGCTGCGGCGCCATTGTTGTACTATGTCTTGGCGCTGCGGCCGGATATTTGGCGCTGCGGCACGGGACTTCAGTTCTGGAGTTGGCACCGCGGCGCAAAACTCCAGATTTTGATTCTCAGTTCGCGAAGAACACAAAGTTCAGCGAAATAAACACTAAATGATCATTAATTTCACCAATTTAACATACCCACATGCTAGAATTCATACATAATCAACCCAACATTTATAGAGTGATTTTAACCTATTAAAACATATAATCACTGAATTAAAACATGTATTTTTCGCTATTCTTGATGTTCTTGAAGGTTTTGAACATAAATCATAAAATTCAACGCCACGAATTCTGTATAACACCAAATCCATCCATTCAAGTTTTGTTCTCTTCGTTTTAGCATGCATAATCATATACCAGTGTGAATTTTGCAGAACAATTTATGTTTGACATATTATTTTCATGTATAAGGGCCATATGGCCATATTCTATACTCTATAAATAACATACGTTATAATATTATGAAACTTATGATATGGGAATCTATAATATAGAGTAACAACATGTTACACTACCATATTATCACATATACATTCACATAATCAATACAATCTCCAACTACAGAGATTTTACAGAAAATTTGAGAGCCATATTATAAAAATTTAACAACGTAAATAATAATGGGTTGAAGAATTTACTCACAGCGTAGTGTAGATAGGAGAGATGAAACATTCTCAATCAATCACACAACTCACAATTCCCTCAAAATTCTTAATTCTCTCTCTGTGATTTCCTTGTTAAACTTAGAAAAATAAAGAAGAAGAAGACGTATAATAAAGGAAGCAACTGACGCGTTGAGGTCAGTTACCCAATCATGGGTAACTGCTATCAACTCCCCTTAGGGCCTTGTTTGGTAAGCAATAATAGGTTTCAAAACTATTTAATTTAATTAAACTTGTATACTATAGTTTAAATCAAGTCACACCCAATTCAATTATTTTATTTTATTTAATTTAAATAAAATATAATAATTTCTCATTAATTCACATAGTAAAATATTTAAATTCTCATTTATTAATAATGTCAAATTATTAGATCTCTAATTAATTATTAAATTAATTAAAATAACATTAGGCTTTTTAATTATTTCTTATAATTCAATAAGCTCACATAAATACATACTTGAATAATAAATATTCTCCACATAAATATAACATATATAATTAAATTAATCTATCACAACTGCATCCATTAATTATTTAATCTAATAATTAATTCATCGAAAAATATTTATTTAATTCAATAAATATTAAAATTAAATTACAAAATTTCGTTTGTTATATAGGAACTTGAGGATTGTCCTCAAACAAGAGCGCAAGCTATATGTCATTGAAAAGCCCATTCCTGTAGTACCAGCTGACACTACACCACGTGTAGAGCATAATGCTTACAAGAAGCATCAAGATGATGCTCTGGACATGAGTTGTCTCATGCTAGCAACTATGAACGCTGAGCTTCAGAAGCAACGTGAGTTGATGGATGCATATGAGATGATCGAGCATCTCAAAAAATTGTTTGAAGGGCATGCTCGACAGGAAAGGTATGATACAAGCAAAGCATTGTATCACTGCAAAATCGGTGAACATGATCTAGTTGGTCCACATGTGCTGAAAATGATTGGATATATTAAGTACCTTGATAGGTTCGGTTTTTCGATTACTCTAGAAGCTCAAACTGATCTTATTTTGCAATCATTGAACATCAGCTACTCTCAATTTGTTATGAATTACCTTATGAATGAAATTGCAAAACCCCTTACTGAGTTGTTGAGCATGTTAAGAAATGCCCAAAACAACATGAAAAAGGCAGGATCCGCTCCTATAATGATGGCATAAAAGGGGAATGCTAAGGAAAATTGGAAAGGAAAAAAGAAGATAGGATCTAAATCTTTTGCCAAACCCAATTCCAAAACCAAGCAGGCTTTAAAACCAAAAGGTGGGGTGGCTAAAGAAGGTGATTTTCACTTCTGTGGAAAACCTGGACATTTGAAGAGGAACTATCATGCTTATTTGGAAGAAGTGAAGAAAAGGAAAGGAAGTGCGACTTCTGATTTAGGTATATATATTATAGAAGTCAACTTGTCTACTTCTACATCATGGGTATTGGATACTGGATGTGGTTCTCACATTTATGTTAATATGCAGGAACTCCGAAGGAGTAGGACTTTGGCGAAAGGAGAGGTTGACCTACGAGTTTGAAATGGAGCAAAAGTTGATGCACTGGCCGTAGGAACTTATCATTTATCTTTACCCACTGGGCTAGTATTAGAATTAGAGGATTGTTATTATGTGCCTGCTATAAGCAAAAACATTATTTCTATTTCTTGTTTGGACAAGAAAGGTTTTTCGTTTATAATAAAGAATAACCGTTGTTCGTTTTACTTAATTGATATATGTTATGGTGTTGCACAATTGTTTAACGGTCTTTATATTCTTGATTTAGAAATGACTATGTATAATATAAATACAAAACGATTTAAATCAAATGATTCAAATCCGACATATCTCTGGCATTGTCGTTTAGGCCATATAAATGAGAAATGCATATCCAAACTCCATAAAGATGGGTTTTTGGATTCATTTGATTTTGAATCATATGAGAAATCCGAGTCTTATTTATTAGGCAAGATGACTAAAGCCCCTTTCACTGGACACAGTGAACGAGCTAGCGATGTATTGGGACTTATACATAGTGATGTATGTCGACCCATGAGTTTGTTAGCAAGAGCTAGGTTTTATTACTTCATTACATTTACTGACGACTTCAGTAGATATGGATATGTATATCTTATGAGACACAAATTCGAATCCTTTGAAAAGTTCAAGGAATTCAAGAATGAAGTTCAAAACCAATTTGGCAAAAGCATAAAAGCCCTTCGATCCGATCGAGGAGGTGAATACTTAAGCCAAGACTTTGATGACCTTCTAAAGGAGTGTGGTATTATATCACCACTCACTCCACCTAGAACACCACAATGGAATGGTGTATCTGGGAGGAGGAATCGCACCATGTTGGACATGGTACGATCAATGATGAGTCATGCAGATCTTCCAATAAGCTTCTGGGGTCATGCCCTAGAGACAGCTGCATTCACACTTAACCATGTTCCTATAAAGACGGTTCAGAAGACACCATATGAGATGTGGATTGGGATACGTCCTAGTATGTCGTTCATGAAGATTTGGGGTTGCGAGGCATTTGTAAAACGTCTGGATTCTGACAAGCTCGGACCAAAATTTGACAAATGTAATTTTATGGGATACCGAAAGGAAACAAAAGGGTATTATTTCTACAAAACCTTCTTAGAACAAAGTGTTTGTTGCTCGAACTGGTATTTTTCTAGAAAGAGAATTTGTCTCTAAAGAAAATAGTGGGAGGAAAGTAGAACTCGAAGAAATTTGAGAACCATAAAATATCATTGAACTTGAGTTAGAACGTGAGCAGGAACCCCAAGATATTATTGAAAGTGAACTACCTCAAATTACACAAGGCATTCGTAGATCTTGTAGGACACGCCAAGAGCCCGAGAGATATTATGGATATCTTGTGACTCAAAATGGCGATGTGATGCTCATAGATCAGGATGAGCCTGCTTCCTATCAAGAAGCTATGAATGGACCAGATTCTGAGAAATAGCTTGAAGCCATGAAATCTGAGATGGACTCCATGTATACTAACCAAGTATGGACTTTGGTTGATCCACCCGAAGGGGTAAAACCAATCGGGTGCAAGTGGATTTTTATGAAGAAAACTGACATGGATGGTAACGTACAAACCTATAAAGGCCGACTGGTAGCAAAATGATTCAAACAAGTTCAAGGTGTTAACTATGATGAAACCTTCTCTCCAGTGGCAATGGTTAAATCCATCAGGATATTACTTGTTATTGCAGCCTTTTATGATTACAAAATCTGGCAGATGGATGCCAAAACTGCTTTCCTTAACGGAAATCTCCTTGAGGATGTGTACATGACATAACTTGAGAGTTTTGTCACTCCGAAGGATGCTAGAAAGGTATATAAACTGTAGCGATCCATTTATGGATTAAAGCAAGCCTCTCAGAGTTGGAATCTTCAATTTGATGAAGCAGTCAAAGAGTTTGGCTTTATAAAAAATGAAGATGAACCTTGTGTATATAAGAAGGTTAGTGGGAGTCACATTGTATTCCTAGTATTATATGTTGACGACATATTAATTATTGGGAATGACATTCCTTCCTTACAGGCTGTAAAAACATGGTTAGAAAAATGTTTCTCCATAAAAGATTTGGGCGATGCTGCCTACATTTTAGGTATCAGGATCTATAGAGATAGATTGAGAATAATGCTTAGCCTAATTCAAAGAACATATATTGATAAAGTGCTGAAACGGTTCAGCAAGCAAGAGGCGAAAAGAGGAAACTTACCCGTGACTCATGGTGTAAAGATCTCTAAGGCCCAATGTCCTAAATCACAAGATGATGAGGAGCGTATGAGAAAGATCCATTATGCTTCGGTAATTGGATCTATCGTGTATGGAATGATATGTGCTCGTCCGGATGTCTTGTATGCGTTGAGCATGATGAGCAGATACCAGTCGAATCCAGGTGAAGGTCACTGGACAGTAGTCAAGAATATCCTCAAGTACCTAAAAAGGACTAAGGATTCATTCTTGGTATATGGAGGTGAAGACGAACTGGCAATAAAGGGTTGCACAGGTGCTAGTTTCCAGAGTGGCAATGATAACTATAAGTCTCAGTCAGGTTTTATGTTTTGCCTTAATGGTGGTTCTATTAGCTTGAAGAGTTCGAAGCAAGAGACAGTAGTCGATTCTACAATAGAGGCTAAGTATAATGTTGCTTCTAGTGCGGCTAAGGAGGCTATATAGATTAAAAAGTTCGTCACTGAACTTGATGCTGTTCCAACCATTGTTGTTCCGGTTAAGCTATACTGTGATAATAATGGAGCCATTACACAGGCTAAGGAACCCAGATCTCACCAACGATCCAAGAATATGTAACATCTCATCAGTGAAACCATTGATAGTGGAGATGTACATATAGGAAGAGTGCCAACAGATGATAATGTTGCAGATCCACTGACCAAGGCTTTGTCGCAGCAGAAGCACGACGGTCACACTAGTTCCATGGGTATTAGATACATGAGTGATAGGCTCTAGTACAAGTGGGAGACTGTTAGAGTTTATGCCCTAGAGGCCAATTATTTGATATAATTGCTTGACATTTTGATATTATATTTGATTAAATAAATGAATGATTTTATTATGGTTTTATTTACTGCGTTATATAAATAGTAACATAATAAAATTCTTAGAATAGTGATACAAATTATATAGTTTTAAGTATGTGACTTGAACATGAGATTATATAATTACAATTAGTATCATTGCTCTTAAATGTCCCTAATTGAGTATCATTGTTGATAGGACAATAATGATGTATTGAGACTAGTTTGTGGATTGACTGATGACCAAATCTTATTGGTCATAAATATATGAGATATTAAATCAAAGCATATATATGTGTTAGAGAACGATGTACTGGACAGACCCACCATGAGAATTCTATGTGGAGCATTATGCGAAGCGTCATTAGCGATTCTCATAGTGACAATGATGTAATGGTCCTCCGACCTAAAATCACTATATTACTACACGAGAATTTATGTATTTTGATATCATCAAATGTCACCTTTAATAGGGTGGACTATAAAGGTGATTATTGGGTACATCATGAATCGTGTGTGAAATATGAGTGATCTAGATAGAATTTAACCCTCCTATATATTAAGGGTGATATCCATAGGCCTCTTGATTGAGTAGGACTATGAAATGCATGGCCATGCTCGAATAGTGATTTGTTTCATATAGTCTACTTATTGATCAAGAAAACTCAGATTAAATTATGAAGAGTATGACATATTCCATGACTCGAATTTAATCTAAGATATAAAGGTTAAAACGATTAAATTACATTGAAACATTGCTCACGAAAAGGTTGCATCGAATAATAAATCTTATTATTACTTGGGTAGCAATGATGCATTACTAGATGTCACTCACTGGTTATAATTTTATAATATGATTTTAAAATTATTGCCAATGTAATAATAACCTATAGGGTCACACACAAAAAACGTAATTAAAAGGGAATTAATTTAATTTGTAAAGATTTAAATATGTCAATATGATTGATAGAATTTAAATTACGAATTTAAATAGGATAATTTATATATAGGTATATTAATTAAGTAGGACTTAAGTAAGATATATATATATATATATATATATATATATATATATATTTGGATTTTATTTTAATTAGATTAGGGTTTTGATTAATTCTTATTAACCACTATATATATGATATATAGCAGCCATTTTAGGTAACGAATCATAACCTAAAACCCTAGCCACTCTTAGAGAGAGACTAGAGAGAAATTTCAAAAATCTATTTCTTTGGTGGCTAGTACCGCAGCTCCCTTCAATTGTAGAATCGTGCGACGATTCGTGAGCGTTCGTGTGGATACCATAGAGACGATGTTCAATTGGATTGCGTTGGAGATTCGAAACGGTTTCAGAGTATTCTATAATTGGTATAAGTTCTAAACCTCTGAATTAAATTTGTTTCACATGGATCCTGTGTTGGGTTTCGAAAATTGCTTTATAAATTTTTATATTCCGTTGTTCGTTTCTGTGCTGAAACCCTACAGTGGTATCAAAGCTACTTGCAAAACGTATAATTCAGATTACGTGTTTTATTGGTTTTGAAATATATGATATATGGTGATACAATTTTACCGATCTGAAATTGATTATATTATTTTCGATATATATGATATATGATGATACAATTTTACCGATATGAAATTGAGTATATGATATTCTGTATGTAGGCATATTCTGGTATTATGAATATCAGTAATAGATATACATGTATATTATGTTCTGTTAATTGTATCTTAAATGGCGTATTAACAGTATACAATTTATGTTCTAATTGGATTAGAAGCATTAAAATTCGGTTGAATATGATTAACTGAAACTGAACATATATGATATGTACTGGGTGTATAGTTATTATGGGTGTTTTGGTGGATTAAAATATATGATTCTGAAACTGTTTCAGAGATTCGCATGGAAAAATTCTACAATACGGATTGTAGTTCAAAAAAAATTCCAGGGGTGCTGCCCCCGACACCTCTCACCACAGCTAGGGGGAGACCCCCTTGGACCGCCCCCGGTCGTAGAGCGCGACGGTCGTAACCCCAATATGTTATATATAGTTTTCTTTAATTATATATAAAATGTTACGTGCTTATTGTGATATGCATGGTGCACATTTATGGCCTTTTGACCCATAGGTTAGTTGTTTTTGGTTTTGAAATACGGCTTGCATGTCATGCCTTTATATAAATTCTATTGTAATATTCTCTTCTCATCTAAATCCCCTTGAATGTAAATCGAGGTTTCTTTATGTCATGTAAAAATCTATAATTGATGAAGATGACAAGATGGAGAACACGATGGAAAGATGATAATGGAGATGAGGCACATGCATGAGGAAGATCCAAGGAAGCTACTATTTTGAGATCTTTTACCACCTTAGAATGACCTTCAATCTTTCATTAGCTTGAAAAGATTGATAGTGGATTGGGTCATTTATTTATGCTTGTATGCGATATGATATGATAAATAATGTGCATGCTTAATAAGATTAAAATTGGTGAATCTAAATTAATTAATAAAATCCCTCATTAAATTCTTAAGTCTAAATCAGATGCCTTCCAATGAATAACACTCATCAAGACCTTGATCAATGGGTATAGGTTTGCCAAAGCAAAGTACCCTATTTATCTAGGTAAGATGCGATAGGATAATTGTGATATCCAAACTGTTAAAATCATTGGGCCCGACTTAACTAAGTTACCTCAATAGGATTGTGGACTTAGAGGCATGGAGTTTGGTAGGTACCATTAGATGGACTAGAAATAAATGTTGTTTACCAAACTATCCAGGAGTTATATATGATATAATTGACAAAGGTTTGTCTACCTAAATAATTATGTTTTGAGAGAATAGCCAAATCTAACTTAAGGCACAATGAAATACGGATCTTGGCTCACTAGAAAGATTTAATAGAAAATACTTTCCGAATTAATGGCGAGGGCTATTAATTTGAATAAAATAGTGGGGGTATATTTTGAATGTACTATTATCAATTATATAATATCAAAAACTCTGCGATTTGACTTATTATTTTTTGCACTTATAAATTGTAGATATCAATGACAAACAACAACAACACAAGTAGTGTTTCAGTATGATTAGTCCTTGAGAAGGACAAGCTGAGTGGAATTAATTTCCTTGACTGGCATAGGAACTTGAGGATTGTCCTCAAACAAGAGCGCAAGCTATATGTCATTGAAAAGCCCATTCTTGCAGTACCAGCTGACACTCCATCGCGTGCAGAGCATAATGCTTGCAAGAAGCATCAAGATAATACTCTGGACGTGAGTTGTCTCATGCTAGCAACTATGAACGTTGAGCTTCAGAAGCAATATGAGTTGATGTATGCTTATGAGATGATCGAGCATCTCAAGAAATTGTTCGAAGGGCATGCTCAACATGAAAGGTATGATACAAGTAAAGCATTGTATCACTGCAAAATGGGTGAACGTGATCCAGTTGGTCCATATGTGCTAAAAATGATTGGGTATATTGAGTACCTTGATAGGTTGGGTTTTCCGATTACTTCAGAAGCCCAAACTGATCTTGTTTTGCAATCATTGAACAGCAGCTACTCTCAATTTGTTATGAATTACCTTATGAATGAAATTGCAAAACCCCTTACTGAGTTGTTGAGCATGTTAAGAAATGCCCAGAACAACATGAAAGAGGCAGGACCCTCTCCCATAATGATGGTGCAAAAGGGGAATGCTAAGGGAAATTGGAAAGGCAAAAAGAAGATAGGATCTAAATCTTTTGCCAAACATAATTCCAAAACCAAACAGGCTTTAAAACCTAAAGGTGGGGCGGCTAAAGAAGGTGATTGTCACTTCTGTGGAAAACCTCGACACTGGAAGAGGAACTATCATGCTTATTTGGAAGAAGTGAAGAAAAGGAAAGGAAGTGCGACTTCTGATTCAGGTATATATATTATAGAAGTTAACTTGTCTACTTCTACATCATGGGTATTGGATACTGGATGTGGTTCTCACATTTGTGTTAATGTGAAGGAATTCTGAAGGAGTAGGACTTTGGCGAAAGGAGAAGTTGACCTACGAGTTGGAAATGGAGCAAAAGTTGTTGCACTGACCGTAGGAACTTATCATTTATCTTTGCCCGCTAGGCTAGTATTAGAATTAGAGGATTGCTATTATGTGCCTGCTATAAGCAAAAACATTATTTCTGTTTCTTTTTTGGACAAGAAAGGTTTTTCATTTATAATAAAGAACAACCGTTGTTCATTTTACTTAAATGATATATGCTATGGTGTTGCACAATTGTTTAACGGTCTTTATATTTTTGATTTAGAAATGCCTATCTATAACATAAATACAAAATGATTTAAATCAAATGATTCAAATCCGACATATCTCTGGCACTGTCGTTTAGGCCATATAAATGAGAAACGCATATCCAAACTCCATAAAGATGGGTTTTTGGATTCATATGATTTTGAATCATATGAGAAATGCGAGTCTTGTTTATTAGGCAAGATGACTAAAGCCTCTTTCACTAGACACAGTGAACGGGCTAGCGATGTATTGGGACTTATACATAGTGATGTATGTGGACCCATGAATTGGTTAGCAAGAGGTAGGTTTTATTACTTCATTACATTTACTGACGACTTCAGTAGATATGGATATGTATATCTTATGAGACACAAATCCGAATCCTTTGAAAAGTTCAAGGAATTCAAGAATGAAGTTCAAAACCTATTTAGCAAAAGCATAAAAGCCCTTCGATCCGATCGAGGAGGTGAATACTTAAGCCAATACTTTGATGACCTTCTAAAGGAGTGTGGTATTATATCACAACTCACTCCACCTAGAATACCACAATGGAATGGTGTATCTGATAGGAGAAATCACACCTTGTTGGACATGGTAGGATCAATGATGAGTCATGCAGATCTTCCAATAAGCTTCTGGGGTCATGCCCTAGAGACAGCTGCATTCAAACTTAATCGTGTTCCTATAAAGACGATTCAGAAGACACCATATGAGATGTGGATTGGGAAATGTCTTAGTATGTCGTTCATGAAGATTTGGGGTTGCGAGGCATTTATAAAATGTCTAGATTTTTACAAGCTCGGATCCAAATTTGACAAACGTAATTTTCTGGGATACCCAATGGAAACAAAAGGGTATTGTTTCTACAAAACCTTCTTAGAACAAAGTGTTTGTTGCTCGAACTGGTATTTTTCTAGAAAGAGAATTTGTCTCTAAAGGAAATAGTGGGAGGAAAGTAGAACTCGAAAAAATTTGAGAACCACAAATATCATTGAACCTGAGTTAGAATATGAACAGGAACCATAAGATATTGTGGAAAGTGAACCTGGTCAAATTACACAAGGCATTCGTAGATCTGGTAGGACATGCCAAGAGCCCAAGAGATATTATGGATATCTTGTCACTCAAAACGATAATGTGATGCTCATAGATCAGGATGAGCCTGCTTCCTATCAAGAAGCTATGAATGGACCAGATTATCAGAAATAGCTTGAAGCCATGAAATCTGAGATGGACTCCATGTATACTAACCAAGTATGGACTTTGGTTGATCCACCCGAAGGGGTAAAACCAATCGGGTGCAAGTGGATTTTCATGAAGAAAACCGACATGGATAGTAACGTACAAACCTATAAAGGTCGACTGGTAGCAAAATGATTCAAACAAGTTCAAGGTGTTAACTATGATGAAACCTTCTCTCCATTGGCAATGGTTATATCCATCAGGATATTACTTGTTATTGCAGCCTTTTATGATTACGAAATCTGGCAGATGGATGCAAAAACTGCTTTCCTTAACGGAAATCTCCTTGAGGATGTGTACATGACATAACCTAAGGGTTTTGTCACTCCAAAGGATGCTAGAAAGGTATATAAACTGTAGCGATCCATTTATGGATTAAAGCAAGCCTCTTGGAGTTTGAATCTTCAATTTGATGAAGCAGTCAAAGAGTTTGGCTTTATAAAAAATGAAGATGAACCTTGTGTATATAACAAGGTTAGTGGGAGTCACATTGTATTCCTAGTATTATATGTTGACGACATATTAATTATTGGGAATGACATTTCTCCCTTACAGGCTGTAAAAATATGGTTAGGAAAATAATTCTCCATGAAAGATTTGAGCGATGCTACCTACATTTTAGGTATCAAGATCTATAGAGATATATCGAGAATAATGCTCGGCCTAAGTCAAAGTACATATATTGATAAAGTGCTGAAACGGTTCAGCATGCAAGAGGCAAAAAGAGGAAACTTACCCGTGACTCGTGGTGTAAAGATCTCTAAGGCCCAATGTCCTAAATCACAAGATGATGAGGAGTGTATGAGAAAGATCCCTTATGCTTCGGTAATTGGATCTATCATGTATGAAATGATATGTACTCGTCTGGAAGTCTTGTATGCTTTGAGCATGACAAGCAGATACCAGACGAATCCAGGTGAAGGTCACTGGATAGCAGTTAAGAATATCCTCAAGTACCTAAAAAGGATTAAGGATTCATTCGTGGTATATGGAGGTTAAGACGAACTTGCAGTAAAGGGTTACGCAGACGCTAGTTTCCAGACTGGCAATGATAACTATAAGTCTCAGTTAGGTTTTGCATTTTGCCTTAATGGTGGTGCTGTTAGCTGGAAGAGTTCGAAGCAAGAGACAGTAGCCGTATCTACAACAGAGGCTGAGTATATTGCTGCTAGTGCGACCAAGGAGGCTGTATGGATTAAAAAGTTTGTCACTGAACATGGTGTTGTTCCAACCATTGTTGATCCGGTTAAGCTATACTGTGATAATAATGGAGCTATTGCACAGGCTAAGGAACCAAGATCTCACCAACGATCCAAGCATATACTTAGGCGGTACCATCTCATCCGTGAAATCATTGATAGAGGAGATGTGCATATAGGAAGAGTGCGGACAGATGATAATGTTACAGATCCACTGACCAAGGCTTTATCGCAGCAGAAGCACGACAGTCACACTAGTTCCATGGGTATTAGATACATGAGTGATTGGCTCTAGTACAAGTGGAAAACTGTTAGAGTTTATGCCCTAGAGGCCAATTATTTGATATAATTGTATGACATTTTGATATTATATTTGATTGAATAAATGAATGATTTTATTATAGTTTTATTTACAGCGTTATATAAATAGTAACATAATAAAATTCCTTAAAATAGTGATACAAATTATATAGTTTCAAGTATGTGACTTGAACATGAGATTATATAATTATAATTAGTATCATTGCTATTGAATGTCCTTAGTTGAGTATCATTATTGATAGGACAATAATGATGCATTGAGACTAGTATGTGGATTGACTGATGACCAAATCTCATTGGTCATAAATATATGAGATATTAAGTCAATGCATAGATACGTGTTATAGAACGATGTATTGGACAGACCCACCATGAGAATTCTATGTGGAGCATTATGTGAAGTGTCATTAGTGATTCTGAAAGTGACAATGATGTAATGGTCCTCCAACCTGAAATCACTATATTACTACACGAGAATTTATGTACTTTGATATCATCAATGGTCATCTTTAATAGGGTGGACTATAAAGGTGATTATTGGCTACATCATGAGTCGTGTGAGGAATATGAGTGATCTAGATGGAATTTAACCCTCCTATATATTAGGGGTGATATCCATAGGCCTCTTGATTGAGTAGGACAATGAAATGCATGGCTATGCTCAAATAGTGATTTGTTTCATATAGTCTACTCATTGATCAAGAAAACTTAGATTAAATTATGAAGAGTATGACACATTCCATGACTCGAGTTTAATCGAAGATATCAAGGTTAAAAAGATTAAATTACATTGAAACATTGGTCACGAAAAGGTTGCATCGAATTATCGATCTTATTATTACTTGGGTAGTAGTGATGCATTACTAGATGTCGCTCACTGGTTATAATTTGATAATATGATTTTAAAATTATTGTCAACGTAATAATAACATATAGGGTCACACACAAAGAACGTAATTAAAAGAGAATTAATTTAATTTTAAAGATTTAAATATGTCAATTTGATTGATAGAATTTAAGTTACGAATTTAAATAGGATAATTTATATATAGGTATATTAATTAAGTAAGACTTAATTAAGATATATATATATATATATATATATATATATATATATATATATAAATTCAGATTTTATTTTAATTAGATTAGGGTTTTGATTAATTCCTATTAACTACTATATATATGATATATAGCAGCCATTTTAGGTAACAAATCACAACCTAAAACCCTAGCCGCTCTTAGAGAGAGACTAGAAAGAAATTTCAAAAATCTATTCCTTTGGTGGCTAGTACCGTAACTCCCTTCAATTGCAGAATCGTGCGACGATTCGCGAGCGTTCATGTGGATACCATAGAGACGTTGTTCGGTTGGATTGTGTTGGAGATTCGAAGTGGTTTCAGATTATTCTATAATTGGTATAAGTTCTAAACCTCTGAATTAAATTTGTTTCGCATGGATCCTGTGTTAGGTTTTGAAAATTACTTTATAAATTTTTATATTTCACTGTTTGTTTTTGTGTTGAAACCCTACAACTCCTTCTCCCATTAACCCATAATCTCTACAACTCCCCACACACATTCCTTTTTCTTCTTCTATATGAACTCAACTCCTTTAATTAGCCATAAACCTTCTACATATAAACAATATACTCCAACTTTAAGTCCAATTCCTTCTTTTCAAAAATTCCTACAAATTGGGGCATCACTAAAAATGGGGAACCACAAGTTCTTATTGAAGGTAATCCCAAATTGTTACATTCTAGTTTTTCTTCTTTCTTGTTAGTGAAAATTGGTTGGAAAACCTTGGGAAATTATTGCCCAAGGATTGCTTTGGTTTATTTCATATTTTGGCTTAAAGATTGTTCAAAGAGGCCAAGTTTGACGGTGTTACCCTTCACGCCCACCAACTGTTCGACAAAATTTCTGAACCAAGTTCTTCCCCATAATTCACCAAAAACACCATGTCTTCACATAGGAGACCACGTCAATCCACTTCTGCTGCTCGGGCTCAGTATGATCACACGAAATTTGTTAGTGAGGGGGCCGAGGTAAGGTTCAAATTGTCCATTGACAAGAAGACTTTAGTACTAGAACAGGGATTGAAGTCGAATGCTAACCTTGATGGTGATATGGCACTGATGATTGTGGAACACAATTGGTTTTAGTTAGTGGAGCAACCACTACCAGCGATGATCAACATTGTAAAAGAATTTTATGCCAATGTCATGGAGCATGTTGATCACACAGTCATGGTACGGGGTAAACCGATGTCTTTCCATGCCAATGCCATCAATGAGTATTTTGGGCTTGAAACACCGACTGACGGACGCTATAAAGATGGTTTGCCTAACCTGGATTAATTAATTACAAGATTATGCAAACCAGGAATACAATGCGTTACCCGAGCCAAAACGGATGAAAAGATAAGTTTTCCACACTCAGCGCTAAGTAGGTGTGACAAAGTATAGCATGCATTCATCTGTGCTCGTTTAATGCCCACACACCACCAGAATGTTGTGACTAAGGAAAGGACACGACTGCTATATGGGATTGTACACAACCATTATAAGGTGAATAATTCAGTTGTGTTCTATAATGTGGATGTGGGTGAATGTATTCAAGAGTCAATTGACAGGTTGCTATGGGGAAGTACTACAGGGGGGCCTTCTGCATGGATTCCTTATAACTAATTTGTGCCGCAAAGCGGGAGTGCAGTGGCATCCCTCTGAACCTATTCAATAATCGATGGTTATAATCGACCATGCTACCATTGAGAAGTACAAGGCATGGGAGGGGGCAAGATCACATCCATGAGGAGAAGGTTATATTATGATTCGCCAACCCTTACCCCTAGTTGCAGCTGATACAATGGAAGAGCAACCATCTCGAGGTTCAAGGAAACAATTCTTGTGGTTGGCTCAATGTCAGGATTTGATGCATCAGTACAATGCCAACACTTTCAACACGCTTGTTGATGTATTCTCTCGCTGCAATACAAGTGTCAGTCCGGTGGCCATGTATGTTCCTCCTGTCCTCCCAGCATACCCTCATTCGAATGATGATGAGCACTGACTCGTCTTTTAGGGAAGTCCTCTTGTTTTCATTTGCATTATATTGTCGTAATGAGGACATTACTTGATTTAAGTTTGGGGGGGGGGTTATGCTTCTTCCTGGTTAATTTGTGAAGATTTAAAAATAATGTTAGTTAGTTTGTTAAGTTTTTATAATTATTTTTTTATGTTTTTCCTGTAAGACCCCAAAATTTATGAATAAAGATTTAATTTTCTCGAAATATTTTTTTTGAATATTATGGTGTGGATTTGAGATAATGTTATAGTTGTGGGTAATATTTATAAATTTTGCAAAGTAAGTAAGTTGTTATATAATATTCGATTGGTCGGGGAAATATTCATTTTAATAGGGAATATTCGTACAACGACGCAATTATTGGTAGACCCCACAACGAAATTACTGTTAGAATGAGAAAACGACAGAAATATCTTTTTATGAAAATAACGACGAAAGTTTTATCGATAAACTGTTGAACTACCGGGTAGTAAAAGTACAGTAATACGCGTGGTTGCATAGTAGCACACGGTATTGATTATTAATACTTACGTGAGAAGTCACTCAGTTTTGTTCAATTATTGCTACAGTAATTGCTACATAGTATCTCACGTTATTTGATTCAATTATTGTCGATATTTTATATATTATTAATTCAATAATTAAGACGATACAGTTATTCATATTATTATTTACAATATTGATGATGTCTAGAAAGTTCTGTCGACGAGAGGTTTGGTCACCTAATTGCGCGCCAATAGGAAGAAATTCTTATTGGAAAGCCCCCTCTTTCCTGAGAACGATCTGATTGTTAAATATTACGAATAATAATAATGATGAATAAATGTTGTAAAAAACATTGAAGGGATTTTATGAAGTATTTGATGTAAATTTTGCTTATTTTATGGACCCCCATTTACCCATTTTTGAAAATAATAGGTAAAAAATTATTTAATATAATAAAGGTGGGGCCCACATGTGAATTGTTATGAATTGTAAGAAAAGGGGGGGGGAGTACATAACGTGAATTGGAGGGAATTATATATATATATATATATATATATATATATATATATATATATATATATATATATATTAAGTTTTGTTTTATTTGATTATAAATAGAATATATTATACTTTATTTAAAGTTTTTGTTTTATTATAATATTTTATTGCACATTAATGAATAGTCAAATAATATTTTTAGAAAATTTTAGCCGAACGTCGCCCTTAATTTTCTTTACTATGCAGTCCGTGATTTTCTAAATTTAAATAGTATCCTTTCCATTCTCCTATAAATAGGATGCTTAGTTAGAATTGAAAATCACACCAGAATTAGAGAATACTTCTTTTATAATATTGAGCGTATTTTTTAAAAGTTTTAGGAAGCTTTGAGTGTAGAAAATAGTTAAAGTTTTCTTCAAGAATATCTCCGCTATACCAGTTAGAATACTCTTCTTTTTAAGGTAAGAGGAATTATTTCTTTCGTATTCATGAAGAGAATTATTTTCTTTCAATACTCGTAAGGGGTATTATTTCTTTCATATTCCTGAAGAGAATTATTTTCTTTCAATACTCGTAAGGAGTATTATTTATTTCATATTCTGAAGAGATATTATTTTTAGTATTCGTATGAATATTATTTCTATCAATATTCGCAAGAAATATTATTTTTATTTAATATTCGTAAGGAATATTATATTTGTTCAATATTCGAAAGGAATATAATTTTTATTTAATATTCGTAAAGGATATTATTTTGTTCAGTATTCGTAAGAAATAATATTTTCTTCCATACTCGGTAGTATGTAAGTAATATTATTTCGCTTCAGATTTCGAATTTTATATTCGTTTTGTTAAAGTTTTGGCTTCTATACTCCATAAAATTAGTAGAATGTCCTTGGTATTTGCGTTTCATCTAGTATCTTTTCATGAAAATATTATTTTGAGCATTCTTGATAAGTTTTAATTTTTTCATGCAGGGATACTATTCATTGGGTTACTATTCCTGAGATTACTATTCATCTGGGGTACTATTCACTCTGTTACTATTCACCCGGGATACTATTCATGAAAAAAATTGATTTGTTTTCGGTCCAAATCATTTTTGGTACAATATTATTCTTGAATTTTACTCCACAAAGCAGTATCTTGTTGGCAATTTGAACGTTATTGAATTTTGGATAAATTAAATTATAAATCTTTAAAATTTATCATTGAACTTGTTTTATTGAATTATTATTTTATTGTCATCATCCTCATGCTTATATTGTTATGAAAGTCATCTTTGGCCCGTAGTGCATAGATGGACTTGGTATGATTATGACCATGGATTATTCGGTATAATCATGACCGTAATATTATAAATGATGTGGTAAAAGTCCTCATTGGCTCGTAGTGCATTGATGGACAGTTTTTGGTATGATCATGGCTATGGGTTCTCTTCGGCCAAGGGTGCAAAGATGAATTATTTTATGGAATGATCATGACCGTTGATGAAAACACAATTATCATTGGCCCGTAGTGCATGAATAATTCGTGGTCGTGATACTAAAGAATATCCTTGGCCCGTAGTGCAAGGATGATTTGATATTGTGGATTATTTATTAAGCTGAGTCTCAGCGATAAAATCGATGATAAACTTTTTAAATCATAGAAGATAGTAGATATCATGCTCTACTTAACTCTTATAATGGATTGCTTATTCCGCTGCAGTTGTTGATCTAAAACTTGTTGTCTGTTATATTCTATCAGTTGTTATACTATTGAAGGCTAAGGATAATTTATTCTGCATTATCTTAGTAATAATATTTCTTACTGGGCTAGTTGAGCTCACCCTTTTGCTTTCATTGTTCTCTTCAGGAAATGAGAACGTAGCTGGGACTAGTCAGGGAACGGAGTGACGGTCCAGATGTTTTCATTAGTAGTCCTTACTATTCTATAAAATAGTGTGATAATAAATGTATTGAGGACTCCATTTGAGTTGAATACTATCTAGAAGACAATATTCATATTAAAACTCTCAGTTTATATTATGTCGTATTGTACACGACATTTGTATTATTAAGTTGTATTTAAATTTTGTACCATGTATTTGGCGACTCAAGATGGGTGTTGTATACCTATTTTGGGGGCGTCACAGTTGGTATCAAAGCTTAGGGATATGATCCCTGGCTGAGATATGAGACTAGAACTAGGAGGGGAGAGACGGGTAATTCCTTTGCTAGTATGACCTACCTAAGTTTATTTGTTATTTAATTGGTCGGTCAAAGTATAGAGATAATATGTGACATGTCAATTAACCCTTATTTTGTGACAGTGTTTGAGAATTGCATATGAAAATGTTGAGATAAGCAATGAAGCACATTAGACCGTTGAGTCACCGACGATCAATAACCAGGATAATGTGCAGGAAGGAAACAATCCTCAGGTAAACAATAACGTCGATCAAATGACAAACAATGGGATGTTCAGAGGCTTTATGCAATTCATGAAACATCATGCGAGAGCGACTCCTGTTCAAAATGCAGGTGGAAACACTGGCAACTCTTGGATGGTCACCGCTAAACAGTTCATGGAGCTGGGACCACCGGAGTTTATTGGAGAGCCAAAACCACTTAAGGCAGAGACATGGATAAAATAGATCACCAAGATATTTGATGTCTTGGAATGCTCAGAGGAGCAAAAGGTTCCATTCGCCACCTTTATGTTGTGTGAAGAAGCAAATCACTGGTGAGAATCTGTAAAACGTACCCAGCCTGACGCACTCAAAATGTCTTGGGAGAAGTTCCAAGAACTGTTCAACGACAAGTACTTTCCCGAAAGTATTCGTCACATGAAGGAGGTAGAGTTCATCAAGCTGGAGCAGAACAATATGATCGTGTCACAATACGAAGCTAAGTTTGTCGAGTTGTCCCGGTTTGCGTCCCACTTAGTTGATAACGAGGAGAGAATGACGCGGATGTTTCTAAGAGGTTTGAAACCCGAGATACGTCAATACCTAATTTCTAACAAACTGTGTTTGTATTCAGATGTTGTAAATAGGGCTCAGTTATTGGAGCATGATAACGAGTCAACCCAACCAAGAGAGAGCAGCAGGCAAATCGATAACACCATTGGTAACAGTCATCGAAGCAGTGACAACAAACGTGGAGGGAATCAATATGCCAGAAATGGCAACCACTTCGGTGGTAATCATGGTCAGGATAATAGGAAAGGTGAACTAAGTGAGAATAACTTCAAGAAGAGAAGGTTCAATAATGATGGAAAGACAGCGGCACCCGTTTCTAAGGAAGAAGAACGACCACCAGTCATATGTTTCAAATGCGGACAGGAGGGACACATCCATCCAAACTGTACGTAGCAACCCAAAGCGTGTTTCAATTACGGAAGAGAAGGTCACTTAGCTCAATTTTGTCATGTAGTGAAGTCAAGTCCAGCTGGGATGGTGACGCCAAAGGATGTCTCAGACAAGTCAAAGTCGATAGTTTAAGTGAGAGCGTTTGTCGAGGAACCTGAACGAAGCTATCACGGGTACGTTAATCATAAACTCTTGTGAAGTTTATACCTTATTCGATATCGGTTCTACCCATTCTTTTATTTCTCCTACTTGCGCTCAACGTTTAAATTTGACCCCAGTACAAAACCCATTTCTAAAACCCTCAAATATTTCTTCAACCAAAATGAACATAACATGCGCCAAAGACGTTGGCTCGAGCTGTTGAAGATTACGACCATACCATTCAATATCATCGTAGAAGAGCGAACGTGGTAGCTGACGCGTTGAGTAGAAGATCGTATGCAGTTACGAGTGTGATGTTATTAACAAAAAGACCCATTTCGTATGACTTACTCTAGAGACCCATGTGATGATGTTAAATATATGATTAGAACAGACTTTAATCGATAAAGTTAAAGCCACTTAAGCTACAGACTCAGAGCTAATGAATGTGAAGAAGAAGGTTCAAGAGGGCGTTATTTTAGAAGAATGAATTGATGAAGATAGAAAATCTTAACCCTCGACTTAGTTGTTCTATTTGAAATCCTCGATCGAGTAGGAACTGTGGCATATAGACTCGTTTTAACGCCAAGTATATCACGTGTTCATAAGTTGTGTTTTTTTTCATATCGATGTTACGTAAATATGTGGACAACCAGAGCCACATTATTGAATTAGAATCGGACGAGATAACGAAAGATTTAACGTATGAAGAGGTACCTGTTAAAATCTTGGATACGAAGAAACATATTTTACGCTCAAAGGTTATACCTCAAGAGTTAGAATCTGATGAGGTATCCTCATATGTTCGGCATACCAGGTACGTACATAAATTTCGAGGGCAAAATTTCATAAAGAGGAGAGATTATAAAACCCCAAAAGTTATGAATAAAGATTTAATTTTCTCGAAATATTTTTTTGAATATTATGGTGTGGATTTGAGATAATATTATAGTTGTTAATAATATTTATAAATTTTGCAAAGTAAGCAAGTTGTTATATAATATTTGATTGGTCGGGAAATATTCGTTTTAACAGGGAATATTCGTATAACGGCGTAATTATTGGTGGACCCCACAACGGAATTACTGTCGGAATGAAAAAACGACAGAAATATCTTTTTATGAAAATAACGACAAAAGTTTTACCGTTAAACTGTTGAACTATCCGGTAATAAAAGTACAGTAATACGTGTGGCTGCATAGTAGCACACGGTATTGATTATTGATGCTTACGTGAGAAGTCACTCAGTTTTGTTTAATTATTGCTACATTAATTGCTGCATAGTATCTCACGTTATTTGATTCAATTATTGTTAATATTTTATATATGATTAAATCAATAATTGAGACGATACAGTTATTCATATTATAATTTACAATATTGACGATGTCTAAAAAGTTCTGTCGAGGAGAGGTTTGGTCACCTAATTGCGTGCCAATAGGAAGAAATCCTTATTAAAAAAGCATCTCTTTCCTAGGAACGATCTGGTTGTTAAATATTGCGAATAATAATAATGATGAATAAATGTTGTTAAAAACATTGAAGGGATTTTATGAAGTATTTGATGCAAATTTTGCTTATTTTATGGACCCCCATTTACCCATTTTTGAAAATAATCGGTAGAAAATTATTTAATATAATAAAGGTGGGGCCAAATATGGGTCCCACATGTGAATTTTTATGAATTGTTATAAAGGGGGGAGTACATAACGTGAATTGGAGGGAATTATATAAATATATATATATATATATATATATATATATATATATATATATATATATATATATAAGTTTTGTTTTATTTGATTATAA
This sequence comes from Panax notoginseng, assembly GCA_016801055.1. Classification (NCBI taxonomy): domain Eukaryota; kingdom Viridiplantae; phylum Streptophyta; class Magnoliopsida; order Apiales; family Araliaceae; genus Panax; species Panax notoginseng. Next base: position 74,369,435 of record CM029021.1, read on the forward strand.
ATAGAATATATTATATTTTATTTAAAATTTTTGTTTTATTAGAATATTTTATTACACAGTAATGAATAGTCAAATCAAATTTTCAGAAAATTTCAGCTGAACGTCGCCCGTGATTTTCTTTACTCTACAGTCCGTGATTTTCTAAATTCAAATAGTATCTTTTCTATTCTCATATAAATAGGATGCTTAGTTAGAATTGAAAATAACACCAGAATCGGAGAATTCTTCTTATATTATATTGAGCGTATTTTTTTAGAGTTTTAGGAACCTTTGAGTGTAGAAAATAGTAAAAGTTTTCTTCAAGAATATCTCTGCTATACCAGTTGGAATACTCTTTTTTTTAAGGTAAGGGGTATTATTTTTTTCGTATTAATGAAGAGAATTATTTTCTTTCAATACTCATAAGGGGTATTATTTCTTTCGTATTCATGAAGAGAATTATTTTCTTTTAATACTCGTAAGGGGTATTATTTATTTCATATTCTGAAGAGATATTATTTTTCGTATCCGTATGAATATTATTTCGTTCAATATTCGCAAGAAATATTATTTTCATTTAATATTCGTAATGAATATTATATTCGTTCAATATTCGAAAGGAATATTATTTTCATTTAATATTCGTAAGAGATATTATTTTGTTTAGTATTCATAAGAAATAATATTTTTTTCATACTCGGTAGTATGTAAGTAAAATTATTTCGTTTCAGATTTCGAATTTTATATTCGTTTTGTTAAAGTTTTGGCTTCTATACTCTATAAAATTATTAGAATATCCTTGATATTTGTATTTTATCCAGTATCTTTTCATTGAAATATTATTTTGAGCATTCTTGATAAGTTTAACTTTTTCATGCCGGAGTACTATTCACTGGATTACTATTCCCGAGGTTACTATTCATCCGAGGTACTATTCACTCTGTTACTATTAACCCGGAGTACTATTCATGATAAAAATTGATTCTTTTTTTGTCTAAATCATTTTTGGTACAATATTATTCTTAAATTTTACTCCACAAAGCAGTATCATGTTGGCAATTTGAACGTTATTGAATTTTGGATAAATTAAATTATAAATCTTTAAAATTTATCTTTGAACTTGATTTATTGAATTATTATTTCATTGTCATCATCCTCATGCTTATATTGTTATGAAAGTCATCTTTGGCCCGTAGTGCATAGATGGACTTGGTATGATTATGACCATGGATTATTCGGTATAATCATGACCGTAATATTATAAATGATGTGGTAAAAGTCCTCATTGGCTCGTAGTGCATTGATGGACAGTTTTTGGTATGATCATGGCCATGGGTTCTTTTTGGCCAAGGGTGCAAAAATGAATTATTTTATGGTATGATCATGACCGTTGATGAAAACATAATTATCCTTAGCCCGTAGTGCATGGATAATTCGTGGTCGTGATACTAAAGAATATCCTTGGCCCGTAGTGCAGGGATGATTCGATGATATGGATTATTTATTAAGCTGAGTCTCTGCGATAAAATCGATGATAAACTTTTTAAATCATAGAAGATAGTAGATATCATGCTCTACTTAACTTTTCTAATGGATTGCTTATTCCGCTGCAGTTGTTAATCTAAAACTTGTTGTCTATTATATTCTATCAGTTGTTATACTATTGAAGGCTAAGGATAATTTATTCTGCATTATCTTAGTCATAATATTTTTTACTAGCTTAGTTGGGCTCACCATTTTGCTTTCATTGTTCTCTTCAGGAAATGAGAGCGTAGCTGGGACTAGTCAGAGAATGGAGTGACGGTCCAGATGTTTGCATTAGTAGTCCTTAATATTCTATGAAATAGTGTGATAATAAATGTATTGAGGATTCCATTTGAGTTAAATACTGTCTAGAAGACAATATTCGTATTAAAACTCTCAGTTTATATTTTGTCGTATTTTACACGACTGTTGTATTATTAAGTTGTATTTGAATTTTGTACCATGTATTTGGCGACTCAAGATGGGTGTTGTATACCTATTTTGGGGGCGTCACATTTTAGTTTAATACATTCACTGATGCATATAAAAAATATATATTTTCATATAGTTCATTTTGCATGAATCCAGTTATTAGATAGTAAAAGTCTATTTTTGGCCAATGATGAGATTGGAATTATGTAGACGAGTTAGTATTGATTATTTAGGCTTTGATGTGACTTCCTATTATGAATTTAATCCTTTTTTGTTTGAAACTGGTATAATCAGGTTAGCACGTTAGAAACAACTATGTTGATTGATTAAGTTTAAATTGGCACATATTGGAATTCTTAAGGATAATACTAGTTTAAATGAATGAAAGACATGAATAGGTGGAGATGGCTAGATTTAGACAAAAACTTAAGTTTGGGGGAAAAATTTGATATATATAAGCTCATTTAAAAAATGAATAAACACCGTGGCATGCTTGTCTAGTTTTGTAGCCTTTGTTACTTGAGTAAGTAAGTCCGAGGGGATTGTCTTTACACCTAACGCCCTAAGGTCTTAATAGTCTGGGAGTCGTTGGTCGAAAGCTTGTTAAGGTAACATTGAAAAGCTTAAGGGAATAAGACATTGCATAGCCATGAGTATAAAAAAAAGAGAAATAATAATACGGGAAAGGACCAAAAAGCCCATGTAATGAAAAATAAAGCATAAGTATCTCGGATTGGACTCTTGAACTTGGTGGATGTTTGGCTTTAGTTAGATCTAGCTTGCTCGTGAATTTTGTGAGTTTACACTGTATGATGCATTTAAAGAGATCTATTATGTGTTGTATTTAGTATTAAATCAGTTAGTATGGTTGTTAAGCACACACATACTATGTCAGTAAGAACATTTTAAGATTTGATAATTGATTGGGAAGTTATTAATGTACTATCGAGTTTGCTTGATTTCTCTGAGGCCGTATGATTAGACTATGTTCTGTCTTAATACTAGATTCGTTGTTATAAAGTAGTTAGTTGCATTGCATATCATTTTGCTTGAGGACAAACAATGTTTCAAGTTTGGGGGAATTTGATGAGTAAGTTTTTAACCTACGATTTATCTTTATTTAGCTTGATATATAGTTAGTTTTTGAGTTGTTCATGTTGCTTTTGATGGGTTTTTGTTCTTTGTGCATGATATTAAGTGAGCACATCAAAATGCTGGCATTAAAAGAAAACTCTAGTAAAATCTGGACATACTACATGACCGACGCGCGACGCGCAGCGCCCCGTGATGACAAAGGAACCGGAGTGGGGCGCACTGCATATGAGGAAGATACTGATGAACTAGCGCGGGCCGCGCCACTCTAGTGAAGAATTCGGCGTGGGGCGAGCCGGTCAACTGGTCAAAAGCTGGGTAATTTTGTTTGGCCGGACACTAAGTTGTGTTGGGAGATATAACTTCTTTATGTAATAAGGTTATATTAGGAGTGTGTTAAGGAGGTTATTTCATGTTAATTTGGATTGTTTGTTTAAAAACTTGCTGGGTTTAATTAGGAGTTATATTTTTATTAGAATTCCTATGGGATGACTTTGAGATTGATTAGCAGCTGAAGGGAATTAACTTATGCCAAGGAGTAGATTTTGGGTGATATCCATCAACTGATATTACACTTAGAGAGTCGGAATTTAGAGACAATCGTGGAAGATCAAAGGAATGAGGTGAATTCACGAAGATTGCATATTTGAAGGACGAGAAGGGTGGTGTATTACTATTCTTCTTTAATTTCAATTTTTGTAATCGGGATGATGATTTCTTTTATTTATTAAGTATTTAATTCATTAATTATGAGCTAAATTATTTTTTAGGCTTGCAATAGATCTTTAATGTTGATTGACAATTATCATGCCTTGATTTGGGTTTAATAAATTATTAATTCAGTTTATCTATTGTGATTTATATTAATTTATGATTTGCTTGATCACCAATTTTATGTGGATTTATATGAATTCGAGAGATGATGTATGAGTCTAGACCTAGTCACAATAACATGTGTTCTTGAATTCTGTGATTGAATATAATTTTGATTTATGTTAGGATAGAGATATACCTAGCATCACATGTAATCTGATAAGAACTTGGATTTAAACTCTTCTTAATTGCAATTCATATAGAGATATAGTGAATTAGTTAATTAATGTGTTTGACTTAATTCTATCTAATTTGTTGATTTAAGTTGATTAATATGGCATTGGTGCATTTAGAAATGGCTAATTCTACATAAGTGTTCTTGATTAATAAACTGAGATAGTGAATTAAATTGGAATAAGGTGTGATAATTGGATTGAGACTTAAAGTGAAGTTGTAAGCCCAATTCTCTATTATTTGCTTAAAATTAAGGTTTTTAGTTGTATCGATTGATTGGTATTTTTAGTTTTTAAATTTTATTAGTTATAATCATTGATTTTGATTAGTTTAATAAAATTGGGTTAATATAAAGCTGGTAATTGTTAGGATTAATTTCTTGCTATTCTCTATGGAAACGATTCTTTTATTATCATTATTCAACACGTATACTTGCATGTTGTGCGTAATTAGAATTCGACCAACAAGATCTCGGTACATCTTTGTGCCTCCTGGATGAACATAATACGTTGTATTGTGTGCTTCGTGCAAGATTTTCTCTCTCAATTCTGTTACAGCTGGCACGCATATTCGCCCCTCAAGTCTCAATATACCGTCCCTATCCACTTTGAACTTTTTTTCTTCATTTCCTACTATTCTCTTCCTTATCTTCTCGCATTCTTCATCTTTCTCTTGTGCTTCCTTTATTCTATCCAATAATGTCGGGTGAGCCTCCATCACAAATAATTTTCCTCTCACTTCTTTCGGTTCCTCCACCTCTATTTCCAACTTTTCCATTTCTCTTATTAATTCCTCTTGAGTTGTCAATTTGAATAACTTCTCCCTTCCTTTTCTACTCAAAGCGTCGGCTACTACGTTTGCTTTTCCCGGGTGATAAAGAATTTTGAAGTCGTAATCCTTGATTAATTCCAACCACCTTCTTTGTCGCATATTCAACTCCTTCTACGTGAAGATATATTTCAGACTCTTGTGGTCTGTGTATATGTGACACCCCCAAATTTGGGTTACATGACCCCCGAGTTTGGTGCTCACGATCCACAATATAAATAACATTTAACTACTCATTTAATTATAAACAGGAACATACACTTCATTAACTGATATAGTTAATACATTACTCCAGGTTCTCTAACCTTAACATTACAAACATACACTTTAGTTATACAAAAAGGGTTCACAAATACAACATAATAATGATGTTCATAAAACTATGTTATCACTATGCCTTTGCCTTTGTTCTTCTTTGATCTGCTGGCCCCTTCATTCCTTATTGAAATATTTTATTTAGCAAGGATGAGCAACAAATTTGCCCCGCAAGTTAAGACATACAATAAATGTATAAGAATCAAGAATAACATACTATCTAATATAATAGAATAACACCAAAGTTCGGGGAACTTTGAAATAGCTGAACAAATCTTTAATAACTAATAAGTCTTCTCGCATTCTATGCAACACAATAATTTGATAATGAATAAGTACAACACTTTCAAATTTCTACGATATTCTATTGAATAATCAAGAATTAATTCTATGTAATAACAAAGTGGAATGTTTTCCAGATTTATGTTGAACGATCCGTTCGATCTTCTTCTCGAGTAACTATCAAAGATTTGACTTTAATATACCCAGGTGTATCAGATAACCATAAAGATTAAATTATACCCCTCTGCAAGTACTTAGAGCGGCCAACTCCTTGTACCCTATATTATGCATAATACTCAAAACACACGCAAAAGCCGATTTACGACCAAATATATTCCCTTTATATAAAAGGTTGTTCTTCTCAGTCTTTGAATTAGAATTTGATTTAACAACGAAATATTATGATTTCAATATTTAGTCACTTCTCGATGTAGCCAAAATAATTGGCATCGATCTATCAATAATAATTGAATTATCTTCTCGAACCTATTAAGTTCTAACAATTGTTCGTCTAGCTAGAATAATTAGCTCTGACATATTTCAACATAATTCAACAATAAACAGAAATTATATATACTGTCAATACCAGCTTCTACGGATATAAGTATCCAAAATAGTTATTCTCTAATTATATTCTCAGAATTCACTAATTCAATTTGAATTAATAAATATGCACTAACTGCGAATCATCAACAATAAATTATTGGACGTGATCTAATCAACAATAATTAACCACCATAATAATTGAACAAATATAACTCAAGGTTGAGTTCGAAAACTTGCCTTCTCCGTGGATTACAGCTACACATTATATTTATCTGTGTTTGAAAGACCTATAATCATAATATTGGTCTCACAATTAGCACAATAATTCACAACACACAATACCGAAATTTACAGTCAGTCTGTCTCCTATGCACATTACCACATAGCCACATTAGTGTTTATAACTTATATAAAAATTTATCAATTCTAACTAGTTCGGTACGGTTGGACTTCGGTCTATTCTCGGTGTTCTGGTCACCATATTCGACAATTAACACATTTATTGTCAATTAAACTTGGTTTCTAAGCTTCAATATTATTTTAGATAAGTCAATTATCCTTTATAATATTTTTTAGAAGTTTTTAATAATTTATAAACAATTATTATAATTTATAATAATTTTTTAAACACTAAAATCATTTTTAAATGATTTAAATATCATATAATCTTATAATTATTAATATTTAATAATATAAAAATATTAATGAAATACTTGTCAAAATATTAAAATTATTATTAATAAATTAAAATATTTTTAAATCATAAATATTCTACTTAAATGATTTTTAAAATAATTAAAATCATTTTTAAATCATCACCATTAATATTTAAATATTGATGAATTTATGATAAAAATATTAAAAGTTTTTAATTATAACTTAAAATATTTTTAACCCATTTTTCTCATTTCTAAATGATTTTTAAATCAATAAAACCATTTTTTTTATCATTTATTTAATTTAATAATTAAATAAATCTAATATCATTAATATTAATTTACTAATGAGAATTCTCCAAAAATATTAAAAATTATATTTTATAATTCAAATTATTTTTAAACACTTTATTCTCATTTAAAATGATTTTTATAATATTAAAATCTTTTTTCTCTTATTTATTTAATATACTAATTAAATAAATTAAATATCATTAATATTAAATTATTAGTGAAAATTCTCTAAAAATATTAAAAGTTACATTTTATAACTCAAAATATTTATAAATACTTTATTCTTATTTAAAATGATTTTTATAATATTAAAATCATTTTTCTCTAATTTTTTTAATATGCTAATAAAAATAAATTAACTATTATTTTTATTCAAATAATTATAATTATTAATAAAAAATATTCTAAATTCTCAAAAATTATTTTTCATAATTTAAAATAATTTTAAAACCATTTTTGGTAATTTTTATAATTTATTTCTATTTTTAATTAATTTTCGAAAAATCAGAAATTAGAAATTAATCAAACCGTCGCTGAAGGTCTTTAGCGACGCTTTATGTCGCTATAGATGTTCTTGAGCTCAAGAACACTGACAGTCGGCTAATCAAGGGGTCACGTTTGACTATGATTAATTCTTAATCCATACAAGTTTTGGGCAATGTTAAACATTGATCATGTAGTGTTTATGTAACACTACACGAATCAATCATCATCTCGATCAAACAACAAACCAAAAAGAAGATCTGGGCTTGTAAACATACTGTCATAGTGTTTCTCGGTTTTCATAGAAACCCAGCAGTTCGTGGTGCCTCTTTCTAGTCAATTTAATCTTAGTTATGATTAATATTTTGGTGGTTTTATGGTTCATACTAGTAGTATACATGACAGGGAACAACGACATATCTAGATCTCAGTTCAACAACAACAGATCCGTAGGTTATGACACGGTCAAACCTTGCCAGAAAATTTACTCAAATTGTTTCTGGATTTTTCTAGAAACGAAAAATCATTGTGTGTGGTCTACTTTGACCACCTACTACGATCGACATGTTGTTTAACTACACGATCTAAAGTCATGGAATCAAAGAACATATAACAAGCTACAACATAGATATCATAACATCAATATATCACATAACATTTGACAGATCGGGTCGTTACAAAACATTATCAGACTCGATTTTTAAATTTCTAGGTTGCCCAGATTTTGACTGGTCATGCCTGTTCAACGGGTTTTGACCAAGAATAAAATGAAATCTAGACATGTGATGACTGTGTTTACACTTCTCGATCATAGACCACATAACAAACTACCTATCCAAAACTTAAAACAACTCAAAACACTAACAGACAAAGATTTACAGCCCCTGACATTACGTTGTCAGACTACTTTTTGAGTTCAAAAATAATTTTTGAAAAACACCAATTTAAAGCCATTTGATGCTATGGATCCAAAATGGATCATCATAGTTCAACTAAAAACATCTTTTAACACTAATATAAACACAAAAACACGAACTTTTTCTTACTATATAAGATCAAAATAAAAGTTAGGGTTATACCTTCTAGCTTTAAATCTTAGAACTTTGTTCTCCAAATCTGATCTAATTGTTTAAGAGAGATGGTTTGTGACTGAACTACTTGAGAAATTCGGAGGTATAGGTGAGAGAGAGAGAGTTGGTGAGAGAGTTGGTGAGAGCTTGAGAGCAAATGACTTATATTTTTGGACTTTCTCTCTCTCAAATCTATATATATTATGATATGTTGCTAAAATCTGAAGTAATGGACTGATATTGCTGTAGATTTGAAGTCATAAAGTCAATGTGGTTGGTCATCAACTAAAACTTTAGCAAATTATACAAGCTACATAATTAAAAATGTAAAAAGGGCATTTTGGTCTTTAATCTTAAAATTTTAATGGCTTGATTGTAAATTGCCTAAACCCTTAGAGTTTAACCCTAAAGTTCTAAACCTTTGGTTTTAAAAATCTCTAATTCTAGAATTTTCTAATTAGGGTTTCTAAAAAGAAAAATTAAGATTTCTAAAATAAAATTAGGGTTTTAAATAGAAATTAATATTTCTAAAGTATAATTAGGGTTTCCTAATTATATTAACATTTACTAATCAATTTAGGCTTGTTAATTAGAATTAGGGTTACCTAATTAGGATTTAGGATTCCCGAATTTAAAATTAGGGTTTCTCGGCTTTCGATTAGGGTCCCTAACTACACGTTAGGGTTTTTAATCTTAAGACTAGGGTTTTTAATCCCTTATTAGGGTTTATAAATTTTAAACCTTATCCGATCAATCATTGATCAATAACTCTATACAATACAAACATGTACACATTAATATAATTATTTTAATTATATTTTCTATCGAATCCCTATCCGCGACTAGGGTTAGGGTTTCTAAATATGTTAAGCACAACTCTACTCTTATTTTTCTCAGTCTATACACAAATTGACTCATTCTCGAGACTCATATCACATATACACCGCACAATATTAATAATTAATATTATTTAAAAAAAAATTATTCAAAAAATTCGGATTATTCGAAATCCCTGGTTATTACAGTATATCTCACATTTTTCTCCATACAAATAATACCTCCAAATCTTCAAAGCGAAAACTACCACTGCTAACTCCAAGTCATGGGTAGGGTATCGCTTTTCGAAATGTTTCAACTGTCGTGATGCATACGCAATGACCTTGCCATGTTGAATTAGCACACATCTAAGTCCTATATCTGATGCATCACTATACACCACAAATCCTCCCATATCATCTGGTAATGATAATATAGGTGCCTCACTCAACCTCTTCTTCAACTCTTGGAAACTCTCCTCGCATTTGTCCGTCCATATGAACTTCACTTTCTTCCTCGTTAGATTGGTCAACGGGGTTGCTATCTTAGAAAATTTTTGGATAAATCTTCGATAGTACCCGGCTAATCCTAAGAAACTTCTTACTTCTGTTGGCGTCTTCGGTTGTTCCCAGCTACTTACCGCCTCTACTTTTGCTAGATCCACAGAAATTTCATTTTAATCTATTACGTGTCATAAAAGTTAAACCTTCTCCATCCAAAATTCACATTTAAAAATGTAACGTACATCATTTCCCTCCTCAACGCTTACAATACCATCTTCAGGTTTTCGGCGTGCTCTTCCTTAGTTTTTGAATAAATCAAAATGTCGTCGATAAATACCACTACGAACTTATCTAAGTATGGCTTGAAAACTCGATTCATCAAGTCCTTGAATGCTGCTAGAGCATTTGTCAATCCAAATGACATTACTAGAAATTCGTAATGTCCATAACGAGTTCGAAACGCCATCTTTGGCATGTCCTCCTCTCGCACTTTCAATTGGTGATAACCTGTTTGTAAGTCTATCTTAGAAAATCACTTCGCTCCCTTCAGTTGATCAAAAAGGTCATTTATCCTTGGAAACGAATATCTATTCTTAATCATCACTCAGTTCAACTCCCGATAGTCGATACAGAGCCTCATCGATCTATCCTTCTTCTTTTCAAACAACACTGGTGCTCCCCAAGGAGACACACTCAGTCGAATGTAACCCTTATCTAGCAACTCTTGCAATTGTATCATTAATTCTTTCATTTCTATTGGCGCCATACGATACGAGGCTTTCTAAATCGGTGTCGTTCCTTGTGCTAAGTTTATTACGAATTCGATTTCTCTGTCTGGTGGAAGACCAGACAGATCGTTTGTAAACACATCTTGAAAATCATTGACTATCGATATATTCTTCATTCTACTCCCTTTTTCTGAGTATCCACTATATAGGCTAAATAACCTACACATCATTTCTTTAACAATTTCTTGGCCTGCATCGTAGTAAGGAAACACGATTTCTTGAGCGATGAGCTACCATAAAATACTACCTTAGACCGATTTGAAGTCTGAAGGTTCACACTTTTCTTTTGACAATCGATTATCGTAGCGTGGCTGGATAACCAATCCATTCCTAATATAACATCAAACTCTCCCAGTTTTATCGGAGTTAATTCTACGTTTAGTTTGTGAACTCTAATGTTTGGACAATATTTTTGGTAAATGAACTCTACGAGAATTACTTCTTTATTCGCAATCTCTATGTTCAATGAATTTTCTAAGCGTTCATTGGGTGTGTTTAGTTGTCTAGCAAATTCTTCATAAACAAAGGAACAGGTAGCACCCGAATCAAATAAAACATAAGCATTTATAAAATTGATTGGGGGAATACCTGACACCACGTCCTTCGCAGCCACTGCGTCTTGGACAGTCATGTTAAAGGTTCGGGCAGTCGGTCAGTTGGATTGTGTTGGTCCGCCGATCATCAGCTTGTTGCCCCCTCCCTGTTGGCCGCTTCCTCTGCCGCTCCCCTTCTTTGGGCAATCCTTGATTTGATTCTCAGTTGAGCCACACGCAAAACATCCCTTGATCTTTTTTGGCTTTGGGCAGTTAGGTGAGATGTGCCCTTCCTGGCTGCAGTTGTAGCGGACTTGCGCCCCTTCCAGCACTCCCCTTTATGGTTTTTCCCACATTTCGAGCAAGCTTCACTTCTTTTCTTAAACCCTCCTTGATAACTTTCTGACTGGCTAATGCTTCGATTGTTGGTATTGTTGTTGTTGTTGCGGTTATCCCATTTTCTCTTTCCAGATGGCTTCCACCACTACTACTCCCTCCACGAGTTTCTCCCCCAGCATTCTTGTTCTTCTTCTCCTTGTTTTATTGGCTCAACGCCTCTCTACCTCCCTCTATAATTATCGCCTTCTCCAACAATGTGGCAAACGAGTAGATTTGAAGGACCGACACCTTGTTGAATAACCAAGGTTTTAGTCCGAGTTTGAAGCGTCGAGCTTTCCTTTCTTCAGTGTCTACTTGATGTGTTACAAATCGTGCGAGTTCATTGAACTTGGCCGCGTACTGCGTCACTGTCATCTCTCCTTATTTTAATTCTAGAAATTTTACCTCCATCTTACTCTTCATGCTCTTCGAGAAATAATTCTCGAAGAACAAAGTCTTAAACCTTTCCCAAGTTACTATCCCTTCTCCTGCTCTCTGCTGATTTGCCTCCCACCAGTAGTTCGCTTCGCCTCTCATCATGTAGGTTACAAAAGTCATCTTCTGGTCTTCACCCACACGAGCGATGGTAAAAGCCTTCTCCATTTCTTTGATCCATGTTTGCGCCACGATAGCATCGGTAGTACCCACAAATTCTTGAGGTCTTATGTGACGCCCCCAAAATAGGTATACATCACCCATCTTGGGTTGCCAGATACAAGGTACTGAATATAAATACAAACTAATTATACAACAATCGTGTAAAATACGACAAAACATAGGCTGTGAGTTTTAATACAAATATTGTCATCTAGACAATATCCACACTCAATGGAGTTCTCATTAAATTTATTATCACGCTATTTCACAGAATAGTGAGGACTACTAATGCACCATCTAGGACCATCACTCTGTTCCCCGACTAGTCCCAGCTACGTTCTCATTTCCTAAAGAGAACAATGAAAGCAAAAGGGTGAGCTCAACTAGCCCAGTAAGAAATATTATGACTAAGATAATGCAGAATAAGTTATCATTAGCCTTCACCAGTATAACAACTGATAGAATATAATAGACAACAAGTTTTAGATCAAAAATTACAGTGGAATAAGAAATCCATTAGAAGTGTCAAGTAAAGTATAAAATCTACTATCATCTATGATTTAAAAAGTTTTTCATCAACTTTATCGCTGAGACTCAGCTTAATAAATAAAATCGAATCATCCCTGCTCCACGGCCAAGGATATTCATGTAATCATCAATGGTCATGACTATACCGAATAATCCCTGGTCATAATCATACCAATAACTGTCCACCAATGAACTATAGGCCAATGAGGACTTTTACCACATCATTCGTCACATTACGGTCATGATTATACCGAATAATTCCTGGTCATAATCATACCAAGTCCATCTATGCACGTAAGCCAAAGATGACTTTCATCACAATATAAGTATGAGGGTGATGACAATGACATAATAATTCAATAAAACAAGTTCAAGAATAAATTTTAAAGATTTATAAATTAATTTATCCAGGAACCAATAACGTCCAAATTGTCAACATGATACTACTTTGTAGAGTAAAATTCAAGAATGCTCAGAAGAAAATTTCCATGAAAAGATACTGGATGAAGCGCAAATATCAAGGATATTCCACTAATTTCATGGAGTATAGACGCCAAAGCTTTAACCAACTTAGTATAATAGAATATATGAAACTGCAAATGAATTTTCGGCCGTCATGCGGTAATCCACGTAGACAGATCATTTCCACAATTTAATAAGGAATGAATACGAAGGATCATTCACCATGCATGTGGTAATCCACAAAGACAGGTTATTCCAACAGAATAATCAAGAATGGAACCAGGTCATGCGTAATCCGTACAGATAGGATATTCCAACAGAATAATAAAGAATGGAACCAGGTCATGCGTAATCCGCACAGACATGATATTCCAACAGAATAATAAAGAATGGAATATAAACAGAATTCAGCAGGCATGCGATAGACCGCACAGACATGTTATTCCAACAGAATAATAAAGAATGGAATAACAGAAGAATTTCACCATGTATGCGGTACTTCGCATAAACAGGTTATTCCAACATAATAATAAAGAATGGAATAACAATAGCTCTATTCATGAATACGAAAGAAATAATACCCCTTACTAGTACAACAAATAATATCCCTTACCTTAGAAAAGCTGAATATTGGAGTAATGAAGTAGCATAATACTTTTCTTCTTTCTCTCTATAGTTTCTCCCTCTAGAGTTTCAGTGAATTCGTAAGAAATAATGAAGGAATGAGCTTCTATTTTATAGAAGAACTGATAGTAGCTCTTGGTCTTAACGAAGGGTCAAAATGACTCCTAGTAATATTGAAGAGACAACTACTATTTGCAAAGGGGCAATTAACTCTTGGAAAACTGAAGGGACAAGTAACTCTTGGAAAACCGAAGGGACAAGTTACTATTAAAACTTTAAATCAACGATCCATATTGATTTACTATTATAATTTCAACCAACTGTTTGAAAAATTATCACATCTTCTCATGGAATAATATTGTACTCAAAAATAATTTGGACCGAAAAGAAATATATTTTTCGGTTAAATAGTACCCTGTTAATAGTACTTCGGGAATAGAATCCCGTGAATAGTACCCCGACACGAAAAGTGTCCCAAATATTCGAGTGAATAATACTAGAGTGAATAGTAATCGGGTGAATAGTAACTCATGAATAGTATCCCGTGAATAGTACTCCGACACGAAAAGTGCCCCGAATACCCGATTGGTAAATTTAACCTCTAGACATCAATTATTATCAAAATAAATATCGATTTCTACTAACACTAATAATTCACACACAATGGAACTATCAATTTCATCTTTAATCAACACGAACTTATTCATCATTAATATTATAATTCACAATATTTAATAACTAGGTCATTCCCAAGAAAGAGGGGACTTTCCGATAAGGATTTCTCCCTATTAGCGCGCAATTAGGTGGCCAAACCTCTCATTAACAGAACTTCTAGATATTGCCAATATTACAAATAATAATATGAATAACTTTACCGTCTCAATTATTGATTTAATAATATATCATATTATGCAAATGATAATGTGACAATAATTGAATCAATAATATAAAAGATATGATACAACAATTACTATAGCAATAATTGAGTATAACTGAGTGACTTCTCACGTAAGCATCAATAATCAATACCGTGTGCTACTATGCAACCACGCGTATTACTGTACTTTTATTACTGGGTAGTTCAACAGTTTTAACGGTAACACCTCCGCCGTTATTTTTATAAAAAGGTAATTCTGTCGTTTTCTAATTACGACAATACTTCCGTTGTGGGGTCCACCAATGATTGTGCCGTCGTACGAATATTTCCTATTAAAACGAATATTCTCCGACCAATCGAATATTATATAACCACTTGGTTACTTTGTAAAATTTGTAAATATTACCCACAACTATAACATTATATCAAATCCACACCATAATATTCAAAAATATATTTCGAGAAAATTATTCTTTATTCATAAAAGTTGGGGTCTTACATCTTACACTCCTAAAGTCCATGAAGTTTGTGACTGGAGCTACTTGAGGAATGGGTAGTACTAGTTCATTTCCTCCCCTAAGAGCTTCCCCTAATAAATCTACAAGCCTCTGTATGGGATCTACTTGTCCTCTATCATCATTAACCGACTCTTCCGGTGCAGTTAATCTATGTCTGGGCGGTATTTTTCTGCATCACAAAATTTTTATTTTTATTATCTAATTATTTTACTTAAAAAAATGTTCAAATGAAAAGGAATAAGATTTTATAACACATTTCTGAATTAAGATCATTTATATTTATATGCCAAATTGTTACATTACATTATTATCTTTAGCATACTTCTATAAATGACACAATATATCCCCTAATATCACAAAAAATGGGGACAACACCAACATACTACCCCACTAACATTTTCAAAAGTTTCGGGTTTACAACTATCTCACATCTTACACAAAAGACTGAGATTACAATAATAGATTATACATCACAAAATGAAATACTACACTACTAACTTCTAACACCTAGACTTAATCTAACATTTCGCGCTCCATAATGCTCTGGTACTCCCTCTGAGTGATGTGCGCCACCAAATCTCGGCTTATGGTGTACCGGGTTTTTCCCTGCTCTGCCGGGTAGTGATTTACCCCATCAATCAACCTCTACATGGTCATGCACAGAGCATAGCCCATCCTGTTCATCTTCCTCCTTTTGCACCTCACCTCATCTTCTAGATCGTTAGCCCTATCATTGGCTCCTTCCCACTTCTCCTCGAAATGGATCCTATCCATTACTTCCATCTCTAACTGAGTACGAAGAGCTTCCTTCTTTGTCCTCTCGCTCAACTCTCTTTGCTCCATCTCTTCCAACATCCCTGCCAGCTCTACATTCCTAGCCACCGACCTGTGAAACAAGGTCCCCATCTGGATCCCTGCCTCCTTATGGTGAGCAATCTCCACCTCCATCTCCTACATCACTAACTTTCTCTGATGGTCCTCATCCCTCAGTTTCTAGAACTGTGACATCCCCCAAATATGGGTACTTCATTCCCAAAAGAATTCGTGTTCAATTTCCCTTCATCCATATCTAACTGCCCAAATATAATAAAATTTAAACAATAAAACCTCCCCATTAAAAGGGTTACATAATTAAATCAATACGTCTCCCAGGTTATCTAACCTTTAACATACATCAAGTGCGAATATTAAAATTATTACATCACATCATTTAAAGTAAAGTCTGTCATCATGCAA
This sequence comes from Panax notoginseng, assembly GCA_016801055.1. Lineage (NCBI taxonomy): Eukaryota > Viridiplantae > Streptophyta > Magnoliopsida > Apiales > Araliaceae > Panax > Panax notoginseng. Next base: position 74,385,843 of record CM029021.1, read on the forward strand.
TTAAATAAATTACAAGTCTTCAACACTTGTTCACTTTCCCTTTTTCTTTGCTAGTGGTAGGTTCATCGACCTTCTCAACTTTAGCTACAATTATTATATATATGCAAGAGTGAGCAAAATAAATGCTCAATTGAAATAGCAATGAATAATGACAACATATTAACTGCCAATGAATAGGCTCAACAGAACTGAATAATACTCTATTAAGAACTGATATCAACATATGAAATATAACTGAGGGTCACAAGACCACGAACAATGTCCACGGTTATAAGTAATCTTTCAACTTAAACCTAAACAGTCATAAGAATATAGGGACTTCTCGTACTTAGGCTGATCAGCCCTTTGTACCATGTATTGTGCACAAACATCTAAATGTATTGCGTAAATAATTCCCCTGTGATAGGGTTGTTCTTCTCAGTTTTAGAGTACAAGTCCGCACCAAAGAAAGTTTGGTTTGGATAAGCTTCAAGGGTAATTTAGGGTTTAACGATCATCAACTAAGGATTAGTTGAATCAATACAGTTCAATATCATTTCAAATGATCAATAACAACATAATATGGAATAATTAGGAATCATAGGTGAACAAACACTATATATTGGAGTCAGACTTAGAAATAACTAGAAAGCATAAACATTGAGTAATACAATAAACTTTGCTTGAACAATATTAAGCTAAGGCTATCATCTTGTCGAATAAAAGAATTGAATTATTGAACATGCATTAATTAATAACAAGCTGAGAACAAAACTTGTTCAGTATAACAATAAAGGTTAGAAACTATGTGAGACCCCAAATTTTATGAATAAAAATTTAAATTTCTTGAAATATTTTTTTGAATATTATGGGGTGGATTTGATGTAATGTTATAGTTGTGGGTAATATTTATAAATTTTACAAAGTAAGCAAGTGGTTATATAATATTCGATTGGTCGGGGAATATTCATTTTAACAGGAAATATTCGTACAACGGCACAATCATTGGTGGACCCCACAATGGCGAAAGTGTTACCATTTAAACTGTTGAACTACCCGGTAGTAAAAGTATAATAAAACGCGTGGTTGCATAGTAACACACGGTATTGATTATTGATGCTTACGTGACAAGTTACTCAGCTATACTTAATTATTGTTATAGTAATTGCTTCATCATATCTCTCATATTATTGATTCAATTATTGTCACAGTATCATCTGCATAATATGATATATTATTAAATCAATAATTGAGACGATAAAGTTATTCATATTATTATTTGCAATATTGACAATTTTTAGAAGTTCTGTCAAGAAGAGGTTTGGTCACCTAATTGCGCGCCAATAAGGAGAAATCCTTATCGAAAAGCCCCCTCTTTCTTGGGAACGACATGGTTGTTAAATATTGTGAATTATAATATTAATGATGAATAAGTTCGTGTTGATTAAAGATGAAATTGATAGTTCCATTGTGTTGGATTTATTAGTGTTAGTGAAAATCGACATTTATTTCGATAATAATTGATGTCTAGAGGTTATATTGATCAATTGGTAAGTAATCAGGTAAATGAGCATTTAATTGCTATTGATTCATATGATTATAACTATTTGTTCACATGTGTGTACTATTGATTCACATTCATTTACTATTAGGGGACTTGGTGCAAGATTGATAATACTTGCATGACTAAGTTATAGATGGAGGTATTATACTGTAATTCGTATTTTTACATGTCTAGAACTATTGATTCACATGATTTACTATTAGGAGAGGTGGTGCAAGTTTGATAATACTTGCAGGACTAAATTAAAAATGAAGAAAAAGAGGAAGGTATTATACTGTAATATTTTGAGCCCCAAAACATGCAATTATTGAAACTATATTTTTCTATAAATAGAAGCTCATTTTTCCTTCATTTCTCACCAATTCACTAAAGCTATAGAGCAATTATTATAGAGAGAAATTATAGAGATAAAGAAGAAGAGAAGTTTGTTACCTCACTATTCCAGTATCCAGTCTTCTTTTGAGGTAAGGGGTATTATTTCTTTCGTATTCATGAAGAGAGCTTCTATTATTCTATTCTTTATTATTATATTGGAATAACCTGTCTATGCGAAGTACCGCATACATGGCGAAATTCTTCTGTCATTCCATTCTTTATTATTATGTTGGAATAACCTGTCTATGCGAAGTACCGCATACATGGTGAAATTATTCTGTTATTCCATTATTTATTATTTTGTTGGAATATCCTGTCTGTGCGGATTACGCATGACCTGGTTCTATTCTTTATTATTCAGTTGGAATATCCTGTCTGTGCGGATTACGCATGACCTGGTTCCGTTCTTTATTATTCTGTTGGAATATCATGTCTGTGCGGATTACGCGTGACTTGGTTCTGTTCTTTATTATTCTGTTGAAATATCCTGTCTATGTGGTCTATCGCATGCCTGGTGAATTCTTCTGTTATTCCATTCTGTATTATACTGTTAGAATAACATGTCTATGTGGATTACCGCATGCATGGTGAATGATCCTTCATATTCATTCTTTATTAAATTGTGGAAATGATCTGTCTACGTGGATTACCGCATGACGGGTGAAAATCCATTTGCAGTTTCGTATTCTCTATTAAACTCGTATGAGATATCATTTCTTTTGTACTCGTCATGAAATATCATTTTATTTGGTATTTTATTTATGAATTACTATTCACGGGTTACTATTCACTCAATTACTATTCACTCTAGTATTATTCACTCGGGTATTCGGGGCACTTTTCGTGCCAGAGAATTATTCACGAGTTACTATTCACGAGTTACCATTCATCTGATTACTATTCACTCTAGTATCATTCACTCGGGTATTCGGGACACTTTTCATGTCGGGGTATTATTCCCGAAGTACTATTCACGGGGTACTATTCACCCAAAAAATATATTTATTTTCTGTCCAAATTATTTTTGATACATGAATATTATTCTTGAATTTTACTCCACAAAGCAATATCATGTTGACAATTTGGACATTATTGATTTCTGGATAAATTAAATTATAAATCTTTAAAATTTATCCTTGAACTTGTTTTGTTGAATTATTATGTCATTGTCATCATCCCCATGCTTATATTGTGATGAAAATCATCTTTGGCTTACGTACATAGATGGACTTAGTATGATTATGACCAGGGATTATTCGGTATAATCATGACCGTAATGTGACGAATGATGTGGTAAAAGTCCTCATTGGCATGTAGTTCATTGATGGACAGTTATTGGTATGATTACGACTAGGGATTATTCGGTATAATCATGACCATTGATGATTACATGAATATCTTTGGCCGTGGTACAGGGATGATTCGATTTTATTTATTAAGTTGAGTCTCAGCGATAAAGTTGATGAAAATCTTTTTAAATCATAGAAGATAGTTGATTTTATATTCTACTTGACTCTTCTAATGGATTGCTTATTTCCGCTGCAGTTGTAAATCTAAAACTTGTTGTCTATTGTATTCTATCAGTTGTTATACTGTTAAGGGCTAAGGATAATTTATTCGGCATTATCTTAGTCATAATATTTCTTATTGGGCTAGTTGAGCTCACCATTTCTTTCATTGTTCTCTTCAGGAAATGAGAATATAGTTGGGACGAGTCGGGGAATAGAGTGATGGTCCAGGATAAATGGCTTTAGTAGTCCTCACTATTCTACGGAATAATGTGATAATAATTATAATGAGGACACCATTGAGTGTGGATATTGTCTAGATGATAATATTCTTGTTTAAACTCTCAGCTATGTTTTGTCGTATTTTACACGACAGTTGTAGTATTAAGTTGTATTTTGAATTTTGTACCATGTATTTGGCGACTCAAGATGGGTGATGTATTACTGTTTTGGGGGCGTCACAAACTGTGTAAAGTAAATGAGATAAGACAACTCATTTAGAGATTTAAGTTCAAGAACTTGCATTCATTATAAAGAGAATAAAACTGGAAAAACTTTGTTAATTATAAACAAGTTAGGATATATCAAACAAGGACTAGAGTTCACAAGTTGCTTAAATAAAGTTTAGGGTTAAAGAACTTGCCTCGTGCGTAAGCTATAATTCACAACTCACGTTCACCTACACATATTATTAGAATCGCAACATCTATTAGATACACTAACATCCACTTTCCAAGTTAAATCTCACTTTAGTTGAACTTGTTATTTTAGTACAAGTTTTATATCACTAATACCACATATACTTCAGAATCATAAGTACACTTCAGAATCATAAGTCTTAGAATTACAACACTCAGTCACGCAGTCTGGATTTTAATACATCACAACGTAAGTTTTCACGACTTGCTAATTTTTATAACTTTGAAATTATCACATACATGATACAAATATGTTATAGTAACTCTATTACATGGTCATCACATTAACACGTTCATTAGACTAGGTTACATTAAGTTTTTATGGTCTGTATAACCAACAGGCATCACTGCCTCTATTCTAGGTATGGCGCAGCTGCGTCGTGTTTAACCCTGGAACCAGTGAAGCTGGGTCGTTTCTGACCTTGACACCAGCGCAGCTGCGCTGGTGCGCAGACATAAACTACGCAGTCAGTTTATAAACTCTATTCAGTCCAACTATCACAAATTTCGTAAATAAATCAGCAAATAATACATACCTAAATGATATAAACTTCATATACACATTACCCATGATATATATATACTGATTTAGAACAATTAAACAACAACTACAAACAAATTTAATCCTTTGAATTCCATATTTTTACAAAAAAAACTCCATTTTTGATATCCTTAGCAAAATTAACACTAAAATCTCATTACTACACCAAATTAACTCATTCAAATTGTGTTCTTTTTGTTTCTTAACAAATTAACTCATTCAATACTCAATTTACAGTCTAGCGTACAAACCAACTATCAATTTTTGGACTTTCACAAGCAATACACATATAAACTTGCACTATAATCAGTTTTCTTATTTTTGAACGTAATTCATCTAAATTGATATACCAAATTCTTATATAGATGTTAATTATAACATCACAATTACATAATCACACAATCAAACACTTTATATAGCAACAATTCATCAAAGTTGTATTTATAGGGATTTGAAACTCAAGAACATAAAACTTTTATATACAAAACTTTCATACACATAAAACTATAGTTTTTGAGATTATACCTTCAATTGCTTGAATAATCCTTGCTAGAAAACAAAGAAGTGAATTCACAGAATTTTTTTCAACTCTCTCCATTTCTTTCTCTCCTTTCTCTCTATTTTTCTATGTTCTTCTATTCCACTATTCTTAGGCTTAGGCCAACTCCTTACGTAAAAATAAAATAGACGCAATAAACCCAAAACAAAACGTGTAAAACTAACGTACCATTAAATATACTCATTATATATCAGTTATAAAAATATTTAATTTTTTTTAATTATTTTTTTTAAATTCAAAAGCCATAACGCTTTGTTTGGCAAAACATTTTTAAAATAAAGACTTAATATTCCTTAAGCCTAGTTTGGTAAATCCATTTAAAACTACTTTAATTTATTTTAATAAATCATTTATATTATAGTTTATTGTTCCACATTATTTACTTGGATTTTTATATCCAATCTTAATTAAATAAAAGTTAATTACAACTTATTAAATAAATTCTCCACTTAATCAATTACCACAAAATTATAATATTCATTATAATTTTATTTAATAAATTAACATATCACTTTAATTATTAACTTAACTTAAACCATCAATATAGCAATTCATATAATTCTTATCAACTCTTTAATTATTAACTTAAATTAGAGTATTATCAAATAAATTTAATTCATCACTCTTTTATCTTTTAAATTAATTTCTATAACTCATGAATTATTTACTTACTAATAAGTAATCTAATAAATATCTACTAAATGACAACCACATCAATTAAAAAAAGATATTTATTTAATTAAATAAATATTTGAAATTATAAATAAAATTTTGAATTGTTACATCCTTCCCTTCTTACAAGAATTCTGTCCCCAGAATCACAACTCAAATAATTCATTCGTCACATTCTTTCCTCTTTACCAGGATTCTGTCCCCAGAATCGAAGACATGGATTAAACAAATAACTCAGGGTAGTTCTTCATCATATTATCTCCGAGTTCCCACGTAGCTTCTTCAACATTGTGGTTCCTCCATATGACCTTTATAGAAGGTATCACCTTATTCATGAGCACTTGTTCTTTCCTGTCAACTATCTGGATAGGAACCTCCTCATAATACAAATCTTTATTGAATTGTAACGGTTCGTACTCGATCACATGTTTGTAATCAGGTTTATACGGTCGTAGCACTGATACATAAAAAACATTGTGAACATGTTCTAATTCTGGAGGTAAAGCTACCTCGTAAGCTACTTCTCCCACCCTTCACAGTACCTCGAAGTGTCCAATAAACCTCGGGCTTAGTTATCCTTTTTTTCCAAAACGAATCTTTCTATTCCAAGGAGAAACTTTTAGGAAAATAAAATTTCGTACGTCGAATTCACGATCTTATCTGTGTTGATCATCATACTTCTTCTGTCTATCTTGAGCAGCTACCAGTCTTGCTCTGATGAGTTTGATAACTTCAGTGGTCTGCTGTACCAGTTTCGGTCCTAATAGTTGACGTTCACCAACTTCATCCCAGCACAGTGGAGTTTTGCATTTCCTACTATAGAATGCTTCATATGGCGGCAAGCCAATGCTTGCGTGGTAACTGTTGTTGTAGGAAAATTCTGCCAATTGTAGATGATTGTCCCAATTTCGTTTAAAATCCATGATGCATGCTCTTAGCATATCTTCTAACGTTTGGATTTTTTATTCGCTCTGGCCATCGGTTTGAGGATGGTATGCTGTACTCATTCTCAATTGGGTTCCTATGCATTCTTGTAGTCTCTTCTAGAAGTTTGATGTGAATCTCGGATCTCTGTCGGACACAATTAACACTGGAACTCCATGTCTTGAAACGATCTCCTTGACGTACAATTTTGCCAGCTGATCCAGATTAAATCTAATCTTTATTGGCAAAAAGTGTGCTGATTTTGTTAATCTATCCACTATCACCCAAATAGCATCTATCCTTTCTGAGTCGTTGGAAGACCTACCACAAAATCCATTGTGATATGCTCCCACTTCAATTCCGGTATTTCCAACGTTTGAAGTAACCCAATTAGTCTCTAACGAACGTCATTTAGTCTTTGACATGTCAAGCATTTTGCAACACATTTAGGAACATCTCTTTTCATATTTGGCCACCAAAAATGTCGCACATTTTTATACTTCCCGGATGGATTAAATATCTTGAGTTTTGAGCTTCTGTCAAGATTCCTTCTTTGATATCTAGTACTGCCGGTACCCAAATTCGTCCCTCGAATCTTAACAATCCCTCGGTATCAATTTTGTACTTCATTTCGTTACTCTCTACCATTCTTTCCTTGATTCCCTCACATTCTTCATCTTGTAGTTGAGCATTCTTTACCTTGTCCACCAAAATTGTACTAACTTCCATCTAGAATAATCGCTCATCGGATTCTTTTGGAAATTTGATTTCTAACTCTTGCCTTGTCATTGCTGAAATAAGCTCCTCCTGGGTAGTTAACAACGTCAACTTTTCCCAACCTTTCCTACTCAAGGCATCTGCAACCACATTTGCTTTGCCCGGATGATAAAAGATATCACAATAATAATCTTTTATTAATTCCAACCTTCTCCTTTGACGCATGTTCAGGTCTTTCTGTGTGAAAATATACTTCAGACTCTTATAGTCTATGTATATCTCACATTTCTCTCCATAGAGATAATGCCTCCATATCTTCAGAGCAAATACTACAGCAGCCAACTCTAAATCATGAGTCGGGTATCCTTTCTCATAGTCCTTCAGTTGCTTTTACGCATACGTAATGACTTTGTCATTCTGCATAAGTACACAACTTAACCCTTTATGTGAGGCATCACTATACACCACAAAGTTTTCTGTATTATCTGGTAATGATAATACAGGTGCCACACTTAACTTCTTTTTCAAGTCTTGAAAACTCTCTTCGCACTTTTTCATCCAATTTTTTTTACAGTTTTCCTTGTCAAATTTGTCAATGGAGTGGCAATCTTGGAAAAGTCCTGAATAAACCATCTGTAATAGCCTGCTAGTACCAAGAAACTACTTACTTCTGATGGAGTCCTTAGTTGTTCCCAATTTATTACAGCTTCTACTTTTGATAGATCTACTGAAATCCCATCTTTGTCAATCACATGCCCAAGAAATTGTACACGTTCTAGCCAAAATTCAAACTTAGAAAATTTCGCGTACAACTTTTCTTTTCTTAGCATCTCCAGTGTCAAACACAAATGTTCCACGTGTTCTTCTTGAGATTTTGAGTACACCAAAATATTATCGATGAATACCACCACAAACTTATCTAAAAATGGTTTAAACGCCCTGTTCATCAAATCCATGAATGATGTAGGGGCGTTGGTCAAACCAAAAGACATTACCAGAAACTCGTAGTGTCCGTACCGAGTTCTGAATGTTGTCTTTGGTACATCCTATTTCCTTACTTTTAATTGATGATACCCACTTCTCAAATCTATTTTTGAGAAGTATCTAGCACCCTTCAATTGATCAAACAAGTCATCTATTCTTGGCAAAGGATATTTATTCTTAATAGTGACTTTGTTTAATTCCCTATAGTCAATGCAAAGACGCATTGACCCGTCTTTCTTCACGAATAGCACTAGCGCTCCCCACGGTGATGCGCTCGATTGAATGTACTTCTTACCTAGCAGCTCTTGCAGTTGTACCATCAATTCCTTTATCTCTACTGGAGCAGTTCCTGGCGCTAAGTCGATTACGAACTCGATCTCTCTGTCAGGCGAAAGTCCTGGCAAATCTTTCAAAAATACATCCACAAAATCCCTAACCATTGGTACCTCCTCCAGTTTCACACCCTTCTTCTTCTGAGTATCGACTATGTAAGCGAAGTACTCTACACAGCCCTGACTCAATAACTTCTAGGCCTACATAATTGTTAGATAATTTTCTTGTCTAGGCGATTTGCTACCATAGAAAACTACCTTTGACGGAGTCATAGGGTTTACACCTTTTCTTTGGCAATCAATTATCGCTCCATAATTGAATAACCAATCAATTCCCAATATAACATCAAACTCTCCAAGTTTAATCGGGATTAAATCTACTACCATAACATTCTCCTTAATATTCACCCTATAATTATTGTATAAGAACTAAACAGGAAATACCTCCATATTCGCAATTTCTATGTTTAAAGGGAAATTCAACTCTTCACTATGTAATTCTAATCTCTTAGCAAATTCATCAGATATAAACGAGCAAGTAGCACCCGAATCAAATATTACATATGCATTTATATCATTGATTGGGATAATACCTGACACATCATCTTTTGATTGCATCGAATCTTGCACTGTCATGTTGAAGGTTCTGGCTATGGGTTTGTTCGACGACGTTGTTCCAGTAATAGCCAATGTACCTCCGTTGCCACCTCCCTTGCTTCGCGTTGCATCTCCAACTTTCTTCTTAGGGCACTCGCGAGCCAAATGATCCTTTAATCTACATGTGTAGCAAGCATTTTTCTTTGGTTGATTGAAATTTAGGGTAATGTGACCCTCCTGGCCACAGTTAAAGTATACTCGTTCCCCCCTTAAACACATGCCAGTGTGATACTTTCTGCATGTAGTGCATGCTTCAAACTTCTTTTTCTGCTAGTAACCCTGTTGGTGTCCAGCACCCACACTTGTATTCCACTTTCTTTTCAGGTTATTACTACCATTTCCACCACTACCACCACAATTCTTAACCTCACTCTCACTCTTCTTCTTTCTTTGTTCTTGATTATACTTCGTTACAACCTCGCCTCCACCCTCAGCGATAATTGCCTTCTCCAGCACTGTTGTAAATCTCTATTGTACAACCAGGGTTTCAATCCCTATTCAAACCTCTTTGCCTTGCGCTTATCTGTGCTAACTTGATATGGAGCAAACCTCACCAACTCAATAAATGTTACGGCATACTCTGACACCGTCATTGAGCCCTGCTTCAGTTCTGAAAATTGCACTTCCATCTGATTCTTCAAACTCTCTAGGAAATAGGTCTCGAAGAATATTTCCTTGAACCTATCCCAAGTCATCATTCCCTGACCTTCTCAAGTTTTATTGGCTTACCACCAATAACTAGCCTCTACTTTCAACATAAATGTTGCAAAAAGCAGTCTTTTGATTTTCACCTACTCTAGCAACATCAAAAACTTTCTCTATCTCCATGACCCAGGTCTGTGCCTCAACCGAATTAATGGACCCACAAAATTCTGGTGGCCCAACCACCTTAAAATCCTTAAAGGTCGTAGCTTGATTCTGCGACTGATTCTGTAATGCTCCCGTCAGTAACGTTACCAACTGCTGAACTAGGTTAACATTTGTATTGTTGTTATTAGTAGATCCCTCAGCGGTTCTCTGCCGTGGTTGACATCTTGGAGGCATTTTCTGTTAACATACACTCATTCAATTATTATTCAATCTTCTAAGTATTATCTACTTAACTTACACATCACAATAAAATCATCATGTAACACAAAATATCTTGAATAAATAATAACATTTATTCATTCATAATCTTTTAAAACATAATAATGATAGCATCCCTGCTATCTACTTCATTTTCCTGAACTACAAAAGCTTCAGGATAACTTCATCATAATATCCCATTGGTTATATAATAGTGGGATTTACATCTTATTTTATAATTAATCACATAACAGTTGCATTTCTTACGACGACCTACTAAAATGCTACATAGCCTTACGACACTCCTCTTCCATAATACGAAACATTGTTCGACGATCTAACATGTACCATGGAAGCGTCTTGAACTGAATTGGATAATACATGACTCGATCTTGAGCTCGATTTATTACGGTGTTGAAAATGCTATTCATCTCATCCATCTCGATCTTCTTTACTTGTACTTCTCTCTCTACTACTCCTGCACGTTGAGAAGCTTCCTCGTACATGTCTTCAGCTCTTACTCTCTTGGTGGATTCTTCTTTCAATTTGTTCTCCCCTTCAGTATGAATCAGCTTCCATTCAACATTACTCAAACGCTCGTCTAGATATTGGATCTCATTGTCCTTCTGTGCCATCGAAGTTTAACGTTCAACTACTATCTCTTCCAATTCCTCGACTCTATCCTGAAGCTCAATATTGTGGTCGTATACTTTGTGGTACATATGAGCTGCTATAGAGTTTGGTGGAAACTATTCCTTCTCCTCATCCTCATCTGTCGGTGGCAACTCAACGGGTCTTCCTCCTCTGTCACTACCACATCCTCCTCATCATGTATGTCCTCATGTTTAACCACTATGACCAACGGAGATGACTCCCTTGGCAGTAGTTGCTCCCAGACCAGCTGAATATCACGAGGCTCCTCCTCTCTAGGCATCTGGGGTCCTTCCTCCCTAGCCTGACTGGACTCTCCTATATTATCCATCCTAAAAAAAATTAAGATTTAATTACTAATGGACACTCACGAGCACTGTAAGACCCAAAATTATTAATAAATAAAATTTAATTTTCTCTATTTATTATTTTGTAATAGTAAGGGTTGAATTGATTAATGAGGTTAGTTATGGGTAAAATGCGCAAATATTTTAAATAAGCAAGTGGTTATAAAATATTCATTGTTGTTGGAGAATATTTATTTGGTCGTGGAATATTCTTCCTGTCGGGAAATATTAGTACGACGGCGCAGTCTTTTGTGGGTCCCATAACGAAAAGTGATTGGATAAAGAAAACGACAAGTATAATTTGTTTATAAATAGCGGCGTAGTTGTTACCGTTAATACTGTTGGAATACCCGGTGGTTAAAACACAGTAATACGCGTTGTTGCACAGTAGCACACGGTATTACACCAATTATTGATTCTTACGTAAGAAGACACTACTCTATAATTGTTACAGTAATTACTGTTCAATATTTTGTTTTATTCAATAATTGTTGCATTGATATTTTATATTACTGTTATTTTAATAATTGTCACTACACAATATTTTTCATTATCAGAGCAATAATTCATATTATCTAAATAATATTATTAGATAACATTATTGGCAATGTCTAGAAAGTTCTGTCTAAGGAGAGGTTTGGTCACCTAATTGCGCGCCAGTAAGGAAAGATCCTTATTGGAAAGCCCCCTCTTTCTTGGGAACTGCCTGATTGTCAATATTGTGATTCTGTAATATTATTTGTGAATAATTAATTATTAATTTATATGATGAGGAAAATATTTATTTTATGTGGATATAGATGGAGAAAATTTTTAAAGTGACAATTGTTAAAAATCGATATTTTATCTTTTCTAAAAAAATAATATTTTATTATATTATTATAATATAATAATGATGATATTTTTACAATGAATGTGGAATATATGAGTATACGAGGAGGAAGAGTATTTTTGTTACAAAAGTTGTTTAAAACATGTTAAACATGTTTGTGGGCTCATTTCTTGACTTAAATTTGATTATAGCTTGTAGAATCGCATGTTTGTAGATTTCGGTCAATTTCTGTTTGGAATTTAGAAAAACTTTCTTCTGCAAAGTTGTAGATAATGAAATTCCCTGTGAAAAAGACATGTAGTTCAAATTTTTCTGACAAAAGGGCTATTTATTATGAATTATTGAAGTTCCGAGCTTCTGAAATAATTGATTTTTGGAAGTTTTAATTATTTATATCAACAAAAACGTTTTTAACAAGTTGGTGGGCTCATTTTGTTGTTAAACATGTGGGATTCCAGCATTCAAAGGTTGGCGTAGGAATTTATATATAATATATTAATATTATATTAAATTTTCTTCTTTGGTATTCTAAGCATTTTTCTATAAATAGGGTGCTTAGGTTAGAATTAAAAATCACACCAGAAACTAAAGTTTTCTCTCTCTTTCTTTCTCTATATTATCGAGCGTATTCTTGTAAGTATTTTAAGACTTTGAGTGTTGTTATACGGTGCAAGTTCCCTTCAGCTCTATATCCAGTATTCCAGTCAGAAGTACTGTCTTTTCGAGGTAAGGGATGTTATTTTTTTTTATAAATGATATTATTTCATTCAATATCATTATGCCGAAATATTGATCTGAACTTTTTATCAAATTAGAACTTTTAGTGTCGGAATTACTATTCACATATACGACACTATTCACGTAAACGACACTATTTATGAATACGACACTATTCACCGAAAAATTAAATTTTCATTTTTGTCCTAGATATCTATTATGGATACTAGCTTTGATTGTATCCATATTTTGATCATTCTTGAATTTTACTCCATTATGATTATTTATGAAGTATTTTTGAACTCGGATTGTTTAAAGTACGAATCCTTAATATTTGTTCTTTTGTTTCACTGGATTCATTTTCTTTAAAATATTTTTTATCATCCTCAGTCCTAATTGATGATATAACTGAATATCTTTGGCCCGTAGTGCAAAGATGAACAGGTGTTGAGATGAACATGACCAACTGATGAATATCTTTGGCCTGTAGTGCAAAGATGAATATTTGATTCAAGATGTTTATTGATTGATGTTATAGGGAAAAAATATTGATGATGGACTTTTAAATTCATAGATGATAGTAGATTTCATACTCTACTTAACTCTTCTAATGAATTGTTATTTCTGCTGCAAATATTGATTTAAAATTTGTTGTCTATTGTATTCTATTAAATTTTTTCCTGCTGAGGACTAACGATAATTTGTTCTATATTATCTTAGTCATAATGTTCTTTACTGGGCTAGTTGAGCTCACCATTTTTCCTTTCTGTTCCATTTTTCTTCTCAGGAGGCGAGAATGTAGCGAGTACTAGTCGGGGTATGGAATAATGGTTTTAGAAAGTTGTTTAGTTGTCCTCACCATTTTTATAAAATAATGTATCAATAATTGTAATGAGGACTTAATTGAGTGTGAATATTGTCTAAAAGACAATATTTGTATTTAACCTCACAGTTTTTATGTTGTATTAATAAAGTTGTAGTTGCTTCTGTACCATGTTATTGACGACTCAAAATGGGTGATGTATACCTATTTTGGTGGCGTCACAGTTGGCATACGTCAATATCTCATTTCACATAAATTTTCTCTCTATTTAGATGTTGTCAACAGGGCTCAATTATTAGAACGAGATAACGAGTACGTTCAACCGAGGGACCACAACCAGGATCATACCGGTGACAGTAATCATCAGAACAACGATAACTAGCGGAGAAAGAAAAATACGAACAAGAGCGGCAACCACTCTGGTGGTAATCATGGCCATGAGAATAGAAGAAGCGAGTCGGGAGGAGATTTTAAAAAGAGGAGATTCAACAATGATAATACGAAGACGTCAGCGTCAGTAGCAACTAGTTCCAAGGGAGGAGAACGACCACCGGTCATATGCTATAAGTGCGAAAAAGAAAGACATATCAGCCCAAACTGTCCACAATAGTTTAAGGTATGTTATAATTGTGGAAAGGAAGGATATATCGCTCGAGATTGCACTATAGCAAAACCTAGTCCAATGGGGATGGTGACTCAAAAGGCTGTCCCAGAAAAGTCAAAGTCAACGATTCCTGAAAGAGAGTTTGTCGTGACTGGTCAAAATGCGAGGAACCCAAATGAGGTGATCATGGGTAAGCTAATCATAAATTCTTGTGAAGTTTATACCTTACTAAATATCGGTGCTACCTATTCATTTATCTCTTCTACTTGTGCTCAACGTTTGAACTTGACACTTGAGAAATTAGACTTTGACTTATCTGTTGAAATTCTGTTAGGAGAAACTTTCATCACATCCACTGTTTATAAATTTTGTTTGATCCAAGTTGGCACCATTACCTTGTTGACCTTATCTCTTTAAAGATACTTACATTTGACATGATTTTAGGGATTGATTGGTTAACTACTCATCATGCCAAAATTAATTATTTTCGTAAGGTTGATAGTTTTTATATTACTAACCAACCTGTTGTGCGAATTCAAGCAACTAAGCCAATAAAATATGTAATGCCCCCAAATCCAGGTACTTGAAACCCGAACTCGGTACTTTACGATACCATTTCTATGAGCGAATTAATACTAACAATAATAACAATAATATAAAAATCAAATTTAATTTACATAATTATCAAAGTCTAGCTCCTAAGTACGTAACCTTTAAACATTCATTACAACCCATGATAGATAATATATATCATAATTGTCTTAATATTAATATCAAACTATTACACAAGATAACATTTGCATTCAATCAGCAACCTTTCCCTTTCCCTTGGTCTTAGCAGAGCTCTCTGGTCGTTCACACTTAGCTGAAAGTATTTAAATTAAGCAAGGATGAGCATTTGAGTGCCCAGCAAGTAGGGTTTAAATTAAGGTTTATCACAGTAAAATTAGTTTTTTTTAAAATATTGCGCCATAAATAACCGATCCTTATCAGTCCACATATATACAGTACATATTTATAGGACTGAAAAATCAAAATATAATTAATATTATACTCTTATTCTTATTCCTTGATCAAAATTTAAAATTAGGGTTTGGATTTCATATGATTTATCTGTCATATTTAACCTCAATAATTAAGGTAAAATAATTAACTTAATAACATGTACCAAAATTCATATAATAAAATAATTATTATATTTATTTTAAAAATCACTCCATATATTATTTAAATAATATATGATTATATTTTTATGAAAAATAATTAATAAAACATTTCTACCATAATTTAATTATTATTAGAATATACTTTCTAATAATCAATAATTTTAAAATAAAATTACTTGTAAATATTTATGAAAATAACTATATTTTTATTTACCACATAAATACATATACACAATATCTTGTACAAATTCTCATCCTTAATATAAAAAAAAATTATACGCAAAATTTCTTATTTATTTATGTAGAAAATATCGGGTTGTTACATTCACCCTCCCTTATAGAGATTCCGTCCACGGAATCACCGTTTAAAACCTATACATACACGGTTACATAGCATACACAATCATCGCAAGTAGATCTTGATCAATGTTGATCGAACTGATCTTTAACTATTCACATAAAGCTTGTCTTTCTGATTAAACAAAAAAATTGGTTTCTAAAAGAACTCAAATTCCTTCTCAAAATTTTTTTATAAAATAATTTACTATATATAGGAAAATTATGCATAAGAAAATAAAAGGCATACGAATAATATCTGGAGTTCCTGTGCCAGCTGCTGCCGTATCCTGAACTGTCATGTTGTAGACCCTTGCTGTTGATTTTGTTGGTTTGTTTGACAAAGTCAGTCCGGAGATTGCTAAAGTTCTGCTTCCAGTGCCCGTGTTCACACTACCTGCCTCTGTCCTCCTCTTCGGACAATCTTTCACCCTGTGCTCAGTCGATCTGCATAGAAAACATCCACTGTTCATCCTAGGATTGGGGCAGTTGGGAGAGATATGGCCCTCCTGCCCGCACTTGTAGCACACGAACTTCCTCTTCAGACATTCCCTTGAGTGGTTCTTTCCACATGTCTTACACGACACCACCTGCTTCTTAACACCTTCTTGCTTTATCTGCACACTTCCAAAACTGCTCACCTTTCTCTTGCCATCTCCACTCCTGCTCCCACTATTGAATCCTACCTTCCCTACTCCTTCTACCTTGCCTTTGTTCTTTCTCTCCTTATTGTAGAGGCTCATGGCCTCACTTCCCTCCTCAGCTATGATCGCATTCTCCATGAGTGCTGCAAATGTAGAGATCTGCAACACTGCCACCTTGTTATAGAGCCAGGATTTCAATCCCAGCTCAAACCTTCTAGCTTTCCTAGCCTCCGTATCAACTTGATGCGGAGCAAACCTAGCTAACTTATTGAATTTCGCGGCATATTCTGACGTCGTCATGTTTTCCTGCTTTAATTCTAAAAATTTCACCTCTATCCTCGCCTGCATACTAGGTGAAAAAATAATTTTCAAAAAATAGTGTTTTGAACCTATCCCATGTGATTACACCTTCTCCTGCCCTTGCCTGATTCGCTTCCCACCAAAAGTTTGCCTCACCCTTCATCATGTAGGTGGAAAAAGCGGTCTTTTGCCCCTCAGCTACCCTAGCTATCACGAATGCCTTCTCAATCTCTTTGACCCAAGTTTGGGCTTCAATAGGGTCAGTGGTACCTTTGAATTCCGGTGGTCCAACAGTTTTGAAATCTTTAAAGTTCGCCAAGCGGTTGTCTGGCTGGTTCCATGCGGCTGGAAATCCTTATTGCATAGCCTGAGCTATCATGTTCGTAAATTGCTGCATTGGGTCTACTTGTTGTTGTCCTTCTACGTTGTTGACAGATTCTTCTGCCCTTTGATTTCGAGTTCGACGTCTTGGCGGCATTATCTGATTAAATAAAATCATAAATTTAACTTACATTCTAAACCTTATCATATAAGTTTAATATTCTAAACTTGTTTTTATTTCTCGAACATAGATTCATATTCATTGAACGAATATTTTACATAACATAGCACATAATGCTTTAAACATCATTTATCCCTTTGTGACTACAAAAGTCGGGATTTACAGTCTTAACTTAATACGAAAGTTGGAAACATTACACTACACAGACATACTTATCATATATATTACATTAAACACACCTACACAACAAAACATATACTACCTATTTATTACACCTATTCCTTGGACAACCTTTCGCTCGATGACCTTCCATCCCACATATAAAACATGCTCCTAGTTTAAAGTCGGGACAATTGTGAAAGGTATGCCCCTCATGTCCGCAAATGTAACATATTCTTTTCCCTCTCTTCTTATCAGGTTTTCCTAAGCATGCTCCTCTATCTTTCTTTTCCCCTTCTTGCTCGGAGCTGCACACGAAGTGTTGCTTGTGGCTCCCATCTGATCAATTTGGATTTTAAGCTTATCTTGTTCTTCCATTGTTTCTATTAACGCCTGACGCAACTGACAGTTCAACAGCTTTTCTATTTCCCACAGCCTTTCCAAAGAAGAAACCTTGTTCCTCAGATCCTGCACCTCTGTTGATGCTTGGTCAGCTTCAACTTTAGTGTTCGAATCACTATCTGTCAACTCCACCATCTCCGGATCTTGTACGACATTTTCTACGATAACCACATCGTCTGAGTTATTTTCATCGTGAGCCTCTATTTCAGCTATTGGCTTCGATATCAGCTCGGGTGTATGGGTTTGACCCTTCTTCATGCTATATGCATAAAACAAGCCTTTTCCACCAGACATGTACACACATAAATTATCCTGATTAGCATATATTATATACACACAGCAAATAAGGGTTTTATATAAGTTATCTTTTATTTTGTTTGATGATGAATTTAGTCAATTCATCTCTTGTTAAACTCTATATGAGTTATTTATATTTTCAATGTTTCCCTCTGTTCTAAGATTATAGCCTAAGGTCTAACTCACCTAAGGTTTTTAACCCTAAGCTCTGATACCAACCTGTAATGCCCCCAAATCCAGGTACTTGAAACCCGAACTCGGTGCTTTATGATACTATTTCTATGAGCGAAATAATACTAACAATAATAACAATAATATAAAAATCAAATTTAATTTACATAATTATCAGAGTCTAGCTCCCAAGTACGTAACCTTTAAACATTCATTACAACTCATGATAGATAATATATATCATAATTGTCTTAATATTAATATCAAACTATTACACAAGATAACATTTGCATTCAATCAGCAACATTTCCCTTTCCCTTGGTCTTAGCAGAGCTCTCTGGTCGTTCACACTTAGCTAAAAGCATTTAAATTAAGCAAGGATGAGCATTTGAGTGCCCAGCAAGTAATAATAATTATATATATATAAGCTGAAAGAATTTAAATGTTTTCTTTATATTACCCTTCTATAACAGATCAATAGTTGTGAAGTAATCTGTACCGATAATAATAACATAACAATCCTCTTTCAAATTTTTGAAACTACGCAATGACTATATTTAGGGTTAAGGTGACATATTATGAACATTGTTTTCATTTTTGAAAAGGTTAAATAGAAATTCATCTGCAAACCGTCATAACTTATAGGCATGGGGTGATCAGCCCGTTGTACCCTGCATTGATCAATACTACATGCAAGAACGAGGGTAGCGTTCACTCTGTCCGCCTTGGGCATTTAAAAGTTTTCCCGTGTAGGGATGTTCATACTTGTCTGGATTCCAAATCAAAGGTTTTATCTTGTTTCAACAATAATCTATAATTCAACATATATATATATATATATATATACGGGTAATTGACAAAGGTATATCAACATGTGATTCAATACAACGATTATCCAAGTGGGGACACTTGTATAACCATTTACAGAAATTAACGAACAGAATATATATATATATATATATATATATATATATATATATATATATATATATATATATATATCTGAATTACCATATACTAACATGTTGATAAGCAATGAGCGTATATAATATAAGGTTAATAATCTGTACAGTAATAATATAATTCGTAAATATTCTTACTCATATCCATTGCATAAAGAAAATATAAAGGTAAGATACTTGCCTGATGCGCTACTTACAGTTGGTAATTTAGATTTATCGCTTATCTCACGACCTATCATTAATAAGATCATTCGTTCGATTAGAATAACATACTATAACACATAATACTGCTTATTGCAGTCAGCACATACCCTAATCACATTGGCACATATGTTCAATAACCATTGAATCATAAATATCACATATCTAATTAAATTATCTAAGTCCAGATCAATTTCTGAAACATGTCGGTCTACCGACAGCTTTATCGGGTAATTATCGAGTCTAAGACTCTGTACTGTACCTTAATATCAGTCATATTATTTTTAAATGACTTAATAAAATTTTAAATCCTTTATTATAATTTATCATAAATTTTCAAACATTAGAATTGTAACGCCCCGAACTCCGGTCTATCTTCAGACCCGGACTCCGTGCATCACGGTCTCACTTCTTACCAATCATACATCATTATATATTGAAATATAACAATATACATTCTCAATTCCCAGGTTCTCGAAACTTTATAACCTTTCTCATTACAAATAATGATAATTACATTATTCCTTGCATCTTACAAGAGTGACTTTTATCCGCCACCAAGGATACACACAGTTCATTAAACTAGTCTATAGTTTAATTCATCTTTCTACATTACAAGTCTTCACTTGATCATCACACACATTCACATACTGAATGGCACTTCGTCTGGATACCGCTTAGCTTGATCTTTACGGGATCCTTAAGTTCTTTCTAACATCGTTTGCTGAAAATATTTTTCATTTAAAGTAAGTGTGAACATTCAATTGCCCAGCAAGTCATCACAGTTTGAACAAACAAGTTCAGAATTCAAACATTTCTTTAGAACTTCAATAACCGAACAAAGGTTATGAAGCAGCTTGAATAATAGGAATAATCTTGATTCCTATCATCTTAAAACCATACTCACTTTCACTTTGAAATACTTTCATTCTTCTACCTTTTTCATACACATTTTGTCTGGCTAGAATCATCAGCACAGACTTAACAATAACGGTTCATGAATAAACTGAGCATACTTATATTGAACAGTTCGATCACAAAACAGTTCATTTTATAGAAACACCGAAGTGCTCACATTGTGGCACAAGGCCTCATACATTCTACCACCTTGTACAAATATCGCACATTCGCACATAGACAGAACTTCTCAAGTTCAACATCTGAGAAGTTTAAGAAACTAGCATTCATTTAAAATATGAATGAAGTTAGGAAACTTGCCTTACGCACAGCTACAGCTTACACTGAACTGCTCATTCCAAATTCCTACATAACACATAAGGAAATAACACGTACACCAATTAGTCATATACTTGACTTACGCATTGGTTTACTTAACTTTACTTCTTAAGGTTCGCGTTCTTGTAATTTAAGCTTACGCGACTAACTTTCATTACCAGATTACGGCTTTATGACATACCGAGATGTCTTACTCAAAACGTTCATCATCTTTGATGATTTACATTCTTATCTTCTTCTTATTCTTCTCTTAGGACTCAATACACATCGCTTCTCTGCTAGTAGTCCATATGGTACTCTGAGTGGTTTCCCACAAATAACCAACAAACAAGTTCCCGTCTCATCTACACTACCATCACAGTGAGTTAGATCGATTGTCAGTTTTGTATATACCTTCGCTCTCTGAAGGAATTGTTTAGCCCAGCTCCCATATGTCAACTATCAAAGTTACGTTTGTACCACAACCTAACTTCTCTTAACTTAGACGAACCATTAAACTATAATGTTCGTTAAGTCAACTTCTTCTTCCTTACGACTTTCTGGCAACTAAATGTCATACCTCAGGAATCATTCTTTATCGTCTAAGTTATACAATCTTTTGTACACTCGGAACGATCATTCGATGTCAATACTATGAGAATATAGCGTTAAACATTTCATATGAACTTATTAATACCTTACAACGTCCGGTTCATTCAACTCGGAACGTTATCCAAGTTATACTTATTAACTCGGCTTCTTAACGTTACACGTTATTATCTTTAACTTAATTTCTTCACCGTTCACGGCTAAACTTAGTCTTCATTACATTACGGTTAAACCATACACACAGTGTAGGTTCTGCCCGTTTAACACTCGTTTACACTCAACCCTTACGCTGGTTAAAGTGTTCAGCGCTTACTTTTCATTCTATCATTCTCATCTGACTTATATTCGACTTTCAGTAATCTTATTACCGTTCGTTACGGCTCTCTTGATACCATTCGTATCTTACTTACTACCTTCATCAACGACCATGTCATACAACCAGGGTATACTTAGAACATTCGTCAAACGTGAATACGATTCACAAGGATCATCTACGTATTTAACGTTCACGTTGCTCGTCTCTTAATCTCTCATTCAACCTTTATTCAAGGTTTTAATCACTTTCAATTGTTATCCATCCCATGAACCCCATGTTCATTATTTTGTCTTAATGTCAAAGCCATACTGTTCGTTGTATGCTAAGACCGATCGTTCTTCGCAACAACGTTGCGTTCACAGCGTCTATACGCTTTACGTTCATCTTACAATGCCATGCCATAACATCGGAATGTTATTCATTACCTTCATCACTCAACGTCTAAGGAATCACAATCATAGCAATCCCTCACGTTCGTTCATTATGAATACGGTCCCCGTATATCGGTTACGTAATCTATTGCTTACATTCTCTATCTTTTAATCTCTTTTAATCTTTTCGTTCAACCTTTATTAAAGGTTTAAGACACTTGATTAAGTTTTACATTAGTTGAACATTATGTTCTTTATCTTTCCTTACATTTCCCCCAAGAGCTGAGCAGTTAAAAGCCCTTCTATGGATTTTTCCCTTCACTGGCGCCGCGGCGCCACTCCCTTCCTTTCCTCTCGCGCTGCGGCACGACCTACTTCTTTCCCTTCTCTTCCCAGCCTGGTGCTACGGTGCCAAGTCCCTTGCTATCTCCCACGCTGCGATGCCACTCTCTAGAAGTGTATGGCCGAGCTCGTGCTGCGGCGCCACCTCTCCAGGCATGACTCGCGCTGCGGCGCCGAGCATGAAACTTAGAAAATTTTTTCCAAGTCTTTTACAAGCTTGAGACATCGATTTCGAAATCTCATAACTTCTTCGTTATAACTCGGAACGAGGTCGTTCTAAAGCCATTTTCTTCCTTATCTTACGTACTTCGATTACCCTTGGACAAAACTTTGTTCTGAATCCATTAACATGCCATTCAATTGGCTTAATCTTCACTCTTCGTTCATTTTAACATTTTTAACATTCTTCGTTCGTACGTCCGTAATTCGGTCATCCGAATTCAGAATTCATTCGTTCTTGAGTCTACAACTCACATTTTATATGTTCTCTTACATTCTTATGAAACCCTATACGTTCGGGTTCATTTACTAACTTTTAAATTCTCGTTCGTCTTTTACGAAAATTTCGCCATAACTTCGTTATAGCTTCGTTTTAATCCGTTCTTCGTGAACGTTTCTAACGTTCCTAACCAAGCAATAAGCATCTAACTTATACGCGATGGTTTTAAACTTGTCCATCAACAACATTTATCCTACGATGGTTTTCAATTTGTCCATCAACAACGTTCTTCGTGTTCTTCGCGTGTTCTTCGCGTTCTTCGTTCGTTCTTCATTTTTAATCGATATTTTGGATTACGATTCTACTTTTTCTTGGAATTTGATGTTATAGAACACCATTCCTTACTTAATTCACCTACTCATTCGTAAAATTCATTTGGATCGCTCAAAATCCTCACGTATCTTATACTTCCTTAAGAAATTTATAAAATAAATTTCTAATTCTTATTTCTTCATTTTCTTACGATTTTAACCATATGAAATCTTTCTCAATATCTTTTACTTCTTATTCTCATTAAGTTATGTTTTTAAACATAAAAACTTAAAGAAAATAATAGAAGAAACTAGGTTTCGGATTACCGTTCTTCTTTATTTTTCTTCCGTTATACAAAGCCGACGATTTGCGAGCTTTTCTATTTCTCGATCACTTTTGATCCGAGCATTCATGCTCAATCTTTTCTTTCTCCTCTCCCAACCGAGCTCTCTCTCTCTCTCTCTCAAGTTCTAGGATTTTCAAAATCCTAGAAAATGAAAGTTAAGCTTTCTATTTATAGAAAACCAAAGCAAGGGCAAAATAGTCATTTCGCCCCCACCTCCTTACTATTCCCACCTCCTCTATCCCTTAGCCACCAAGTCAACTTGGCCACCACCCTTACTTGGTGGCCAAGTGGCTGGCCCACATGCCCCATGGGTCACCCCATGGGTTGCCCCAATGGTTTTACCCATTGGTTCGATCTGCGGTTTCTTTTCTTGGTTTGGGCCTTAACTCTAATTCATATTGGGCCTAACTTAGGTTTGATTTCATAAATCATTGGGCTTGACATAATCCAAGTACAATTGGATTCTACAAAGTCCATGAACACAAAGTCCATTAAGACTAATCGTATTCTATGATCGTACTCTACGCATTCCTTTTTCGTATTCTCATAATCTCTTCGTATTTAACTCGTACGATGTTCGTATTATACGTCGTACTATTCTTCTTTCTATATTCGTATAATAACTCGTATCAAACTCATATTTCTCACGCATAATAACCCTAATTATTATACGCGATCATAACATTCTCGGAACTCACTTTCCCTAACCCTTAGGTTTTGAGTCCGCAGGCGATAACTTCATTTTTGCCACAACTGAAATATTATTGAATATTCCATCACGTCTCAGAAAAAAACGTAATCTATAACTTCTCGGAATTTCAAAATAAATCTCCGAGCAGAAACGGATGAATACTGCTTATTTCGTTTTTTTCCCCGAAAAATATTTTGTTCCCGGAAAAATTTCATTTTCGTCTTGAAAATTCTTACTCGTTTAATCTAGCTCGTAGCCAGAATCCTCCCGACTTATAATCATTCTAGGTTATGGAATGATTAATAAACACATAGCATAGAATAGTATTAATAAAAATTCATTTTATTAATAATTAATTCTTTAAACCTAAATTCTGGATAATCCAAATTCCGGGTTGTCATAGGAATCATATTTAAATGATTTAAATACTAATCAATTCAATTATCATTAATATTTAATTAGTATTAAACTATTAATAAAATCATTTCCAAAATATTAAAGTTATTTATATAATAACTTAAAATATTTTTAATGTATTAATATTACCCTTAAATGATTTTTAAAACATTTAAAATCATTTTTAAATAATTACCATTAATTATTAAGGTATTAATGTTTTATTTATCAAAATATTAAAAGTCATTATTCATAACTTAAAATATTTTTAATTCATTTATATCCTTTTAAATGATTTTTAAATTAATAAAACCATTTTAAAACTATTTATTTAATATAATTATTAAATAAATTTAATATTTTTAATAATAAGTTAATAATCATTAATATTAAATTATTAATAAAATTATCCTTTAAATATTAAAAGTTATATTTTATAACTTAAAATATTTTTAAACACTTTATTTTCATTTAAAATGATTTTTATAATATTAAAATCATTTTTTAAACTAAATTATTAAATAAATTTAATATCATTAATAATAATTCATTAATGAAATTTGCCTTAAAATATTAAAAGTTATATTTTATAACTTAAAATATTTTTAAATAACTTATTATAATTTAAAATGATTTTTAATATAATAAAAATCATTTTTAATTAATTTATTTAATACATTTAATAAATAAATTAATTATCAATAATATTTAAATAATTACTAATATTTTTGAAAAATATTTCAAATTATTAATATTTAATTTTTATAACTTAAAAATAAGTTATAAAATTATTTTTGTAATTTTCAGAAATTAATTACTATTTTTAAATAATTTTCGGAATTCTAAATAATTAATTTTAATAAAAGTGTCACTAAAGACTGCCTATAGCGACAGAACCGTCGCTATAGGTGTTCTTCGTGTTCTTGGTCAAACTCAGAAAATGCATGGCAGTGAACGAGTGGGCAGGTTTGACTAATTATAACTTAGTGTGTGTTGTGTTTTTGGGCATGATGTTAGTCAGAGCTTGTAGTGCTAGTGTAGGACTACAAGATCTAACAACAAACATAACCAAACACTGCATAACCCTTGAGATCTGAGCCTTTAAAATGGCTGCCAGACCTGTTCTTCATTTCTGGGTTTCCCAGAAATGAAGAATAGTTCGTGAGGCCTACTTTGGGCTTTCACAACTTGTTGATCTTGTGCTCGTTTTGTGATTTATAAACTTCAGTGACTAGCCAACATGTAACTAAGGAGATATATTACCAAACATCATCAAAATAACAACGGATCAAGATGATATGCATCGGTCAAACCATGTCAGAGATCAACCTCATAAGTTTTATGGGTTGCCCAGAAAACAGAATTTGTTATCTTCTTGGCTGGTTTGACCATCCCCCATTTGAAATATATTCATCATCTTGATGATCTAATGGCATTAGCTTAAATTACACATACCAGACTACCAGATAGACACAACAAACAGATCAAAATAACTATTAACAGAAAGATCTGGACGATTGAAAAAGTTGTCAGACCCCGGTTCAAGGTTTCTGGGCTGCCCAAAAATTGTCCAGTCAACGCTGGTCAACGTGGTTTGACCACAAATATCTTACAATCTGTTACTGATTTAGGCCTGATTCTTGCTCCAGATTAAAGAGTACATAACATACTACAACTATAAACTTTCACAACACAAAAATATTTAAATATCGTAGAGATACAAGGCTTGACATTTGCTTGTCAGACTTTCTGGGCAAATTCTGGGTTTCAAAAACAGCCGGTCAATACCGGTCAGCCCACTTTGACCTTAAATAACTTTTAATCTACAACAGATATGACTTTGATTCGTTTTACAGATTAAAGACATCATTGCAGGCTACTACTAACAACTTAAAAACAACACAAAACATAATTGAGTAAGGATCTGTGGCCTCTGACATTCGTTGTCAGACCACAAAACCAAGTTTTTCCAGATTTCTAAGATCTTCAAATCTGAGCTTCTAGATGTTATGGATCTAACATCTAGCAACCCAGATCATCCTTAGACACTATAACCAACATGTTTTAACAAAAATTTCGAACATCAAACAACAAAAAATTGGGCAGATTCAAGGCTAGTGTTTTATACCTTCTATGCTTAATTTCTGATTTCTAGCTTTTGATTTGTTTATGATGAACGTGGGGCTGTGTTTTAGGACTGATTTGCTTGCTAAAATTGTTAGTTTTAGTGAGAGAGAGAGAGAGAGAGAGAGAATTGGTTAAGTGTTGGAAAAAATTTAGTGAACAAATGCATTTTTTCTCTCCTTCAATCCTTAAATAGACAAATATGATGCATGTATTGGCTGAGCTAGAGTTGTTTGCTGGCAAAAAAATAAGTCAAGAGTGGTTAGGGTTAGTAAGAGTTGGTTAACAACTCAACCTATTGTCAAAACCTACACATATTAGCCTCTTTAATGCACAAAAGAGCAAAATGGTCTTTAGGCTTGCAATTTTAATGGCATAATTGTAATCTTGCCCAAGCCCTTAGGGTTTGACCCTTAGGGTTTAACCCTTAGGATTTAACCCTAAGATTTAGCATAAAGTATTTTTAGGATTTAGCAACAAGGGTTTGTACAAAAACTAAAATAATTTTAGTTTCTAAAATTTGAAAAATTAAGACTTGTTAATTAGATTATGTGAGTAATTATATTATATATGAACATTAGGGTTTAGCATCACTAATCATAATTAACCCTGCCAAAATGGCAATTAGGGTTTAGGGTTTTAATAATTAAGGTTTCCAAAATACAATTAGGGTTTTATAAATATCAAATTAGGGTTTCTAGAAATTTATATTTTCATTTGTCAATTAAGGTTTACCTAATTAATCACAACATCATATAACCCAGTTATAGAATAATATTAAACTCACAATTGAGTTTCAAATTAGGGTTTATCACAGTAAAACTAGTTTTTTTTTAAATACTGCACCATAAATAACCGATCATTATCAGTCCACATACATACAGTATGTAAGACCCAAAATTATTAATAAATGAAATTTAAATTTTCTCCATTTATTATTTTGAAATAGTAAGGGTTAAATTGATTAATGAGGTTAGTTATGGATAAAATGCACAAATATTTCAAATAAGCAAGTGGTCATAAAATATTCATTGTTGTCGGGGGGAATATTCGTTTGGTCGTGGAATATTCTTATTGTCGGGGAATATTCGTACGACGGCGCAGCCTTGTGTGGGCCCCATAATGGGAAGCGATTGGATGAAGAAAATGATAAAAACAAGTTGTTTATAAATAACGGCATAGTTGTTACCGTTAATACTGTTAGAATACCCGGTGGTTAAAACACAGTAATACGCGTTGCTGCACAGTAGCACACGGTATTGCACCAATTATTGATTTTTACGTAAGAAGGCATTACTCAATAATTGTTACAGTAATTACTGTTCAGTATTTTATTTTATTGATTCAATAATTGCTGCATTGATATTTTATATTACTGTTGTTTTAATAATTATCACTACATAATATTTTCTATTATCGGAGCAATAATTCATATTATCTGAATAATATTATTAGATAACATTATTGGTAATGTCTAGAAAGTTCTGTCTAAGGAGAGGTTTGGTCATCTAATTGCGCGCCAGTAAGGAGAGATCTTTATTGGAAAGCCCCCTCTTTCTTGGGAACGGCCTGGTTGCCAGTACTGTGATTCTATAATATTATTTGTGAATAATTAATTATTGATTTATATGATGAGAAAAATATTCATTTCATGTGGATATAGATGGAGAAAATTTTTAAAGTGGCAATTGTTAAAAATTAATATTTTATCTTTTCTGATAAAATAATATTTTATTATATTATTATAATATAATAATGATGATATTTTTACAATGAATGTGGGATATATGAGTATATGAGGAGAAAGAGTATTTTTGTTGCAAAAGTTGTTTAAAACATGTTAAACATGTCTGTGGGCCCATTTCTTGACTGAAATTTAATTATAGCTTGTAAAATCGTCCGTTTATAGATTTCGATTAATTTTTGTTTGGAATTTGGAAAAACTTTCTTCTGCAAAGTTGTAGATAATTGAAGTTTCTATAAAAACTCGCGAGATTCGAATTTTCTGATAAAATGGCTATTTATTATGAATTATTGAAGTTCTGAAGTTCCGAAATAATTAATTTTTGAAAGTTTAAAATATTTTAAATAACAAAAACATTTTTTTCATTATGGTGTGTTACAAATGTGTGTTGAATGAGCTGAATTCAGTTCTTGGAAGGTTGGCGTAGGAAAATTTAATTTATATATTAATATTATATTAAATTTTCTGCTTTGGTGTTCTAAGCATTTTTCTATAAATAGGGTGCTTAGGTTAGAATTAAAAATCACACCAGAAACTGAAAACTTCTCTCTCTTTCTCTCTCGATATATTGAGCGTATTATTGTGAGTATTTTAATACTTTGAGTGTTGCTATACGGTGCAAGTTCAAGTCATAGCCTATATCCGGTTTTTCAACTAGAAGTACTGTCTTTACGAGGTAAGGGATGCTATTTTATTCGAAAATTATATTATTTCTTCAATATCATTATATTGGTTGGAAATTTTTATCAAATTTAGAACTTTTCATGTCGGGGGTTACTATTCATGAGTTACTATTCACGAGTTACTATTCACGAGTTACTATTCACGAGTTATGGTTTACGAGTTACTATTCATGAGTTACTTCTTTTTGTCCAAAATATCTATTATGGATACTAGCTTTGATTGTATCCATGTTTTGATCATTCTTGAATTTTACTTCACTATGATTATTTATAAGGTATTTTTGGACATGGATAAATCGAAATACGAATCCTTAATATTTGTTATTTTGTTTCACTGGATTCGTTTCTTTTAAAATATTTTTCATCATCCTCAGTCCTAAATAATGATATAACTGAATATCTTTGGTCTGTAGTGCAAAGATGAATGATTTCTGATGAATATCTTTGGCCCGTAGTGCAAAGATGAACAGGTGTTGAGATGAACATAACCAACTGATGAATATCTTTGGCTTGTAGTGCAAAGATGAATATTGATTGATGTTATAGGGATAAAATATTGATGATGGACTTTTAAATTCATAGATAATAGTAGATTTCATTCTCTACGTAACTCTTCTATGAATTATTATTTTCCACTGTGAATATTGATTTAAAACTTGTTGTCTATTGTATTCTATTATATTTTTTCCTGTTGAAGACTAACGATAATTTGTTCTATGTTATCTTAGTCATAATATTCTTTACTAGGCTAGTTGAGCTCACCCTTTTCCTTTTTTCTTTCATTTTTCTAAGGAGGCGAAAATGTAGCGAGTACTAGTCGGGGTATGCAATGATGGTTCTAGAAGTTATTTTAGTAGTCCTCACCATTTTTGTGAAATAATGTATCAATAATTGTAATGAGGACTTATTTGTGTGTGGATATTGTCTAGATGACAATATTTGTATTTAAACTCACAGTTCTTGTGTTGTAATAATAAAGATGTAGTTATTTTTATACCATGTATTTTGGCGACTCAGAATGGTTGTTGTATACCTATTTTGGGGGCGTCACAGTTGGTATCAGAGCTTAGGGATATGGTCTCTGGCGGAGATCGGGGAATAGAACTAGGAGGGGAGAGACGAGTAAATCCTTCGCTAGTGTGTCCTACCTAAGCTTATTTGTTGGTCGGTCATAATATAGGGATATTATGTGATATGTTAATTTGTTAAATTAACCCTTGTTTTATGGCAGTATTTGAGAATGTCAACTGAGAATGTTAACAGTGGAGTAAATGAGACGGTGGAGATGCCCATACTCACCAATGAGGAGAACGTGCAACAGGCTGGCAATGTTCCTCCTGTGAACAACACCACTGAGCAGACAATGAACGATGAGATGTTTAGAAGCTTTTTGCGATTCATGCAAAACCAGACGAAGGAGATTCCTGTTCAAAATATAGGAAGAAACAATGGCAACGCACAGCTGGTTACAGCCAAGCAGTTCAAAGAGTTGGGACCACCAGAATTCTGGGGAAAATAGGATCCGATTAAGGCGGAGACATGGGTCAAGCAAATTACCAAGATATTCGATGTCTTGGGATGCACGGAGGAACAGAAGGTTCCATTCACCACCTTTATGTTCCGTGGCGAGGAAGACTACTGGCGGGAGTATGTGAAGCGTACCCATCCAGCCGCAGTCAGCATGTCTTGGGAGACATTTCAGAAACTGTTCAATGACAAGTACTTCCCTGAAAGTATTCGTCATATGAAGGAGGTAGAGTTTATTAGACTGGAGCAGAATAACATGACGGTGTCCCAGTACGAGGCGAAGTTTGCATAGTTGTCCAGGTTTGCACCTCATTTGGTGGAGAATGAGGAACGTATGACGCGGATGTTTCTGAGAGGTTTGAAACCCGGCATACGTCAATATCTCATTTCTCATAAATTTTCTCTCTATTCAGATGTTGTCAACAGGGCTCAATTATTAGAGCGAGATAACGAGTACGGTCAACCGAGGGACCACAACCAGGATCATATCGGTGACAGCAGTCATCAGAACAATGATAACCAGTGGAGAAAGAAAAATACAGACAAGAACGGCAACCATTCTGGTGGTAATCGTGGCTATGAAAATAGAAGAAGCGAGTCGGGAGGAGATTTTAAAAAGAGGAGATTCAACAATGACAATACGAAGACGTCAGCACCAGCAGCAACTGGTTCCAAGGGAGGAGAACGACCATCGATTATATGCTATAAGTGCGGAAAAGAAAGACATATCAGCCCAAACTGCCCACAACAGTTTAAGGTATGTTATAATTGTGGAAAGGAAGGACATATCGCTCGAGATTGTACTGTAGCGAAACCAAGTCCAGCGGGGATGGTGACTCAAAAAATTGTCCCAGAAAAGACAAAGTCAACGGTTCCTAGAAGAGCGTTTGTCGTGACTGGTCAACATGCGAAGAACCCAAACGAGGTGATCATGGGTAAGCTAATCATAAATTCATGCGAAGTTTATACCTTGCTAGATACTGGTGCTACCCATTCATTTATTTCTCTTGCTTGTGCTCAACGTTTAAACTTGACTCCGGAGAAGTTAGACTTTGATTTATCTGTGGAGACTCCGTTAGGAGAAACTTTCATCACATCCACTGTTTATAAATCTTGTGTGATCCAAGTTGGCACCATCACCTTACCTGTTGACCTTATCTCTTTAAAGATACTTGCTTTTGATGTGATTTTAGGGATTGATTGGTTAACTACTCATCATGCCAAAATTGATTGTTTTCGTAAGGTTGTTAGTTTTCATATTCCTAACCAACCTGTTGTACGAATTCAAGCAACTAAGCCATTAAAATCAATCACTGTTATATCAAGTCATAAAGCCATTTGTTTATTAAAAAATGGATGTCAAGCTTTCTTAGCCCATGTTATGGATTTGAATAAAGACACGTCAAATTTGAATAATATTCCTGTTGTTATTGACTTTCCTGACGTATTTCCTGAAGAACTTCCCGGTCTACCCCCGGAACGTGAATTTGAATTCTTTATTGATCTTGAACCTGGTACAAAGCCTATTTCTAAAACCCCATATCGAATGGCTCCTATTGAACTTCAGGAGTTGAAGGTCCAACTACAAGAGTTATTGGACATCGGTTTCATTTGTCCTAGTACATCTCCTTGGGGTGCTCCTGTTTTATTTGTAAAGAAGAAAGACGGGAGTATGCGACTTTGTATTGATTACCGGGAGTTAAACCATGTCACTATCAAGAATAGGTATCCGCTACCTCGTATTGATGACCTGTTTGACCAGTTACAAGGAGCACAATTCTTTTCAAAGATCGATCTTCGTTCTGGATATCATCAGCTGAAGGTTAAAACTGAGGATATTCTGAAGACTGCCTTCAGAACTCGGTACGGGCATAAGGAATTCCTAGTCATGTCTTTTGGATTGACTAATGCACCTGCGGCTTTCATGGATATGATGAACCGAGTATTCAAGGATTATTTGGATCAATTCGTTGTTGTCTTTATTGATGACATCCTCATATATTCCAAAAGCCATGAAGATCATGAGCACCATCTGAAGCTGGTACTGCAAAGGCTTCGTGATAGCAAGCTATATGCTAAGTTGAAGAAATACAAGTTCTGGCTTGAGGAAGTAGCATTCCTAGGGCACGTGGTGTCAAAACATGGAGTATCTGTTGACCCGGCGAAGATTGAAGTAATACAAAGTTGGGAGCAACCAAAGACGGTGACCGAAGTACGTAGCTCTCTGGGCTTAGCTGGTTATTATCGGAGATTCGTGGAAGGGTTTTCTCGAATCGCTACCCCGTTAACTCAGCTGACTCGGAAAGATATCAAATTCGTATGGAGCGAGGAATGCGAGAAGAGTTTTCAAGAGCTTAAGAGGAGACTCATTTCGGCACCTGTTTTGATCATACCATCTGGTTCGGATGGATTTGTTATCTACAGCGATGCTTCAGGCAAAGGGCTAGGATTTGTTCTCATAC
This sequence comes from Panax notoginseng, assembly GCA_016801055.1. Taxonomy (NCBI): domain Eukaryota; kingdom Viridiplantae; phylum Streptophyta; class Magnoliopsida; order Apiales; family Araliaceae; genus Panax; species Panax notoginseng. Next base: position 74,419,112 of record CM029021.1, read on the forward strand.
AACGTGGGAAAGTTATAGCATATGCCTCACGACAACTTAAAGAATATGAGAGGAATTATCCTACTCATGATCTGGAGTTGGCAGCAGTCGTTTTCGAGCTAAAGATCTGGACGCATTATCTATACGGGGAGAAAGTGGAGATATATTCAGACCATAAAAGTTTTAAATATTTCTTCACTCAAAAAGAACTCAACATGTGGCAACAACGTTGGCTCGAGCTGTTGAAAGATTACGACCAAACTATTCAATACCATCCTGGAAAAGCAAACGTGGTAGCTGACGCGTTGAGTAGAAGATCATATACAGGGATAAGTGCGATGATGTCAAGTATATGCATAGAACTAACTTTAATCGATAAAGTTAAATTTGCTCAAGCCACAGACCCGGAGCTGATGTGTATGAAGAAGAAAGTACAAGAAGGTGCTATTCCAGAAGCAAGAATCGATGAAGAAGGAATACTTCGAGTCCACTCCAGACTTTGTGTTCCTAACGATTCTGATTTGAAGTACAAGATCATGATGGAAGCACACAATACACCATTTGCAATCCATCCTGAAAGTACTAAAATGTATCGTGATCTTCGACATACATTTTGGTGGAACAATATGAAGAGAGAGATTGCAAAGTTTATCTCGAGGTGTTTAACTTGGCAACATGTAAAGGCGGAACATCAAGTGCCAAAGGGTCCATTGCAACCACTTGAGATTTCGAAATGGAAGTGGGAACACATTATCATGGATTTCGTTACGGGTCTTCCCACGATTTCTCAAGGCATAAATGTTATTTGGGTAATTGTTGATAGATTAACCAAGTCTGCTCATTTCTTGCCAATATGGGAGACTTATTCCCTTGAACGTCTTGCTAGTATGTATGTGAATGAGATTGTGAGGTTGCATGGCATGCCAGTATCCATAGTTTTGGATCGTGACCCAAGATTCACTTCAAGATTTTGGGTAAGCTTGCAAAAAGCTATGGGCACAGATTTACGATTTAGTTCGAGTTACCATCCTCAAACGGACGGGCAATCAGAGAGGACTATTCAAACTCTTGAAGATCTATTAAGACTCTGTGTCCTAGACTTCAAAGGTAGTTGGGATAAGTATTTACCATTGGGGAAATTCTCCTACAACAACAGTTATCAGGAAAGTATAGGTGTAGCTCCATTTGAAGCATTATATGGACGAAAGTGTCGCTCTCCAATATGTTGGGATGAGGTGGGAGAAGCAACGTTGTTGGGACCCGAGTTGGTACGTATGACTACGAAAAAGATCCAAACGATTCGACAACGTATACAAACGGCACAGGATCGACAAAAGAGTTATGCGGATCTTCATCGAAAGGACGTGGAATTTGACATTGGGGATCATGTATTGTTGCGTGTGGCTCCATGGAAAGGAGTTACAAGATTTGGGAAGAGAGAAAAGCTCAATCCACGATTTATTGGTCCATTTCAGATTCTTGACCGAGTACGAAATGTGGCCTATAGACTCGCGTTACCTCCAAGTATGTCTCGTGTTCATAATATTTTTTATATATCTGTGCTAAGTAAATATGTCAAAGACCCAAACTACGTTATTGAGTTAGAACCGGACGAGATAGCCGAAGACTTAACGTACGAAGAGGTACCTGTCAAGATCTTGGATAGGAAGGAGCATGTCCTACGCACGAAGGTTATACCACAAGTTAAAGTTTTGTGGAGAAACCATGCTATTGAGGAAATGACCTGGGAGTTGAAAACGGAAATGAAAGCGAGGTATCCTCATCTTTTCGAAACACCAGGTACGTACGTTAATTTCGAGGACGAAATTTCATAAGGAGGGGAGGTTGTAAGACCCCAAATTATTAATAAATGAAATTTAAATTTCCTCTATTTATTATTTTAAAATAGTACGGGTTAAATTTATTAATGAGGTTAGTTATGGGTAAAATGCGCAAATATTTCAAATAAACAAGTGGTTATAAAATATTCATTGTTGTCGGAGAATATTCGTTTGGTCGTGGAATATTCTTGTTGTCGGGGAATATTCGTACGACGGCGTAGCCTTGTGTGGGCCCCATAACGGAAAGTGATTGGATGAAGAAAACGACAAAAATAAGTTATTTATAAATAACGGCGTAGTTGTTACAGTTAATACTGTTCGAATATCCGATGGTTAAAATACAGTAATACGTGTTGTTGCACAGTAACATACGGCATTACACTAATTATTGATTCTTACGTAAGAAGGCACTACACAATAATTGTTATAGTAATTACTGTTTAATATTTTATTTTATTGATTCAATAATTGCTGCGTTGATATTTTATATTACTATGGTTTCAATAATTGTCATTACACAGTATTTTCTATTATCGGAGCAATAATTCATATTATCTGAATAATATTATTAGATAACATTATTGGCAATGTCTAGAAAGTTCTGTCTAAGGAGAGGTTTGTTCACCTAATTGCGCGTCAGTAAGGAGAGATCCTTATTGGAAAGCCCCATCTTTCCTGGGAACTGTCTGGTTGTCAATATTGTGATTCTGTAATATTATTTGTGAATAATTAATTATTGATTTATATGATGAGGAAAATATTCATTTTATGTGGATATAGATGGAGAAATTTTTTAAAGTAATAATTGTTGAAAATCGATATTTTATCTTTTCTGATAAAATAATATTTTATTATATTATTATAATATAATAATGATGATATTTTTACAATGAATGTGAGATATATGAGTATATGAGGAGGAAGAGTATTTTTATTGTAAAAGTTGTTTAAAACATGTTAAACATGTTTGTGGGCCCATTTCTTGACTGAAATTTGATTATAGCTTGTAGAATCGCCTGTTTGTGGATTTCGGTCAATTTCTGTTTGGAAATTGGAAAAACTTTCTTCTGCAAAGTTGTAGATAATAAAATTTCCTATAAAAAAGACATGTGGTTCAAATTTTTCTGACAAAAGGGCTATTTATTATGAATTATTGAAGTTCTGAGGTTCCGAAATAATTAATTTTTGGAAGTTTTAATTATTTATATCAACAAAAACGTTTTTAACAAGTTGGTGGGTTCATTTTGTTGTTAAACATATGGGATTCCAGCATTCAAAGGTTGGCGTAGGAATTTATATATAATATATTAATATTATATTAAATTTTCTGCTTTGGTGTTCTAAGTATTTTCCTATAAATATGGTGCTTAGGTTAGAATTAAAAATCACACCAGAAACTAAAGTTTTCTCTCTCTTTCTTTCTCTATATTATCGAGCGTATTCTTATGAGTATTTTAAGACTTTGAGTGTTGTTATACGGTGCAAGTTCCTTTCAGCTCTATATCCAGTATTCCAGTCAGAAGTACTGTTTTTTCGAGGTAAGGGATATTATTTTTTTTATAAATGATATTATTTTTTTCAAAATAATTATGCCGAAATATTGATCTGAACTTTTTATCAAATTGGAACTTTTAGTGTCGGGGTTACTATTCACGTATACGACACTATTCACGTATACGACACTATTCACCGAAAAATTAAATTTTTATTTTTGTCCAAAATATCTATTATGGATACTAGCTTTGACTGTATCCATATTTTGATCATTCTTGAATTTTACTCCACTATGATTATTTATGAAATATTTTTGAACTCGGATTGTTTAAAGTACGAATCCTTAATATTTGTTCTTTTGTTTCACTTGATTCGTTTTTTTTAAAATATTTTTCATCATCCTCAGTCCTAAATGATGATATAACTGAATATCTTTGGCCTGTAGTGTAAATATTAATGATTTTATGATGAATATCTTTGGCCCGTAGTGCAAAGATAAACAGGTGTTGAGATGAACATGACCAACTGATGAATATCTTTGGCCTGTAGTGCAAAGATAAATATTTGATTCAAGATGTTTATTGATTGATGTTACAGGGCTAAAATATTAATGATGGACTTTTAAATTCATAGATGATAGTAGATTTCATACTCTACTTAACTCTTCTAATGAATTATTATTTCCGCTGCGAATATTGATTTAAAATTTGTTGTCTATTGTATTCTATTAAATTTTTCCCTATTGAGGACTAACGATAATTTGTTCTATATTATCTTAGTCATAATGTTCTTTACTGGGCTAGTTGAGCTCACCCTTTTTCCTTTCTGTTCCATTTTTCTTCTCAGGAGGCGAGAATGTAGCGAGTACTAGTCGGGGTATGGAATAATGGTTCTAGAAAGTTGTTTAGTAGTCCTTACTATTTTTGTAAAATAATGTATCAATAATTATAATGAGGACTTATTTGAGTGTGAATATTGTCTAGAAGATAATATTTGTATTTAAACTCACAGTTTTTATGTTGTATTAATAAAGTTGTAGTTGTTTCTGTACTATGTTATTGACGACTCAAAATGGGTGATGTATACCTATTTTGGGGGCGTCACAAGCGCATAGAGTGTTTTATTATTTCTTTCTTAAAACTCAATAAGAGTTCATCACCAATATCTTTTAAATCTCCTGTAAGATTACTTCCTAAGGCTTTTCCGTAACCTAAGTTTCATAACCTAAAGCTTTGATACCAACCTGTGACACCCCCAAATTTGGGTACTTCATTCGTAGAAGACTTGGTGTTCACTTTCCATTCATTCATATCTAACTACCCAAATATAATAAAATTTAAACAATAAAACCTCCCCATTAAAAGGGTTACATAATTAAATCAATACGTCTCCCAGTTTATCTAACTTTTAACATACATCAAGTGCAGAAATTAAAATGATTACATCACCATGCAATTAAATAAATTACAAGTCTTCAACACTTGTTCATTTTCCCTTTTCCTTCACTAGTGGTAGGTTCATCGACCTTCTCAACTTTAGCTGCAATTATTAGATATATGCAAGAGTGAGCAAAATAAATGCTCATTTGATATAGCAATGAATAACGATAACATATTAACTACCAACGAACGGGCTCAATAGAACTGAATAATACTCTATCAAAAAATGATATCAACATATGAAATATAATTGAGAGTCACAAGACCACGAACTATGTCCACGATTATAAGTAATCTTTCAACTTAAACCTAAACAGTCATAAGACTATAGGGACTTCCCTTACTTAGGCTGATCCAAAAATGAAAATTCGTGATTAGCTAGATTGTTTGGAAAACTCTTGGCTTTTGTTATGTTATAGTACACTGAATAAGCTTTCTATATACTCCAGAACGGACTTATTCCGACTTCGGAGCAAAGAGTTATGACCATTCAAAGTAGTCGTGTCAAAACTGTCTAACCAACTTAGGAAAGTTAGATTGAACTACATTTCTGGAATTCTGCGTTTAGAATTTGGAAAAAGTCAAAGAATAAAAGTTGTAGTCCCGGAAGTTAGCTTCGCGTGGGCTCAAGAATCGCTCAAAAATGTTTTGAAACGAAAAAGTTATGACTGTTTTAGCGAGAGAGGGTAAAGCTGGGAAAGAATGAAAAACAGTTTTGAACGCCCCTTTTTAAACACTATTTTGGACTGTCTATCTTATTCGAAATGGGTATCCAATAACTTTTAAAAATAGTTTAATATAATGTTACATCATATCCAAAGTTGGATGTTATCGGACTTATGAGATTTAGAGTAAAGTTTACATTACAACTACTATGCGTTGCTATGTGCCTAATAGTGATATGTATGATTATATAATTGTGTAGGGCACGTGAAGTGTAGATAACTATAAGCTGTTAAATTGTTATTGGTAAACAACGATCAAGGCAAGTCTTTCAGTTCCTATTTGCTATGTGAATTTGATGATGAACTGTTTGAAATCTTTATTGCAAATAGCATGGTGTGTTATATTAATGTTGAAAGTATGAAATCTTAAAGTCAATTTATGACTACGTTGATTGAGTAATGAATGTTGATTGAGTAAGGAACTCAATCTTTATACTTGTTATATGAACTACAACATGTATGTTATGTTAGTCCAATGTTTATGAGAAGTATATCGAGCATGTGATTATGTGTTATATGATGCATGAAAACTGTTAGATTTTGCTAGGCTATCGAGCTCAACCTTGCAAATAACCACTTTTGCAGGTTAAAAATTTAAGGTAAAGTTATGTGCTACTTGAAAGATATGAATTAGATGTGATACTTGAAGCATAATATACTTTGGCTGAGTTATTAATATTTGAACCATGTTTAAGGTTCCGAATAATGTATAAATGTTGAATTGTAATATCGTTTTGTGATGTAAACTCTTGTAGTATTAAAATGATTCTGAGATATTTAGATTTAAAGGCTGAAAGTTTTGGGAACGAGAATTGTTTGTAATAGAAAATTTTAATTATTCCGCAAATTTTAATGGTTGTATTATCGTTTAATGATGTAAGATTTGAGGTTGAATGTATTGTTAACGACCGAAGTCAAGAATTAAATTATATGAATTTTGGGGTCGTTACAGTTGGTATCAGAGCTGATAGGTTAGAAACCTTAGGTAAGAGTACCTTAGGCTATAACCTTAGAGAAGAGAGGTGAAGATAATGAACGAATAAGCTCAAATAGACTTTGAACAATAAGAAATAATTTAAGAAATTTATAAAAAAGGGATTAAAATATGCGTAAGAGGATTCAAAGAAGAATCTCGCAGAGTTATAAATGTGGGGTTACCCAACTCCAATAATAAGGATGTAAGGTGATAATAAATAGACAATGTATATAAAAAGAGAATGATAAAGATGTTTAGAATAAAAGTTATATCTAAGTATGGTACAATCGTACTCTTTAATAGTTGATGTATGGTATCTGGGCTAAACGATTCCTTCATAGAGCGGAGGTATATACAAACTAGTAACTCGGAACCTAGTTTGTTGGTTATTTTTGGGAAACCACTCAGTGTACCATATTAAAACTGTTAGAGACTCGATGTGTACCAAGTATAGAAAATTGATACGTATGATGAAAATGTGGAACTCGAATGAAATGTTGAGCAGTGTAAATAAAGTTAGAAATTCTTAAAGGAAGAATTGTTATACAAACAAGAAAATTCAAAAAAAAATCTTGAAGAGATATAAAGATAAGAAATGGGAGTTACCTAACTCTAATAGCTAAGATAACGAATAATAATGAATAGACAAAGTCTGTAAGATTAAAAGCATAAATGAGATCGTAAATGGTGAAAAAGGAAAGAAAGAGGATCGTAAAACAAAACGATCACGAGTTAAGAAAAGAATTTTAAGGGAGATGATTATAGAATAAGATCACGATGTGATCTGTTTAACTTATAAAAGAAAGATGGTTTGTAATGTTTAAATAATTATAGCTTGATGCTTTGAAGATAATGTACTTCGATATAGTACAAGATAAACTCACGAGGAGTTACAGATAATGTGATACAAGAAATTCGTATTGAGCAAAGTTAAGGGCATGTTAAGAATAAGTTAAGAGTAAGGTAATGTTAGGTGGGATTTCAATTAAGCTCTCATATGGTGACTAAGTTGTACAAACCTTTGTATGGGTAGAGATTTTGTGCATATACTTGGTTTATCACATTGATAATCATTGGAATGTCGGTGTCGCTCTATCAATGCATATGTGGTGAAAAGGTGATTCTTTTCTCATGTGTATATTTGATAGTTAGAAACTATTAAGATTAGTCAGATATTATTAGGATTAGGTGTGATTCTTATAACTAATGCATATGGTAAGTTCGTGACTCATAAACATATGGTATATTTTGAACCCCTCAGCGAATGGACGCCTATGGTCTGACTAGGATAATTTCTTAAACTCATATTATTGTGGCAAGTTCCTGAACTTCCAATGTGCAGTAGGTTTGATGAACTGGGGTATAATTAAGTGTGAATGGAGTATTGAGGATGATAGAAATAGATAGACTTATTAAGCAATGGATCATTATAGAAAGTGGAGTTGATGGTGGAAGCACAGGTATTCCAAATCTTCTAACTATGCTAGACTTCAAAATTTTTGACATCAAGCTAAATTCGCACTACGTGCCTTTTAAAAATGAATTTTTATTCTCAACGCATGGTGACAAATGTTTATGTGTGGACTTCGGGACACTGACACATCATTACCTGTTGAGATATGATATCACTAAAACTGATTTTCAAAGATTTTTGAACTATTTAAAGAATAGTCTATGCTAATTGTTTCGACTAGACGAAAATGATTTGAAAATATAAAAATGTATTTTATATCATTAATGCATCATGTAACCTGGTGCAAAGATGATAAAAATGATGGAGTTATCAATGCAGAATTACTTAGTGTTGGATGTGATCTAAGTATCGTGAACCCACTATGGTATGATGTAGTATGACAAAGTCACAAAATGACAGAATGCTGTAAACACAGTGCGGTATCATGTCATCATAAAATTATTTTCAGAATTTTAAAGATAATTAATTGCCAACAGGGATTCGATTGAAATTGAATTATTGGTATGATTCTAAGTTATTTGATTCAGTTAGACCAACGTTTTATGAAATTTAAAGTGTTCTTTGAAATTTTCCCGAACCAAATTATTTTGGTGCGGACTCAGATGTTGAGAAGCTGAGGTGAGCAACCATTTTATAGGGGATTATATTACGCGAAAGCGTTAAGATGTTTGTGCACAATACATTGTATGAAGGGTTGATCCCCCTAAGTACGAGGATTCCCTATAGTCTTATGACTATTAAAGTTTAAGTTGAAAGATTACTTATATATAACTATGGACATAGTGAACAACCCTATTCCAGGGGATAACTTAAGCATAATGTTTAAATGTTTGTGAATAATACATCATATGAAAGGCTTAACACCCTAAGTACGGGAGTCCCTATAGTCTAATGATTGTTAAAGTTTAAGTTAAAAGAGTACTTATAACCGTGGACGTAGTTCAAGGTCTTATGGCCCCTCGTCATTATTTGGAATCTTATAAATTCTAGAGTTATTCAAACTGCTTCCAAATTATTGAGCAATTATGGAAGATTCTTGTTATTCTAAAAGGCGAATGTGGTAGGTAAGGATGATATTCCTTAGAAAGAAGTAAGTCGTAGAATGCGACACTGAATGATGAATATATTGAATAAATGAGAAAATAAATTTTGAAATGAGAAGGAAATGAGTTATCAAAGAATAATGTAAAACTTTTAATAGAAAAGTTTAATAATTGTAGAAAGATCTTTGTGAAAAGAAGTGGTTATACAACCCAATGAATAAATAAAGTATTAACATAAAATCTATTTTGATAGATTGAATGAATAAAGATTAATAGATAAAATTTTGAGGACAAAATTCTTAGAAGAAATGGTGAATGTAATATCCCGAGTGTTTATGATAGCGATCCTTAGAAAATGAAATGAATGAGTTAAAGAATATATAATACTCAAAATATAATTGAGTTCAAGTGAAAGTTATGAAATAAAACCTAAAATTTGTTGAAGTAATGAATGTAGCGGGAAATAAAAAACCTATATTAAGGTAATATATTGAAGATATTCAACAATAAATTTTAAAAAGAGATTTGGTAAAAACCAAGTATGTAAGACCCCAACTTATTAATGAATAAAATCAAATTTTCTCTAAATATTATTGTGAATAATAAGGGCTAATTTGATATAATACTTTGGTTATGGGTGAAATGTGCAAATTTTGCAAAATAAGCAAGTGGTTATAAAATATTCATTTTGTCTGGGAATATTCGTTTGGTCGTGGAATATTCTTGCTGTCGGAGAATATTCGTACGACGGCGCAGCCTTGTGTGGGCCCCATAACGAAAAGCGATTGGATGAAGAAAATGACAAGTATAAGTTATTTATAAATAACGGCGTAGTTGTTACCGTTAATACTGTTGGAATACCCGGTGATTAAAATACAGTAGCACACGGTATTGCACCAATTATTAATTCTTACGTAAGAAGACACTACTCAATAATTGTTACAGTAGTTATTGTTCAATATTTTATTTTATTGATTCAATAATTGTTGCATTGATATTTTATATTATTGTTGTTCCAATAATTGTTGCTGCACAGTATTTTCCATTATCAGATCAATAATTTATATTATTTGAATAATATTATTATATAACATTATTGGCAATGTCTAGAAAGTTGTTTCTAAGGAGAGGTTTGGTCATCTAATTGCGCGTCAGTAAGGAGAAATCCTTATTGGAAAGCCCCCTCTTTCCTGGGAACGGTCTGGTTGTCATAAATGTGATTCTGTAATATTATTTGTGAATAATTAATTATTGATTCATATGATAAGGAAATATTTATTTTATGTGGATATAAATGAGGGATATATTTTTGTGGTTAAAAATGAAGGAGTTAATGTTGAGTTGTTTTATCAGTATTTTTATCGGAATGGAGGTATTAAAAATCAAATCAGGGTTTTTGAGAAATATTGCGGGTGTTATAATTTTTAATCCGACCGTTGGATCGTGGTAATTTTTGGATATGTTATACATATATAAGTTGAGTATATGTCCACAAATTTTAAACCGTTAAAAATGAACGTATGATTTATTATGAATTTTACGAGATGACTGGTTCAGAAATTGTTGAATTTTCGGAGTTTATCATTTTGATGGAAAATTCTAGAATTGGTGGGCCCCACTTGTGGTTGGTGAAGAAATGTGCTGAATTATATTTCAAATGTGGTGGGTGGGAATAGTAACAGGTAAAGCCATCAGGTTACAGGTCAAGCCTACTAAAATTTTCCTATAAATAGAGGGCTAAGTTAGAATTGAAAATCACACCAGAAACAAGTTTTCTCTCTTTCTCTCTCTAGATTATTGAGTGTATTTTGTGAGTATTTAGATACTTTGAGAGTTTCTATTCATCAGAGCAAGTTTCTTTCAGCCTTATACCGGTATTCCGACCACAAGTACTGATATCTTGAGGTAAGGGATATTATTTTCTTCTTAAATGATATTATTTTCTTCAATATCATTATGCTGAAATATTGATATGAGTTTTTATCAAATTTGGAACTTTTTGTGTCGGAGTTACTATTCATGTATATGGCAGTATTCACGTATACGGTACTATTCACGAATACGACACTATTCACCGAAAAATAAAATTTTTCCTTTTTGTCCAAGATGTCTATTATGGTTAATATCTTTGATTGTATACATGTTTTGGTCTTTATTTTTGAATTCTACTTCACAATTGATTATTATGAAGTATTATTGATCTTGGATAAACTGTTATACGAATCCCTAATATTTGTCCTTCTGTCTCACTAGATTCGTTCTCTTTAAGATATTTTTCATCATCCTCAGTCCTAAATGATGATATTACTGAATATCTTTGGCCTGTAGTGCAAAGATGTATGATTACTTGATGAATATCTTTGGCCTGTAGTGCAAAGATGAACAGGTGTTGAGATGAACATGACTGACAGGTGATACAAATGAATATCTTTGGCCTGTAGTGCAAAGATGTATGATTACTTGATGAATATCTTTGGCCTGTAGTGCAAAGATGAACAGGTGTTGAGATGAACATGACTGACAGGTGATACAAATGAATATCTTTGGCCTGTAGTGCAAAGATGAATATTTGGATAAAGATGATTATTAATTGATGTTACAGGGATAAAATATTGATGATGGACTTTTAAATCTTAGAAGATAGTAGAATTCTTTCTCTACTTGACTCTTTTAATGGTTTGCTGTTTCCGCTGCAGTTGTTGATCTAAAACTTGTTGTCGATTATATTCTATCAGATTTTTCCCTGTTGAAGACTAACGATAATTTGTTTGTATATTATCTTAGTCATAATATTCTTTACTGGGCTAGATGAGCTCACCCTTTTCCTTTTTGTTCTATTTTTCTTCTCAGGAGGTGAGAACATAGCAGGATCTAGTCGGGGTATGGAGTGATGGTTCTAGAAAGATATTTTAGCAGTCCTCACTATTTCTGTAAAATAGTGTTTGAATAATTGTAATGAGGACTTAATTGAGTATGAATACTGTCTAGATGACAATATTTGTATTTAAACTCACAGTATATGTGTTGTCGTATTTTGCACGACAATTGTAATAATAAAGTTGTAGTTATTTTCTGTACCATGTATTTGGCGACTCAGAATGGGTTGGATGGATTGGACCTATTTTGGGGGCGTCACAGTTGGTATCAGAGCTTAGGGATATGATCCCTGGCTGAGATGTGAGACAAGAACTAGGAAGGGAGAGACGGGGAATTCCTTCGCTAGTATGACCTGACTAAGTTTATTTGGTGTTTATTTGGTCGGTCAGAGTATAGGGATAATATATGACATGACTATTAACCCTTGTTTTATGGCAGTATTTAAGAATGGCAGCTGAGAACGTTAATAATGGAGTGAATCAGACCGTGGAAACACCTTTGATCACCACTCAGGGGAACGTGCAACAGGAAGGCAATATTCCTCCTGTAAACAACGTTACCGAGCAAACGATGAATGATGGAATGTTTAGGAGCTTTTTGCAGTTCATGCAAAATCAAACGAGGGAGACTCGTGTGCAGAATACGGGTGGAAATGATAACGCGCGGTTTGTCACAGCTAAGCAGTTCAAAGAATTGGGACCACCAGAATTTAAGAGAAAGCTGGATCCGATCATGGCGGAAACGTGGGTCAAGCAAATTATCAAGATATTCGATGTCTTGGGATGCACGGAGGAACAGAAGGTTCCATTCGCCACCTTTATGTTCCGCGGTGAGGCAGACTACTGGTGGGAGTCTGTGAAGCGTACCCAGCCTGACGCACTCAACATGTCCTGGGAAACATTTCAAAAACTGTTCAATGGCAAGTACTTTCCTGAAAGTATTTGTCATATGAAGGAGGTGGAGTTTATCAGACTAGAACAAAACAACATGACGGTGTCCCAGTACGAGGCGAAGTTTGCAGAGTTATCCAGGTTTGCACCTCATTTGGTCGAAAATGAGGAACGAATGACAAGGATGTTTCTGAGAGGTCTAAAACCCGAGATTCGACAATATCTTATCTCTCATAAATTTTCTTTATATTCAGATGTTGTAAATAGGGCTCAATTATTAGAACGAGATAATGAGTATGTGCAACCGAGGGACCACAACCAGGGTCATACCGGTGGCGGCAGTCATCGAAGCAATGAAAACCAGCAGGGAGGAAAACATTCGGACAAAAGCGGTAACCACTCTGGTGGTAATCGTGGTCGTGATAATAGAAGGAGCGAGTCGGGAGGAGATTTCAAGAAGAGAAGGTACAACAATGATAATGTGAAGACGTCAGCACAAACATCAACTGTTTCTAGGGGAGGAGAACGACCACCGGTCGTATGTTACAAATGTGGGAAAGAGGGACATATCAGCCCAAACTGCCCACAACAATCTAAGGTATGTTATAACTGTGGAAAGGAGGGTCATATAGCTCGAGAGTGTTCTGTAGTAAAACCAAGTTCAGCGGTGATGGTGACTCCAAAAGCTGTCCCGGATAAGTCGAAATCAGCGGTTCCTGGAAGGGCGTTTGTCGTTACTGGCCAAAACGCGAGAAACCCGAACGAGGTGATCACGGGTAAGCTAATCTTGAATTCTTGCGAAGTTTATACTTTACTAGATACCGGTTCTACCCATTCTTTTATCTCTCCTGCTTGTGCTCAACGTTTAAACTTGACTCCGGAGAAATTGGACTTTAACTTATCTGTTGAAACTCCGTTGGGTGAAACCTTCGTTACATCTATAGTTTATAAATATTGCATGATCCAAGTTGGCACTATCACATTACTTGTTGATCTTATCTCTTTAAAGATACTTGCTTTTGATGTGATTTTAGGAATTGATTGGTTAACCACTCATCATGCTAAAATTGATTGTTTTCGTAAGGTTGTTAGTTTTCATATTCCTAACCAACCTGTCATACGAATTCAAACTACTAAACCACTAAAATCAGTCACTGTCGTATCAAGTCACAAAGCTATTCGGTTATTGAAAAACGGATGTCAAGCTTTCTTAGCCCATGTTATGGATTTGAACAAAAACACGCCAGATTTGAATAATATTTTTGTTGTTAGAGAATTTCCTGACGTATTTCTTGAAGAATTTCTTGGCCTACCTCCAGAGAGTGATATTGAATTTTGTATCATCTTTGAATCCGGTACAAATCCCACTTCTAAAAACTCATATCGAATGACTCCTATTGAACTTCGGGAGTTAAAAACCTAACTGTAGAAGTTTGTACCCTAGCCTTTATCTGGTGACTTCTTTTGCGGAATGCACTGAAGCCAAACTCTCCGTAGGGGACGCCATATTCATTCGGTAGTAAACTGATAGGTGTCATTGTGACGTACTATCCAAGATTGGGATATGAGTCACAGTTGAGAGCAACCTAAGTCAGTAATCGAAGTACGTAGCTTTCTAGGCTTAGCTGGTTATTATCGGAGATTTGTGGAAGGATTTTCTCGAATCGCTACTCCGTTAACTCAGCTGAATCGAAAAGATATAAAATTCGTATGGAGTGAGGAATGCGAGAAGAGTTTCCAAGAACTCAAGAGGAGACTCATTTCGGCACCTGTTCTGACAATACCATCTGGTTCGGATGGATTTGTTATCTACAGCGATGCTTCAGGCAAAGGGTTAGGATGTGTTCTCATGCAACATGGGAAAGTCATAGCCTATGCCTCACGACAACTCAAAGAATATGAGAGGAATTATCCTACTCATGATTTGGAGTTGGCAGCAGTCGTTTTTACGTTGAAGATCTGGAGACACTACCTGTATGGGGAGAAAGTGGAGATCTATACAGATCATAAAAGCCTCAAATATTTCTTCACCCAAAAGGAACTCAACATGCGGCAGCGACGTTGGCTTGAGCTGTTGAAAGATTACGATCATACCATCCAATATCATCCTAGAAAAGCGAACGTAGTAGCTGACGCATTGAGTAGAAGATCATATGCGGGTACGAGTGTAATGTTGTTAATACAAAGGCCCATTTTGTGTGACTTGCAAAGGATGGAGATAGAGATGAAGGCTCCAAGTACCCACATGATGATATCAAATATACGAGTAGAACCGACTTTAATCGATAAAGTTAAAGCTGCTCAAGCTACGGACATGGAGCTGATGCGTATGAAGAAGAAAGTGCAAGAAGGTGTTATTCCAGAAGCAAGAATCGATGAAGAAGGAATACTTCGAGTCAACTCCAGACTTTGTGTTCCTAACGATTTTGACTTGAAGCATAGAATAATGATGGAGGGACACAACATACCGTTTGCAATCCATCCTGGGAGTACCAAAATGTTTCACGATCTTCGACATACATTTTGGTGGAGCAATATGAAAAGAGAGATCGCGGAGTTTATCTCGAGATGTTTAACTTGTCAACGTGTAAAAGCGGAGCATCAAGTACCAAAGGGTCCATTGCAACCACTTGAGATTCCGAAATGGAAGTGGGAACACATTACTATGGATTTTGTTACGGGTCTTCCCAAGGTTTCTCAAGGCATAGATGCGATTTGGGTTATTGTTGATAGATTAACCAAATCCGCTCATTTCTTACCAATACGTGAGACTTATTCCCTTGAACGTCTTGCTAGTATGTACGTGAACGAGATTGTGAGATTGCATGGCATGCCAGTATCCATAGTTTCGGATCGTGACCCAAGATTCACTTCACGATTTTGGGTTAGCTTGCAGAAAGCTATAGGCACGGATTTATGATTCAGTTCGGCATACCATCCTCAAACGGACGGACAATCAGAGAGGACTATTCAAACTCTTGAAGATCTATTAAGACTTTGTGTCCTAGATCTCAAAGGGAGTTGGGATAAGTACCTACCATTGGTGGAATTCTCCTACAACAACAGTTATCAGGCGAGCATAGGTGTGGCTCCATTCGAGGCGTTGTATGGAAGAAAATGTCGTTCTCCAGTATGCTGGGACGAGGTGGGTGAAGCAACATTGTTGGGACCAGAGTTGGTACGCATTACTACAGAGAAGATCCAAACAATTCAACAACGTATACAAACGGCACAGGATCGACAAAAGAGTTATGCGGATCTTCATCGGAAGGACGTGGAATTTAATATTGGGGATCATGTATTATTACGTGTTGCACCATGGAAGGGAGTTACAAGATTTGGGAAGAGAGGAAAGCTCAATCCAAGATTTGTTGGTCCATTTGAGATTCTTGAGCGAATAGAAAATGTGGCATATAGACTCGCATTACCTCCAAACATGTCTCGTGTTCATAATGTTTTTCACATATCTATGCTTCGTAAATATGTTAAAGACCCGAACCACATTATTGAGTTAGAACCAGACGAGATAGCTGAAGATTTAACGTACGAGGAGGTACCTGTTAAGATCTTGGATAGGAAAGAGCATGTCCTACGCACGAAGGTTATACCACAAGTTAAGGTTTTGTGGAAAAACCATGCTATTGAAGAAATGACCTGGGAGTTGAAATCAGAAATGAAAGCGAGGTATCCTCACCTTTTTGAAATATCAGGTACGTACGTCAATTTCGAGGACGAAATTTCATAAGGAGGGGAGGTTGTAAGACCCCAACTTATTAATGAATAAAATCAAATTTTCTCTAAATATTATTGTGAATAATAAGGGGCTAATTTGATATAATACTTTGGTTGTGGGTGAAATGTACAAATTTTGCAAAATAAGCAAGTGGTTATAAAATATTCATTTTGTCGGGGAATATTCGTTTGGTCGTGGAATATTCTTGCTGTCGGGGAATATTCGTACGACGGCGCAGCCTTGTGTGGGCCCCATAACGGAAAGCGATTGGATGAAGAAAATGACAAGTATAAGTTATTTATAAATAACGGCGTAGTTGTTACCGTTAATACTGTTGGAATACCCGTTGATTAAAATACAGTAGCACACGGTATTGCACCAATTATTAATTCTTACGTAAGAAGGCACTACTCAATAATTGTTACAGTAGTTATTGTTCAATATTTTATTTTATTGATTCAATAATTGTTGCATAGATATTTTATATTATTGTTGTTTCAATAATTGTTGCTGCACAGTATTTTCCATTATCAGATCAATAATTTATATTATTTGAATAATATTATTATATAACATTATTGGCAATGTCTAGAAAGTTCTGTCTAAGGAGAGGTTTGGTCATCTAATTGCGCGCCAGTAAGGAGAAATCCTTATTGGAAAGCCCCCTCTTTCCTGGGAACGGCCTGGTTGTCATAAATGTGATTCTGTAATATTATTTGTGAATAATTAATTATTGATTCATATGATAAGGAAATATTTATTTTATGTGGATATAAATGAGGGATATATTTTTGTGGTTAAAAATGAAGGAGTTAATGTTGAGTTGTTTTATCAGTATTTTTATCGGAATGGAGGTATTAAAAATCAAATCAGGGTTTTTGAGAAATATTGCGGGTGTTATAATTTTTAATCCGACCGTTGGATCGTTGTAATTTTTGGATATGTTATACATATATAAGTTGAGTATATGTCCACAAATTTTAAACCGTTAAAAATGAACGTATGATTTATTATGAATTTTACGAGATGACTGGTTCAGAAATTGTTGAATTTTCGGAGTTTATCATTTTGATGGAAAATTCTAGAATTGGTGGGCCCCACTTGTGGTTGGTGAAGAAATGTGCTGAATTATATTTCAAATGTGGTGGGTGGGAATAGTAACAGGTAAAGCCATCAGATTACAGGTCAAGCCTACTAAAATTTTCCTATAAATAGAGGGCTAAGTTAGAATTGAAAATCACACCAGAAACAAGTTTTCTCTCTTTCTCTCTCTAGATTATTGAGTGTATTTTGTGAGTATTTAGATACTTTGAGAGTTTCTATTCATCAGAGCAAGTTTCTTTCAGCCTTATACCGGTATTCCGACCACAAGTACTGATATCTTGAGGTAAGGGATATTATTTTCTTCTTAAATGATATTATTTTCTTCAATATCATTATGCTGAAATATTGATATGAGTTTTTATCAAATTTGGAACTTTTTGTGTCGGGGTTACTATTCACGTATACGGCAGTATTCACGTATACGGTACTATTCACGAATACGACACTATTCACCGAAAAATAAAATTTTTCCTTTTTGTCCAAAATGTCTATTATGGTTACTATCTTTGATTGTATCCATGTTTTGATCTTTATTTTTGAATTCTGCTTCACAATTGATTATTATGAAGTATTATTGATCTTGGATAAACTGTTATACGAATCCCTAATATTTGTCCTTCTGTCTCACTGGATTCGTTCTCTTTAAGATATTTTTCATCATCCTCAGTCCTAAATGATGATATTACTGAATATCTTTGACCTGTAGTGCAAAGATGTATGATTACTTGATGAATATCTTTGGCCTGTAGTGCAAAGATGAACAGGTGTTGAGATGAACATGACTGACAGGTGATACAAATGAATATCTTTGACCTGTAGTGCAAAGATGAACAGGTGTTGAGATGAACATGACTGACAGGTGATACAAATGAATATCTTTGGCCTGTAGTGCAAAGATGAATATTTGGATAAAGATGATTATTAATTGATGTTACATGGATAAAATATTGATGATGGACTTTTAAATCTTAGAAGATAGTAGAATTCTTTCTCTACTTGACTCTTCTAATGGTTTGATGTTTCCGCTGCAGTTGTTGATCTAAAACTTGTTGTCGATTATATTCTATCAGATTTTCCCCTGTTGAAGACTAACGATAATTTGTTTGTATATTATCTTAGTCATAATATTCTTTACTGGGCTAGATGAGCTCACCCTTTTCCTTTTTATTCCATTTTTCTTCTCAGGAGGTGAGAACATAGCAGGATCTAGTCGGGGTATGGAGTGATGGTTCTAGAAAGATGTTTTAGCAGTCCTCACTATTTCTGTAAAATAGTGTTTGAATAATTGTAATGAGGACTTAATTGAGTATGAATACTGTCTAGATGACAATATTTGTATTTAAACTCACAGTATATGTGTTGTCGTATTTTGCACGACAATTGTAATAATAAAGTTGTAGTTATTTTCTGTACCATGTATTTGGCGACTCAGAATGGGTTGGATGGATTGGACCTATTTTGGGGGCGTCACAAAGTAAGGGAGGTTTTTTTGATTTCAAGGACGGAATCCTTATAAGGAGGGATGGATGTGACAACCCGAATTTTCATAAGTTATTAAAATAATAATTTAATAATTAAAATTCTTATTATGAGGTGTATATATTTTGAATTATGTGATTTGGTGTGAAGAGAATTATATATTCATTTATTGGAGAATGTGAGATTTAATAGTTAATTAAACTATTAAAGAATTTAAATAATATTAGTTAATTTAATTAAGTTAAAATTATGTTATGAAATAATATAAATTTAATTGTTATGCCTTGTGGGCAATGGAAATTATTATGAGTTAAGTTTCATAAATAGATATGAATAATTCACTTGATTAAAATAGTGAATTAATACAAGTATAATTGATTTAATAAAGTGAGAAGGTAATATATTGCATTAAAATGTAAATGTTAGTATAATGCGAGTAAAATATTTATTAAGTACATTAAATATTTTAGTTGGAAACTATATGGAATAAAATGAATATTTATGGTATTAAATAAATATTTGATGGGATAGTTTATTTAAGTGTGATAAAATAGATGGGATTTATATGTATTTTATTACGCGAGTATAATGGTGATATTCTAATTTAATTAAATAATTAAATTAGAGGCGTGAGAATTTGTTAAATAAAGTTATGATGATTGAATAGAAATTATAATTTGATTGATAAGGTCAATTTTATTTCCTAAGAAATTAAAAGTACATAATCTAGTTTATAATTCTAGTTTATGTGTTCTTGAGTTTCTTTTAACATTGGAGTTTTGGTTAATAAATTTGTGGGTTACGATGTTATATATGATATTAGATATTTATAATTTGATAATTGTTATCTAGAAACAAATTTTCAGAAATCAAATTCATGTATTTATACTAAGGAAGAGGAATTTGGATTTTGATTGTAATGTGTGTTTTGGTGTACTTTGGGACTAAAGTTGATGATGAATTCGTGATGGAAACTTTAAATTGATGGATGATTGTTGTTCTCCTCTATAAAACAAAAACAACGTAACTTGAACGGATCCAATTGGTTAAGAAACGAATTCGTGGTGAATGATTTCGCTTAACATGTTGAAAATAGGAAAAATTAGTACAAACAAATTAGAATTAGTATAAACCAAGTCCCACATTAACTAAATTGTAAACTTTATCTTTTGCTAAACCTATGAATAGAAGGGCTTGATCCTTTGTGTCATTCACCAACAATAAGACCTCCAATTTTGAGAAAGACTTTGTTGTGGGAGGACGTTTTATAAAGATCTCCTTAGTTAAATTTTGGCGTGGAAGTGCGTATTCAGTTTGTGGAACTCGTATTTTTAGGTATGTTTCTTATTTAATTTTTGGTATTATTATTATTTTAAATATTATATTTAGTTTGTTAGTTAAAGTTGAATTTTGGAAGTTTAGTTAGTTTTGTTAGTAAACTAGTTAGTTTACTATGTTTATTTTGGCTTGGAATTTATTATGTAAATGAGTTCTAATAATTGTAATTAGAGATATGGTGCCAAGACCTTAGACGAGTCTGATTATGTTAAATAAGACTTATTTGTAAAGAAAGTTGGGTTGGAACGAGTCGATGCGAGTTTGTGATGTCAAAATGAGAAGTCAAAAAAATAAAAACTAGTGGACTGCTGATCCAAAAATGAAAATTCGGGGTTAGCTAGATTGTTTAGAAAATTTTGGCTTTTGGTATGTTATAGTACTCTGAATAAGCTTTCTGTAGACTCTAGAACAGACTAATTCCGACTTCGGAACAAAGAGTTATGACCATTCAAAGTAGTCACGTCAAAACTGTCTAACCAACTCGGGGCAGTCACCTTGAACTAAGTTTCTGAAATTCTGTGTATAGAATTTGGAAAAGGTCAAAGAATAAAAGTTGTACTCCCAGAAGTTAGCTTCACGTTAGCTCAAGAATCGCTCAAAAATATTTTGAAACAGAAAAGTTATGACTATTTTAGCTAGAGAGAGTAAAGATGGGAAAGAATGAAAAACAGTTTTGAACGCCCCTTTTTGAACATTGTTTTGGACTGTCTATCTTATTCGAAATGCGTGTCCAATAACTTTCAAAAATAGGTTAATATAATGTTTAAAGCATATCCAAAGTTGGATGTCATCGGACTTATGAGATTTAGAGTAAAGTTTACATTACAACTACTATGCGTTGCTATGTGACTAATAATGATATGTATGATTATATAATTGTGTAGGGCACGTGAAGTGCAGATAACTGTAAGCTGTTAAACTGTTATTGGTAAACAACGATCAAGGCAAGTCTTTCAGTTCCTATTTGCTATGTGAATTTGATGATGAACTGTTTGAAATCTTTATTGCAAATAGCATGGTGTGTTATATTAATGTTGAAAGTATGAAATGTTAAAGTCAATTTATGACTACGTTGATTGAGTAATGAATGTTGATTGAGTAAGGAACTTAATCTTTATACTTGTTATATGAACTACAACATGTATGTTATGTTAGTCCAATGTTTATGAGATGTATATCGAGCATGTGATTATGTGTTATGTTATGCATGAAAACTGTTAGATTTTGATGGGCTGTCGAGCACAACCTTGCAAATAACCACTTTTGCACGTTAAAGATTTAAGGTAAAGTTATGTTTCTACTTAAAAGATATGAATCTGATGTGATACTTGAAGCTTTATATACTTTGGCTGAGTTATTAATATTTGAACCATGTTTAAGGTTTCGAATAATGTATAAATGTTGAATTGTAATATCATTTTGCGATGTAAACTCTTGTAGTATTAAAATGATTCTGAGACATTTAGATGTAAAGGCTGAAAGTTTTGGGAACGAGAATAGTTTGTAATAAAAAAATTTAATTATTCCGTAAATTTCTATGGTTGTATTATCGTTTAATGATGTAAGATTTGAGGTTGAATGTATTGTTAACGACCGAAGTCGAGAATTAAATTGTATGAATTTTGGGGTCGTTATAGTGATCGGCCCTTTGTACCATGTATTGTGCACAAACATATAAACGCATTGCGTAAATAATTCCCCTATGATATGGTTGTTCTTCTCAGCTTTAGAGTACAAGTCTGCACCAAAGAAAGTTTGGTTTGAATAAGCTTCAAGGATAATTTAGGGTTTAACGATCATCAACTAAGGATTAGTTGAATCAATACAGTTCAATATCATTTCAAATGATCGATAACAACATAATATGGAATAATTAGGAATCATAGGTGAACAAACACTATATATTGGAGTCAGGCTCAGAAATAACTAGAAAGCATAAACATTGAGTAATACAATAAACCTTGCTTGAACAATATTAAGCTAAGGCTATAATCTTGTCGAATAAAAGAATTGAATTATTGAACATGCAGTAATGAATAACAAGCTGAGAACGAAACTTGCTTAATATAATAATAAAAGTTAGAAACTGTGTAAAGTAAATGAGATAGGACAACTCATTTAGAGATTTAAGTTCAAGAACTTGCATTCATTATAAAGAGAATAAAACTAGTAAAAATTGCTTAATTATAAGCAAGTTAGGATATATCAAACAAGGACTAGAGTTCACAAGTTGCTTAAATAAAGTTTAGGGTTAAAGAACTTGCCACGTGCATAAGCTATAATTTACAACTCACGTTCACCTACACATATTATTAGAATTGTAAGACCCCAACTTTTATGAATAAAGATTAATTTTTCTCGATATATATATTTGAATATTATGGTGTGGATTTGATATAATGTTATAGTTGTGGGTATTATTTATAAATTTTACAAATTAAGCAAGTAGTTATATAATATTCGATTGGTCGGGAAATATTCGTTTTAAAAGAGAATATTCGTACGACAGCACAATCATTGGTGGACCCCACAACGGAAGTATTGTCGTAATTAGAAAATGACAGAATTATCTTTTTATTAAAATAACTGTGAAACTACCCGGTGGTAAAAGTACAGTAATACGCGTGGTTACATAGTATCACACGATATTGATTATTGATGCTTACGTGAGAAGTCACTCAGTTATACTCAATTATTGTTACAGTAATTGTTGCATAACATCTCTCATATTATTGATTCAATTATTGTCACAGTATCATCTGCACAATATTTATTATTATTAAATCAATAATTGAGACGACAAAATTATTCATATTATTATTTATAATATTGACAATGTCTAGAAAGTTCTGTCGAGGAGAGGTTTTGTCACCTAATTGCGCGCCAATAGGGAGAAATCCTTATCGAAAAGCCCCCTCTTTCTTGGAAATGATCTGGTTGTTAAATACTGTGAGTTATAATATTAATGATGAATAAGTTCGTGTTGATTAAAGATGAAATTGATAGTTCCATTGTGTTGGGATTATTAGTGTTAGTGGAAATAAACATTAATTTCGATAATAATTGATGTCTGGAGGTTATATTGACCAATCGGGTAATTGATTGGATAAATGAGCAATTAATTACTATTAATTCACATGCTTTTAACTATTTTTTCACATGTGTGTACTATTGATCCACATGCATATACTATTAGGGGAGGTGGTGCAAGATTGATAATACTTGTATGACTAAATTAAAAATAGAGGTATAGATGAAGGTACATGAATATATTTGGCCTGTAGTGCAGGGATGATTCGATGATGTGGTTTATTTATTAAGCTGAGTCTCAGCAATAAGGTTAATGAAAAAGTTTTTAAATCATAGAAGATAGTAGATATCATGCTCTACTTGACTCTTCTAATAGATTGCTTGTTCCGCTGCAGTTAAACTTGATGTTTATTGTATTTTATCAGTTTAACATTGTTAAAGGCTAACGATAATTTATTCTGCATTATCTTAGTCATAATATTTCTTACTGGGCTAGTTGACCTCACCCTTTTACTTTCATTATTATCTTCAAGAAATGAGAACGTAGTTGGGACTAGTCGGGGAACAGAGTGACAGTCCGAGTTGGTGGCTATAGTAGTCATCACTATTTTATGAAATAGTGTGATAATAAATGTAATGATGACTTCATTTGAGTTTTAATACTGTCTATGAGACAATATTCATGTAAAAACTCTAAGCTACGCTGTTGTCGCATTGTATAAAAGAAGTTTGTATTTGATTTATGTACCATGTACTTGATGACTCAGA
This sequence comes from Panax notoginseng, assembly GCA_016801055.1. NCBI lineage: Eukaryota > Viridiplantae > Streptophyta > Magnoliopsida > Apiales > Araliaceae > Panax > Panax notoginseng. The sequence continues at coordinate 74,443,302 of CM029021.1, forward strand.
ATGGGTGATGTATACCTATTTTGGGGGTGTCACAAGAATCACAACATCTATTAGATACACTAACATCCACTTTCCAAGTTAAATCTCACTTTAGTTGAATTTTTATTTTAGTACAAGTTTCATATCACTAATACCACATACACTTCAGAATCACAAGTCTTAGAATTACAACACTTAGTCACCCACTCTAGATTTTAATACATCACAATGTAAATTTTCATGACTTACTAATTTTTACAACTTTGAAATTATCACATACATGATACAAATCTGTGTTATAGTAACTCTATTACATGCTCATCACATTAACACGTTCATTAGACTAGGTTACAGTAAGTTTTTAAGGTCTGCATAACCAACATGCATCACTGCATCTATTCTGGGTATGGCGCAGATGCACCATGTTTAAACCTGGAACCAGTGCAGCTACGCCGTTTCTGACCCTGACACCAGCACAGTTACGCTGGTGCGCAGACAGAAACTACGCAGTCAATTTATAAGCTCTGTTCAGTCCAACTATCACGAATTTCGTCAATAAATCAACAAATTATATATACCCAAATGATATAGACTTCATATACACATTACCCATCATATATATACTGATTTAGAACAATTAAACAACAACTACAAACAAATTTAATCCTTTGAATTCCATATATTTACAACAAAAAAATTCCATTTTTGATATCCTTAGCAAAATTAACACTGAAATCTCATTACTACACCAAATTAACTCATTCAAATTGTGTTCTTTTCGTTTCTTAACGAATTAACTCATTCAATACTCAATTTACAGTCTATCTCACAAACCAACTATCAATTTTTGGACTTTCACAAGCCATACGCATACAAACATGCACTGTAATCAGTTCTCTTATTTTTGAACGTAATTCATCTAAATTGATGACCAAATTCTTGTATAGATGTTAATTATAATATCACAATTACATAGGCACACAATCAAACACTTTATATAGCAACAATTCATCAAAGTTGTATTTATAGGGATTTAAAACTCAAGAACATAAAACTCTTATATACAAAACTTTCATACATATAAAACTAAAGTTTTAGAGATTATATCTTCATGTGCTTGAATAAATCTTGCTAGAAAACAAAGAAGTGAATTCACAAGATTTTTGTAAGGACTCGGAATTTTACATAATTTTTATGAATAATTTTTTTATTATTTGTTGATAATTATTTTGAGCTTGCGGAGTATGAATTCAATAGGCTAGTCAATTTGTTGGTTAAGAAGTGTAAATAAGGTAATAAAGAATACATGGTTGAAATCTTGTGGTGACATTGTTCAATAATACAGTTATTATTATAATTATATTCTGGGATATTTGGTTAAGGGTTAGTACTGATCCGATAAGGTGTAATATTAGTAAACACTAATAATCATTTAAGAAACCCTAATATTATTTAGGAAATTCTAAGTTTTGATCTAGTAAACCTAAACCCTCATAATAGATCTTAACCCTAATTAGGGTTATCAATAATAAGTTGTGTAATTGAATATCATACTAGATATGTTGATGTAAGATTAAGTAAACAATTTTATCAGGAAAATCAAGTGAGGATGATGAAATCCTAACCTGAAATAGTAAACCCTAATTTCAGTTCTCAGAATCTGAAACCCTAACTGGGAATATCAAAACCTTAATTCGAGAGTTCAAATGCTAAGTATAAAACCCTAAGGGGTAATAATTATGGGATATATGTGAAAAGACTAATTTACCCTTCAAATTATAGGGGAAAGTACTAAAATACCCTTAACAAGTGCGAAAAGACTAAAATACCCTTTTCTTATATCTTAAGCAAAAGATAAACATAAATCTTGGTGACTCATCAATAAGATTTTCCATGTGTCTAAATCTATAACATAAATGACCAAACTAACCTCAAAGTTGATTAGGAAATCACCAAAATACCCTTAGTACATAGGAAGTTACTAAAATACCATTTCTCTTCCCAAAAGCTTGAAGATAAAGTCAAATCTATGACTCAACACTTAAAAGATTTGCCTCATGTGTGAAATTAGACTACACCAGCCATATAGTGACACCTAGCAACAATTGGATGCAATGAATCAAACTTAAGATGGATTAAAATCCATTTAACCCTTACTTTAAATGTCCAAGTGTAGCTATCCTTCTCCTCTCTAGCCTCATGAATTATAGACTTAAAATACTTCATATTACAACCCCCAAGCAGTTCATAGCAACACAAGATCAGAATCAGAAAGCACAAATAAAGAATTGGTCTAAAAGGTAAGAACACAAACCCTAATTTTAGATCTTTGAAGCTATATCAAAAGTTGTGATTTAGTGTTTATATATATGATATAACATGTTGTTAAGTGATCTGGGTTGCTAAAACACAAATCTATAACTGTAATAACCTGATATTTTTTATATAAATAAATCAAAAAAATTGCGTATAATTTTTTTTTATTATTAAAATAAATATAGGGAATATGTGCCAAAATAATGTGTTTAGATATATGTGATAAATAAAATATATTTATTACATGAATAATTATAAATAATTTTATTTTAGAATTATTGATTATTATAAACTATATTTTTATAATAATTAATTTTATAGTAGAAATATTTTTATTATTTATTTTCCATGAAAATATAATTATATATTATTTAAATAATATATGAAATAATTGTTAGTATTATAATAAAAACTATTTTATTGTGTGAATTTATTTATATTATTTAAGTTAATTATTTTAACTTAATTAATAATGTTATTTATGAAAGATAAATCAGCTATAGAATTCAAACCCTAATTTTAGATTTGGAATAAGGAAAGAGAATATTAATATAATAATATAATATTATATTTATTTCAGTGCTATAAATATGTATTGTATATGTGTGGACCAATTTTTGGTTGGTCAATTATATTGCATGATGACCAAACCCTGGCATTAATTTATTTAATCCTATTTTCAAATTCAATTATGAGTGCGAGACTGTTATATAATTGTGTTATGTGATTTATGTTGTATATTATATAATTTTATGATTAATTAGGTAAACCCTAATTAAAAATTTAGAAAAACCTAATTTCTAGAGTTGGAAAACTTATATAGTAATTAGAAATCCTAATTGCTAAATGAAAACCCTAATTGCTAATTTTAGACCTTAATGCTAATTAGTAAGCTATTAAACCTAATTTCTAGTCTAATGAAATTATAAAACTTAACTAATTAGCAAAACTCTAATTTTTCCATTTTTTTTAGAAACTAAATTTTTATTTTAGCCCTAATTGCAAAATGCTAGAAATTATTGTACAAAGCCTTAGGGTTAAACCCTAAAGGTTAGACAAATGACAATTTAGCCATTAAATTTGTAAGCCAAATGACCACTTTGCCCTTGCATTATTAAAGCTAAAATTTAGCCTTTGACCTAGTGAGAGTTGTTGGCCAACCCTAGGGAATCCATGTGACTGAAATCTTTAGCAAATCAGCCAATATATCTCAGCTATACACATTTCATCTTGTTATATATAGATTGGAGAGAGAGAAAATATCATTTGTTAGCTAATTTTTTGCAGAAACACTCAACCAATCTCTCTCAGCTCCACACCTTCGAAATTTCTTGCTATATCAGTCACAAACTAAGCCCCACTAATACATATAACAAAATCAGAAGCCTTAAATCAGAATATGATCATAGAAGGTATATACCCTAACTTGAAATTTGATCTCAGTTGCTATGTTAGATGATATGATATTATGTTAAAACATGTTATTTGTAGTCTATTTAAGTGATCTGGGTTGGTATCTTGCAGATCCATAACACCTAAGTGCTCAAAATTGAAATTTTCAAAAATCTGGGAATTTTTTTGTGTGTCTGACAATGTAACGTCAGACCCTGTAAATCTCTATATGTTATGTATTTTTGTTGTTTTAAGCTTTGATCTTGTACTATGCTATGAGGTCTTTAAACTAGAACTTGTATCAAGGTCAAAACATGAACAGATCTCATGATATTCGTGGTCAAACCACGTTGACCGGCATTGACCGAGAGATTTCTGGGTAACCCAGATTTCCCCAGGTCGGTCTGACAGCCAGTTCAGGGGCTTTGATCTGTTGGTTGTTTATTTTTTTGGTTCTGTTGTTGTGTCTAAGTTGTAGTCTAGTTTATGAACTCCATTTCTATACCTTAAAATCTCCTTAAAATTTAACGAGTCGATTGTAGTGACTGGTCAAACTGGTACAGAAGTTCACAATTACTTTTTCTGGAATATCCAAAAAACTTCAAGAACGCGTTTCTGACAACAGTTTGACCAGACCTTATCTACTTGATTTGTTGTTTTTATGATGATGTTATGTAATAGATTTGTAATAGTATATGTTGTCTACAACCTAAAATCGATAGATCACTAAAACATTACATGAACAGAAAGTTATGGAAGCCCAAAGTAGGCCTCACGAACTGTTCTTCATTTCTAGGCAACGCAGAAATGAAGAACAACTCTGACAGCCATTTCACTACAAAAAAACAAGTCATTGGCGACAGCATCATTAGCGATGGCAGTACACCCGTCGCCAATAACCTCATTCTCAATGACATAACTATCGTCAATGGGGCCCGTCGAGAATGACCTTTCCCGGGCCTAAATTTGGTGGGAATTTTTGGCGGGCGTGGGAAAAGGGCATAGGCGACGGCCTTTGCCGTCGGTATTGAGTGTCGTCGAGAATGGGTTTATATTTACTTTCAGTAACTTAAATTTTTTTCATTTCTACTATTCATTTTTCTCCCTCTTCTTCCTCTCGTCGTCGCCGGCTTCTCAACACCGTCACCTGCTGGCCTTCTCTTGCCGTCGCCGTCTCTCTTCCCGTCATCATCACTCTCTATCTCTCTCGACTGCAAGGTATAATTTTCCTAATTTTAGTTTTCCCCCAAATTAATATAACCTAATAATGTTTGCAAGTTTTCCCCAAAATTCCAGTCTTCCCAATTTCGATATGAACTGGTAATCTTCCTCTCTTTCAAATGTTTGCAAGTTTACATGAAAATATCAATTGCAATGTTTGCTAGAGTTTGTTTTTTGTTTTTTTTTTTGTTTTTTTTGTGTGTGATAATGTGGAGTTTTTTAATTGCATTCGGGTTAATCTCCAGTTCAAACTAATCTTTTCTTAAAATCAGTTTTCGTTTTGGTCCTTAGTCTCATTTTAACAGTTTTATTTGTTTCTTCACAATTATTTATAATTTATAAAAATATATTCACTCAAAATAAATCACTAAATTTGTGAGATATAGTCACTCACTAAGATAGTCACCCTTAAAGAAAATAATCACTCAAAATGTGAGATTTAGTAACACTTGATTTATTTTATTATTGAAAATTTATAAATACACTAAAAAAATTTATTACCCACACGTTATTTTTAATTTATATTTGACCACACTTAGAAATGTATTTATCATTTACGTTTAATGTAAACCTGTATGATTAGTAGCTTTCATCAAATGTTTGCAAGTTTACAGATATCCAATTATATTGCAGTGTACATATATATATATATATATATATATATATATATATATATATATATATATATATATATATATTGCAGTGTATAAATTGCTCAAACTCCATTGCATCTCGATTGTTTTTTCTTTCAATCTTACGATATGCTATTTGTTTAATTTTCACTTTGAGTTGGTGTACGAGGGGTTTTGCCTTGCGTCTACTAACTAGATATTTATGTAGTAGTGATATGTTAGTGGAAGTCAGACTACTGTGGGGTGGGGTGCAGGTGAGTTTTAAAAAAGTTTAACAATAGTTTGTGACCTGATAAAAAGCTAGTATTCTTTTTGTTATACAAAAATAATCCTTACTTTGACATGTGCATATTTTCATATAGTTTAGGAAGCTTAGAAACCCGTTTGAGATTCACTTAGTCGGAGTGAATATCAAATAGTCCCCGTTTTGGGACTGTTCTTGTATGTTTTGGTCTCACTTAGGTCGGTGTTAACGACTTGAGCACGTCTTTATATTTTTTGAATTTTCGGTCAGTATATATCTCTTGACGTTCTTCGGGTGCATATTTAGACTACGATGTGTTAGTCTATTTCGTGTACTTGAAGACCATGGGGAGGTGCTGCTGAAATTTCTAAATAATTTAAAGATGTGTTCAAGTTGTTGGCATCAGTGAGGCGACGCATCTGGGAATGGGATAGAAGCCTGACCCGTTAGAGTGGGAGATGAAGTTAGGAAACTCATAAGCTTGCATATACATTAACTTGGAGACTTGCTTGTGTTTGTCTAACTTTCCATATATATAGTAGACAGTTGTCTGAGATGTCTGTTGATCGAAGTTAGATGGAACGCAGGGTAGCCACTGATAAGAGTGGGCTTAGCTCTGAGTATCGTAGTGGGGTTGAATAATTTCTCAATTTCGCGTTTAAGCAAGTCTGCGGCGATGAGATTAGATGTCCTTGTAAGAGGTGTGTGAATGAAGTGTGGAATGAAAGGAGTGATGTCATGTGCGACTCATTTGCGTATGGGTTCAAGAAGGGTTATACGAGGCTTGCTAGGGAGTCCCCCCAGGCGCCGCTTATATGTCGTGTTGGGACTCATAGGTAATTTCATAATCCTATATAGTATTACTATATCATAATTATTTAGTTCTTATATATTCTTTGTAATTTGCAATGTTGTAATTTCAATTATAGTGTCCTTGACACCACGCTAAGGAACACGTTGCTTGGGATCGTCCGCAATCGATTCTCAAGCCCGTGGATGAGGCAGGCAGATGTGGATGACTGCACACGGCAGCTGATTATTGCTGAGTTTAGGGTAGGATGTAAATCATTCATATGCTAGTTTAATATTCCATTTGAATATACTGTTACCTCTTTGATTTATGTTATCTACTAAGCTTCTTAATGTGTAATGTGCAGAGTTATTATCATTTTGAGGACGGGCAGGAAGCCCAAGGCATGACTGTTCTGCATAGATACCAAGAGATGAATTGGCACAAGTGGGTCTACGACTGGAAGAAGAAGGCCCAGACGAAGATGATTGATGGACAGACACTTAAGGATGTCTGACCAGATTTCATATCTGCTGCGGTGTGGGACCAGATGTGCAGCATTTGGGACGGCGATGCCTTCAAGAAGATGTCGACACAGCATTCAGCAGCCCGACAGCAGAGTCGTCTCCCACACTGGACTGGGTCTCAGTCGTATGACTTGTACCGGCAGAGGCTCGAGGTGAGTTTCAAGCATGCACCCTCCCGCTTGGAGTTTTGGTGGCACGCCCACCAAAAGAAAGGTGACGGTGGTTATATCTCACCTGAGGCCGAACGCATTGCTGTAAGTTATTTAATTCTCTTATTTAGTATGTATTTAAAATTCGAATATTCTTTTGTATTATTTCATTTTATTCTTTGCGTAACATCTACTAATGTGTTTCTTTTCAGCTATGGTTTGAGGATCTTGCAGTGGCCCAGAGCAGCCAGCTAGGTGACACTCCAGTAGACGAGTCTACGCATGCGGACGAGGAGATAGGGGACTGGTTGCATGCTACAGGGGGACCGAAGAAGGGTAGTGTTATGGGCATTCCCCAATGTCCCAGCTTACACCCTAGTCCCTGCTGTGAGATCTCAGCGACGCCCACCCACTGGAGGTAGTGGTGCGAGTGGATCGGGCGTCGGCCCTTCATTATCTGACGACTTCTTCCAACGGATCATAGAGGGGTGCATGGCGAGCGGTGTTATGCAGTCAGGCGCACCATCACGCGAGTGAATCTACCAGCTGGCTCAGGAGGTTGTCCGCGGCTCTATAGATCCAATAGCTGCCGTTAACGACCTCATAGGTGTAGTAAGGGAGGAGGCCATCCGCGTATGTGCAGTTGTATTGGCCAACATCTTCCCACCACATATTCGACAGGTAAAAATAATTAAATTTTGTATTTCCTTGTTTAATTTATGTAATTTATATTTGTAATTTGTAATTATATTGCTACGCCACACAAACACACACATATCATCGCGTAGGTATGAGACACGCGTTACAACTGACGGAACTCGATTCCGACATACGGAAGCCGAGTTATTAGCCCGTTTGGAATAATTGCCAACAGTTGGGCAAAAAGTCAAAAAATAGGTCAAAACCCGTCTCAACAGTCCGAACGCCACACAAACACACACATAGCACCGCATAGGCATTAGGCACGTGAAGCAACTTACGGGACTCGATTCTGACATACGGAAGCCGAGTTATCAGCCCGTTTGCAAAACTCGCCAACACTTAGGTAAAAAGCTGAAAAATAGGTCAAAACCCGTCTCGGCCGTTCGAATGACACGCAAACACACACACACAGCACCACGTAGGTATTAGACACACGTTACAATTGACGGAACTCAATTCTGACATACGGAAGTCGAGTTATCGCCCAGTTTGCAAAACTCGCCAACACTTAGGTAAAAAATCGAAAAATAGGTCAACACCCGCCTCGACCGTCCTAATGACACGCAAACACACAAACAACACCGCGTAGGTATTACTCACGCGTTACAACTGACGGGACTCGATTCCGACATACGAAAGCTGAGTTATCGCCCAGTTTGCAAAACTCGCCAACACTTAGGCAATAAGCCAAAAATAGGTCAAAACCTGCCTCGACCGTCTAAAGGACACGAAAACACACACATAACACATCATAGGCATTTGCTGGGACTCGATTCCGACATATGGAAGCCGAGTTATCAGCCCGTTTACAAAACTCGCCAACACTTAGGAAAAAAGCCAAAAAATAGGTCAAAACCCGCCTCGACCGTCCGAGCACGACGCAAACACACACATAGCACCGCGAAGGTATTAGACACATATTACAACTACAGGACTCGATTCCGACATACGGAAGCCGAGTTATCGTCCAGTTTGCAAAACTCGCCAACACTTAGGCAAAAAACCGAAAAATAGGTCAAAACCCGCCTCGACAGTCCGAACGACACACAAACACACACATAGCACCGCATAGGCATTAGGCACGCGCAGCAACTTATGAGACTCGGTTCTGACATACAGAAACCGAGTTATCAGTCCGTTTGTAAAACTCGCCAACATTTAGGTAAAAAGCCAAAAAATAGGTCAAAACCCACCTTAATCATCCAAATGACATGCAAACACACACACACCACCGCGTAGGTATTAGACACACTTTACAATTGACGGGACTCGATTTTGACATACGAAAACCAAGTTATCGCCCAGTTTGCAAAACTCGTCAACACTTAGGTAAAAATCTAAAAAATGGGTTAAAACCCGCCTCGACCGTCTGAATGACACGCAAACACACACACAGTACCACGTAGGTATTAGACATGTGTTACAACTGATGGGACTCGATTCCGACATAAAGAAGCCGAGTTATCGCCCAGTTTGTAAAACTTGTCAACACTTAGGCAATAAGCCAAAAAATAGGTCAAAACCCGCCTCGGCCGTCCGAACGACACACAAACACACACATAGCACTGCATAGGCATTAGGCACGCACAGCAACTTACGGAACTTGATTCCGACATACGAAAGCCGAGTTATCAGCCTATTTACAAAATTCGCCAACACTTAGGTAAAAAGCCAAAAAATAGGTCAAAACCCGCCTTGACCGTCCGAATGCCACGTAAACACATACATAGTACCGCGTAGATATTAGACACGCATTACAACTAACGGGACTCAATTCTGACATACGGAAGCCGAGTTATCGCCTAGTTTACAAAACTCGCCAACACTTAGGCAAAAAGCCAAAAAATAGGTCAAAACTCGCCTCTACCGTCCGAACGACACGCAAACACATACATAGTACTGCATAGGCATTAGGCACACGAAGCAACTTATGGGACTCGATTCTGACATACGGAAGTCGAGTTATCAGCCCGTTTGTAAAACTCGCCAACACTTAGGTAAAAAGTCGAAAAATAGGTCAAAACCCGTCTCGACCGTTCGAATGACACGCAAATACACACACAGCACCACGTAGGTATTAGACACGCGTTACAACTGACGGGACTCAATTCTGACATACGGAAGCCGAGTTATCGCCCAGTTTGTAAAACTCCCCAACACTTAGGTAAAAAGCCGAAAAATAGGTCAACACCCGCCTCGACCGTCCGAATGACACGTAAACATACAGAACACCGCGTAGGTATTACACATGTGTTACAACTAATGGGACTCGATTTTGACATACGAAGGCCGAGTTATCAGCCCGTTTGCAATACTCGCCAACACATAGGCAAAAAGTCAAAAAATAGGTCAAAACCCGCCTCGACCGTCCGAACGCCAGGAAAATATACATATAGCACCGCGTAGGTATTAGACACGCGTTACAACTGACGGGACTCGATTCCAACATACGAAAATTGAGTTATCGCCCAGTTTGCAAAACTCGCCAATATTTAGGTAAAAAATCGAAAAATAGGTCAAAACCCGCCTCGACCGTCCGAACGACACACAAATACACACATAGCACCGCATAGGCATTAGGAATGCAAAACAACTTACGGGACTCGATTCCAACATACGAAAGCCGAGTTATCAGCTCGTTTGTAATAATTGCCAACAGTTGGGCAAAAAGTCAAAAAATAGGTCAAAACCAGCCTCGACCATCCGAACGACATGCAAATACACACATAGTACCGCATAGACATTAGGCACGCACAACAATTTATGGGACTCGATTCCGACATACGGAAGCCGAGTTATCAGCCCGTTTGCAAAACTCGTCAAACACATAGGCAAAAAGCCAAAAAAATAGGTCAAAACCCGCCTCGACCGTCCGAACGCCACGCAAACACACACATAGCACCGCGTAGGTATTAAACACGCGTTATAACTGACGGGACTCGATTTTGACATACGAAAGTCGAGTTATTGCCCAGTTTGCAAAACTCGCCAATATTTAGGCAAAAAGCCAAAAAATAGGTCAAAACCCGCCTCGACCGTCCGAATGACACGCAAACACACACATAGCACCACATAGGCATTAGGCACGCGCATCAACTTATGGGACTCGATTCTGACATACGAAAGCCGAGTTATCAGCCCGGTTGCAATAATTGCCAACAGTTGGGCAAAAAGCCAAAAGAGAGACCAAAACCCTCTTCGGTCGTCCGAACGACACGTAAACACACACATAGCACCGCATAGATATTAGGCACATGCAGCAACTTACGGGACTCAATTCCGACATACGGATGCCGAGTTATCAGTCCGTTTGTAATAATTATAGAACACAAACTATAATAATTTAAATATGCTCTATTTTCGACTTCGTAATTAATATTTTTACTTTTATAGGGTATTGTTGATGAGACTCATGGGGGTGGAGGCTGCGGCACAGGCGATGCCCGTGGCGGAGATGGTGATGACCGCCGAGCTGATGCTGATGAGACTATGGAGGGTTGGACTGCAGGTGGGACAGGCGATGGGACCGGCGATCGTACGATAGATGGCGGTGATGATGACACTGAAATTCCTGATCTTGGGTTGTAATTAGTTTATGTTTATATTTTGACTTTCATGTATGTATTTATATAACTTTTGAGTTGTACAGACCAGAGTTTTGTATTTAACTAAATTGATTGTTGATGGTAAAATATATGATTGTTATTGATATACGTGCATTGTCATTATTAGTTTTTCTTAATTTATAACAGGTACAATTATGTATATGTAAATGAACAGGGAAATTTTGTAATTTTTTATTTTTTTAAGCAGGTCATTGGTGACGGGGTCATTGGTGACGAGGGGCTGTCGGCAATGGCATACAGGTCATTGGCGACGGCATGCCGTCAGTAATGATAGTAATTTAAATTTTGCAAATGTTTATTAAAGACAGCATGTCCGTCGCTAGTGCCGTCGGCAATAACACATTGGCGACGGCGGACCGTCGACATTGTCCCCATCGGCAATGACCTTCTTCCCGACGGCGAGCGACGGGAGCCATGGACGACGACCTCTAGGGCGACAGGAGGGGCGACGGACTGTGCCATCGCCAATGACCTCATTGTCGACGGCAAGAGGACCATTGGCGACGAAATAGTCCGTCGGCAATGACCTTTTTTTTTGTAGTGCTTTGGACAATCAGATCTCCTTTGTTATGTATTGTATGATCATTATTGTTGTTGTATCATGTAATGTTACATTAGTTCTACAAGTTGTGATCAACAGATATCCCAAAAACATCATATATGAAGAATTATTCATGGTCAAACCTAGTACCCTTGTGACTGTCTTTGAATATCTGGGTTTGCTGAAGAACACATATAGTGACAGTTTTGTCACTATAGGTACCTTTAGCGACAGACTGTGTAATTTTAATTAATTTAATTTTTGAAAATTATTTAAAATAGTAATTAATTTCTAAAAATTAAAAAAATAATTTTAAAAATAATTTTAAGGCATAAAAATTAACTTTTAATAATTTGACATATTTTTCATAAATATTAATATTTATTTGCATATTATTGATATTTTATTTATTTAATAAATACATTAAATAAATTAATTAAAAATGATTTTAATATATTAAAAATCAGTTTAAATGATAAAAAGGTATTTAATATTATTTTAAGTTATAAAATATAAATGTTAATATTTTAAGACAAATTTCATTAATTATTTAATATTAATGATATTAGATTTATGTAACAATTATATTAAATGAATTAATTTAAAATGATCTTAATATTATAAAAATCATTTTAAATAAAAATAAATTGTTTTAAAATATTTTAAGTTATAAAATATAACTTTTGATATTTAAAGGTAAATTTCATTAATAATTAGATATTAATGATAATAGTTTTATTCAATAATTATATTAAATAAATAATTTAAAAATTGGTTTATTAATTTAAAAATCATTTACAAAGGATATAAATGAATTAAAAATATTCTAAGTTATAATTAATGACTTTTAATATTTTGATAAATAATACATTAATATTTAAATATTAATGGTAATTGTTTAAAGATGATTTCAATTGTTTTAAAAATTAATTAAAGGTAATGGTAATACTTTAAAAATATTTTGAGTTATTATAATTAACTTTAATATTTTGGTAATGATTTCATTAATAATTTAATATTAATTAAATATTAATGATAATAGAATTATTTAATATTTAAATCATTTAATAATGATTCAGGTGTTTGAAAAATTATGATAAATTATAATAATTAATTAAAAATTATTATAAGTCATTTAAAATAATTTGACCACTGTTCAAGTTATATTGAACTACAGGATAGAGTCTTAGACTCAATAATTACTCGATAAAGTCGTCGGTACACCGACATGTTTTAAAAATTGATCTGGACTTAGATAATTTGATTAGATACGTGTTTGTTTGTGATCCAATGAATGTTAAACATGTGTGACAATGTGATTAGATTATGTGCTGACTGCAATAAGCAATATTACGTGATACGATATGTTATTGTAATTAGTAAAATGATCTTATTACTGATAGGTTGCTTTAAAAAAGATTAACTAAGTTGCGTATTGTGAGCAGCAGCTCAGGCAAGTATCCTACCTTTGCATTTACTTTATGCAATGGACATAAGTAAGAAAGTTTTAGAATTATATTATTATTGTGTCAGATTATTAACCCTATTGTTATATATATATATATATATATATATATATATATATATATATATATATATATATATATATATATATATATATATATATATAATATCTGATCATTGTTTATTAACATAGTATTATATTATAATTTAAATATTTATTCTGTTCGTTAATTTTTATATATGGATATACAAGTGTTGTGATAACCCGGGATTTCGAATAATCCAAATTTTTCGAATAAATTTTTTTAATTATTTAATATTGACATTGACTGTTAATATTGTACTGTGTATCTGTGATACGAGTCTAGGGAATTAGTCAATTTGTGTATTGATTAAGAAATTAGAGTAGAGTTGTGTTTAACAACTTTAAAAATCCTAACCCTAATTTCCATAATTAGGAAACTCTAATCCTAATTGACAAGTCTAATGTGTTTATTAAACGTTAATATGATTAGGAAAACCTAATTTAATTAGGAAACCCTAATTATAGTTTTAAAATCTCAATTTTCTATTTTAAAACCCTAAATAGAAAAATCCTATAAATTAAAAGTTTTTAAACCTAATTAAGGGTTAGAACCTTAGGGTTAAACCCTAAGGGTTTAGACAATGTCAAGCATGCCATTAAAAATATAATGCTAAAGACCAAAATGCCCATTTTCATTTTTCTTTAAATGGTAACTTGTAAAAATTGCAAAACCTTTAGTTGTTGACCAACTATCTTGACTTTGTGACTTATTATATCCAGCAAATTAGCCTCTAAGTGACAACAACATTAGATCAAACATTGTATCTAAGTATACATATAGATTAAGAAAGAGAAAGTGTACAAAAATTAGCCATTTGGTCTCTTGCTCTCACCAACTCTTTCTCTCACCAAGACCTCCGAAATTCTAAGGTAGATCAGTCACATTATCAGTCCCTAGATCACCTAATAACAGATTGGAGAGCCAAGATCTAAACTTATTCAAGAGAATGTATAAACCCTAAGTTTCATTTTGATCTTTTATGCTTAGTCAAATTTTATGTTTTTGGTGTTTAAAATCTTGCTAATGGATGTTTTATGAAGATATATGATGATCTATCATGAATCCATAGCATCAAAGTGCCTTAAAATTATGATTTTTCAAAACTGTCCAAGAACAAATTTTTGGTCTGACAAGCAAATGTCAGGAGCCATAGATTCTTGTTCATTTATGGTTTTTGATGTTTTAAAGTCTTAGTATATACTCTGTCATGTTGTCTTTGATCTGGAAGTGGATTTACAGTTGTTAAATGTCTAGATTTATAGTTATTAACGGTCAAAACTCGTTGACCGGGCATGGCCAGGCCAAATCTGGGTAACCTAGAAAGCCATGAACAGTGTCTAACAAGAGTTTTGAAGCCCGAGATCTGTCAGGATTTAAGTGTTATCATGATGTGTTTGTATCTAGATTATAGCCTGATATGTTTACTATAGAAATATGCTATTTAATCTCTTAAACCACACATAATCTGGTTGTAGTGGATGGTCAAACTTGACCATCCGATCACAAGTTACGTTTCTGGAAAAAACCCAGAAAAAGTATGAACCATTTTTCTGACAACATTTGACCAAACTGAATCTGGACCTTGTGATGTTATTGGACTTATCTGTTGTTGTATTTATGTTATATGACATGCTTACTATATGTATGAACCAAGAAATCAACCAACTAATGATCAGAACCTTGATTAATTTGGGCTGGAAAGTATCAGGTCGAACTACCTGGGTTTCTGGAAAACCCAGGTAACGCCTAACAGTGACTTTACATGGTCGGATCTTCATGATTTGATGTAGTATGACCAAAATAAGAATTGTAACTTGTAGAGTTACATAAACACTACAAGTTAGATGTTCAACCTAGCCAGAAACAATTTTTAACCGAGGATTTAAAGCTGGTCAAAGTTCACCCCTTGATACTGCCGGCTGTCAGTGTTCTTGATGCCAAGAACACCTAAGACGACAGACAAGTGTCGCTATAGGCTTTAGCGACGGTTTCTATTTATTTTAATTTCTAATTTTCCATAAATTAATTAAAAATAGAAAATAAATTCTAAAAATAACAAAAATAGTTTTAATAATCATTTTAAATTTTGAAAAATAACTTTTAATTATTTGGGACATTTTTTCATTAATATTTATAATTATTTGGATATTAATGATATTTAATTTATTTAATTAGTGTATTAAATAAATTAGAGAAAAATGATTTATTATTATGAAAAATTATTTTAAATAAAAATAAAATATTTTAAAAAATTTTGAGTTATAAAATATAACTTTTAATATTTTTAGAAAATTTTTATTAATAATTTAATATTAATGATATTAGATTTATTTAATTATTAAATTAAATAAATAAGTTAAAAATGATTTTATTGATTTAAAAATTATTTTAAATGAGAATAAAGTGTTAGAAAATATTTTGGATTATAAAATATAATTTTCAATATTTTTGGAGAATTTTTATTAGTAAATTAATATTAATGATATTAGATTTATTTAAATATTATATTAAATAAATGAATTTAAAATAATTTTATTGATTTAAAAATCATTTTAAATGAGAATAAAGTGTTAGAAAATATTTTTAATTATAAAATATAATTTTCAATATTTTCAGAAAATTTTCATTAATAAATTAATATTAATGATATTAGATTTATTTAAATATTATATTAAATAAATGAATTAAAAATAGTTTTACTGATTTAAAAATCATTTACAAATGACAAAAATGATTTTAAAATAATTTAAGTTGTAATTAATAACTTTTAATATTTTAATAATAATTTCATTAATATTTAAATATTAATGGTAATGATTTAAAAATAATTTTAATTATTTTAAAAATCATTTAAGTAGGATATTAATGATTTAAAAATATTTTAAGTTATTAATAATAACTTTAAATATTTTGACAAGTATAACATTAATATTTTTATATTATTAAACATTAATGATGATAAGATTATTTGATAATTAAATCATTTAAAAATGATTCCGGTGTTTAAAAAATTACTATAAATTATAATAATTGTTTAAATATTATTAAAAACTTTCAAAAAATATTATAAACGATATTTGACTTATCTAAAATAATATTGAAGCTTAGAGACCAAGTTTAATTGATAATAACTGTGTTAATTGTCGGATAGGGTGACCAGAACACCGAGAATAGACTAAAATTCAACCAGACCGAACTAATTAGACTTGATAAGTGTTTATATAGGGTATAAACACTAATGTGGCTATATGATAATGTGCCTAGGAGACAGATTGACTGTAAATTACAGTTCCTAGAGGCATACCATCAGAAAAACTTCCTTGACCGATTGGGTAGATCAAGAAAACAGCAGCAGCTGCTGCAACAGGAGCTGAATATGCAACAGCAATCCAAGGTAATTGTAAGGCCAATATTGTGATTATAGGTCATTCAAACACAGATAAGTATATTGTGTAGCTGTAATCAACGGTGAAGGGAAGTTTCCTAACTCAACCTTGAGTCATATTCATTCAATTATTATAATGGTTAATTATTGTTAATTATACCACGTCCAAGAATTTATTGTTGATTATTCACAGTTAGTGCATGTTTAATAATTCAAATTGAATTACTGATTCGAAAAATATATATTCGTAGAATTACTATTGTTGGATATTCATATATGTAGAAGATAATATTGACAGTACATATAATTCCTATTTTTTGTCGAATTATGTTGAGAAATGTCTTAGCTAATTATTCTGGCTAGACGAACATTTGTTAGAACTTGATAGGTTCGAGAAGAGAAGAGAAGAGAATATAATTATTATTGATAGATCAATGCCAGTTGTATCGGCTAGATCGAAAAAGAAAACTTGGTAGGTTTGAGAAGAAAAGAGAAGAGAAGTTATTAGATATTGAAATCATTAAATTTCGTTGTTAAATCAAATCTTGATTCTGAGACTGAGAAGAACAACCTTTTACATAAAGGGAACAATTTATTGGTCGTAAATTTGATCATTCCGCGCGACTTAAGTATTATGCATAATATAGGGTACAAGGAGTTGGCCGACTCAAAGTACTTGTGACAAACGAAATTTTATAATTTAATTTTAATATTTATTGAATTAAATAAATATTTTTTGATGAATTAATTATTAGATTAAATAATTAATGGATGTAGTTGTGATAGATTAATTTAATTATATGTGTTATATTTATGTGGAGAATATTTATTATTCAAGTATGTATTTATGTGAGCTTATTGAATTAAAAGAAATAATTAATAAGCCTAATGTTATTTTAATTAATTTAATAATTAATTAGAGATATAATAATTTGACATTATTAATAAATGAGAATTTAATTATTTAACTATGTGAATTAATGAGAAATTATTATATTTTATTTAAATTAAATTAAATAAAATAATTGAATTGGGTGTGACTTGATTTAAACTATAGTATAAAAGTTTAATTAAATTAAATGGTTTTGAAACCTTTTATTGCTTACCAAACAAGACCCTAAGGGGGAGTTGATAACAGTTACCCATGATTGGGTAACTGACCTCAACGCGTCAGTTGCTTCCTTTATTATACGTCTTCTTCTTCTTCATTTTTCTAAGTTTAACAAGGAAATCACAGAGAGAGAATTAAGAATTTTGAGGGAATTGTGAGTTGTGTGACTGATTGAGAAGGTTTCAGCTCTCCTATCTACACTACGCTGTGAGTAAATTCTTCAACCCATTATTATTTACGTTGTTAAATTTTTATAATATGGCTCTCAAATTTACTGTAAAATCTTTGTGGTTGGAGATTGTATTGATTATTGAATGTATATGTGATAATATGGTAGTATAGCATGTTGTTACTATATATTATAGATTCCCATATCATAAGTTTCATAATATTATAATGTATGTTATTTACATAGTATAGAATATGGCCATATGGCCATTATACGTGAAATTAATATGTCAAACATAAATTGTTCTGCAAAATTCACACTGGTATATAATTATGCATGCTAAAACGAAGAGAACAAAACTTCAATGGATGGATTTGGTGTTATAACGAATTTGTGGCGTTGAATTTTATGATTTATGTTCAAAACCTTCAAGAACATCAAGAACAGTGAAAATTACATATTTTAATTCAGTGATTATGTGTTTTAATGGGTTAAAATCACTCTATAAATGTTGGGTAATGATTATGTATGAATTCTAGCATGTGGATATGTTAAATTGGTGAAATTAATGATCATGTAGTGTTTTTTTCGCTGAACTCTGTGTTCTTCGCTAACTGAGAATCAAAATCTGGAGTTTCGCACCGCGGCGCCAACTCCAGAAACTGAAGTCCCGCACCGCAGCGCCACCACACCGCAGTGCCAAGTATCCGGCCGCAGCGCCACCGCGCCACAGCGCCAAGACATAGTACAACAATGGCGCCGCAGCGCCACTTAGCAGAATGTCCAGAAATGAATTTTTAAAAATGTTCAAGTCTAGCAATGTGATAATAACTTAATCTAAAATCATGTTAGACATATAATGAGATGTTAAAATAAATTCTTAACATGTTAATAACACATTTATGTGTAAATTGAATGATTGAACACATAGTTAGCGTATTGTTCATGAAGTGTAAATTATGTGACAATGGGTATAGTAGTTGACTAAGTATAGTTATAATTCGAGTTAGACAAAAGAATGAACATATGATAATTAATTACATTATAATTGTCTGGTATTGTGAACGTAAATGATATGTAGGATTTAAATTAAGGAACGAGTTTAGCTAAAGTGTAATCTACGCACGAGGCAAGTTTCCTAACCCTACTTGATATCGTTATATAAGTGATGAATTCACCTTTCTACAATGAGCAAGTCCTCATTATTATTGATCAAGTTTATTTTGTTATATTAAAGCCTATTAATCTTTCAAGCATGATGTTGTTATACAATACTTATTCTATTGTATACCTTTTAAGATTTTATTCAAGTTAAATATTCAGTTACCGTTAAACCTTGTTAGACTAGCGAACCCTTAATGATTCGACTAGTCCATAGTTGATGAGCGTTCTAAATTTCAGAACCCTTGATGAATTATCCAAACCAAACTTCCTTTGGTGCGGACTCAAATGTCAAACTGAGATGAACAACCCTGTATAGGGGATTACTTATGCGTTAGCGTTAAGATATTGTGCACAGTATGGTACTAAGGGCTGATCCCCCTAAGTACGAGAAGAAGAGTCCATAGTCTTACGACTGTTAAAGGTTTCAAGTATAACCCTTGATACTTAGGACATAGTTCAAGGTCTTATGACCCTCAGAATTCTTTTGATTCTTGTTATTCATTCTTGATTCAAAAGTTGAGTTTTATTTCAGAAGTCTTTGATTCACTCGCATGTTATTATATTGTTATTTCATTATTATACTTATGGGCAATTGTGCACACTCTTGCGTAATAATAACATTGCAGTTAAGAACGAAAGAACCAACGAGCCTTCTTTTAGCAAAGGCAAGGGCAAAGCTATTAAGTGATAAAGACGTGTTATTAAAATTTTAAGAATGTTATTGTCAAGACTTGATGTTGTTTAAGACTTATTATTTGTTTATGTTTCTGCACAGATGTTTAAGGTTAGTATGACCTGGGATTGTATTTATTATTTAGATGTTGTAACCCCATAAGGGGAGGATTTATTTCTATCTATTGCATGGTTTGCATTTATTATGGGTAGATAGATATTTAATGTTTGTATAGTGAACACCAAATCATGTGAGAATGGAAGTACCGAGATTTGGGGGTGTCATGGGTTGGTATCAGAACTATAGGTTATGAACCTTAGGTGAGGGAACAACCTTAGGTAATAGCCTTAAAGGAAGAACATAGTGAAGGAAAACTCTTATCGAGTTCTAAGAGATAAATTTCTTAATTCATTGAAGATAATAAAAGACTCTATGTGTTTATGTGTTTAAATATGTGCTCACTAGTACGACTTGGTAACTAAAACTTAAAACTATGTTGTCAGGATGTCAGATGTTGGAGGAGCTAGTCGATCTGGGGAGGAGGAACCCCGAGTGCCTATTGAGGAGGAGCCCCGAGACATTCATGTTGTCAGGGAGCAGTTGATATAGAGGGAGCCATCTCCGTTGATCACTGTTGTTGGTCAGGAGCATGAGCCTGAGACTGATCCATAGGAGGATCCTGAGGAGGAAGAGGAAGAGGAAGAAGAGGAGTTCCCACCGAACTCCATTGATGCTGAGATGTACGATGAGCTATATGACCGTAACGTAGAGTTAAGTGACATTGTCCGGGATTTAACTGAGTGGACGATTATTCATTAGATTACCATCGAGTAGAAGGATAGAGAGATTGTGACTCTTCACACACATGTGGGAAATGTGGAGTAGTATTTGGTTCACGAGAAGGGTCAAACCGAGAAGAAGTCCGAAGAAATAGAGAAGTTAAAGAAGGAACTGAAGGAAAGCTCAGAGAGGCTGATCATAGCGAAGGAGGGCTGGGTAAGAGAATCACGTCGTGCTGATCTTGCAGAAAGGGATTGTCGTGTAAAGAAGGCTAAGCTTGGAGAAACATACTCTACACTTAATAATGCAATGGATGAAGCCCAGGATCGAGTTTTGAGGTACCCAATCCAGTTTGAAGGTCTACCATTGTACATGCTGGATCGCAGAGCGATGTCTCGCATCATGGAAGAGGAACGTAGCAAGGCTATTCGGCGCCTTAACAGGCAGTGATAGTATTTGCTTAATTATGTGTAAAAACTTATCTGGTTTTTAGATGTAAATTCAGACGTGTTTATGAACGAATGTATATTTTAATGTTTTAAATCTTGTAGATTCTTTATCTCGGGATAATTGATGTAAATAGCAGTGATGCTATCGTTTGATGTTAAAACTTTTGATTTGAATAAATATATCAAGTTGTTTGAGATAATGTGTTAAGTGATTATGTTAAATTGTTGAGTTAAGCCTTAACTATTTAGAGAATTTAATAAAGATCTAATAAGCGTATATTTTAACAGAAATATGCCACCGAGAAGAAGACAAGACCGTCAACCAGCTTAGGAAGAGTCAACGAATAACAACAATAACGTTAATGCTAATCCCGTGCAACAATTAGTGAACTTACTAACTGGAGCAATGAATAATCAACCTCAAGCTCCACCTAATACAACGTTCAAAGATTTCAAGGCTGTGGGACCGCCAAAATTTAAAGGCTTGGGTTATGGAGATGGAGAAGGTTTTTGAGGTCGCAAGAGTCAGAGAGGACCAGAAGACAGCTTTTGCAACGTTTATGCTGAAATCTGAATCCAGTTTTTGGTGGCAAGCAAACAAGTCCGTGGAGGAGAAGGTATGATTACCTGAGAGAGGTTCAAGGAGATGTTTTTCGAGATGTATTTCCCGACTAGCTCGCAGAACCAATTGGAGGCTCAATTTCTGGAGTTGAAGCAGGGGAATATGTCCATACCAGATTATGCGGCTAGATTCAATGAGTTGGCAAGGTTCGCCACATATCAAGTACACACGGACGAGAGAAAAGCAAGAAGGTTCGAACAAGGACTAAAGCCTTGGTTGTATAGTAAGGTATCGATGTTTCAGTTGAAGACATTCGTTGGGGTATTAGAGAATGCCATACTCGCTGAAGGTGGAAGCGATGCGGTAACCAAATACAATCAGGATCAGAAGAAGAAGAAGAATGAAAGTGAAGGAAATAACAAGGCTAGTGAAAGTAATACAAGAGGAGGTAATAATAATCAGAAGAGAAGGTGGTCTGACAACACATCACCCGAAAACCAGCAAGGAGGTCAGAAGAAAAGGATTAAAACTTGTCCGACCTGCGGGAAAACTCATTTAGGAGTGTGTATGAAGGGTAAACGTGTGTTCTACAATTGTGGTCAGGAAGGCCACATAGAACCTAACTATCCTAACCCAAAGAAGGGTGCCTGCTTCACTTGTGGTTTAAAGGATCATTTGGCAAGAGACTGTCCTAAGAAAGAATCTGGAGGGGTAGGATCAGGAGGAAACCGGGAAAATAGTAGTGAAAGCGCTCTGACCATCACAGGACCAACCGCCACCAATCGACCGACCGCCAAGACCTTCAATATGACGGTGCAGGATGCAGTGCAGTCGCGTGATGTGGTGTCAGGTATCATTCTGATCAATAGATTTAATGCTTATGTATTATTTGATTCGGGTGCTACTTGTTCATTTATATCCGATGACTTTGCTAAGAATTTAGAATTGCCTAAGGATGAGTTAGAATACCCAACAAATATAAAAATCGCGAATAGAGAAATAATCCCTGTTAAGTACGTGTATAAAAACTGTAGAGTGGATATTAAGGGTAATATCATGAACGTAGATCTTATCCCTATTCGACTTGGGGAATTTGACATTATCTTGGGAATGGACTGGTTATTCAATTACGAGGCAGTAATTGATTGCCAAAAGAAGCATATTAACCTTATGACTCTGTCAAAGGTTGTGTTTTATGGTAGCAAGTCTCCTAGATAAACGAGTTGTCTAACGATGATGTAGGCCAGGAAGTTGTTACGACAAGGATGTGTAGGATATTTAGCTTACATAGTCGACAGTCGTAAAGAGAATCCGAAAGTAGAGGAGATACCAGTAGTGAGAGACTTCGCCGACGTATTTACACACGATTTGCCAGGACTTCTACCAGATAGAGAGATTGATTCCGTGATCGATTTAGCGCCAGGAACGGCTCCAATATCGAAGGCACCGTACCGAATGGCACCGGTAGAGATGAAAGAATTAATGGTACAACTACAAGAATTATTGGACAATAAGTACATTCAACCGAGCGTATCACCGTGGGGAGCGCCGGTGTTGTTTGTGAAGAAGAAAGATGGAACAATGCGGCTCTGCATTGATTACAGAGAACTGAATAAGGTCACGATTAAGAATAAATATCCATTACCGAGGATCGATAATCTGTTTGATCAATTGAAGGGAGCGAAATACTTTTTCAAGATTGATTTGAGAAGTGGTTATCATCAACTGAAGGTGAGACCAGAGGATGTACCGAAGACAACATTCAGAACACGATATGGTCCCTACAAATTTTTAGTAATGCCGTTTGGTTTAACGAATGCTCCTGTAGCATTTATGGAACTAATGAATGGTGTGCTCAAGCCGTTTTTGGACAAGTTCGTAGTAGTATTTATAGATGATATTTTGGTATATTCAAAAACCAAGGAAGAACATGAAGAGTATTTGAGATTAACGCTGGAAGTGTTGAGAAAAGAGAAGGTGTATGCCAAGTCTTCGAAATGCGAATTTTGGATCGAACGGGTGCAATTTCTTGGTCACGTGATCGATAAAAATGGAATTTCGGTAGATCGATCCAAAGTCGAAGCCTTGATTAACTGGGATCAGCCGAGGACACCGTCGAAAGTATGAAGTTTTCTTGGCTTGGCATGTTATTACAGAAGATTCATTTAAGATTTTTCCAAGATCACAACTCCGTTAACGAATTTGACTTAAAAAGCTGTGAAATTTGTTTGTACGGAGAAGTGTGAGGAAAGCTTTCAAGAATTGAAGAAGAGGTTGAGTACAGCACCTGTGCTGTCTCTTCCGGATGATACAGGAAATTTTGTTGTTTATAGTGATGCGTCGCATAAAGGACTTAGCTGTGTGCTAATGCAAAATGCAGAGTCATTGCGTATGAATCACGGCAATTGGAAGACTATGAGAAGGGGTATCCGACCCACGATTTGGAGTTAGCTGCAGTGGTTTCTGATTTGAAAATATGGAGGCACTATCTCTACGGGGAGAAGTTTGAAATATATACAGACCGCAAGAGTCTAAAATATATTTTTACACAGAAAGAATTGAATATGCGCCAAAGAAGGTGGTTGGAATTAATTAAGGACTAAGATTGTGAGATTTTATACCATCCGGGTAAGGCAAACGTGGTTGTCGACGCCTTAAGTAGAAAGGCTCGGGAGAAGTTGATGATGCTGACAGCTCAAAAGGAATTGATTTCAACAATGGAGAAGTTGGAGTTAGAAGTGAATTATCCTATGGAAATAGATGAGAAACTGTTTCAGATACAATCTGGTACAACCCTACTAGATAAAGTTAAGGAGGCTCAACTTCAGGACGATGAATGCAAAAAGGTGATAAGGAAGATATCTGAAGGAACTGAACCGAGATTTAAGATGGACAAGGAAGGAATACTAAGATTTGAAAGTAGAATTTGCGTACCGCCTGTACCAGAGATTAAGGAAGACATTTTGTGTGAGGCTCATAACTCACGATATTCGATTCACCCTGATAGTACCAAGATGTACCAAGATCTTCAACAACATTTCTGGTGGCCTAATCTGAAATGTGATGTTACAGAATGTGTTGCCAAGTGTTTGACCTGTCAGAAAGTGAAAGCAGAACATCAGAGACCAAGTGGGTTGCTACAACCGTTGGAGATCCCAGAATGGAAATGGGAACATATTATAATGGATTTCGTGGTTGGCCTTCCGACGACTCAGAAAGGCTACGACGCAGTATGGGTTATCGTTGACCGACTGACGAAATCCACACATTTCCTTCTCAATCAAAATTAGATTCAACTTAGATTAGTTAGCAAGGTTATATGTGAAAGAAATTATTTTGCGACACAGAGTTCCGGTGTCAATTATTTTCGATAGGGATTCGCGCTTTACATCAAACTTCTGGAAACGTCTACAGGAATGCATGGGTACGTAGCTAAGGATGAGTACATCATACCACCCTCAAACAGATGGATAGAGTGAGAGAACGATTCAGACATTAGAAGATATGCTAAGAGCCTGTGTGATGGACTTTAAAGGAAATTGGGACGATCACCTACCGCTTGTAGAGTTCGACTACAACAACAGTTACCACGCTAGTATTGGCATACCGCCTTACGAGGCGTTATACGACAGAAAGTGCAGAACTCTGCTATACTGGGATGAAGTGGGCGAAATACAATTGTTAGGCCCATAATTGGTAGAGCAGACATCAGAAATAGTCAAAGTGATCCGAACAAGACTAGTAGCAGCTCAAGATAGGCAGAAGAAATACGCCGATCCACATCGTAAAAATATCGAGTTTGAATCGGGTAGTTATGTATTTTTGAAGGTCTCTCCCTGGAAGGGAAAGATCAGGTTTGGAAAGAAAGGAAAATTAAGCCCACGATTCATTGGACCATTTGAAGTACTTAGAAGAATCGGAGAAGTTGCGTATGAGGTAGCCCTACCTCTAGCACTCGAGAATGTCCACAACGTCTTCCATGTTTTCATATTACGACCCTACAAACCCGATTACAAGCATGTAATTGAATATGAACCCCTACATTTTGAAAAAGACTTATCTTACGAAAAAATTCCTGTTCAAATTGTCGACAGAAAAGAATAAGTTCTCAGAAATAAAGTAATACCTTCTGTTAAGGTAATTTGGAGGAACCACAACGCTGAAGAAGCTACGTGGGAACTCGAAGAGAATATGATGAAGAATTACCCTCATTTATTTACTTAATTACGTAAGCGATTCTGGGGACAGAATCTTTGTAAGGGGGAGAATGTAACGGGGTCAAAATTATTTAATCGTGATTTTGGGGACAGAATCCTTTTAAGGGAGGAAAGATGTGACAAATAAAATTTTATAATTTAATTTTAATTTTTATTGAATTAAATAAATATTTTTCGATGAATTAATTATTAGATTAAATAATTAATGGATGCAGTTGTAATAGATTACTTTAATTATATGTGTTATATTTATGTGGAGAATATTTATTATTCAATTATGTATTTATGTGAGCTTATTGAATTAAAAGAAATAATTAATAAGCCTAATGTTATTTTAATTAATTTAATAATAAATTAGAGATCTAATAATTTGACATTATTAATAAATGAAAATTTAATTATTTGACTATGTGAATTAATGAGAAATTATTATATTTTATTTAAATTAAATTAAATAAAATAATTGAATTGGGTGTGACTTGATTTAAACTATAGTACAAAAGTTTAATTAAATTAAATAGTTTTGAAACCTATTATTGCATACCAAACAAGGCCCTAAGGGGACTTGATAGCAGTTACCCATGATTAGGTAACTGACCTCAACGCGTCAGTTGCTTCCTTTATTATACGTCTTCTTCTTCTTCATTTTTCTAAGTTTAACAAGGAAATCACAGAGAGAGAATTAAGAATTTTGAGGGAATTGTGTGTTGTGTGATTGATTGAGAAGGTTTCATCTCTCCTATCTACACTACGCTGTGAGTAAATTCTTCAACCCATTATTATTTACGTTGTTAAATTTTTATAATATGGCTTTTAAATTTTCTGTAAAATCTCTGTAGTTGGAGATTGTATTGATTATGTGAATGTATATGTGATAATAGGGTAGTATAACATGTTGTTACTATATATTATAGATTCCCATATCATAAGTTTCATAATATTATAACGTATGTTATTTACAGAGTATATAATATAGCCATATGGCCCTTATACGTGAAATTAATATGTCAAACATAAATTGTTCTGCAAAATTCACACTGGTATATGATTATGCATGCTAAAACTAAGAGAACAAAACTTTAATGGATGGATTTGGTGTTATAACGAATTCGTGGCGTTGAATTTTATGATTTATGTTCAAAACCTTCAAGAACATCAAGAACAGTGAAAATTACATGTTTTGATTCAGTGATTATGTGTTTTAATGGGTTAAAATCACTCTATAAATGTTGGGTAATGATTATGTATGAATTCTAGCATGTGGGTATGTTAAATTGGTGAAATTAATGATCATGTAGTGTTTTTTTCGCTGAACTCTGTGTTCTTCGCGAACAGAGAATCAAAATCTGGAGTTTCGCGCAGCGGCGCCAACTCCAGAACGCCAAGACATAGTACAACAATGGCGCCGCAGCGCCACTTAGCAGAATGTCTAGAAATGAATTTTTAAAAATGTTCAAGTCTAGCAATGTGATAATAACTTAATATAAAAACATGTAAGACATATAATGAGATGTTAAAATAAATTCTTAACATGTTAATAACACATTTATGTGTAAATTGAATGATTGAACACATAGTTAGCGTATTGTTCATGAAGTGTAAATTATGTGACAATGGGTATAGTAGTTGACTAAGTATAGTCATAATTCGAGTTAGACAAAAGAATGAACATATGATGATTAATTACATTATGATTGTCTGGTATTGTGAACGTAAATGATATGTAGGATTTAAATTAAGGAACGAGTTTAATTAAAGTGTAATCTACACACGAGGTAAGTTTCCTAACCCTACTTGATATCGTTATATAAGTGATGAATTCACCTTTCTACATTGAGCAAGTCCTCATTATTATTGATCAAGTTTGTTTTGTTATATTAAAGACTATTAATCTTTCAAGCATGATGCTGTTATACAATACTTATTCTATTGTATACCTTTTAAGATTTTATTCAAGTTAAATATTCAGTTAATGTTAAACCTTGTTAGACTAGCGAACCCTTAATGATTCGACTATTCCATAGTTGATGAGCGTTCTAAATTTTAGAGCCCTTGATGAATTATCCAAACCAAACTTCTTTTGGTGCAGACTCAAATGTCAAACTGAGATGAACAACCCTATAAAGGGGATTACTTATGTGTTAGCGTTAAGATATTGTGCACAGTATGGTACTAAGGGCTGATCCCCCTAAGTACGAGAAGAAGAGTCCATAGTCTTACGACTGTTAAAGGTTTCAAGTATACCCTTGATACCTAGGACATAGTTCAAGGTCTTATGTCCCTCAGAATTCTTTTGATTCTTGTTATTCATTCTTTATTCAAAAGTTGAGTTTTATTTCAGAAGTCTTTGATTCACTCGCATGTTATTATATTGTTATTTTATTATTATACTTGTGGGCAATCGTGCTCACTCTTGCGTAATAATAACATTGCAGTTAAGAACGAAAGAACCGACGAGCCTTCTTCTAGCAACGGCAAGGGCAAAGCTATTAAGTGATGAAGACGTGTTATTAAAATTTTAAGAATGTTATTGTCAAGACTTGATGTTGTTTAAGACTTATTATTAGTTTATGTTTCCGCACAGATGTTTAATGTTAGTATGACCTGAGATTGTATTTATTATTCAGATGTTGTAACCCCATAAGGGGAGGATTTATTTCTATCTATTGCATGGTTTGCATTTATTATGGGTAGATATATATATATGATGTTTGTATAGTGAACACCAAATCATGTGGGAATGGAAGTACCCGGATTTGGGGGTGTCATAGTTCTTGCAGAGGGGTATGATTTAATCTTTATGGTTATATAATACACCTACGTATATGTCAAAGTAAAACTTTGATATATACCCGAGAAGAAAAGTTCAAGATCCAACGGATCGCTCAGAATAAATCTGAAAAAATATTTCACTTTGCTATGTCGTAGAATTAATTCTTGATTATTCATTTGAATATCGTAGAAAACCTTGAAAGCGTTGTACTCTTTCATATTCAGATTATTATTGTATAAAATGCGAGAAGACTTGTTATTTATTCCTATACATTTACTGTATCTCTTAACTTGCAGGGCAAACTTGTTGCTCACCCTTGCTATAAATAAAATATTTCAGCTAGGAACGAAGAGGCCAGCGGATCGAAGAAGAACAAAGGCAAAGGCAAAATGCTGAAGTAGTTATAATGAACTTATTATTATGTTGTATTTGTAAACCCTTTTTGTATATCTAAAGGGTATGTTTGTAATGTTAAGATTAGCAGACGTGAGACTAATGTATTAACAACATATGTTAATGTGATATGTATTACTATTTCTATATGAATGGGTAGTTAGATGGTATTATATTGTGGATCGTGAATACCAAACTCGGGGGTCAGGTAACCCAGATTTGGGGGTGTCACAAGTGTCCTCACTTGGATAATCATTGTATTTAATCACATGTTGATACACATATATAAATTTCCAGTATGTATTTGTTAACTTGAAAGCCGTCTAAGCTAATTGATTTGGCTAAACACAAACTTATAGATTATTGTTGAACAAGATAAAACCTTACTATTATCCAACCGAATTATTTTGGTTTGGAATCCCGACTAAGTATGAACACCCCGTACATAGAAAAACTTTTTGTGTGCCAAAGGCGGATAGATGAACGATAATGTAGTATTGATCAATACAGGGCATAACGGGCTGATCACCCCTTGTGCTCGTAAGTTATGACGGTTTACAGATGAAGTTTTGTTTAACCTTTTCAAAAATAGAAAACAATGTTCATAGTCTGTCGACTAATCCCCAGTTATAGTCAGTACGTAGTTTCAAAAATTTTGATATAAGATTAATATATTATTATTATTGGTTCAGTTTACTTCACAACTACTGATTCGTTGTAGAAGTGTCGTATAAAGAAATTCTTTCAGCTAATATTTGTAATTGCTATTACTTGCTGGGCACTCAAATACTCATCATTGCTTAATTTAAAATGTTTTCAGCTAAGTGTGAACAACCAAAAGGCTCGTATAAGAACAAAGGAAAAGGGAAGGTTGCAGAATAAGTTGGTGCTATTTTATGTAATAGTTTAACTTTAGTAAGATAATGATATTAATTATCTATCATGTATTGTAATGAATGTTTAAGGGTCGCGTACCTGGGAGTAAACTCTGATGCATATGTAAATTAAGTTTGGTATCTATATTATTATTATTATTATTAGTATTATTATTATTCCGCTCATAGAAATAGTATCGTGAAGCACCGAGTTCGAGTTGCAAGAACCTGAATTTGGGGACGTCACAGGTTGGTATCAGAGCTTAGGGTTAAAACCTTAGGTGGGCTAGACCTTAGGCTATAACCTTAGAACAGAGGGAAACGTTGAAAATATAAATAACACATATAGAGTTTAAAAAGGAGATGAATTGGATAAATTCATCGTCAAACAAAATAAAAGATAACTTATATAAAACTATTATTTGCTGTGTGTATATACTATATGCTAATCAGGATAATTTATGTGTGTAGATGTCTGGTGGAAAAGGCTTGTTATATGCTTATAATATGAAGAAGGATCAAATCCATACACCCGAGCTAATATCGAAGCCGATAGCTCAAATTAAGGCTCACAATGAAACCAACTCAAATGAGGTGGTTATTTTGGAAAACGTAGTACCAGATCCAAAAATGGTGCAACTAACAGATAGTGATTCGGACACTAAAGTTGAAGCTGATAAAGCATCAACGGAGGTGCAAAATCTGAAGGACCAAGTTTCTTCTCTAGAAAAGCTGTGGGAAATAAAAAAGCTGCTAAATAGTCAATTGCGAAAAGCCTTAATAGAAATAATGGAAGAACAAGATAAGCTTAAAATCTAAATTGATCAGATGGGAGCCAAAAGCAACACATCGTGTGCAGCTCCAAGCAATAAAGGGAAAGGAAAGATAGAAGATCACGACGTAGGAAAACCTGATAAGAAGAAAGGGAAAAAGATATGTTACATTTGCGGTTATGAGGGACATACCACTCTTTATTGTCCCGACTACAAATCAGGTGCATGTTTTATTTGTGGATTGGAAGGTCATCAGGCGAAAGGTTGTCCAAGAAAAAGGTGTAGTAAATAGGTAGTATAGGTTATATTGTATAGGTGCGTTTAATGTAATATATATGATAAGTATGTCTGTGTAATGTAATATTCTGAACTTTTGTATTAGTTAAGACTGTAAATCCCGACTTTTGTGCTCACAAAGGGATAACTGATGTTTAAGGCATTATGTGCTATGCTATGTAAAGTATTCGTTAAATGAATATAAATCTATGTTAAGTAATGAAACAGGTTTAATATATTAAACTTATATGATAAGGTTTAGAATGTAAGTTAAATATATGATTTTATTTAATCAGATAATGCCGCCAAGACGTCAAACTCGAAATCAAAGGGCAGAAGAATCTGTCAGCAACGCTGGGGAACAACAACCAGACCCGATGCAGAACTTCACGAACATGGTAGCTCAGACTATGCAGTAGGGAATACCAGTCGTAGGGAACCCGCCAGACAATCGCTTGGCGAATTTTAAGGATTTTAAGGTTGTAGGACTGCCAGAATTCAAAGGTACAACTGACCATGTTGAAGCTAAGACTTGGGTTAAGAAAATTGAGAAGGCATTTGTCATAGCTAGGGTAGCTGAGGGCCAAAAGACCGCTTTTACCACCTACATGATGAAAGGGGAGGCAAACTTTTGGTGGGAAGCAAATCAGGTAAGGGCAGGAGAAGGAATAGTTACTTGGGATAAGTTCAAAACTTTGTTTTTCGAAAATTATTTTTCATCTAGTATGCAGGCTAGGATGGAGGTGAAATTTCTGGAGTTAAAGCAGAAAAATATGACAGTGTCAGAATACCCCGCAAAGTTTAATGAGTTGGCTAGGTTCGCTCCGCATCAAGTTGATATAGAGGCTAGGAAGGCAAGGAGATTTGAGTTGGGATTAAAACCCTAGCTCTACAATAAGGTGGCGGTGTTGCAGATCCCTACATTTGTAGCACTCATGAAAAAGGCTATCATAGCCGAGGAAGGGAGTGATGCCATGAGCCTCTACAACAAGGAGAAGAGGAACAAGGGTAAGGTCGAAGGGGATGGGAAGGTGGAAATTAATAGTGGGAGTAGGGGTGGAAATAGCAAAAGGAAGGGGAACTATTTTGGAAATGTCCAGGTGAAACAGGAAGGTGTGAAGAAGAAGGTGGTACCGTGTAAGAATTGTGGAAAGAACCATACATGTGAGTGTCTGAAGGAAAAGTTTGTATGCTATAAGTGCGGGCAGGAGGGCCATATCTCTCCCAACTGCCCCATTCCAAGGATGAACACTAGTTGTTTTATATGCGGATCAATGGAGCACAAGGTGAAGGATTGCCCAAAAAGGAGAATGGAAGCAGGGAGTGTAACTACTGGCAAGAGCAGCGGGACTCTAGCGATTACGGGACCTACGTCATCAAGCAAGCCAACAAAATCTACTACAAGGGTCTACAACATGACCGTCCAGGATACCATAACAGCTGGCAATGGAACTCAAGGTATTATTCATATAACTTTTATTTTTATATATATACATGGTTTACATATATATAGTAAATTATTTTATAAAGAAATTTTGAAGGAGGAATTTGAGTTCTTTTAGAAATTAAATATTCGTTGAATCAGATAGACAAGCTTTATGAGTATAGTTAAAGATCAGTTCGATCATTTATGATCGAAATCTACTTGCAATGATTGTGTATGCTATGTACCCTGGTATGTATAAGTTTTAAAACGGTGATTCTGGGGACGAAATATTTATAAGGGAGGGTGAATGTAATAACCCGATATTTTCTATATAAATAAATCAGAAATTTTGCATATAATTTTTTTTATTTATTAAAATAAATATGGGGAATATGTGCCAAAATAATATGTTTAGATATATGTGATAAATAAAATATATTTATTACGTGAATAATTACAAATAATTTTATTTTAATGTTATTGATTATTATAAACTATATTTTTATAATAATTAATTTTATAGTAGAAATATTTTTATTATTTATTTTCCATGAAAATATAATTATATATTATTTAAATAATATATGAAATGATTGTTAGTATTATTATAATAACTATTTTATTGTGTGAATTTATTTATATTAGTTAAGTTAATTATTTTAACTTAATTAATAATGTTATTTATGACAGATAAATCAGATATGGAATTCAAACCCTAATTTTGAATTTGGAATAAGGAAATAGAATATTAATATAATAATATAATATTATATTTATTTCATTGCTATAAATATGTATTGTATATGTGTGGACTGATTTTTGGTTGGTCAATTATATTGCATGATGACCAAATCCTAGCATTAATTTGTTTAATCCTATTTTGAAATTCAATTATGAGTACGAGACTGTTATATAACTGTGTTATATGATTTATGTTGTATATTATATAATTTTATGATTAATTAGATAAACCCTAATTAAATATTTTGAAAAACCTAATTTCTAGAGTTAGAAAACCTAATTAGTAATTAGAAATCATAATTGCTAAATGGAAACCCTAATTGCTAATTTTAGACCTTAATGCTAATTTGTAAGCTATTAAACCTAATTTCTAATTGAATGAAATTATAAACCTTAACTAATTAGCAAAACTCTAGTTTTTCCATTTTTTTGAAACTAAATTTTTATTTTAGCCCTAATTGCAAAATGCTAGAAATTATTGTACAAAGCCTTAGGGTTAAACCCTAAGTGTTAAACCCTAAGGGTCAGACAAATGACAATTTAGCCATTAAATTTGTAAGCCAAATGAGTACTTTGCCCTTCCATTATTGAAGCTAAAATTTAGCCTTTGACCTAGTGAGAGTTGTTGGCCAACCCTAGGGAACCCATGTAACTGAAATCTTTAGCAAATCAGCCAATATATCTCACCTATACACATTTCATCTTGTTATATATTAATTTGGAGAGAGAGAAAATATCATTTGTTAGCTAATTTTTTGCAAAAACACTCAACCAATCTCTCTCAGCTCCACACCTACGAAATTTCTTGCTATATCAGTCACAAACTAAGCCCCACTAATACATATAACAAAATCAGAAGTCTTGAATCAAAATTTGATCATAGAAGGTATAAACCCTAACTTGAAATATGATCTCAGTTGCTATGTTAGATGATATGATGTTATGTTAAAACATATTATTTGTAGTCTATTTAAGTGATCTGGGTTTGTATCTTGCATATCCATAACACCTAAGTGCTCAAAATTGAAATTTTCAAAAATCTGGGAAATTTTTTTTTGTGTCTGACAACGTAATGTCAGAACTTGTAAATCTCTATATGTTATGTATTTTTGTTGTTTTAAGCTTTAATCCTGTAGTATGCTATGAGGTCTTTAAACTGGAACTTGTATCAAGGTCAGAACATGAACAGATCTCATGATATTCGTGGTCAAACCACGTTGACTGAGAGATTTCTGGGTAATCCAGATTTCCCCAGGTCGGTCTGACAACGAGTTAGGGGGCTTTGGTCTGTTGGTTGTTTATTTTTTTGGTTCTGTTGTTGTGTTTAAGTTGTAGTCTGGTTTATGAACTCTATTTTTATGCCTTAAAATCTCCTTAAAATTAAACGAGTCGATTGTAGTGACTGGTCAAAGTGGTACAGAAGTTCACGATTACGTTTTCTGGAAATTCCAGAAAACTTCAAGAACGTGTTTCTGACAACAGTTTGACCGGACCTTATCTGCTTGATTTGTTGTTGTTATGATGATGTTATGTAATAGATCTGTAGTAGTATATGTTGTCTACAACCTGAAATCGATAGATCACTAAAACATTACATGAAGAGAAAGTTGTGGAAGCCCAAAGTAGGCCTCACGAACTGTTTTTCATTTCTGGGTAACCCAGAAATGAAGAATAGCTCTGACAACCACTTTGGACGATCAGATCTCCTTTGTTATGTATTGTATGTTCATTATTGTTGTTGTATCATGTAATGTTACATTAGTTCTACAAGTTGTGATCAACAGATATCCTAGAAACATCGTATATGAAGAATTATTCATGATCAAACCTAGTACCCTTGTGACTATCTTTGAATGTCTGGGTATGCTGAAGAACACCTATAGTGACAGTTTTGTCACTATAGGTACCTTTAGCGACAGACTGTGTAATTTTAATTAATTTAATTTACAAAAATTATTTAAAAATATTAATTAATTTTTGAAAATTACAAAAATAATTTTAAAAATTATTTTAAGTTATAAAAATTAACTTTTAATAATTTGACATATTTTTCATAAATATTAATATTTATTTGGATATTATTGATATTTTATTTATTTAATAAATACATTAAATAAAATAATTAAAAAGGATTTTAATATAT
This sequence comes from Panax notoginseng, assembly GCA_016801055.1. Classification (NCBI taxonomy): domain Eukaryota; kingdom Viridiplantae; phylum Streptophyta; class Magnoliopsida; order Apiales; family Araliaceae; genus Panax; species Panax notoginseng. Next base: position 74,478,881 of record CM029021.1, read on the forward strand.
TAAAAATCATTTTAAATGATAAAAAGGTATTTAATAATATTTTAAGAATTAAAATATAAATTTTAATATTTTAAGAAAAATTTCATTAATTATTTAATATTAATGATATTATATTTATGTAACATTTATATTAAATGAATTAATTAAAAATGATTTTAATATTATAAAACTCATTTTAAATAAAAATAAATAGTTTAAAAATATATTAAGTTATAAAACATAACTTTTGATATTTAAAGGTAAATTTTATTATTAATTAGATATTAATGATAATATTTTTACTCAATAATTATATTAAATAAATAATTTAAAAATGGTTTTATTAATTTAAAAATTATTTAAAAAGGATATAAATGAATTAAAAATATTTTAAGTTATAATTAATAACTTTTAATATTTTGATAAATAGTACATTAATATTTAGATATTAATGGTAATTGTTTAAAGATGATTTCAATTGTTTTAAAAGTCATTTAAAGGTAATGTTGATACTTTAAAAATATTTTGAGTTATTATAAATAACTTTAATATTTTGGCAATGATTTCATTAAAAATTTAATATTAATTAAATATTAATGATAATAAAATTATTTAATATTTAAATCATTTAATAATGATTCCGGTGTTTAAAAAATCATGATAAATTGTAATAATTAATTAAAAATTATTATAAGTCATTTAAAATAATTTGACCACTGTTCAAGTTATATTGAATTACAGGATAGAGTCTTAGACTCGATAATTACTCGATAAAGTCGTCGGTACACCGACATATTTTAGAAATTGATCTGGACTTAGATACATGTTTGTTTGTAATCCAATGATTGTTAAACATGCGTGACAATGTGATTAGGTTATGTGCCGACTGCAATAAGCAATATTATGTGATACGATATGATATTGTAATCACTAAAATGATCTTATTACTGATATGTTGCTTTATAAAAGATTAACTAAGTTGCGTATTGTAAGCAGCAGCTCACGCAAGTATCCTACATTTGCATTTACTTTATGCAATGGACATGAGTAAGAAAGTTTCAGAATTATATTATTATTGTGCCAGATTATTAACCCTATTGTTATATATATATTATATCTGATCATTGTTTATCAACATAGTATTATATTATAATTCAAATATTTATTCTGTTCGTTAATTTCTATATATGGATATACAAGTATCCACACTTGGTTAATCATTGTATTTAATCACATGTTGATACACATATATAAATTTCCAGTATGTATTTGTTAACTTGAAAGCCGTCTAAGCTAATTGATTTGGCTAGAGACAAACTTATAGATTACTGTCGAACAAGATAAAACCTTACTATTATCCAAACGAATTGTTTTGGTTTGGAATCCCGACTAAGTATGAACACCCCGTACATGGGAACATTTTTTGTGCGCCAAAGGCGGATAGATGAACGATAATGTAGTATTGATCAGTACAGGGCATAACGGGCTGATCACCCCCCGTGCTCGTAAGTTATGACGGTTTGTAGATGAAGTTCTGTTTAACCTTTTCAAAAATAGAAAACAATGTTCATAGTCTGTCGACTAATCCCCAGTTACAGTCAGTACGTAGTTTCAAAAATTTTGATATAAGATTAATATATTATTATTATTGGTTCAGTTTACTTCACAACTACTGATTCATTGTAGAAGTATCGTACAAAGAAATTATTTAATCTTTTCATCTAATATTTATAATAGCTATTACATGTTGGGCACTCAAATGGTCATCCTTGCTTAATTTAAAATGTTTTCAGCTAAGTATGAACAACCAGAAGGCTCGTCTAAGAACAAAGGAAAAGGGAAGGTTGCAGAATAAGTTGGTACTATTTTATGTAATAGTTTAACTTTAGTAAGACAATGATATTAATTATCTATCATGTATTGTAATGAATGTTTAAAGGTCGCATACCTGGGAGTAGACTCTGATGCATATGTAAATTAAGTTTGGTATCTATATTATTGTTATTATTATTAGTATTATGCCACTCATAGAAATGGTATCGTGAAGCACCGAGTTCGGGTAGTAAGTACCTGAATTTGGGGGCGTCACAATAACAGTTAAAAGCTTCAAAATGAAGATTCGAGAAAGCAGTCAAGAACCCTAAAATCTTGTCTGACATCCAAATGTCAGGCCTCTTAAATCCGAATCTGTCAGTTGTTTGAGTTGTTTGATGTATTGTAGTTGTAGTATGTTAGGAGCTTAGTGAACAAGAAATGGAAACATGATCATATGATGTATAGATTACAAGATATTGTTGGTCAAAACCCGTTGACTGATCACATTTTCAAATTCTGGAAAATCCAGAACATCAAGAATAACGTCTGACAAGAATTTCAAAGGCATTGATCTTCACTCTGATAAGTGTTTGGACTATATAAGTGAACACTTTTGAACCCTGTCATATGGATTATAAACATATAATAATAGATCACTTATTACATTAATAGGATGGGAGATATGGTGAATCAAAAGTAGTTCCTCGAACTGGAAACCCAGTTTTCTGGGTAACCCAGAAAGTGGTAAAACCAGGCTCTGACAGCCGTTTGACCGGGTTGAATCTTTCAACTGATAAGTAGATAAGGTGTTAAGTTGTATCTAGATTATGCTATGATATGAGTACTACAATCCTAAAGCACTCTAATGCATTGAACATGTTTGGATTGAGAATTATTAGCGTTCACAATAGGTTGACCGATCACAAGTGAATTCTGGGCAACCCAAAAAATTGAAACCAAGACCTGATAAGTTCTTTAAACGCTCAGATCTTTCTATTATGATGTTTTTAAACCCTATAAGTGCTACCATTTTGAACCTTGACATATAGTCTACCAAATCATGCCCCTAGATCACTTAAATATTTAGTAGGATGCAAGTTATGTAAGCTTCAATACCGTTGATTGACCATGACTTTTCCTTTCTGGAAAACCCAGAAAGGCAAGAACAGCCTTAGGTGCTTGATTAGATCCTCAATATCTTTTGATTATGACATAGTTTGACTCCAAAATGATTATAGGCTTATACTACTACATCAAAGATATGAATTAATTACACTAACCAACCAGAAGCCTAATAGATTGAAAATTAACCTTGGTCAAAGTAGGAGGGTAAGGGTTATTATTCAGACCTCAAGAACATTAATAGCGACGGTTCTGTCACTATAAGTGACGTTTAGCGACAGTTTGGTTTAAAATTAATAAAAATAATATTATAAATAGAAATAAATACCAAATAATTATTATAAATTAATAATTAATTCCTAAAATACATTTTAAATTATGATAAATAAGTTTTAATATTTTGACATGAAATTTCATTAATATTAAATTTATTTGAATATTAATGATAATAAAATTAATTAATAATGTTATTAAATAAATTAGTAAAAATGATAATAAATCATTTTAAATGCAAACTAATGATTTAAAAATCATTATCAGTGATAATAAATTATTTAAAAATAAATTTGATGATTTAATAATTATTATGAAGAATTAATAATTATTTTAATGATTGCTAAAATCATTTTTAATTGGTAATAAATTAGATAATAATAATAATAAATTATTTTAAATAATATTAAATTATTTAAAAATGAAACTAATTATTTAAAAATCATTATCAATAATTGTAAAATTATTTGAGAATAATAATGATGATTTAAAAATCATTACGAATGATTATTAATTACCTAAAAATAATATTAATGATTTTAAAATTATTTTTATTAATAATAAATTAGTTAAAATTAATATTAATCATTGAGAACTGGTTTTAAGCTTCTAGAAAATATTATAAGTAATATTTAGAGTAATATTTAAACTTTCAAACAAAGTTTACTCGGAACATAATTTGATAACTATCCGATCAAGTTATAAAATACCAAATAGACATCGAATACAACCCAGACACTAATAATTGGATTAGATATCAACTATTATTGGTTCTAATTACTGCAATGAACATATTTAGATTGCGTAGACAGTTCGAAGTATTATAGATTAGCTGATCGTCGGACAGATAGGTTTTTCCGCACTTTTTGCAACTATATATTTCAAATGTAAGTTTTTCTGCACTTTGTGCAAACCTCATATTTCAAATGCCAGCTTCATTTAAATTATTTTATTAAATGAAAATTTTATATTTATTAGTTATGATGTGGTGATATACATTGTACATGGTTCATGTTATTCAAATGTTATGATTTCTTGTTCAAACATAACCAAGTTATATGAGTTATTATTATGGAAAAATACGTTTGATTTGATATCAAAGCATAGTTTGCGAGAAACCAATTTTGTTTGGTACCGATATATATACTGACATTATTAGAACCGGCAATTAGGGACAGTTAGTTGGCATTTATGGTTGTCCTTGGTACTGACACTATTAGTACCGGCACTATTAGTACCGGCAGTCATGGACTGTTGGTGGGAAATTATGGTTGTCCTTGGTAGTAGTAAGCTGTCACCGACATTTATAGCAATGATCGGATAATATTTAGAGGATGATATGCATACTCCTAGTTTTGTTTGGTTGAGAAGATTAACCCGGGTTGCTAAGTGTATATGACTGACAGTAACTCGAAATGGGCAGGGTTTGGCTGACAAACCTCAGTATATATGTGTGGCGCTACTCTGAACTTTATGTTCATTCAATCCAGATTTAGTGTTTGTGGAAAAACTCTGAACTTTATGTTCGTTTAATACAGATTTGGTATATGTATAACTTCGTTTATTGTTCAAAACTTGTTGAGCTTTCTGTAGCTCATCCCTGCAAATATTTTCTTCATTTGCAGATAGAAAGAATATATTCCAGCGGTTCCTGTATTTGTGGATAGAAGGGCTTAAGACATGGTTATCCATTTGAAAACTATAATGTAATATTTGACAGCATTATGAATCAATGTAACGGTCTATTAATTGTGTAAGGTAATTGTTAATTTTAGTGTTTAGTTTTTATTCTAATAAAATTAGAAAAGAGTACAGTATCTATATGAACTATATATCTGATTGATAGTGTTAACAGACATTGGGCTTCTCTGATGCACTGAGGTAGCGCTTCACTCAATTCTAAGAACCCTACCATTAATACTATGGAGATCAGATAGATAAGAATTATAGATATGGAAGAAATATCTATGAGATACTAAACATGTATATCCAAGCGATGGTACTCAATTACAATAATTGTTCTGACGAGAACTACTATTTACTATGAGTACTGTGAATCTTGGATTTATAGGAATTATTATCTTATAGAATATTTACGTGAGCACCAAATTGGTTACAGTGAATGTAGAGAATTTGGGGGCGTCATAATTTTTCTAAACTCTCTCTATTTCTTTCTCTCCTTTCTCTCTATTTTTCTCTGTTCAACTATTCCACTATTCTTAGGCTTAGGCCAACTCCTTACGTAAAAATAAAACAGACGCAATAAACCCAAAACAAAATGTATAAAACTGACGTACTATTAAATATATTCACTATGTATCAGTTATAAAAATATTTAATATATATTTTTTTTTTTTATTTTCAAACTCAAAAGCCATAAGGCTTTGTTTGGCAAAACACTTTTAAAATAAAGACTTAATATTCCTTAAGCCTAGTTTGGTAAATCTATTTAAAATTACTTTAATTTATTTTAATAAATCATTTATATTATAGTTTATTGTTCCACATTATTTACTTGGATTTCTATATCCAATCTTAATTAAATAAAAGTTAATTACAACTTATTAAATAAATTCTCCACTTAATCAATTACCATAAAATTATTGAAAGTAGTATGCACACAAGCCAATCATGTTTGATGATAAAGCATATACTTTGTAACAATCTTATTTATTTATTAATAAAAAGTATTAATTTATTAAAGGCTTGTAATTATCTATATGATGTTGTTTTATAATATGTGATAAACCCATAGTTTTAAGTAATGCTTTTAGAATAATGATGATGATCTTTCTAATGAGATCTAAATTCTTAGAAAGCTTAAAACTAAAATAGTTCCCAATCGTTGGATTACTAAATTGGGAATTAGTGAATCCGGATAGATTGGTACATACGTTGCTTGCTCATTGGATGAGGATGATTGATCTCATGATCATTTGTGTGGAGACACTAAAGCAAGTATGTAGGTACTTATTAGAGAATAAGTTCACTGAACGTGGCTCGCTAAAGAATACCTAATGGAGTTTTACTTGCTTGTCAATAGAAATTTCTGTAGTGATAGTAGTACAAGTGATCCTTGGACTTGAGATCATCAAAGTATCTTGTGTATGATGAGTTATACTTTGACTTATTCCTTCAGACCCTTAGGGTATATCAAAGGGTGCTTGGGTATAATAAGTTGTACATGGAGATAATGTATGATCAATAAAGAATCTATCACTTATAGTAAAAGAATAGAAATGTCCTATGTGATTCGATAAATGACAATCCAGTAGTCCTTGGCCAAGGCAGAATGAAATTAGAAAGGAGTTTCTAATTTGCATTATTTGGTGTTGGGCATTTAAGAGTCGAAATACATATAATTAAATAAAATAAAACTTGACATTAATTCCATGTCTTATATTTAATTGGGACAATGTATGATGGAAGGATTGAATTGTATGGTAACTACTTACTCAAAGATTCTTTTATGATTAATGTTGAAATCTATATTATCTGAAAAGTCGTTAATCGCTAGGGATGCTTATCCCTATTATAGAATAAATATTATTTATTTAAATAAATTAATAGTTTAATTTATTTATTTAAATAAGATTAGAATTGTTCTAATTGATTTATTCACAACCGGTTTAATATGGAGAACCTAAAGGGTCACACCATAAAAGGAAGAATAATTATTTAAGAAGCAAATGACATAATCGTAATAATAAGTTAAGTATATTTAATTTAATCTATGGTGGTAAAATAAATTAAATAGCTTAATATTTATTATTTAATATTTTAGAAATATTAAATATAAATTAATAAGAGGAGTCTTATTATTATTATTACTATTATTATTATTTAATTTCTAAAGGAGTTTAGAAATTAATTAATTAAAGTACTCTCATTTATTCCTAATATGATTGGGAGCCTAATTAATTAAAGAAATTTAATTAATTAAAATAAAACTCAATTATTTAATTGTTAAGGAGTGTTAACCATATCTATAAATAAGAGGAGTCTTATTTTGGGTGAGAGTTGTTGTTGACTTTTTGACAACAGACATAATTTTAATTGTTAGAGAGTACGCTCCTTTTCTATGAGAGATAGAAAAATTAGGGTTTTGCCAAACACCCATCTTCTTGAATCTTTATTCTTTCTTGGTGGATCACCTCTAGAGGCCAAACACTTAGGTGGCTAACGTTGATCAAAGGAAGGAACCCAACCCGGTGGATTCAAGTTGAACACGAAAAAAATTTGGAGGTGAATTTGTACCTGAGGAAGCTCGGATCTTAAAGGATATGATTCTCGTCCTTTATTTTTCGTTTAATTAATAATTATACATAAAGGATGATCCGGGTATATGGTTTGTAAAATTTTTAAACTCTGATTTTCCATGCTTCTGCTTATTTTGTGCAATTTGATTGCGTTCATGAATATTACAAACCGAACAGTGGCATCAGAGCCAAACCTTTATGCGAATTATTAATTATTTTAATTTGATATGTATATTGATATGTGTTTAGAACAATTTAATTGGGCAAAATTTTATTATATAAAATTTATAAAAAAAACAAATCGCGAAAACATTTTTTTTCGCTGCTGGGTCGCGTGGGTTTATAACGTGTAATCACATGAATCTTTCATATATGTTTCAGTAGGATTTAATGGTGATTCACGTGATTCCTAAAGCATATATATATATATATATATATATATATATATATATATATATATATATATATATATATATATATATATATATACATGATTAGCAAGGATCTTAAGCTCACCCTTATTGAGCTCACCCTGCCTTTTTTTTAAAAAAAACATAACTAATAAAAAATGTATAATAATTTTTGGAATTGAATTTTTTTTAAAAAAAGTGTTTTAGGTGTGATTTGGGTAAATATAACAAAACAGTGTTATACAGTCTATACAATACTATTTTGTTATATGTACCCAAATTACACCCAAAATATTTTTTTTAAAAAAATTTCAATTCTAAAAATTATTATACATTTTTTATTAGTTATGTTTTTTATATATAAAAAAAAGGGCAGAGTGAGCTCGGGGTGAGCTCAATAAGGGTGAGCTTAAGAAATGGACTGTATACATGATTACTTATGTTTATATGATTACTCTAGCATTCACGTGAATCCTGTAACTTATATGATTATTATAAGTTATATATCCTCCTAATTGATTCATGCTTAATGTGATTCACACTTGGTATAACACGTACTGAGATTCACGATTATTATATATATTTTACTCACGCGCGAATCACGGTATGATTAATATATATATTAATCACTGTTACATCATATATATATATATATATACCGTTGTTATATATATATATATATATATATATATATATATATATATATATATATATATATATAATATTGTTAATTATTTTATAATTAAAATAAAATTTTATTTCAATCTTAAAATAAAAGGTTTATTTTAATATTAAAATAAAATTGTTTATTTTCTTTTAAAAATTGGATTTCATGCTAACTAATTAGAGTTGGAATTGAATTTCATGACAACTAATTAGAGTTAAAATTGGATTCCATGTTTCCTTAAATAAAGGAGTTTATCTAGATATGAAATAAGATTTCATATTATTCAAAATAAAAGAATTTATTTGTGAATAGGAAAGAGAATCCTAATTTTCTTAAATAAAGGAGTTTATTTAAATATGGAATAAGATTTCATATTATTCAAAATAAATGAGTTTATTTGTGAATAGAAAAGAGAATCCATGTTTCCTTAAATAAAGGATTTTTTTTTACTTGGAATTGGATTCCATAATTAATTAAAATAAATGAGTTATTTTGATTAAAGATTTTGATTAAAATAAATAGTTTATTTTATTCAAAATTAGATAAATTAAAATAAAAGAAGTTTATTTTGATTTAAATTTGGATTAAAATAAAGGAGTTTATTTTGATTCAAAATTAGATTTTATGCTAACTAAATTTGCTCATTAAATGATATCATATATATATATATATATATATATATATATATATATATATATATATATATATATATATATATATATATATTGAATGTTTATTATTCATGAGATGAATTTATTTATTAATGCATACGGTGATGTGTATGATAATAAATGAGATTGATTATGGACTATTGACTAATGTGATTGGATTTTATTTTAGTTGGATGCATGAATGTATGATTTTTATTAAATGGGGTCTGCGTACCTCGTCTTCTCTAATTTTTTCTTAATGTAAATTCTATCTCCCTCCTATGTACTTCCCCTTGAATGCTGATCAAGGTTTCTATTTATTTTAAAATAGTTTTGTAATAAGAATAGTTAGAATTAATTTTAAAGAATTGAAGATCAAAGAATAAGGAGCGCTTGAAGACCCGTTTGTAATGGAGTCCGGGTTTAAATATAATAGTTATATTTAAATATTAATTCTTGCACCCCTAGGGTTTGACCTTTTGGTTCACTTTGTGGCTCTAGTGAACCAAACTAGAATAAAAGTTCATAATCAATCCAGGTAGAATATAGTATTCTATGTGTGCATGCTATATATATATATATATATATATATATATATATATATATATATATATATATATATATATATATATATATATATATATATATTATGCAAACATGCTTCGCATGTTAATTAATATGACGCGTATTTTATATATATATGTGCATGCGCGCTAAACAAGATGAGACAAATTAATAACAAACCCCTCAAATATTTTATATTAAGTCCTAAGCGTTCAAAGATATTTTAAATATCGAACGTCGCCTTCTAGCATGATAAAAAATAATAGATTATCAATTAATTATTATAAGTTTGTTGTGTCACCACAAGGCTTATCATAATTCTTTGAGATGTTAATTTTATCACATTTGATGCTTATAAAGAAAATTAAACAATATTGTTTTGTTGTGTCACCACAAGGACAATATTTTTCTTTTTTAAATATATGGAGTGCTATGTTGGACTTAACTTAAATCATTTTAGTTCGGATGTGTACACACTTGACCAGTATGATTTAAGAGGAAAAATACAAGGAGTTGCATAGTTGATGTAATTGAAAAGAGTTGTCTACCTATTTATTTATATATAATTTATTGTGTCACCACAAGGCTATATACATTTGAAATGGGATCCTTAATCTCACTAGCAAATCTTTAATTAGATTTTGCCGAACTATATAAGTGAGGGTAATATAGTTTGAAGAAAATAGTGGGAGATACCAATTTAAAACAATACCTAATTTATTTCGGTAATTAATAAAAGAATGTATGCTAAAATGTTGTTTATTACAAATTCATTTACAGAATTTTACAATGTCAAAATTACTATCACTGCGAAGCATATTAGATACTATTTAACTGAACCAAATTAAACGGATTGGTTAAGGAATTTGAGAATAGTTCTCACGGCTGAAAAGCTATCTTATGTCCTTAATACGCCTATCCCTACAACGGTTGCAGATAATGCCTCTAAGGAAGAGATTGCTACTTTTAGAAAGTAGAAAGATGATGCACAATTGGCTCAATACATCATGCTCGCATCCATGAGTAACGAGCTTCAGCGTCATCATGAAACTATGGATGCTCCTACTATACTCCTGCACGTCAAGTAGTTGATGGTGAGGAAAGTAGGACTAATAGATATCAGATATCTAAGGAGCTCTTCCGATCTAGAATGACCGATGACACTACAGTACAGACAAAAGTCCTTAACATGATCAATTTGATTGAACAATTAGGACAACGGGTTCTGTCATGGATGGATAGTTGAGCCAAGATTTGATCTTGCACTCACTCCCGGACTCCTGTCACAATTGTTGTGAATTTTTCATATGAACAAGCTAGATATCAGCTTCGCTGATTTGCTTAACATGTTGAAAAACGTTGAGAGTCACTTTCCAACCAAGAAATACCTAGTCTTACTGGTAGGGGCCAAAGGATCTTCTAAAAAGAAGAACGATTCTAATAAGGTAAATAGAAAAAGCAAAAAATAAAGGAAAATAAGAACAAAACTGATACAGATAGCAAAGGAGTTTGCTTCCACTACAATAAGCCAGAACACTGAAAAGAAACTGCGAGAAGCATCTTACAGAGCTAACCAGAAGAAGCTTAGTGAAGTTTCGGTTACAAATATAATTTTATTCATGATTTAAAATAAATTTTTCTTTAAGTCAATGTTCTACTTGTGTATTGGATAACGACTTTGGTTATCATAAATATAGATTTATGAAGGGACTAAGCAGAAGTAGAAAGCTAAACAAAGATAAGTAATCCTATGTGTGGGAAATGAAGCAAAGGTTGCCACATTAGGCATAGAAACTTATAGTTTAGCAATGCCTACGGGCAAATCTATTAAGTCAATAAGTTGTTATTGTATTTCAGTTCTTGTTAGAAACATTATTTATATTTTATTGTTGGACAATGAAATCTTTTGCATTATATTTAAAAATAATTATTGTTCTATTTATAATAATAATGTTTTGTATATAACTGAAATATTACTTAATAAATTTTGTATACTTGACTTACATAAAAAGATTATTTTGTAAATTAAACAAACTAGTATAAGAAAAGGAGATGATCATTCAAAGAGTTGAATGTGTGTATTTAATGAAATACAAGTATGAATTATTTGGAAGGTTCAAAGAATTCAAAAGTGAAACAAATTGGCAAAGTATTAGGATTCTTTGATCGGATCAAGGAAGGAATACTTGTGCAATGAGTTTCTAAATCATCTCAAATGGTTTTTTCACAATGGACACCTCCTGATACGCAATAATTGGTTGATGTATCTGAAAGGAAAAATCGTACCTTGTTGGACATGGTGCGGTCCATAATAATTTTACCGACATTCTAGTATCCTTCTAGGATAATATCCCAGAAATGACTGTATATCTGCGAAAAAGGTAACCTCAAAATCCGGCCCCAAGACTCCATAAAAGTTATGGACAGGGAGGATTTCTAATCTTAAGTATGTTAAGAAAAGGGGTTGTCCAACTTATGTGAAAAGGTTTCAAAGGATAAGCTTGGAACAAAATTTGACAAGTGTCATTTGTGGGACATCCTAAAATAAGTTTAAGGTATATGTTCTATAATCCTACTTAGCAAAAGGTATTTGTTGCGAAACACGCTACCTTCTAAGATAAAGGTGTTTATCATTAAAGAGGCTAGTGGGAGGATAATAGATCTTGAAGAGTTTAAGAACCACAAAACACTATAAGTCAAATAAGAAGAACCTACATATAGACCTACTGTACCACAACCGAATCGTAAATCTGGAATAGTATCGAAGATACCTGGGAGGCATGGATTGATCATTGATGATGATGATGAGGTACACATCATAGAAGATGATGAACCAGTTACATACGATGAGGTAAGAGTTGTAGACACTCAGAGAAATAAATTGAAGCAAATTTCTCAAAAATAGAACATTCGTTTTGATGAAATAATCAAAAGAGTTTGATTTTATCAAAAATAAGAATGAACCTAGTGTGTACAAAAGGGTCAGTGGGAGCGTCGTGACATTCCTAGCATTATATGTTGATATACTACGGATACGGAATGACATGCCAATGCTAGAATCAGTTAAGATAAAGTTGTCTAAACATTCCTCTATGAATGATTTGGGAAGAATATCTTAATTGGGGATAAAAATATATATAGATAGATTTAATAGGATTCTCGACTTAACCCAAGGAACGTATATTCATTTGATGCTAAAGTCGTTTAGCATGGAAAATTCCATGGGATGTCTCATGTTGATGAGCCCTGGAGTGTATCTCTTTTAATAGTCCCCATAGACTCATAAAAGAGAGATCGCATGAGTAACAATCATGTATGCAACGAAATATACGAGACCTGATGTTGATCAATCATATTCTGGAGAAGTTCACTATGAGTCAGTGAAAAATATCTTAAAGTACTTAACCGGCACTAAGGATGTGATCATATTCACGGTAGGTCTAAATTAAAATTAGAGGGCTTAACAGACTCAAGTTTTTCAGACAGACCAAGACGACAGAAAATCCACTTTAAGGTAAAGCGTTACCTTGAACAGTGGTGCATTGAATTGGAAAGGTTTCAAACAGCAAAGAGTTGATGGTTTAGTGATAAAGACAAAGTACATAGCTATAAATGAAGCTACAAGTTGATTGTTTGGATGAAAAATTTATTACAGAACTAGGAATGGTTCCTAAGTCTCATCTTGGATCCAAACATGTGTTGTGGCACTTTCATTTAATTGTAGGAATTATTAAAAGATGGAAAATCACTATAGAGATAGTGGACTCTCAAGAACAACACTAAATATCCATTAACTAAAGCTTATCCATCAGCAATATAATCGTCACTTAGAGAAGAAGGGTATGAGATACCATAAAGATTGGCTTTAGTGCAAGTGGGAGATTGAAAGTAGTATGCACACAAGCCAATCATGTTTGATGATAAAGCATATACTTTGTAACAATCTTATTTATTTATTAATAAAGAGTATTAATTTATTAAAGACTTTTAATTATCTACATGATGCTATTTTATAGTATGTGATAAACCTATAGTTTTAAGCAATACTTTTAGAATAATGATGATGATCATTCTAATGAGATCTAAATTCTTAGAAAGCATAAAACTAAAATAGTTCCCAATCGTTGGATTACTAAATTGGGGATTAGTGAATCTGGATAGATTGGTACATACGTTGCTTGTTCATTGGATGAGGATGATTGATCTCATGATCATTTGTGTGGAGACACTAAAGCAAGTATGTAGGTACTTATTAGAGAATAACTTCACTGAATGTGGCTCGCTAAAGAATACCTAATGGAGTTTTACTTGCATGTCAATATGAATTCATGTAGTGATAGTAGTACAAGTAATCCTTGAATTTGAGATCATCATAGTATCTTGTGTATGATGAATTATACTTTGACTTATTCCTTAAGACCCTTAGGGTATATCAAAGGGTATACTTGGGTATAATAAGTTGTACGTGGAGATAATGTATGATCAATAAAGAATCTACCACTTCTAGTAAAAAAAGAGAAATGTCCTATGTGATTCGATAAATGACAATCCAGTAGTCCTTGGCCAAAGCAGAATGAAATTAGAAAGGAGTTTCTAATTTGCATTATTTGGTGTTGTGCATTTAAGAGTCGAAATACATATAATTAAATAAAATAAGACTTGACAGTAATTCCATGTCTTATATTTAATTGTGACAATGTATGGTGGAAGGATTGAATTGTACGGTAACTATTTACTCAAATGTTCTTTTATGATTAATGTTGAAATCTATATTATCTGGAAAGTCGTTAATCGCTAGGGAGGCTTATCCCTATTGTAGAATAAATATTATTTATTTAAATAAATTTATAGTTTAATTTATTTATTTAAATAAGATTAGAATTGTTCTAATTGATTTATTCACAACCGGTTTAATATGGAGAACCTAAAGAGTCACACCATAAAAAGAAGAATAATTATTTAAGAAGCAAATGTCATAATCGTAATAATAAGTTAAGTATATTTAATTTAATCTATGGTGATAGAATAAATTAAATAGCTTAATATTTATTATTTAATATTTTAGAAATATTAAATATAAATTAATAAGATGAGTCGTATTATTATTATTACTATTATTATTATTTAATTTCTAAAGGAGTTTGCAAATTAATTAATAAAAGTACTCTTATTTATTCCTAATATGATTGGGAGCCTAATTAATTAAAGACATTTAACTAATTAAAATAAAATCTAATTTTTTAATTGTTAAGGAGGGTTGCCACATCTATAAATAAGATGAGTCTTATTATGGGTGAGAGTTGTTGTTGACTTTTTGACAACAGACGTAATTTCAATTGTTGGAGAGTACGCTCATTTTCTATGAGAGATAGAAAAACTAGGGTTTTGCCAAACACCCATCTTCTTGAATCTTTATTCTTTCTTGGTGGATCACCTCTAGAGGCCATACACTTGGGTGGCTAACGTTGATCATAGGAAGGAACCCATCCCGGTGGATTCAAGTTGAACACGAAAAGGATTTGGAGGTGAACTCGTACCTGAGGAAGCTCGGATCTTCAAGGGTATGATTCTCGTCATTTATTTTTCGTTTAATTAATAATTGTGCATAAAGGATGATCCGGGTATATGGTTTGTAAAATTTTTAAACTTTGATTTTCCATGCTTCCGCTTATTTTGTGCAATTTGATTGCGTTCATGCATATTACAAACCGAACAATTATAATATTCATTATAATTTTATTTAATAAATTAACATATAACTTTAATTATTAACTTAAATTAAAGCAACAATATAACAATTCATATAATTCTTATCAACTCTTTAATTATAACTTAAATTAGAGTATTATCACATAAATTTAATTCATCACTCTTTTATCTTTTAAATTAATTTCTATAACTCATGAATTATTTACTTACTAATAAGTAATCCAATAAATATCTACTAAACGACAACCACATCAATTAAAAAAATATATTTATTTAATCCAATAAATATTTAAAATTACAAATAAAATTCTGGATTGTTACAGGAACTCGGACTCCCTTTCTCTAGCCTCAGCCTCTAACTTCTCAACTCTACATCCTAACTCCAGAATCTGCTCCTCATACTCCCCCAACATCCGATCATCGAAAGTAGCCTCGTTGGAGTCCTCTATGGGCTCAGGCTCCTCCTTCATAGGCTCCTTCTCTGGATCAGACTCCTCGGGTAATGGCTCCATCTCCTCCTCCTCATCATCATCATCGATAGGGACCACTGTCAATATAGGCTCCGTTATCAATGGTGCCTCATATACCACGTGTATGTCACGCGGCTCCTCCTCTACTACTCGGCTAGGTCCTCCCATGTCGGTCATCCTACAACCACCAACATAAGACAAAACAAACAACAACTCCATTAGAATGTTAAATAAACATAAGTTCATTGTCTATAATGAAATTATATTCCATAACACACTAAATATCTCCCTAGGAAAACTCTACATGAGTTTCATCCCTCTCTATCTTCTAAGTTCTCCTAAGTTATAATCTAAGGACTCTCGCTCCTAAGGTTTATAACTAATACATTGATACCAACCTATGACGCCCCTAAATTCAGACTATCATATCTCAAATTTGGTTCGTCACGTGCTAATTCTAATATCATACTAAAATCATCAACAACAGAAATAATAGAATAATTTACATTGATATAATATAAATATTTGCATCCCAAGGTACCGTAACCGTCACTACAACAATCTAGTAATTAAACTTAAATATATTTTAATCATCCTTAATACATCATAATAAGTATAACAATAATAATAATACTTCTACACTTAAAGGACTAAGTTATTCTGTAGCCTTGCCCTTTCCTTTGTCCTTTCTCGATGTATTTCCTTGCTCTGCCTTAACTGTAATATTTTTAGGGAAGCAAGAATGAGCTACAAGTTTGTGTAACGACCCCAAAATTCATACAATTCAATTATCAACTTCGGTCGTTAATAACACATCTAACTTTTGATTTTTACATCATTATTCGATGTTAAACTTAATAAAATGCGGAATAATTTAAACTTTTCTATCTTCTTACTTTAATTCCCTGAATCAAAACCTTTATATCTACATATCTTTGAATCATAAATAATCCATGATTCACTTTATCAGAGTTAATTTATATTTACTTACATAAAAAACCGATATCCTTTATACATTGGACAACTCAAACTTTAACTTTACAACTCAACATAAAATATACATCATAAAACATTGAGTACATCTCATGAACCCTAATCATGGTTTAAAGAAATAAAAACTTCAGCTAAAGTATCTAAATCTTCATGCATTACACCTGGTTCATGTCTTTCAAGTAGCACATAGCGTTACCTTGAATCCTTAATATGCAAAAGTGGTTATTTGCAAGGTTGAGCTTGACAACCCATCAAAATCTAACAGTTTTCATGCATCACGTAGCACATAATAACATGTTCAACATGTGACGCCCCCAAATTCAGGTGCTTGAAACCCGAATTTAGTGCTTCACGATACCATTTCTTTGAGCGGAATAATAATAATAATGTCATAAATATCAAACTTAATTTACATATCAGAGTTGTCTAAATCCCAGGTACGCGACCTTTAAAACATTTCATTACATGATAGATAATAAATATCATCAACTTATTTAAGTCTAGTTATTACATAAGATAACACAAAGTTATTATGCTAGCTTTCCTTTCCATTTGTTCTTGCCTGAACCTTCAAGTTGATCATACATAGCTGAAAACATTTAAATTAAGCAAGAATGAGCATTTGAGTGCCCAACAAGTAATAGCGAACAATAAACATTAGCAGAAAGGATTAAATGTTTTATTTGAATGACACTTCTACAACGAAGCAATAGTTGTGAAGTAAACTGAAGCAACACTAAACAACATAACCAATCTATTTAAAAATTTGAAACTATGTACTAACTATAATTGGTGAGCAGTCGACAGACCATGAACTTTGATTTCAATTTTCGAAAAGGTTTAACAGAACTTCATCTGTAAACCATCATAACTTACAGGCACGGGGGGTGATCAGCCCGTTATGCCCTGTATTGATTAATACAACGTACTAGAACGATATTCTCGTTCATCTTATCCACCTTAGGCGCATAAAAATTTTCCCATGTTCAGGATGTTCATACTTAATCGGGAATCCAAACCAAAATAATTAGGTTGGATAATAATAAGGTTCTATCATATTCAAAGATATTTTTAAATCTGTGTCTAGCCGAGACAAATAGCTTAGACGACTTTCAATTAAGATATACATAGTGGAAATCAATAAGTATACATCAACATGTTTAATAATTATCCAAGTGAGGACACTTGTATAACTAATCTTAGAAATTTACGAATCAGAATATATATCTGGATTATACAATAATACTGCAATGATTGAATATAATTCAAGAACTGACATATCTACAAAGGTATAGATACATGAATAATAATAATAAAAATATAGTTTAAAAGCTTATATAACCGGAATATAATTCAATAACTGACTTACACAGGTTTATGCATAATTAGATATAAAGAGTAAAGGTACTTGCCTAATAAAAAGATTAGTTCGGATACTTGCACAATATAATTTGAGTATAGTTAGGAAACTTGCCTTCAACATAATTTATCCGCGTTAATAAAAGAGAGGACTTCCCTGAAAATACAACATTTTCCTCCTTGTCTGCTAAGTCTGAAGAATAGGCCAGACACATTGGAATAAATAGAGCACCACACTTGAGTCGGACTTGACTAACATTGCAATTAAAAAACTTTTAACGCCTGGGATTTTTGAGTAGCGCGGCCCACGTCGTATGTATGCCTGCAATGGCGAGCCCCGCAGTATGGGGTTAGTGGGTTCTGCAGTATTAGTGCCCCGCACCGTGTCTGTGCGTTAGGTAGCGCGGCCCGCGCTATAGAGCCAGTAGCTTGGTGACTCTCTTTTTCTTGCCTGACCTGCGAGCATACCATTATGGAGTCTTTATTCTTTGAGAACTAAATATTTGAGCTAGACTATAAACTAAAATATAAAGAATAAATTAGGAAGAAAAGGTTTAGAGCTTGGGTTGCCTCCCAGGTAGCGCTAGTTTTAACGTCGTAAGCCCGACTATATCTGGTCAACGCTATCTAATTCCTCTTCGAAAGTTGAGGAACCCTCCATCCATCAAAAATAATGTAGATTTTGGTAGGTTCCCATTCGTGATAGCCATTGAATTAAAGTCACCTAGCATGCTTTGTTTAGATAAGATCACATTCAAGAACGTCCAACATCTAGGTGTTTTCTCCATTGTGTTTGTGATCACATTTGGGCATTGAAGCTTGTCAGACACAACAATCTCTTCATCTATCTTCTCCAGCTCATCGCACCCTGGCTTCGAAGTTGTACTCACTTTTACGTCACAATGAACATTGTCGACGACATGACTACCTAGCGGGCATGGTTTTACAAATCTAACCGGATCCTTAAACTTTGGTGGAGAAGGAACTTGAGGCACTAATAACATCGACTCATTCTCGTTGGTGCTCACAGTTAGTTCTTCACTACTTGTCTCCTCTTTTTCAACATCTCGTGTCTCATCCAGTTATAGATTTGGTTCGGGCACTTCATCAATCTCAGATTCCTCGTCATAACACCAATTATTTTGAGAACAGTTGTTCAAGGCTTTGAGCATTTGATCCATCTGGTTTTGTAGATTTTGAATTTATATCTCTTGATTCTGAATTGACCACTCTTGATTAATCCTCCTCTCCTCATTTGATGCTACAAACTTGGATAATAATTCCTCCAACCTTGAATTATTTGTCTTAGTCTCGAAAGCCATGTATTGAGGACCATTGGTTTAGGTAGTGACGATTTGTTCCATCCGATTATTAAAATTTTGGGTTGACAACTCTTGGCTAATCCTCATCTCTTCTAGGTTTTCTATGCCCTTCAATATTACATCCCTCGGATTTGGCTTTTCTTCTTGTGGCAATGGAGGTGGACATAAAAATTTCGGTGTGTATGTTGGATTTGGAGCGTAGTATTGGTCTTCATAAGTATAGCTCCATGACGAATCCAGGTGATACCCCCAAACTTGATGATAATTAGCATATGTATAATCGTTGAGGTATTCACCACCGTGTTGTTTCGGCCCAAAAGTAATGGTGCATTGATGACTCGGATGATTACCAGCACAATAATTATAATTAACTGCTATCCTTCGATTACGTTGGGCTGCAACAACATCCAACCTCCTCGAAAGTGTTTCAAGCTGCTCTGATAATTCAGAAAATGTATTGAGACCATCAATCCACGCTCCTCTTGGCTGAGTCATTTTCGTATACGGCCATTGATAGTTATATTCCGCCATGGTACCTGAAAGGAATGAAAAATAGGAAGAGAATTAAATAAAAAGGAAAAAAAATGTTTAAATTAAGACTAATTTGATTGAAGCTAATATTGTCAAAATTATATTAACTAATTCCCTAGCAACGGCGCCAAAAACTTGTTGGGTAAAATCTAATTGCGCACAACACGCAAGTATACGTGGTCAATAAGTAATAAAGTGAAAGTAGAGTATCGTTCCCACGAGGAATTATTTAATAAAAATCACCAAGTACTAACTCGTAACCAACTCAATCTTATTTAAACGAATGAATTTCAATTTATAAGTAAACTAATTCTAATTACCACTAGTTAAATTAAGATTATGGAGATTTAAGATCACAACTTCACTTATTGCTTCATTTAAGTTAACACACTTCTCATCAATTATTCTCTATCATGAATTGTTAATCAAGAACACTAAAGCAGCTAAAACAACCTCTCGATACATAATACCCATACTCACTTAAATCTACAGATGATAGAATTAAGAAAGACACCCTAATTAACTAATCCACCATATCTCTATGTGAATTACAATTAAAAAGGATTTAAAGCACAAGTTCTCTATAGGATTACATATGCCGTAAAGGCATATCTCTATCCTAAACACTAATCATGAATTACATCTATGCAGAAATCACAAACACATGCCATCATGATAAGATCTAAATCAATACTTCATCTCTCAAGTTCATATAGATTATCACGGTAATTGTTAGCTAGACAATTAAGCAATTAAGTCCAAATCATAATAGACAATCCTCACAATAGAACATTACAATTGATAACGAAGCATATTAAAATAAACTACACAATAAGATCCATTGTAATCTCAAACAAAGAATTAGTTTATGATTATTGAATTAAAACTAAGAATCCACAATTGAATAATCATTAAAAGACAAAGATAGAAGAAGATAAGAAGATAGAATCTATTGTCTATAGATTTGATGCTCTCTCCTTGCTCCTACTTTGAATCTTCAATGGTCTCCAAGTTGCTTCAATCTCCCAATCTCATA
Organism: Panax notoginseng; assembly: GCA_016801055.1. Lineage (NCBI taxonomy): Eukaryota > Viridiplantae > Streptophyta > Magnoliopsida > Apiales > Araliaceae > Panax > Panax notoginseng. The sequence continues at coordinate 74,500,040 of CM029021.1, forward strand.
AAAACTAGGGTTTTGATCCTAATCTACTCTAATCTAATTTAATGGAATCTTCCAAAACTAGCCTATATATCCCCTCTTTTATGCCTCTCATCATGTATTTATAGTTCTAATGGATACCCTAGCAAGTTAGGCAACTAAGAATCCTATTCTAGCTCAAATTGGACACCAAATAACCCAAAATAGTTGTCCCCTCGCCGACCGGCGCACCCCCACGCAGTGCCTAGGCCATTTTAGACATGCCCCGTGCTACAGTATCAGACATTCTGGTGGCCTGGCGCGCCCCCAGCTGTGCGTAGTTCATTTATAGCGTGGTCCGCACTACGCTATTTTCTACTGCGACGTCCTTTGGTAAAATAGGCAAAACATTTGATCCTTTAGGAGTTATGAGGGCTGCCACCTATCAAATCGAAGATAACGACGGGATCTACAACTTTCATTCTTTGAGAATTGACAGATTCCATCCGAATCAAGGCGGAAATCGAGCTTGAAGTAGATGCTATGTAAATGGCAAGCATGACAACTTTGAGCTTTGATCTATGTTGAGAAAAAGGCCATAACTCTCGCATCCGAACTCCGATTGGGACGATTCAAGATGTTCCAGAAAGCTAAGAAGTAGATCTATAATAAAATCCAAGTTCCAAGCCAAGAACATTAATCCAACTTGGTGTTAAAAGTCTTTTAATCTTCCCTTATTGCATTCGCTTGCGTATTTTGGTCCAAAAGATGTCTGAATTGCTTTCCCTTGCTTCTTCATGCCAATGTTATGTCATAGCCTAAAAAATAACATCAAATGTATGAAAAGTAACTAAGAAACATAGGTTTAAACAACTAATTCAAGTAATACATACTGGATAAGTAGTTATAAAACCTACTTATCACCTGCAGCGTTCATGAATTTGATGAACATGGTGTTTAAATCGTTCTTAGACAAATTTGTGGTGGTGTTTATTGATGATATATTGGTGTATTTCAAGACCAAGGAGGAACATGTTGAACAGTTAAGAGTGGCGTTGGAGACGTTGAGAAAAGAGAAGTTGTATGCAAAATTTTAAAATGTGAGTTTTGGTTGGAGCGTGTACAATTTCTCGGACACGTTATTGATAAAGACCAAAATTTGGTAGATCCATCAAAGGCTGAAGCTGTAATAAACTGGGATCAGCCAAAGAAACCGTCAGAAGTAAGGAGTTTCTTAGGATTGGCAGGTTACTATAGGCGGTTTATTCAAGACTTTTCCAAGATCGCGAACCTGTTGACAAATTTAACCAGGAAGGCGGTTAAGTTTGTTTGGACGGAGAAGTGTGAGGAAAGTTTTCATGAATTAAAGAAGAGATTGAGTTCAACACTTGTGTTGTCATTACCTGATGATACAGGGAACCTTATGGTGTATAGTGACACATCGCATAAAGGACTAGGCAGTGTGCTTATGTAGAACGGCAGAGTTATTGCGTATGCATCACGTCAATTAAAAGATTATGAGAAAGGGTATCCGATTCATGACTTAGAGTTGGCTGCAGTGGTGTTTGCCCTAAAAATTTGGAGACATTATCTTTATGGAGAGAAGTGTGAGATATATACCGACCATAAAAGTCTGAAGTATATCTTTACACAAAAAGATTTGAATATGAGACAAAGAAGATGGTTGGAGTTGATCAAAGACTATGACTGCGAGATTTTCTATCATCCCGGAAAGGCGAATGTTGTTGCTGATGCTTTAAGTAGGAAGAGACGGGAAAAGTTAATGATGCTGACAGCTCAGGAGAAGTTAGTGTTGGAAATGGCTAAGATGGAGTTGAAAATTAAATATCTGACATAATCAAACGAAAAGTTATTTCAGATGAGAAACGGTTCAACGTTGGTAGATAAGGTGAAGAATGCACAACTTCAGGATGAAGACTATGAAAAGATAAAACATAAAGTATCTGAAGGTGATGAAAGTAAATTCAAAATCGATTCAGAAGGGTTACTTCAATTTGAAGGAAGAAATTGGGTTCCGCCAGTACCAGAGGTTAAAGAGGATATTTTGAGTGAAGCTCACAAACCAAATATTCAATTCACCCTAGGAGTACGAAAATGTACTAGTATCTTAGACATCATTTTTGGTGGCCGAATATCAATATGAAAAAGGATGTGGCTGAGTGTGTAGCAAAATGTTTAACGTGTCAGAAAGTTAAAGCTGAACACAAAAGGCCAAGCGGGTTATTGCAACCGTTAGAAATACCGGAATGAAAATTGGAGCATATCACAATGGATTTTATGGTACGTCTTCCTACGACTCAGCAATGTTACAACGCCATTTGGGTGATTGTCGATCGACAGACGAAGTCGGCACACTTTTTTCCAATCAAGATTAGATTTAACCTAGATCAGTTGGCAAAACTTTACGTGAAGGAAATCATTTCAAGACACGGTGTTCCGATGTCCATTGTATCAGACAGAGATCCGCGTTTCACATCAAATTTTTGGAAATGATTACAAGAATATTTGGGAACACATCTGAGAATGAGCACATCGTATCATCCTCAAACCGACAGACAGAGTGAGAGAACCATCCAAACATTAGAAGATATGTTCAGAGCATGTATTATGGATTTCAAAGGAAATTAGGATGACCATCTACCATTGGTGAAATTTGCCTATAATAATAGTTATCACGCGAGTATTAGCATGCCGCCTTACGAAGCGTTGTACGACAGGAAATGCAGAACTCCGTTATGTTGGGATGAGGTAGGTGAACATCAGCTATTGGGTCCAGAGTTGGTAGAACAAACTGTCGAAATCATCAAGGTTATTCGAGCTAGATTGATAGCTGCGCAAGATAGACAGAAAAAATATGCCAATCAACACTGACAAAATCGGGAATTCGATGTTGGTAGTTATGTTTTCTTGAAAGTATCTCCATGGAAGGGAAAAATTTGGTTTGGCAAGAAGGGGAAATTAAGGCCTTGGTTTATAGGACCTTTTGAAGTGCTTCGACGAGTTGGTGAAGTGGCATACGAGGTAGCTTTACCTCCAGAGTTGGAGCATATTCATAATATTTTCCATGTATCGGTATTGAGGCCATATAAGCCTGATTATAAGTATGCAATAAAATATGAGCCCTTATAGTTTGAGAAAGACTTAACATATGAAGAAGTCCCTGTTCAAATTATCGACAAGAAAGAGCAAGTACTAAGGAATAAAGTGATACCTTTTGTTAAGGTAATCTGGAGGAACCACGATGCTGAAGAAGCTACGTGAGAACTTAAATATATTATGATGAGGAATTATCCTCAGTTATTTGCTTAAAAATTATGGGGACAGAATCCTATTAAGGAGGGAAGAATGTGACGAATGAGTTTATCGAGTCATGATTCTGGGGACATAATCGTTTTAAGGAGGGAAGAATGTAACGATCGAGAAATTTTTGTAATATATTTAAATATTTATTGAATTAAATAAATATTTGATTACATTTATTTATTGAGAAAAATAAATAGTTGATGGAATGGTGGTGCAACAATTTAGTAACTAAATTGAGTAATGTTAATTAAATTGAATAATGATAATTTTATTATTTGAAGATTTAATTTAATGAAAATAATTAAATTAAATGAATTGTTTAATATTAAAGAAAATAATTAAATTAAATAAAGTAACGTTTAAGTTTAATTTATTAATTAAATTAGATATATAATTATTTATTAATTATAGGTATAACTATAATGAAAAATTATAATTATTATAATTATAAGCGTAAGCTAATTAAATGGGTTGCATGTGTCACAAATAAAAACTATATAATATAAATATTATTCAAATAAATTGGAATGGGAGAATTGGTGTGTGGCCAAACAAGGCCTTGTGGCCTTTGGCTTATTGTAACTGACGTGAACTTTTTAGTTCTTACCTGACGTACGTGGGAGAAGGAGTCAGTTTATATGTTACGCATGTTTTTGCCTAAGACTGGATAACAGAGAGAGAGAGAGAGATATATATATATATATATATATATATATATATATATATATATATATATATATATATATATATATATATATAGAGAGAGAGAGAGAGAGAGAGAGCTTGGTAAGGAAGAGAGAAAATACAGTGGTTTGAGATAGAGTTTTCTAAGATTAACAGGAAAAGTGAGAAGGATTGCTAAAGCTTGTGACCATCTTGCAAAAAAATCAAGCATTGAAGGTATAAAAACTTAAGTTTTTGTTCTAAATTTCTAATATAGGATTGTGTAAATTCGATATTATAATTGTTAAATTAGTTTATGTGATCAATTGGTTGTTATCTATACATGATTGTAGTAAGAGAATTCAGGGAAAATTGGTTTGAAGAGAAAGATTTCAATAACAGTGTATGCTCATATAATATGGCTTGTTTAAGTACAAAATTTTATGCTCAATATGTGATATAATCTGCAAATTGATGCTGGATTGCGTTAGTATGTTAAGAAACGAATACGACATAGTTTGAATTGTATCAATTGGTTAAGAAACAAAGTCGTGGCGATCAAATTCGCTAAAAATGTTAAAAGTGATGAAATTGGGAAATTTGGGGTTTTGATTCTTCAAAATTGAATATATGTAATGTTTATGTTGTTAGAATGATGTATTGCATGCTTAACTATGTTATTATAAAGTTTTAGATGTTTAGGTTTGTGAAATTCTGTGGTTTTGGGTTGGTTGTGAAGTCAGCCGTGTAGCAGAGATGTTGCTGCAATTTCTGTCTATGTACGGCGCAGCTGCGCCGGTACCACAGGAAGAAACGGCGTAGCTATGCCATAGGCCTTCTACGAATCTGCAGCACTGCAGTTGTGCAGGTGCCAAGGCTTGGGACAGCGCAGCTGCACCGTGCCCTGAGCCTAGGCAGAGAGTTTTGTTTAGTTACAGACCGTAGTATGTGAACCTAATCTAGTTTGGCATGCATGCTAATGATGCTAAAACATAACATAAGGCATCATAACAAGTTGAAGTATAATATAATACCAAAATATGGAGATTTTAGTTGTCACTTAAATAAGTTATATAATGAACCAAATGTGATGTTTTCAAAAGTTAAAGATAAATGATAAGGTTTATGTTAGTTTATAGTGAAATTTCAGATTCGTTAAGGATATTAACCAACATGATTAGACATTAAGATAAGGTTATGACTTAAATGGTGGGTTAAACCCATAAAGCTAATATTAATACAACTAATTGTTATTGCGATTTCAATGATATATGTAGGGTAATTAGCGAACATTATTATACTTGTGTAGCTTACATACAAGGCAAGTTTTCTAATTTTATTCTCTTTATAATGAATGCAAGTTTCTTATCCTAAACTTTTATTGAGCAAGTTTCCTAACTTCATTCTCTTTATAATAAATGCAAGTTTCTTATCCTAAATTATCATTGTACAAGTTTCTAAATTCTATGTTAAAGTTGAGCAACACTAATCTATCTTGTGTATAATTGTACAAGCCCTTGTAACCTAATTCTTTACATCGAGCAAGTTTCACTTTTCTTAATATTATTCGAAGCATATATTGTTCTAATACATCGATTCAAAGGAGATTGTTCTAACTCTTTTGAATATAGCACTTTGCATGTATATCATGTTTACTCAATTATATATTGTTGTTATTCGATCTTTGACCTTGATAACCTTGTTCAATTCCATATTGTTGTATTAAACCTTCAAGTAGTAAGCAAACTCTTGTTGATTGAACTAGTTTATAATGGATTAGTGTTCTAAAATTCTAGAACCACTGATAAGTTAGTTCCAAGCTAAACTTTCTTTAGTACGAAAATTCTAAATCCAAACTGAGACGAACAACCCTAATATAGGAGATTTTGTACGTGTAACGTTTAGATGTTTGTGCACAATACGTGGTATAAAGGGTTAATCCCTCTAAGTATGTTAAGAAGGGTCTGTATAGTATAAATGATTTTTAAGGTTGGGGTAGTAATACCTAATCACCGAGGACATTGTTCGTGGTTTTAAGACCCTCAGATATTAAAATTTGAACTTATTTTCTATTTTTGATTCGTAGAACAAGTTCATTATTGTTCAGCATTCGTTGTTCATTCTCATATTGTTATCATTACTACTCTTTATATCAGTGAGCAATTATTTGCTCACTCTTACAATTAACCCTGCAGCTAAAGTTGAAAGAGTCGATGAGCCATTTACTAGCAAAGGAAAGGGCAAGATGTCCAAGTGTTGAAGATTTATGAGAATTTATTTAAATGAATTATGTTATAAGACTTATTTTATTTTATGATGTATTTCACAAACTGATGTAATAATTTAATTTTAGAATACCTGGGATTGTTTATGAGATGATGTAACCCTTTAATGAGAAAGATTATTGTTTAAATTAATTGATGTTTTTATCCTTTATTATGGGTAGTTAGATGTAATTATTTTTTATAGTGAGCACCAAATTCTATGGGAATGAAGTACTTGGATTTGGGGGTGTCACAGGATTTACAGGAATATTCTCCCCATTCCTATTAAAAGCAGTCGTTAAAAGGTTAACGAACTCTTGCAAAGGGTTAACTGGACCTCCCTCCAGTTGATTTATGTTAGCATCTTGATTTCTTTGTCTTCTTCTTGGCGGCATTTTGCTGTTAAAAAAACACGTCATTATTACTTCTTTCTTGTTAGTTAGTTATTATTCATTATTTAAACAATAACTTCAACTCATTACACAATATGTTCCATAAAAAGGTTTGTATTGATTTTCTTGCTTGTAGTATAATACTACATCATTCGTTCATTACACAACCTTAGCTGATTACATTACTATCCCGCAATTGCTTTTTCAAAAATTGAAATTTACAAAAGACTACCCTTTGATATACAAAAGAGGGTTTTATGTCACTACTAGATACAACATATGTACATCTTTACTCTACTCTAGTTACTAACTAGTCTACATCCGCCTTATGGCATTCTCAAAATCCGCGTTGGCAAGACCGACAATAATATCTCGACTGATAGTATGCCGAGTCTATCCTGCTTCTATCGGATACCCATCTACTTGCTGCTGAAAATCCGCATGAGAACTCCTATGTATATAGGGCATCCTCCCTCTCTTCTGCTTCTTGACCTTTAGCTCCTACCTGAGCTTAAAGTTTTCTCTTTTCAGCCCGTGGACCTTGTCCATCGCCAAAACACGTTCATTGTTCTCTTCCTCCCACATATTCTCCATACTCTTCTTATCCTCCAGGATTTCCTGGACCTCCTCTTTCAATTCCCTGACCTCCTTCCCCAGCAGGATATTTCTATCTAATAAGGACATGAACAGTGTTTTCATTGCCTCCCCATGAGCCACCTCCTCTTCAGGTGGTACGGTGTTAAAAGATGCCACCTCTACCTCCTCCTCCGACCTTCCATCGAACATGGACATGAGGTCTAAGTATTCTGAGTCTTTAGACTCGATTACCACCACTTCCGGCTCTTCTACTATAGGGTTTGGTAAGTTTTGTATTTGGTTCACCGATTCCTCATTTACTACATGTATATCCCTATACATTTCGTTTTCTCCTAACATCTACAACAAAATAATTTAGTTTGATTAATACACGTCAGTAACATAATAAAAACACATATCATAATTAAATGCATTTTTTGGGTTAATTTCATCTTTCACTTTAACTTTTCTTAAGGTTATGACTTAAGGTTCTCTTCCCCCCTTAAGTTTTATAACCTAATGCTTTGATACCAACCTGTGACGCCCCCAAATCCAGGTATCTCCCAACCCGACAATTGGTGCTACACGGTGCTACAGTTCACACATTCATTCAATTGAAATACCTCAAAAGAGTTAAAATGTCTTATATATATTCCAAAATAATATTACTATTCCCAGGTTCTTTATAACCATTACATGTTTGCTTGTCATAATATCAAATAATTATAATATTACAACTATACTATTACAAAGGAAATCTACTAATTCTCCTTAGCCTTCCCTTTATCTTTACTAGATGCTTCGGTCCGTTCGGTCTTAGCTGCATTTATATGGTTCAAGCAAGAATGAACATAACTAGCTCAGCAGGTATGACAATTTCATTTAACAATATGCTTGAAACATACAAATCATATATCTTCAATAACTAAACAATAGTTATGAAGTACTATCGATAATTCGAAATAGCACTTCTCGTTTCTTTAAAACGTTTCACAATGAACAATATTCATTAAACATCAATATCGGTCCAAGACCTTGAACATTTCATTTTTTCTTTGAAAAGGACAATCCGACACCAAGTCTGTAAGTCCGGCATATCTTACGAGCACGTCTAGGTTATCAGCCTATAGTAATCTATATTGTACAACACTACTTTCTTTAAACGTATGTACGTTTAAGGTTTGACAACCTCACGTGCCTGTCGTTTGATGACAAAACATTTTTTTAGAATACTTAGTCTTCTTTTAAAAACCATACCAACACAGTTTGGCAAAACATTGACAACGGTTCGATAGATTACAAGAAATCCAAAAAACATCTTAAGTCTAGCCGAAGGTATTGGCTTCGACTTCATCATACATTAATTGATGCGTAAGGTACATGAATTACAAAGCTTGTCCAAAGAATTCAGACAAGGGTCAGAATACTTGCCTTTGGCATCTTCTACAGTCAATACAAATTCTCTTTGATTCTTTAAGGTCTCTTCAATACATAATCATGTAACATACCACGTTAGGTCATATATAATCAAGTAAGTTTACTACTATATCTTACCCTTCTTCTCAATCTAATTATGCCTTAGATTGTTTAACATTGTTTCTTATGTTTACGTAATCATTCATCAACCTTTAGTTGAGTTCTAATCATCTTTAAGGATGTCATTTCAAGTTAATCAAAGATATAGTTCATAGTTAATTAGCTTCCTTCCTTCTTTATACACTTAGTCATTCTTCTCTGCCTCTTCATTAGTGCTGGCACTGCGGCGCCAGCTTCCTATACACATCTCGCGTTGCGGCGCGATTCATCAATGCCTATGGTCCGGACTCGGCGCGAGTACCCTTTGTTAATTATCGCGCTGCAGCGCCACTCTTCAGTGGCTGATGGTCAAGTCTGGCGCTGCGGCCCCATCCTTTAAGCCTTGGGCCGTGCCGCGGCGCCGGCCCTGTGCCACATACAACTTTGACATATAATTTCTTATGTGAGATTCCCGGGCTCATAACTTCTTCGTTATAAGTTCGAATTGGCTTGTTCAAAAGCCGTTAACACGGAATTCACCTTTTAATTCATTTTTAACTAAAACGATAAACATTCGTGAACGTTCAAAGCTCGTTTCTTCGTTCTAAGTCGGAATTTGGCCATTTTCTAGTCTGCAACTCTAGAATTCCAATTCATACTATCTCCATAGAAAACCAACGTTTCTGAGTTAAATGTTAAAATTTGACTTCTATTATGAGAATTTCACGATTTCGACGATTAACGTCTAATCTCGTAAATTTCGCCATAACTTCGTTACTTAAGATTTTTACACACATTCCAAATGGATTCATTCCATCATACTAACATCCTAACCAAACATATTTCAATAACTTATACACATGAAAGTTCTTACATGTTCTTCATGAGTTCATAACTTTATATAAGTGTGAATACTTATTCATGACTTATTAAAGCTTACGTCCTTTGATTAGTCATTCTCATCACTTCTTAGCATAAAAGTTCTACTACTACTCACATCTCTAACAATTAAAGAGAAGGAGAATCATGGTTTAAGATCATTACCTTTGATGATCTCTTGGTTAATCTTTGTTCTTCCTTCTTGCTTCTTGAACTAACAAAGTCTAGCTTTTCTAACTTTTTCTCTCTAACAAATAAGCACTTAAGTTGTTGGTGAAAATCTAATAAATAAATAATGAAATCAAGCTCTCATATTTATAGGAAAAGCTAAATGAGGGCTTAATGGAAATTTAGGCCATCCACCTCCGTACTCCACCTCCTTACTATTCATCTCTTGGTCACCAAGTAAAACCACTTTACTTGGTCACCAAGATGGTGCCATGTGATCATGGGGTCCACATGGGTTACCCCATTGGTCATTCTTACCCATTGGATCGATCCACGGATCCGGTTCTTAATTTGGGCTTTAGGTTTACTTAACTTAACTTATTCTTTGGACTTGCATTTAACAAACATTTGGGCGTTAACAATACTTACCATTGGACTCTAACCATTCCTCCACTTGGGCTTGTATAATTCCTACCGAATCCTACAAGTCCAATACATTTGGCTTAAAGCCTTATAACGTATTATACACGTATTCTTCTCGTACACTCACTCGTATACTCATTCATAATATATGACATACCATTATTCATACATACTCGTATGACACTTCATATCATACGTATATTCATTACCTCGTACAATACTTATCACACGATCATCATTTATTCATTAATGCTTTACTTTCACTAATGTTCTCAAATTTAGTACGCAGGCGAAAAACTGCGTTTGCCATACTTGAATTATTATTACATAATCCATCATCCCTTATTACTATATTGTTACGTATTTCTCGGAAGTTCAAAAATAATTCCCGAGTAGAAAATCGTGAATAGTATTTTTCAGAAAATTTCTCAGAAAGCTTTTATTTTCATCTTGGAAATTCCTTCACGTAGCCAAAATACTACGACATTTCAATAATTTTAGGTTATAGAACAACCCTCATCTTACTAACACGTAATAATAACATATATTCTAATTTTATTCATTATTTAATTAAATAAAATTATTTTACAATAAATCCGAATTTCTCGGTCGTTACATCCACCCTCCACCTCCATCCAAGGCTCTCAGACCTGGACCGGTTATTGAAGCGAAAAATGTATTGGGTGGATGTCACTAGTTTAACCAGTGATCGAACCTTTATTGACCCAATGACGTCATTAATATATAAAAAAATTATATTATTAGTAATTAATACAATTTTTAAAAATCTCATTTTTTATGAACTGAAACATAATAAAGTTGAGTTACAATATTACTAAAAGTGGTTAATTTTAATATTAAAAAAAATTTGTACAAAAAAAGAGTCACTGGGTCAATAACCGGTTGAACCACCGGTCCGACCGATGGGTAAACCGGGTTTTGGCCAAAACTGACTTTTTTGTTCAAATCAGACCAGAGTGTCAACCGTTTATAGTTTTTACCAATCAAACCGGCGGTTTAGTTCATGTTTGTTTTTAAAACCTTGCATCTACCCTCCATGTAGACACCCGAAATTTCGCTTTCCTTTTACTAACACTGCAAGAGGGTAAAAATATAATTTCACCCCAAAGACAACCCCACGAAAAGGCAAACACATTACTTCGTCCTAGAGACAACCCCGCGGAAGGGAAAAAGTGTAAATTCGCCCCAACCACGACACAATTCGAGCTAGCATCACAAAGCTAAGGATAAGTACATAAGAAGTCACCACAACAATCCCGAGATGCAAACTACCCAAGACGAGTCATTTGACTACCCTCGTATACCGGGAAATACCTATTGGTTTGTTGCTTCATCTTCTCGGGCCCATAATTGGTCAGAATCGACGTTATGGCATAGCACTCGAAAGAAGCTTTCCGGAATAATTAGGCACATCTCCAAACTTTTCCCATATTGAAAGACACGGGCGACCGAAGGAACAGACTTCAAGACTACATAACCCATAAGGCTCAGTCGCAGGTGCAACTACATATCAGAGCATCAACAGCTCATTTGCAAGAGAGAGCTCATTTTTACAGAGAGAAACAACAACTTAAAACAGTGAAGGAGCTCGGATTTAGCAATAAAAAATATAAGATTCAAGTTAGATCTAGGACTATATAGTTAGATCTTATTATATATATATATATATATATATATATATATATAGTGATATAGCATATATTCAAGTTAAAGGAATCTTGTTTCTTCATTCCCCAAGGTAAAAAATCGAATATTTTGTACATTTCATTGTAAAACTATTAGATCTTGTTAAATATAGTGCATATATATAGCTAAATTTGCAATCTTTATACATATATTGGTTGTTTATTTATAGATCTATCTATTTTAATAAATATTTTGCATATTTATAGTTAAAGATCGAATCTTTTTGCTAGATCTAGCCCTCAACCGGTTTCATGGCTTTAAAGCTTGAACCTTTATGCTAGATTAGCTTGAATCTAGGTTAAATCTAGTCATTTTCAATGTTTTAAATGTGAAGACCCCAAACTCGGGTACTTGAAACCCGAACTCGGTTCTTCACGATACCATTTCTATGAACGGAATAATACTAATAATAATAACAATAATATAAATATCAACTTAACTTACATTTATCAGAGTCTAATCCCAAGTACGTAACCTTTACTATATTCTTTACATGATATATAATGCATATCATTATCTTAAATATATTCTAACTATTACAAAAGACACCATTTAAATATGTTCTGTTTGCTTTCCTTTTCACTTGTTCTTGTCTGAACCTTTGAGTTGTTCATGCCTAGCTGAAAACATTTAATTTAAAGCAAGGGTGAGCATTTGAGTGCCCAGCAAGTAATAGCAACAATAATAGTTAGCTGAACGAATTAAATATTTTCTTTGAACGATACTTCTACAACGAATCAACAGTTGTAAAGTAAACTGAACCGATAATAAACAACATATCATTTCGATTTCAAAATTTTGAAACTACGTACTGACTATAAATGAGGATCAATTGACAAACTATGAACACTATTTTCTATTTTCAAAAAGGTTAACAGAACTTCATCTGTAAACCGTCATTACTTACGGGCACGGGGGGTGATCAGTCCGTTATGCCCTGTTTTGATCAATACTACATTAAAGGACGATATTTTCGTCCAGGATTCCCGCCTTAGGCGCATAAAAGTTTCCCATATTTGGGATGTTCATACCAGTCTTGAATCCAAACCAAAACAATTTAGTTGGATAAAGTTTTATCTTGTTCAACAACAACTTTAAATATATGTCTAGCTAGATCAAATAGCTTAGACGACTTTTAATTCAACTTATACATACTGAACACCGATAAGTATGTATCAACATATGATAAAATATAATGATTATCCAAGTGGGGACACTTGTATAACCATGTTTTAGAAATTTACGATCAGAATATATAATTTGATCAATAATAACAGAATAAAGGAACTTGTACAACAATTATAGTTTAATAACTTACTTATACAGAATCATTGCATAAGTATATACAAAGGTTGAAATATTTGAACAATTGAAATGAACAATTCAAATATTATCTTACGCATGTCCGTTGCATAAAGTAAATACAAAGAGTTAGATACTTGCCTTGTCTGCTGCTTACACAACTTAGATTTATCTTTTCTATCAAGCCCTATCATTAAATAGATCATTTGTCTGATTAGAATAACATAACATATCATATCATACTGCTTATTGCAGTCAGCACATTCCCTAATCACATTGGCACATAGGTTTAACAACCATTGAATCACAAATAATCACTTATCTGATCACATTATCTAAGTCCAGATCAATTTCTGAAACATGTCGGTGTACCGACAACTTTATCGGGTAATTATCGAGTCTAAGACTCTGTACTGTAACTCAATATACGTACGTATTAGTCATATTATTTTTAAATGACTTAATATAATTTTAAAATATTTATTATAATTTATCATGAATTTTCAAACACCGGAATCATTATTAAATAATTTATATATTAAACAATTCTATTATCATTAACATTTAATTAGTATTAAACTATTAATGAAATCATTTCTAAAATGTTAAAGTTATTTATAATAACTCAAAATACTTTTAAAGTATTATTATTACCTTTAAATAATTTTTAAAACATTTAAAATCATTCTTAAATAATTACCATTAATATTAAGGTATTAATGTTCTATTTATCAAAATATTAAAAATCATTATTCATAACTTAAAATATTTTTAATTCATTTATATCCTTTTACATGATTTTTAAATTAATAAAACCATTTTTAAACTATTTATTTAATATAATTATTAAATAAATATACTATTTTTAAAAATAAGTTAATAATTATTAATATTAATCATTAATGAAATTATCCTTTAATGTGACAACCCCAAAATAGGTCCATTCCACCCAACCCATTCTGAGTCGTCAAATACATGGTACAGAAAACAACTACAACTTTATTACAACAATTATCGTGTAAAATACAACAACACATATGCTGTGAGTTTGGATACAAATATATACCAAATGTGACATTGGACACCATCATGTATCAGCACCTCACAAAGGTACCTTACATAAAGGAACAGTCAAAAACTGTTTTAGAAACTAGAATCTTTGGAAAGTGCTCAAGGAAATCTTCGTACATGGGAGGCCACGCGTCTAGGTTATGATAGATATCATATGGCCACAGAATTATCCTTGGTTGACCCAATAGACCCCAAAGAAAAACGAGAAGATTACTATCATATTCTTCCCAATGGTGAGTCTTCTCTTGACTTATCATTATCTCCACTGTCTCTAATTGAGAATTATACTTCAAACAAACACCAAGATTATATAGGTAGTGCCCATAGATATACTCAGCAAGTGGATGAGCACAACCCTGTCTTATGATGACACGAGGTTGTATGTCATTAGACATCTTGTATGATAGTGACAAAACACCCTTCCAACGTTGGGTTCGCCTCACCCTATTTTCTTCACCAAATATAACTACTAAATGATGACCACCGTTCTATTCCCTTGTTACCCTCGCTCGACCCAGCTATACTCTTATTACCTGAAAGGAATTGTGAAGCAAAAGGGTGAGCACAACTAGCTCAGTAAAGAATATCATGACTAAAGATAAATAAATTATCAATAGTCTTCATCAATAATAAATCAGAAATTTAGAACATATGGTAGATGATAAAAAATTTCAACCATAGTCGCAGCGGAACGAGCAATCTATTAGAAGAGTCAAATAGACTATAAAGTCTATTATCTTCTCCATGTTAAAAATCCACCAACAATGTTTTATCCATGTAACATCACTCAACAGTTCCTTTCCACAATCATATGAATAACTCATAATCATAATTGTGACTATAAATTTTTCTTCGCACCCAGGACGAAGAATATTTTCATCACCTGTCTTTACCTGAAACATCAAAGATCATGGTTATACCAAATCACAATTCCTGTTTATAATCATACTAACAAATCCATCTTTGCACTACGGGCCAAAGGTATTCATCAACAAACCATCTTTGCACTACGGGCCAAAGATATTCATCAACAAACCATCTTTGCACTACGGGCCAAAGATACTCAACAACAGTTCATCTTTGCACTACAGGCCAAAGATATTCATCAACAGGCCATCTTTGCACTACATGCCAAAGATATTCATCAACAATTCATATTTGCACTACAGGCCAAATATATTCATATCTCAAAGAAATATATAATCATTTCAGAATTTATATAAACAATAATTATAACCATGTTGATCAATTCACCTTTGCACTTAAGCTTAAGATATTCAATTATAAATTCAATGGTCATGATCATACCAGTCACAATTCAACTTTGCACTACAGGCCAAAGAGAACCCTAGTCATGATCATACCAATAATCTACCCATCTTTACACTCCAGTGAAAGAGAATTTCAACATCAGGGTTATAAAAATGTTATATATGATGATAAAAATAATATGATCAACATATAGTTTTAAATCTCAAGAGTAATATTCGTAACTCATGAATAGTAACCCCGACACAAAAGATAGAAATTCTACAATAAAATTCATACCAATATTTCGGTATAATGATATTGAAAGAATAACATTACTTAAATTTATAAACAATTTATTTTAATTGTTTACACTTTACTAATTAATGCATTTAATCATCATAAAATGCCAACTCTTACAATTTCATCATCAATAACCAAAATCCTCATCAAAAATCTGCATATACCTCATATAGGATTCTCAAGCCATAAAATCCTATTTTTCAATTTTCTTTCTTCACAAAACATATTTAATTCATTTACTCATAACTAGACCATTTTCATGAAAAATACCAAATCAGTTCCAAAAATATTTCTTTTCTGGAATTTAGCATAATATAGTCCCATAGTGAACATATATTTTTCTCAGAATTTTTAAAAGTCATTTACTATTTTTCATATGGCCAAAACAGCCGAATATTTAGACATTTATCAAAAATTATACTTTTGTCCAAAAATTTTGAAATTTACAGAGTATACTTCTATCATATACATGTACTCCCAATAAAAATTTCATCAATTTTGGAGTTAACCACAAGGAATTATAAGCTGTTACTTCTAAAATAGTCTTTTCTCATAAAATTCATAACTCTCAATCTATACATCCAAAAATCACCATTTTTGGACACAATCAAGAAAATTCATCAAAATATCATTTCAAATTTTTCTAGAATTTTTGAAGATCAGAAAAATTACGAAACTGAAAATCATAACAACCCTTAAAATCCCTTAATATCCCTTACAATCCCTTACCTCAAAAGAGCAGTACTTCTGATCGGTATAAGGCTGAAGGAAACTTGCACTGATGAATAGAAACTCACAGAGTATCTAAATACTCACAAAATATGCTTCATAATATAGAGAGAGAAAGAGAGAAAGCTTATGTTTTTGGTGTGATTTTCAATTCTAACTTAGCCCTCTATTTATAGGAAAATTTTGGTAGGTTTGACCTGCAACCTGATGGCTTTACCTGCTACTATTCCCACCCACCACATTTGAAATATAATTCAGCACATTTCTTCACCAACCACAAGTGGGGCCCACCAATTCTAGAATTTTCCACCAAAAATGATTTATAACCTGATTTCTGAATCAGCCACCTCTTAAAATTCATAACAAATCATACGTTCATTTTTAACGGTTCAAAATTTGTGGCCATATACTCAACTTATATATGTATAACATATCCAAAAATTACCATGATCCAACGGTCGGATTAAAAATTATAACCCCCGCAAAATATCTCAAAAACCCTGATTTTTAATACCTCCATTCCGACAAAAATACGGATAAAAATCTCAACATTAACTCCTTCATTTTTTAACCACAAAAATATATCCCTCATTTATATCCACATAAAATAAATATTTTCTTATCATATGAATCAATAATTAATTATTCACAAATAATATTACAGAATCACATTTATGACAACCAGGCCGTTCCCAGGAAAGAGGGGGCTTTCCAATAAGGATTTCTCCTTACTGGCGCGTAATTAGATGACCAAACCTCTCCTTAGACAGAACTTTCTAGACATTGTCAATAATGTTATCTAATAATATTATTCAAATAATATGAATTATTGATCTGATAATGGAAAATACTGTGCAGCAACAATTATTGAAACAACAATAATATAAAATATCAATACAACAATTATTGAATCAATAAAATAAAATATTGAACAGTAATTACTGTAACAATTATTGAGTAGTGCCTTCTTACGTAAGAATCAATAATTTCAAAAATACTATGCAATACCGTGTGCTACTGTGCAATAACGCGTATTACTGTATTTTAACCACCGGGTATTCCAACAGTGTTAACGGTAACAACTACGCCGTTATTTATAAAAACTCAAATTTGTCATTTTCTTCACCCGACAGTTATTCGTTATGGGGCCCACAAATAGCTGCGCCGTCGTACGAATATTCCCCGACAGAAAGAATATTCCACGGCCAAATGAATATTCCCCGACAACAATGATTATTTTATAACCACTTGCTTATTTTGAAAAAAAAATTATATTTCACTCATAACTTTAAACTTTTATCAATTTAACCATTTACTGAATAGTAATTATAAGAAAAATTGAATACTTTTATTTCATAAAATTCGGGGTCTTACATTTAAATATTAAAAGTTATATTTTATAACTTAAAATATTTTTAAACACTTTATTTTCATTTAAAATAATTTTTATAATATTAAAATCATTTTTAAACTAAATTATCAAATAACTTTAATATCATTAATAATAATTAATTAATGAAATTCATCTTTAAATATTAAAAGTTATATTTTATAACTTAAAATATTTTTAAATACCTTATTATTATTTAAAATAATTTTTAATATAATAAAATTATTTTTAATTAATTTATTTAATTCATTTAGTAAACAAATTAATTACCATTAATATCAATTTATTAATAAAATTTATCACAATATATTAAAAGTCATTAAAAATAACTTAAATTATTTTCTTATATCATAATATAATTTTTAATAATTTTTCAAATATTAAAATCTTTTTTAAATAATTTATTAAATATTATAATTAAATAAATTAAATACTTTTAATATTTCAAAAATATTTAATATTTATGAAATATATTTAAAATAATTAAAAACTAATTTTTAGAATTTAAAATAATTTTTAATAATTTATTTTGTATTTTTTAGAATTTATTTTCTATTTTTAAAGCATTTTTCGGAATTTAAAAAATTAAATTAATTAAATCCGTCGCTAAAGGCTTTAGCGACGATTTCTGTCGCAATAGGTGTTCTTGAGGGCCAAGAACACTGACAGTCAGTGTTCATGGTGCCTACTTTGACCATGGATTACTTCTAATCTATGAGGTGTCTGGGCTTGATCTTGGTCAGATATTGTAGTACACGAGCAAGGCTACACGATGCAATAACCAACATGGCCAAACATCATAACATAAATGAGATCCAAGCCCCGGGAAAACCTGTCAGACACTGTTCTTCAATTTCTGGGTTTTCCAGAATTGAAGAATAGTTTATGCTAACACTTTTAGGCTTCCACAAATTTCTATCCGTATGATGTTTTTGTGATTTAAAAGTTCTGGATTATAGAAAACATGTACGACAACCGATCCATTACACAAATACCCTTTAACATCATAAAAATCATAAGATCCGGTCCGGTCAAACCATGTCAGAAGACATTGTCATCAGTTTTCTGGGTTGCCCAAAAAATCGATCCCATGATCTTCTGCTTGGTTTGACCAATCCACTACATTTTTTCTGGTTATCATTTAAGTGGTTTATGGCCATAAATATGTAGTCCACATAACATATTATGATTTCATCACAACAACAACAACAAAACAACAAACAGAAATAAGATCAAGGCTCGTCAATATATTGTCAGACGCTGTTCATACGTTCTGGGTTACCCAGAATTCTACCCGGTCATGGTCGGTCAACGACATTTGACCATCAATAGGTTGCAATATATGCATGATCTGGTCATGATACCAGTTCCAGAACACAGATCTCACAGCATACAACAATATAAAACACTTAAACAACAAAAAAACTTAACATCCTGAGATCTACATGGTCTGACATTCGTTGTCAGACCACTAAAACAATTTTTTTCCAGATTTTTCAAAACACTAATTTCGTGTATTTAAATGTTATGGATCACCTATGTACCAACCCAGATCATGGATTAACACAACATATGACATGTTTAAACATAAAAATAACAAATCTATCATAGCATACAAGATCAAAATTTTGACTTTGGATATTATACCTTTATGCCTCAATTCTTGATTCTAGCCTCATGATCTGTTAAGGGAAATCGTGGGGCTTGTTTTGTGACTGATTTTACTATATAAGTTTGTGGGTTTTAAGAGAGAGAGCCTTGGTTGATAATAATTTGAGCAAATGGGCCATAATACATACTTTTCCCTCTCTTGGACTATAAATATATGTCTTAGATGCATGTATTGGCTGAGGTTATGTGTCTTGTTGCTGAGATTTGTCAATATAGAGCACATGGGGTTGTTGAATTTGGTCACCAACTTCCCCTATTTTCAAAACCTACAAATATAGCTCTAATAATACAAAAGGGGCATTTTTGTCATTTGATAAATCATTTAAATGGCAAAATTGTAATCTTGGCAAATCCTTAGGGTTTAGGGTTTGGGTTAGGATTTGGACCATTTTAGTGTTTAAAAATAATTTCTTAGAATTTCTAATTTAGGGTTTGTAAAAATAAAATAAAATAATAAATTTTAGTTTCTAAAATACAAAATTAAGGTTTTTTAATTAATTAGGTTTTTAATTACTTAACACCTTACTAATTAGGTTTAAGATATACAAATTAGCATTAAGCTTTCCAAATCAACAATTAGGGTTTACAATTTAAATAAATTAGGGTTTATAAAATAAATATTAGGGTTTCTATAAATTAATATTTCTAAATATTAATTAGGGTATACCTAATTAATCAAAAAGTCATATAATACATAACATGCATGCACCATATAACACAGTTATATAACAGGGTCGAACTCATCCTGAGTTTTAAATTAGGGTTTTCATTTATCAATAAGTTAATTATTGATTTAAGATTTCTAATTTACAAAATTAGGGTTTTAATTTACAATTAATATCTCCTATAATTAGGATTTTCCTAATAGCATCCAATATTTATAATACACATCATACACCACATAACATATTTTCGTAACAGATTTTAAAGTCTCATGTGACTTCGAAATTAGTGTTTGTTAGTAAAAATTAGGGTTTTATCATAATACCCCATAATTGACCAATCATTATCAGTTTACAAATATACAGTACATAATTATAGCACTGAAAAATTAAAATATAATATTATTATATTATTTTTCTTATCCATTGATAAAAATCTAAAATTAGGGTTTGGATTCCATATCTGATTTATTCTTAATATATAACATTATTAATTAAGTTAAAATAATTAACTTAATTAATCTTGCATAAATTCATATAATAAAATAAATAATTATTATAATAATTCTAAAAATCATTTCATATATTATTTAAATAATTATATTTTCATTGAAAATAATTAATAAAAATATTTCTACTATAAAACTAATTATTATAAGAATATGCTTTATAATAATCAATAATTCTAAAATAAAATTATTTGCAAACATTTATGTAATAAATATATTTTTATTTATTACATAATTACATATACACATTATCTTGTATAAATCCTTATCCTTGAAATAAAAAAAAAATTTATACGCAAAATTTATGATTTAATTTTTATAGAAAATATTGTGTTGTTACATTAAATCATTTTGAACACTCCATAAAACCCTAGATCCATATCTAGTGGGGAGGAGGTCCTAACTAATCTCACTAGGGATTCTGATCAATGAATCACATGATAGCGGTTTAGGATACATTTTTTATATACTTTTGTTTAAATCCAGATTGTGTCATTATACGGATCTTTGGATACCCTAGATCTATGGATTCATATGATCTCGTCATACATAAGTCCCTCGAGTGATGGTTTTGATATTGTGATCTAAATGTAGGGTTATGGGAGCCCCTGTTAGATCTTTCCAAGTTATGTTTAAGCATATTGATGTGAGCCTAGGAATCCAGGGTCGAGATCCACTGATTGGATCTTGACTAGATTTCCATGATGGACCTTTTTTGTAAAAATATAATATTAAGCAATGAAAATCATTGTACATGTAATTTCGGGCCTTAAAACAACTTCAAGGGCTTCGTCCAAATAGACCAAATTTAAGGCCTCGTGATAGTGAAAATTGCGATTGTAGGTGCTTGGGTCTATCGAGATGGCTTTCATGCCCACGGGTGGCTCGACCCTTTTCAACTTTTCAACGCTTTATTACATTTACACCCAAAACGATTTTCAAAACAAAACAATGAAGATCTTGAAAAATAAATCGCTCGGGGATAGGCAAACATAAGGCTAAAACCAAGCGATAATATAAGGCAAGAACACCAAGTTCTCCAAATCATCTCCAAAAAGGTTTTTCATCATAATCAAATTAAAATCAAACAATGCTGATCATAAGCTAAAAAAAGGCTTAGAACAACTTTCAAAATCAAGGCACTTAACACAATTCCAAAAAATCAAAGGCTTTCTCAAAATCACACACACACACACACACACTTCATGCTTAGGAAATAACAAGATGCAGTAATCGTGTTTCACGGAAGTCGGGGGTGCCTAACACCTTTCCCTCGCTTAAGCAAGCTCCCAAACTCTATGAATCTCGGGTTCCAGACCAATTTTATGGAGTCGCATATTGGGCCATATTGTGAAAACCTCAAAAATTCGAATAAGTTGGTACATCCATTTAACCTTATACCAACTGGTGACTCTGTCTAATTCGGCTCAATCATCAAAATCAAACCTTTTTTTCAAGTTCGCCGGCATTTATTGCGGTCTTTTCCTAAAAACCTCAACCCTTAAATAAGCATTAAAAATAGAAGTCTTAAAAAAGGTAAAAATTCCAATACGACAATCTTTAGGAAAATCTAATCTCATCAGCATTAACAGGTGGCGACTCTTCTGGGGATATAGAGGGCTTAAGCATGTTCAAATCTTGTTGTTTCCTTTCTTATTTGCATACCGTGTGAATGGTTTATATGTGTGTGAATGCCTTTAATTTTCAAATGTTTTATATTAATGCCTCGGACAATGTCATCATATGTATGCGGTAAGGTGCGATGAATGTATGTTGTGTGATTCCTCCACCAAGAGGCAAACCCATTGGTTGTTGATTACTTGACTCAAGTGGGCGTTCCTCTATGAGGCTCAGGAAAGGCACCACCTAGATCTGCTCTAATTGAAAGATCGGATCCATTCCCATCAAGTAGATTACGAAGATCTGGGGACCTTCATGCCAAAAAGCCCATGAGAATAACCCTAGGGTAAGTTAGTTTCAGATAATCCCAACGTACATGAAGTCTCTTCATGCCCTGCTACTCTTCTGTATGTGCAAATGCCATCCATCTTAACTGTCATCTTATATCTTCCTATCCTATCATCAAAATAACTAACCCCTATTTTGTAGGAAAACATTAAAAACCTCAAACCTAATGTATAGCATGTCATGCATCCATACCTACCACGAATATTAAGATTAAATTATATACCCTTTATGTGTAGATTGGTCCTAAAACATGATTTCAAACCAAGAACGCACGAACGCCACCAACCAAAATAGCTAAAAGCAGTGCATCAGAACCCATCCCCGTTTCTCTGGAAGAATTTGAGGAATTCAAGAAACAGGTCGCTGAAATGACCAGTTTGTTGAAAAAGCAATGCAATATCACGAATTCAGCCTGAGTCTTCCACGCAGGGAGGCAACCAGATCTCAGGAAAAACCAGTGATACTCAAATACATCTTTTAGTGTTCCAATTCGGTAGCAAATCTAACAAGGATACCTCGGGTAAAGGTCCGATGAAAGAAGTCGTAGACCTCCGAGAGGATAAGAAGACCGGGGACATTAGGAAGAAGATCAGACAAATGCAAGAGGCTATTCGGTCCATCAAGGGAACATGATCCTACGACAGTGTTAACTACTCCGACCTTGTGCATCTTCCTTAAGCTAAATATCCAAATAAATTTGAAGTTCTAGAATTTGAGAAATACAATAGATTGGGCGATCCCTACACCCATCTGATGGTCTACATTAGCGAACTGGGGTCTTATGCCGAGGATGAAGGCCTCAGGATACAACTTTTCTATATGAGCCTTATTGGGGAGGCTAGGTCATGGTATGACAGGCTTGATAATTCTAAAATCCACAGTTGGGAGGAGTTAGCCCACGCCTTCCTCAACCAATACAGCTTCTAATCACAAATGGCACCTGACCAATACCAGATAACTAAGATAAAAAAGCAAGCTAATAAGTCATTTCGGGAATACGCACAAAGATAGAGGCGAAATGGGCCAGCCGATGAACAAGACTGAAATGATGATGACCTTCATTGATATCCAAGAAGCACCCAACTATGAATGAGTCCTGGCCGGGATAGGCATGCCATTCTCTAATATGATAAAGCATGGGGAGATGACATAAATGGGCCTAAAATCAAGACAGATCAAAGACCTCACAGATTTGGAAGTGGTTGCGGAGCATATACAATCTGGCAATTATGTAAGTGCTCCCAGGAGAGCGCACAAGAGGAAGGAAGAGGATGTCTCCCTGATATTACAAGGACAATCCAAGCGTAATAACAATAAATCCACCTATTCAAAAGTAGGGCAGTTACCCTTCGTTCTAATCACCTAAAAATACACAAAGTCTCACCGCATAGAAAGCCAAGGAAAATAGGCTTAGAAGGGTATTTACTCCCCTAGGAGACTCATTAGAGAACGTATTGACCCTGCTACTCGCATATAAGAAGATCACCAAACTCGCTCACCCTATTGATCCAAAAGGGAAATAATATGATCCCAGCAAGAGGTGTGCTTACCACTCTAGAGCTCCAGGTCATGACACTCAGGATTTCTAGTTTTTGAAACATAAAATTTTGAATATGATTGCAAAGAATCTATTAATTATATATAGCTAAAGTTGTAATCTTTATACATATATTGGTTGTTTATTTATAGATATATCTATTTTACTAAATATTTTGCATATATATAGTTAAATATCGAATCTTTTTGCTGGATCTACCCTAGATCTAGCCAGATCTAGCCTTGAACCGGTTCCATGGCTTCAAAGCTTGAACCTTTGTGCTAGATTGGCTCGGATCTATATTAGATCTAGTCATTTTCAATGTTTTAAATCGATTTTGAACACTCTACAAACCCTAGATCCATATCTAATGGGGAGGAGGTCCTAACTAATCGCGTTAGGGATTCGAATTAATAAATCACCTGATAGCGATTTTAGGATACATTTTTTATATACATTTGTTAAAATCTTGATTGTGTTATTGTACAGATCTTTGGGTACCCTAGATATATGGATTCATATCCTAGATTATCGGATCCTTCGATAGATCTCGTCATACATATAGTCCTTTGAGTGACAGTTTTAATATTGTGATCTAAAAGCTAGGGTTGCGGGAGCCCCTTTTAGATCTTTCCAAGTTATGTTCAAGCATATTGATGTGAACCTAAGAATCCTAGGGTCGAGATCCACTGATTGGATCTTAACTAGATTCCCATGATGGATCTTTTTTGTAAAAATGTAATATTAAGCCATGGAAATCATTGTACAAATAATTTCGGGCCTTAAAACAACTTCGAGGGCTTCGTTCTTAGAGAATCGATTTCAGGCCTTGTGATAGTTAAAATTGCTATTGTAGGTGCTCGGGTCTATCGAGATGACTTTCATTCCCACAGGTGGCTCGACTCATTTCAATGCTTTATTTCATGTATTCCCAAAATGATTTTCAAAACAAAACAATGAAGATTTTGTAAAATAAATCGCTCAGAGACATGCAAACATAAGGCTAAAACCAAGTGATAATATAAGGCAAGAACGCCAAGTTCTCCAAAAAGCTTTTTCATCAAAATCAAACAACGCAGATCATAGACTAAAACAAGGCTTAGAACAACTTTCAAAATCAAGACACTTAACACAATTCCAAAATATCAAAGGCTTTCTCAAAATCACAAACACACACATACACACACACACACACACACTTCATGCTTAGGAAACAACAAGATGCGATAACTGTTAGGTTTTTAATATTCATGAACGCAATCAAATTGCATAAAATAAGCAGAAGCGTGAAAAATCAGAGTTTAAAATTTTTAAAAACCATATACCCGGATCATCCTTTATTCACAATTATTAATTAAATGAAAATATGAAGAACAATAATCATACTCTTAAAGCTTCGAGCTTCCTCAGGTACAAGTTCACCTCCAATCTTTTCGCGTTCAACTTGAATCCACCCGGTTTTGTACCTTCCTTTGATCAACGTTAGCCACCTAAGTGTTTGGCCTCTAGAGGTAATCCACCAAGGAAGAAGAAAGATTCAAGAAGATGGATATTTGGCAAAACTCTAGTTTTTCTTACTCTCATAGAAAAAGAACGTACTCTCTAACAATTGGAATCACAAATGTTGATATCTGATATAAGACTCATTTTATAACGATATTAGTTAACTCTTCTAATCTAATTATAAAATAGGATATTATTTAATTAATTAAATTTCTCTAATTAATTAAACTCCCTAATCTTATTAGGGATAATTAATTAAACTCTTTTAATTAATTTACCTCTTAATCTTATTAGGAAAAAATGAGAGTACTTTTATTAATTAATTTCCAAACTCCTTAAGGAATTAAATAATAATAATAGTACTAATATTAATAAAACTCCTCTTATTAATTTATATTTAATATTTTCAGAATATTAAATAATAAATATTAAAATATATAATTTATTCTATCACCATAGATTAAATTAAATATACTTAACTTATTATTATTATGATTATGCCATTAACTTCTTAAATAATTATTCTTCCTTTTATGGTGTGACCATTTAGGTTCTCCATATTAAACCGGGTGTGAATAAATCAATTAGAACAATTCTAATCTTATTTAAATAAATAAATTAAACTATTAATTTATTTAAATAAATAATATTTATTTTACAATATAGATAAGCCTCCATAGCGATTAACAACTTTTCAGATAATATAGATTTCAACATTAATCACAAAAGAACATTTGAATAAATAGTTACCGTACAATTCAATCCTTCCACCATACAATGCCCCAATTAAATATAAGATATGGAATTACTGTCAAGTCTTATTTTATTTAATTATATATTTTTCGATTCTTAAATGCACAACACCAAATAATACAAATTAGAAACTCCTTTTTAATTTCATTCTACCTTGGCCAATGACTACTGGGTTGTCATTTATCGAATCACATAGGACATTTTACTTATTTTACTAGAAGTGGTAGATTCTTTATTGATCATATATTATCTCCATGTACAACTTATTATACCCAAACATATCCTTTGATATACCCTAAAGGTCTTAAGGAATAAGTCAAAGTATAATTTAGTATACACAAGATACTATGATTATCTCAAGTCCAAGGATCACTTGTACTACTATCACTACAGGAATTCCTATTGACAGGCAAGTAAAACTCCATTAGGTATTCCTTAGCGACCCACATTCAGTGAATTTATTCTCTAATAAGCACCTACATACTTACTTTAGTGTCTCCACACAAACGATCATGAGATCAATCATCCTCATCCAATGAGCAAGCAACGTATGTACCAATCTATCCGAATTCACTAATCCCCAATTTAGTAATCCAATGATTGGGAACTATTTTAGTTTTAAGCTTTCTAAGAATTTAGATCTCATTAGAATGATCATCATCAATATTCTAAAAGCATTGCTTAAAATTATGGGTTTATCACATATTGTAAAGCAGCATCATGTAGATAATTAAAAGCCTTTAATAAATTAATACTTTTTTTTAATAAATGAATAAGATTGTTACAAAGTATATGCTTTATCATCAAACATGATTGGCTTGTGTGCATACTACTTTCAATCTCCCACTTGCACTAAATTCAATCGTCATGGTATCTCATACCCTTCTTCTCTAAGTGGCAATTATCCTATTGTTGGATAAGCTTTAGTTAATGGATATGTAATGTTATTCTTGAGAGTTCACTATCTTGATTAATGGATATTCCTATAATCAAATGAAAGTACCACAACACATGTTTAGATCCAAGATGAGACTCAGGAACTATTCCTAGTTCTGTAATAAACTTTTCATCCAAACAATTAACTTGCAGCTTCATTTACAGCTATATACTTTATCTTTATCACAAAACCAGTAACTCTTTGCTGTTTGGAACCTTTCCAATTCGTTGCACCACTGTTCAAGGTAACCTTTTACCTTAAAGTGGATTTTTTGTCGTCTTGGTATGTCTAAAAAACTTGAGTCTGTTATGCCCTCTAGTTTTAATTTAGACCCATCATAAATTTTAATCACATCCTTAGTACCGGTTAAGTACTTTAAGTTATTTTTCACTGTCTGACAGTGATCTTCTCCAGAATATAAACGATCAACATCAGGTCTCGTATATTTTATTGTATACATGATTGTCACTCATGTGATCTTTCTTTTTAGAAGTCTATGGGAACTATTAAGAGAGATACACTCCAGAGCTTATGAACATGAGACATCCCATAGAGTTTGCAATGCTAAACGACTTTACAATCAAATGAATATACGTTCCTTGGGTTAAGTCGAACATCCTCTTAAATCTATCTATATAGATTTGTATTGCCAATTAAGATACTCTTCCCAAATCATTCATGGAGGAATATTTAAAAAACCTTATCTTTACTGATTGTAGCATTAGTATGTCATTCCTTACCCATAGTATATCAATATATAATATTAGAAATGTTATAGCGCTCCTGTGACGCCCCCAAATCCGAGTTCTCAACCCCGGGTTTGGTGCTCACTATCCATCATCAACATAAGTATTCTATATACTATTGCGGAATAATAAACATATGTTGTTTATTATAATAAAGTCTTATACAATACCCCAAGGTCTATTACCTTAACATAAACATACCTTACTTAAGTTATATAAAGTAACACAAAAGGTTTACATAAACATTAAACATAATATTTCATTATACTTAAACATTTATAATAACTATTCTTGGACCTTTTCCTTGCCCTTGTCCTTCTTACTTGAACTCTCTGGCTTAGCTGAAATAAATGTCATGATATAACAAGGGTAAGCAACTAATTTGCTTAGCAAGTTTAAGTAAAAGAAGATATATCATGCTTAGCAAGAAATTTATCGTTCAATGTTCAACAATAGAAATTAATTGCGAAAAAAAACATGAATTAAGTCTTGGCAACTGAATATTCGAACAATTCAATAACAGATACTGAGTGGTCATAATGACCATGAACATATGCTAAGGTTGTCAGTAATTAAACTGGTCCTTTTAATAAGTTTTGGTAATCAAGGGGATCAACCTTTCATACCCGGTGTATTATGCATAAACACTTAATTTACGAGCAATAATTTTTTTTTAATAATGCTTTAATCAAATTGTTCTTTTTCTCAGTCTTGAGTCCTTACCAAATCAATTGGTGAAGAACAGCTTTTAACAACATATTTGATTAAACAAATTGAAACATGCTTGATCTAGCTGATACAATGAGCATAGATCCATATCTTAAACAGTTCATGAATAAAAGAACTTTAACCAATTCACATTTCAATAATAATAGAACAGGAATTTAATTGCACTAAGTGCGAGCATCAATAATTAATATGGATGTGAATAATAAACAATAATTATTCACTAACATGCTTTGAAAAGAATAACTCAAGTTTGAGTTAGAGAACTTGCCTTGACTGCGATCTACTGCTACACAATTTAATTTAATCTCTTTATTGTAAAGACCTATCATTGTTAAGATTGATCTTACAATCAGCATATCATACTTTATATCAAAATACAATTACTCTATCAGCAATTTACTTATCCACATAATCAATTACCTGAAAACTTCTTATTATTATCATTCTTTGATAACATATTATTTACTTTATCATATTTCTTATGATTTAACACTTAATCTTTTCCTTTTATTAGCTCTTCCTTATAATCTAGTAAGCTGAATACTAATATCATAGTCTAGATTATTCAAGCATGCAATCCGGTCACCTGGATTGGCTAATCCAGCAAAATGGATTCAACAAACTTCTAATGCAGCAAGTCTGGATTCCAAATCCTGCAATCCAGCAAGGCTGGATTCTTAATCTTTCAATCCAGCAAACTAGATTCAACATTTTTTCCCAATCCAGAAAGCTGGATTTCATATCTCCTTTACAAAAATACCAAATCAACTTATTATTTTTCTATCCTGTGGCCATACTTATATATATGTATTTTATACATAAAAAGTATTTTTCCGTAATTTTTCAATTTCTTTTACTATTTTTCAAAAATCATTTTTAGTGCGTGGCTTAAGAAATTAGCCCCATCATGCTCAACTCAAAAAATTCCCATCTCTTGACATAATCTCATAAATGTTAACGTGACCCTCCAGTTTAAATTTCGTGGCCATCGGAGTTATAGAACTCCGGTTATAGCGATTTTCGTCCGAAAAACCTAAATATTGAAATGGTCATAACTTGGTCATTCTAACTCAGAATGAGCTCATTTTTATACAGGAGCTACTTTATGCCATATATTTTCATTTCCCAAAAGGCCGGAATTTATTCCATAATTTAAGTGGCCAAAACTGCCCTTTCAAAATTTTGGGCAGACTCTATTTTGGGATTTTTAGCTTTTACCTACTTTGCTAAAATCAGTCCATACGGAAATCTACAATTCCTTTTTAGGTGATTCCACTTGGGTTTGAAAGATAACTCATCATATTACTCTCCCAAATTTTTCCAGAATTTTTAAATGCCAGAAATATGATGAAAATACCTCTTACATTGACTGTCCAAAAATAGTTTATTTTTCTTTCAAAAGACCAAACTGTTTTTGCTAAAACAGTTGGTACCACTTGTGTATTCAACATTTTTGAATGTTACAACTTGGGTTTACTAGTTAACTTACATATCTAGCACTCCTCTTTGACGGATCACAAAAAGAAGGTGTAGATCAAAAACGGTAGTCGATCAAAGGAAGTGAAAAAAAAACTAGAGTTTTCTTACAAAATAAAACTAGTTTCTTTTCTATCCTTTTTATTCACTTCCTAACACTCAAATATGTTAGATCAATACATGAAACCATATAAAACATGTAGATAGAGGGTTTCAGACCTCTAGATCATGAACCTTAGATAACCAAAATCAACCAAAATAAAAAGGAAATCCACAAGTTTAAGATTTATACCTAGATCTTTGAGCACTTCTTCTTGATCTTCCAAAGTAATTAACAAACTTAGGATGCATCAATGGTGCAACACCTTTCTTTCTCTCCTATTGCTTCCACCGAACTTCTCTCCCTCTCTCTTTTTCTCTTATGCTTTTGCTTGGCTAGTTTAAGAGAAAATAAGACAAAGAAAAATAAAAGTGGAAAGAGAATATGGTTTAATATGTTGGACAAATGTCTAGAGATACAATAGTATATCTATACATTTCTACTAGCCTATCTCCTCTCTCTATATCTCTTAATTATTGCAGGATTACTTTACTAATATGTTGGGTCCATACTAGAGTTGACACCTAGCCAATCTTGCACTTATCTTTGAAAATTTGGGAGCTTGAAATGATAACATTCATCCCCCCCTTTCTCCTCCTTATTTGGCCGGCCAAGTGGCCTTCTTATCTCTAAGCTTTGCTTTTGTTTTTATGAAAAAATCTAGCATACAAAATGTTTAAAGTACCCTCATCAATTGGGCTACAAGTTGGGCCATAAAAAAAATGTTTTGGGCTTTCCATAAATAACCTATTGGACTTTTAATTAACTAGTTTGACTTTCTAATTAATATGAACTTGGGCCTCCACCCTTAAATAATTGTGCTACTAGCATACTTGCCCATTAAATTTAATAATGGTCTAGCTTAACAATCAAATTATCTACAAGTCCAATGCTTAAATAATTATTGAGCTTGTTTAAACTACTAGCCAACGTTAGTAATATTAACCCTATTATCACATGAACTAATACTCATTATTATTGATATTTACACATTCACATCAATCAATAATGTTAATTAACTTACATAACCCAATTAGACTTGTCTTATTCAAATTTATTGAGTTTTTACTTAGGGTTTAACATCCTAAATCTATTTCCTAGATTATTAAAATACTTAAGTTAGTTCACTAACTTATATAACTTATTAGTGAGACTTTCTTTAAATATTATATCATACTAACCACATAATCACATCATCATCCATAAAATATTATCGATTATGTAATACTTATTTACATTGTATCACAGAAATTCTTGGTTATTACATTATACCCTCCTTATAAGAATTTCGTCCCCAGAATTTCATTAAGGTTATTCAAAAAGATTTGGAAACTCTTTCCTCATCTTTTCCTCGAGTTCCCATGTAGCTTCCTCAGCATTGTGGTTCCTCCAGAGCACTTTGACAGAATGTATAACCTTATTTCTCAATTTCTGCTCTTTCCTATCCAAAATTTCTATAGGAATCTACTCGTACGATAAGTCTTTCTTGACTTGAATCGGCTCGTATGATATCACATGCTTGTAATCCGACTTGTACGGATGTAACACTGACACATGAAACACATTATAAATATGTTCCAGTTCAGGAGGTAGAGCTACCTCATACGCTAGTTCCCCTATCTTCTTCAGTATTTCGAACGGTCCAATAAACCTTGGACTCAGTTTACCTTTCTTCCCAAATCTTATCTTCCCCTTCCAAGGAGATACCTTCAGAAATACGTAGCTTCCCACTTCGAAATCTCTTTTCTTGCGATGAATATCTGCGTACTTCTTTTGTCGATCTTGAGCTGCTACTAGTCGCGCTCTTATCACTTTAATGATTTCCACAGTCTGCTGAACCAATTCTGGCCCCAACAATCTTCTTTCACCTACCTCGTCCCAACATAAGGGCGTTATGCACTTTCTCCCATATAGGGCTTCATACGGTGGCATACCAATGCTTGCATGATAACTATTGTTATACGCAAACTCCACCAATGGAAGATGATCCTCCCAACTTCCCTTAAAATCCATCACACAGGCTCTGAGCATGTCTTCTAATGTTTGAATCGTTCTCTCGCTTTGCCCATCAGTCTGTGGATGATACGCAGTACTCAACCTTAATTGTGTCCCCATTCTTTCTTGAAGACTCCTCCAAAAGTTTGACGTGAAGCGCGGATCTCTATCAGAAACGATTGATACTGGCACTCCATGTCTCGAAATAATTTCCTTGATATACAATTTTGCTAGCTGATCCAAATTATACCTAATCTTGATCGGCAAAAAGTGTGCTGACTTCGTAAGACGGTCGACAATTACCCATATAGCATCATAACCCTTCTGTGTTGCTGGAAGTCCTACCAAAAAATCTATCGTGACGTGCTCCCATTTCTATTCAGGAATTTCCAACGGCTGTAATAATCCACTTGGTCGTTGATGCTCTGCCTTGACTCTTTGACAAGTTAAACAGTGGCTGATGCATTCAGCAACCTCTCTCTTCATGTTTGGCCACCAAAAATGTTGACGCAAATCTTGATACATCTTCGTGCTTCCTGGGTGTATCGAATATCTCGTATTGTGCGCTTCTTGTAGAATCTCTTCTTTTAACTCTGGTACTGCAGGTACCCAAATTCTTCCTTCAAATCTCAGCAATCCAATGCCGTCGATCTTATACTACAACTCTTCACCTTCACCCAACCGCTCTTTTATGTTACCACATTCTTCATCATTTTCTTATGAATCTTTCACCTTGTCTAATAAAGTCGAACTTGCTTCCATTTCTATTACTTTATCCGAATCCTTCGGATTTTTCACCTCCAACTCCATTTTCTCCATTTCTCTTACTAACTCTTCCTGGTCTGTTAATACAAACAATTTTTCTTGGCTCTTTCTGCTTAAAGCATCTGCCACTACATTAGCCTTGCCCGGATGATATAGAATATCACAATCATAGTCGTTGATTAATTCTAACCATCTCATCTGCCTCATGTTTAACTCCTTTTGTGTAAAGATGTACTTCAGACTCTTGTGATCTGTGTATATCTCACACTTTTCTCTTTAGAGATAATGTCTCCAAATCTTAAGGGCAAATACTACCGCATCCAACTCAAGGTCATGGGTAGGGTATCCCTTCTCATAGTCTTTTAACTGTCGTGACGCGTACGCAGTGACCTTACCATTCTGCATTAATACGGAACCTAGTCCCTTGTGTGACGCATCACTATACACTGTAAAACCCCCTGTACTATCTGGTAAAGATAACACAGGTGCTTCACTTAATCTTTTCTTTAATTCTTAAAAACTCTGTTCACACTTCTCTGTCCACACATACTTAACAGTCTTTCTCGTCAGATTAGTTAATGGCGTCGCTATCTTTGAGAAATCCTGAATAAACCTTCGATAATATCCTGCCAATCCCAAGAAACTTCTGATCTCTGTCGGTGTCTTCGGTTGTCCCCAGTTTTTCACCGCCTCTACTTTTGCTGGATCAACAGAAATTCCCTCGTTATCGATGACATGCCCCAGAAATTGAACTCTCTTCAACCAGAACTCACACTTCGAAAATTTAGCATATAACTTCTCTTTCCTTAAGGTTTCCAACACAATTCGTAGATGTTCGGCATGCTCCTCTTCAGTCTTTGAATACACCGAAATGTCATCAATGAACGCCACCATAAATTTATCCAAATACTGTTTAAATATTCTATTCATCAAGTCCATAAAAACAGCTGGCGCATTCGTCAGTCCAAATGACATCACTAAGAACTCATAATGACCGTAACGAGTTCTAAATGCTGTCTTTGGTACATCTTCTGTTCTCACCTTCAACTGATGATAACCAGTTCTCAGGTCAATCTTCGAAAAACATCTCGCTCCTTTAAGTTGATCAAAAAGATCGTCTATTCTCGGTAACGTATATTTGTTCTTGATTGTCACCTTATTCAACTCTCTATAATCCATACACAACCTCATCGAACCATCCTTTTTTTTTACAAACAACACCGGTGCTCCCCACGGAGATACACTAGGTTGGATGTACTTCTTGTCCAACAACTCTTGTAGCTGGATCATCAACTCTTTCATTTCTACCGGAGCCATTCTATAAGGTGCTTTCGATATTGGCGCTGTCCCCGGTACTAAATCAATTACAAACTCTATTTCCCTGTCTGGAGGAAATCCCAAAAGTTCTTCTGGAAAGACATCCCCAAACTCATTAACTATAGGTATCTGCCCCATGTACAAATTCACAACCCGTGTATCCACTACATGAGCCAAATAACCTTCACAGCCTTTTCATAACATTCTCCTGGCCTGCATCATCGTCAGACAACTAGTTTGCCTTGGCGACTTGCTACAATAAAATATAACATTAGACTTATCTGGTGTCTTAAGTTGTATACTCTTTTTATGGCATTCTATAACTGCCTCATGGTTAAACAACCAATCCATCCCTAAGATAACATCAAATTCTCCTAAGCATATCGGGATTAAATTCACGCTTAACTTATGTCCCCTTATATCCACACCACAGTTGTTATGGATAAACTCTACCGGGATCACTTCTTTATTTGCACCTTCTATATTCATTGGGTTCTTTAACTTTTCAAATGGTAAGTTTAATCTTCTTGCAAATTCATCAGACACAAATGAACAGGTAGCTCCCGAATCAAATAATACGTAGGCATTTATATTATTGGTCGGAATAATACCTGACACCACCTCCTTTGATGCAACTGCATCTTGCACAGTCATGTTGAACGTTCGGGCTGTCGGCTTACTCTGATGCGTTGGCCCTCCAATAGTTAACTTTGTTGAACTGCTCTTGTTTCCACTTCCTCCATCTGTACTCTTCTTCAATGGACAATCCTTGAATCGGTGCCCCATTCCTCCACAAGAAAAATAACCACCTTTCTTCGGCTTAGGACAATTTGGTGAAATATGTCCTTCTTGACCACAATTATAACAAACGTTTTTCCCTTTCATACACTCTCCAGAGTGATTCTTTCCACATTTTGAACACGCTGCCTTCTTCTGCTGAGTATTCCCTTGTTGCGCTTCTGATTCATTGCCACTGTTGTTCCACTTACGTTTCTTGCTGTTACTGCCACCACTGCTCGCACCCTGATGACCACCTTTAATCTTCTTCTTATTCTTCTCTCGGTTGAATCTAGAAACTGCCTCACTACTACCTTCTACAATGATGGCCTTTTCTAACAGTGTTGAGAATGTAGCAATTTGCAACACTGTAACTTTGCTGTGAATCCACGGCTTCAGCCTATTTTCAAACCTACATGCCTTTCGTAGTTCTGTATCCACTTGATGAGGTGCAAATCTGGCTAGCTCATTAAATTTTGCTGCATATTCGGTAACTGACATGTTTTCTTGCTTTAATTCAAGAAACTGCACTTCCATTCTGGCTTGCATGGCCTCCGAGAAATAACTTTCCAAGAATAACTCCTTAAACCTAGTCCATGTCACTACCTCCATTCCGGCTCTAGCTTGGTTTGTCTCCCACCAATAATTAGCCTCACATTTCATCAAGTAGGTAGCAAAAGCCGTCTTTTGCTCTTTGGCTACCCTAGCAATGATAAAGGCCTTTTCCATCTCTTTCACCCATGTTTGAGCCGCTATAGGGTCCATAGTTCCGCTGAATTCTAGTGGTCCTACAACTTTAAAATATTTAAAATTTGCCAATCTATTATTCGCTTGCCCCCTTGCTGCAGGTGTACGAGTTAGCATAGCTTGAGTTATCATATCAGCGAAGTTCTGTATTGGGTCATCTTGATTCCTTTCATTATTCACAGAACGTTCCTCCCTCTGGTTACGATTTTGATGTCTTGGCGGCATTATCTGATTAACAAAACCTTAATTTATTACATCGAGTTTATTTATATGATATATTTTCTAAGTGTTTAAAATATAACATGTAATTTAAACTCTAACAATCATATCATCATAATGTTGTATTAGGGAAGTCAACCTACTGAATTGACTAATTCATCTTGCTGAATTAACATATTTAGCTTGCTGAATAACACAGTCAGCTTACTGAATTCACATATTCAGCTTGCTGAATAACACATTCAGCTTGCTGAATTAACATATTCGATTTACTGACTTTTCAAACAAGCAGCTTCTCATTTGAATTCTTAATACTTTTCTATTTGATCAAACAAGTAATAATAACAGGGCATTTATATTCATATACCAAATTTTAACGTTATATACTTACATACTTGGCATATTTTTATAAACGCTAACTATCCCATTTTTAAACATTAACATATGGGATCTACTAAAAAAACATACTCCCCTACACACCAAAGATGGGGACACATCATATTTACATACTACCTCACACCTACTGAGGTTTACATCAAACATAAAACCCTAATAAACAAAAGGGGTTCTACTGCATATATATACCATAGAAAGCTAATAAACTATCACTGCGCATCTGGAGAGGATGCGCCTGAATGCTCCTGCTCTGGTGGAAAGAGTCCATCCATGAGTAGACGTCTAACAGCTCGACTCGACTCGCCTATCTCAAAGGATCTCCTCACTCCTACTTGGGGACCAATATATGCTGCATCTAAAGCCCGTCCCAAGGACTCCATCCTAACCAGTCTAGCCTCCGTCTCAACCTCTAACTGATCCACTCTTCTCCCTGCTCGGACCCAAGCATCCTCAACTCGGACCCTGTCAGCGATCTCTAAGTCAAACCTCAGGTGCAACGCCTGATGCTCAATACTCAATATTGCAAACTTATTATGCTCTTGTTCTAATATCTCTTTTAGCTCAGCATTCTTGGCAACCATATGAGTAGCCAAGGTCGTCTGCTCCTGCAACTGTATCTTCATCTCAGCAAGCTCGTTCTGAGCTTGATATGCTAGTTCCTTGTATTGAGTTTCAGTAAACTGATGAGTGGCATTCTCCTGCTCTAACTCTGTCACTCTATTCTCCAGCGCCATGTTATTTTCAAACAAAACCTCCATCACATCCTCATCACGCTCATCACTAACAGCATGATCCTCAACCGGATCTAACGGCTCTTGCTCGACTGTATGGCTACCTTGTCCTTCCTCAAGCATCCTACAACCAAACAAACACAACATCAGTATCACAATAAAATATATCCATTGATAAAATGAAACAATATTTTATTATGCATACTGTATACTAGATGAATGTCCACAATCCACCTCTTAGCATACTCTATACGAGTTTTCTTCTAAGGTTATAACCTAAGTTTCGCATCCTAAAGTTTATAACCTACAACTCTGATACCAATCTGTGACGCCCCCAAATCCGAGTTCTCAACCCCGGGTTTGGTGCTCACTATCCATCATCAACATAAGCATTCTATATACTATTGCGGAATAATAAACATACATTGTTCATTATAATAAAGTCTTATACAATACCCTAAGGTCTATTACCTTAACATAAACATACCTTACTTAAGTTACATAAAGTAACACAAAAGGTTTACATAAACATCAAACATAGTATTTCATGTTACTTAAACATTCATAATAACTATTCTTGGACCTTTCCCTTGCCCTTGTCCTTCTTACTTGAACTCTCTGGCTTAGCTGAAATAAATGTCATGATATAGCAAGGGTAAACAACTAATTTGCTTAGCAAGTTTAAGTAAAAGAAGATATATCATGATTAGCAAGAAATTTATCGTTTAATGTTCAACAATAGAAATTAATTGCGAAAAAAAACATGAATTAAGTCTTGGCAACTGAATATTCGAACAATTGAATAACAGATACTGAGTGGTCATAATGACCATGAACATATGCTAAGGTTGTCAGTATTTAAACTGGTCCTTTTAATAAGTTTTGGTAATCAAGGGGATCTGCCTTTCATACCCGGTGTATTATGCATAAACACTTAATTTACGAGCAATAGTTATTTTTCAATAATGCTTTAATCAAATTGTTCTTTTTCTCAGTCTTGAGTCCTTACCAAATCAATTGGTGAAGAACAGCTTTTAACAACATATTTGATTAAACAAATTTAAACATGCTTGATCTAGCTGATACAATGAGCATAGATCCATATCTTAAACAGTTCATGAATAAAAGAACTTTAACCAATTCACATTTCAATAATAATAGAACAGGAATTTAATTGCACTAAGTGCGAGCATCAATAATCAATATGGATGTGAATAATAAACAATAATTATTCACTAACATGCTTTGAAAAGAATAACTCAAGTTTGAGTTAGAGAACTTGCCTTGACTGCGATCTACTGCTACACAATTTAATTTAATCTCTTTATTGTAAAGACCTATCATTGTTAAGATTGATCTTACAATCAGCATATCATACTTTATATCAGAATACAATTACTATATCAGCAATTTACTTATCCACATAATCAATTACCTGAAAACTTCTTATTATCATAGTCTAGATTATTCAAGCATGCAATCCATCCACCTGGATTGGCTAATCCAGCAAACTGGATTCAACAAACTTCTAATCCAGCAAGTCTGGATTCCAAATCCTGCAATCCAGCAAGCCTAGATTCTAAATATTTCAATCCAGCAAACTAGATTCAACATTTTTTCCCAATCCAGCAAGCTAGATTCCATATCTCCTTTACAAAAATACCAAATCAACTTATTATTTTTCTATCCTGTGGCCATACTTATATATATGTATTTTATACATAAAAAGTATTTTTCCGTAATTTTTCAATTTCTTTTACTATTTTTCAAAAATCATTTTTAGTGCGTGGCTTAAGAAATTAGCCCCATCATGCTCAACTCAAAAAATTCCCATCTCTTGACATAATCTCATAAATGTTAACGTGACCCTCCAGTTTAAATTTCGTGGCCATCGGAGTTATAGAACTCCGGTTATAGCGTTTTTTTTCTGAAAAACCTAAATATTGAAATGGTCATAACTTGGTCATTTTAAGTCGGAATGAGCTCATTTTTGGACAGGAGCTACTTTATGCCATATATTTTCATGTCCCATAAGGCCGGAATTTATTCCACAATTTAAGTGGCCAAAACTGCCCTTTCAAAATTTTGGGCAGACTCCGTTTTTGTATTTTTAGCTTTTACCTACTTTGCTAAAATCAGTCCATACGAAAATCTACAACTCCTTTTTAGGTGATTTCACTTGGGTTTGAAAGATAACTCATCATATTACTCTCCCAAATTTTTCCAGAATTTTTAAATGCCAGAAATATGACGAAAATACCCCTTGCATTGACTGTCCAAAAATAGTTTATTTTTCTTTCAAAAGACCAAACTATTTTTGCTAAAACAGTTGCTATCACTTGTGTATTCAACATTTTTGAATGCTACCACTTGGGTTTAGTAGTTAACTTACATATCTAGCATCCCTCTTTGACGGATCACAAAAAGAAGGTGTAGATCAAAAACGGTAGTCGATCAAAGGAAGTGAAAAAAAACTAGAGTTTTCTGACAAAATAAAACTAGTTTCTTTTCTATCCTTTTTATTCACTTCCTAACACTTAAATATGTTAGATCAATACATGAAACCATATAAAACATGTAGATAGAGGGTTTTAGACCTCTAGATCATGAACCTTAGATAACCAAAATCAACCAAAATAAAAAGGAAATCCACAAGTTTAAGATTTATACCTAGATCTTTGAGCACTTCTTCTTAATCTTCCAAAGTAATTAACAAACTTAGGATGCATCAATGGTGCAACACCTTTATTTCTCTCCTCTTGCTTCCACCGAACTTCTCTCCCTCTCTCTTTTTCTCTTATGCTTTTGCTTGGCTAGTTTAAGAGAAAATAAGACAAAGAAAAATAAAAGTGGAAAGAGAATATGGTTTAATATGTTGGACAAATGTCTAGAGATACAATAGTATATCTATACCTTTCTACTAGCCTATCTCCTCTCTCTA
This sequence comes from Panax notoginseng, assembly GCA_016801055.1. Lineage (NCBI taxonomy): Eukaryota > Viridiplantae > Streptophyta > Magnoliopsida > Apiales > Araliaceae > Panax > Panax notoginseng. Next base: position 74,540,428 of record CM029021.1, read on the forward strand.
TATCTCTTAATTATTACAAGATTACTTTACTAATATGTTGGCTCCATACTAGAGTTGACACCTAGCCAATCTTGCACTTATCTTTGAAAATTTGGGAGCTTGAAATGATAACATTCATCCCCCCCCCCTTTCTCCTCCTTACTTGGTCGGCCAAGTGGCCTTCTTATCTCCAAGCTTTGCTTTTATTTTTATGAAAAAATCTAGCATACAAAATGTCTAAAGTACCCTTATCAATTGGGCTACAAGTTGGGCCATAAAAAAATGTTTTGGGCTTTCCATAAATAACCTATTGGACTTTTAATTAACTAGTTTGACTTACTAATTAATATGAAGTTGGGCCTCCACCCTTAAATAATTGTGCTATTAGCATACTTGCCCATTAAATTTAATAGTGGTCTAGTTTAACAATCAAATTATCTACAAGTCCAATGCTTAAATAATTATTGAGCTTGTTTAAACTACTATCCATCCTTAGTAATATTAAACCTATTATCACATGAACTATTACTCATTATTATTGATATTTACACATTCACATCAATCAATAATGTTAATTAACTTACATAACCCAATTAAACTTGTCTTATTCAAGTTTATTGAGTACTTACTTAGGGTTTAACATCCTAAATCTATTTCCTAGATTATTAAAATACTTAAGTTAGTTCACTAACTTATATAACTTATTAGTGAGACTTTCTTTAAATATTATATCATACTAACCACATAATCACGTCATCATCCATAAAATATTATCGATTATGTAATACTTATTTACAATGTATCACAGAAATTCTTGGTTATTACATAATATATCAATATATAATATATAATATTAGAAATGTCACAGCGCTCCCACTGTCCCTTTTGTACACACTAGGTTCTTTCTTATTTGTGATAAAATCAAACTCTGTTGATTTTATTTCATCAAAATGAATGTTTCATTTTTGAGAAGCTTGCTTGAATCTATTTCTCTGAGTGTCTACAACTCTTACCTCATCGTATGTAAATGGATCATCATCTTCTATGATGTGTACATCATCATCATATCTATGATGAATCCATACCTCCTAGGTATCTTCGGTACTATTCCAGATTTACGATTCGGTTGTGGTATAAAAAGGTCTATCTAGAAGTTCCTCTTATTTGACTTACAGTATTTTTTTATTTTTGAACTCTTTAAGATCTATTATTCTCCCACTAACCCATTCAATGATAAACATCTTTATCTTAGAAGGTAACATGTTTCGCAACAAACACCTTTTACTAAGTAGGATTATAGAACATATACCTTAAACTTACTTTAGGATGTCTCATAAATCTGTACTTGTCAAATCTTGTCCCAAGCTTTTCCTTTGAAACCTTTTCACATAAGCTGGACAACCCATTATCTTAACATACTTAAGATTAGGAATCCTCAATGTCCATAACTTTTATGGAGTCTCGGGTCAGATTTTGAGGTTACCTTTTCGTAGATATGCAGCCATTTCTAGGACATTATCCTATAAGGATACTGGAATGTCGGTAAAATCATTATGGACCGCACCATGTCCAACAAAGTACTATTTTTCCTTTTAAATACATTAATCAATTATTGTGTGTCAGGAGGCATCCAATGTAAGAAAACCATTTAAGATGATCTCGAAATTTATTGCATAAGTATCCCTTCTTCAATCCAATTGAAGAATTCTAATACTTTTCAATTAGTTTACTTTTTAATTCTTTGAACCTTTCAAATAATTCATACTTGTATTTCATCGAATACAAACATTTAACTCTTTGAATGATCATCTCCTTCTCTTATACTAGTTTGTTCAATTTGCAAAATAATTTTTCATTTAAGTCAAGTACACAAAATCCATTAAGTAATATTTCAGTTCTATAAAAATATTATTATTATAAATAGAACAACAATTGTTCTGAAATATAATAACAAAAAATTTTGTTATCCAATAACAAAATGAAAATAATGTTTCTAACGAGAACTGGAATACAATAACAACTTATTGACTTAATAGACTTGCCCGTAGGCAATGCTAAAATAAGTTCCTATGGCTAATGTAGCAACCTTTGCTTCATTTTCCACACATAGGATTACTTATCTTTGTTTAACTTTCTACTTCTGCTTGGTCCATTCATAAATCTATATTTACGATAACCAAAGCTGGTATCCTATACCCAAGTAGAACCTTGACTTAAAGAAAAATTTATTTTAAATCATGAACAAAATTGTATTTGTAACCGAAACTTCACTAAGCTTCTTCTGATTAGCCTCTACAAGATACTTCTCGCAGTTTCTTTTCTAGTGTCTAGGCTTATTGCAGTGGAAGCAAACTCCTTTGCTATCCGTATCATTTTTGTTCTTATTATCCTTTGTTGATGCCTTTTCTATTTACCTTCTTTGAATCGTTCTTCTTTTTAGAAGATCCTTTGGCCCCTACCAGTAAGACTTGGTCTTTCTTGTTTGGAAAGTGACTCTCATCATTTTTCAACATGTTAAGCAAATCAACGAGGTTGATATCTAGCTTGTTCAGATGAAAAAATCACAACAATTGTGAAAGAAGTCCGGGAGTGAGTGCAAGATCAAATCTTAGCTCAACTCTCCATCTATGACAAAACATGTTGTCCTAATTGATCAATCAAATTGATAATATTTAGGACATGTGTCTGTACTGTAGTGTCATTGGTCATTCTAGATAGAAAGAGCTCCTTAGATATATGATATCTATTAGTCCTACTTTCCTCATTATCAACTACTTGATGTGCAGGAATATAGTAAGAGCATCCATAGTTTTATGCTGACGCTGAAGCACGTTACTCAGGGATGCGAGAATGATGCATTGAGCCAACTGTGCATCATTTTGTCACTTTCTAAAAGTAGCAATATCTTCCTCAGAGGCATTGTCTGCAACCATTGCAGGGATAGGCGTATTAAGGACATAAGATAGTTTTTCAGTCGTGAGAACTATTCTCAATTTCCTTAACCAATCCGTTTAATTCGGTCCGATTAAATTAGCATCTAATATGCTACGCAGTGATAGTAATTTTAGACATTGAAAAATTCTGTAAATGAATTTATAATTAACAACATTTTAGCATACATTCTTTTATTAATTACCAAAATAATTTAGGTCTTGTTTTAAATTGGTATCTCCCACTATTTTCTTCAAACTATATTACCCTCAATTTATATAGTTCGGCGATATCTAATTAAAGATATGATAGTGAGAATAAGGATCCCATTTCAAATGTATATAGCATTGTGTATGCACAACAAACTATATATAAATAAATAGGTAGACAACTCTTGTCAATTACATCAACTATGTAACTCCTTGTATTTTGCCTCTTAAATCATAATGGTCACGTGTGTGCACATCCGAACTAAAATGATTTAAGTTAAGTCAAACCCAGCATTTCCATATAAGTGAAGAGAAAACTACAACCCTTGTGTGTGCACAACAAAGCAGTAATGTTCAATTCCTTATAAACATCATATGTAATAAAAACAACATCTTAAATATTTAATACTTGCTTGTGTGTGCACAACAAACTCATATTAAATATTTAATACTCTATTGTTTCTATCATGCTAGAAGACGACGTTCGATATTCCAAATATCTTTGAACGTTACAACTTAATATAAAATATTTGAGAGGTTTGTTATTAATTTGTCTCATCTTGTTTACTGCGCATGCACACACACACACACACACACACACACACACACACACACACACACACACATATATATATATATATATATATATATATATATATATATAGTATAAGGATGCACATATAGAATACTATATTATACCCGGATTGATTATGTACTTTTATTCTAGTTTGGTTCACTAGAGCCACCAAGAGAACCAAAAGGTCAAATCCTAGGGGGTGTACGAATTAATATTTAAATATAACTATTACATTTAAACTCGGGCTCCATTACAAACGGGTCTTCAAGCGATCCTTGCTCCTTAATGTCCAATTCTTTAAAATTAATTCTAACTATTCCTATTACAAAACTATTTAAAATAAATAGAAACCTTGATCAACAGTTACGGGGAAGTATATAGGAGGGAGATAGAATTTACATTAAGAAAAAATTGGAGAAGATGAGGTACGCAAATCCCATTTAATAGAACTCATACATTCATACAATCAACTAAAATAAAATTCAATCACATTAGTCAATAGTCCATAATCAATCCCATATATTATCATGCACATCATCATATGCATCAATAAATAACATTCATCTCATGAATAATAAACATTCAACATATATATTGATATCATTTAATGAGCAAATTTAGTTAGTATACAATCAAATTTTGAATTAAAATAAACTCCTTTATTTTAATCTAAATTTAAATCAAAATAAACCTCTTTTATTTTAATTTATCCAATCTTGAATAAAATAAATTATTTTATTTTAATCAAATTCTTTAATCAAAATAAACTCATTTATTTTAATTAATTATGGAATCCAATTCCAAGTAAAAAAAAAGCTCTTTTATTAAAGAAAACACGAATTCTCTTTCCTATTCACAAATAAACTCTTTTATTTTGAATAATATGAAATCTTATTCCATATTTAAATAAACTCCTTTATTTAAGGAAATACGGATTCTCTTTCCTATTCACAAATAAACTCCTTTATTTAAGGAAACATTTAATCTAATTTTAACTCCAATTAGTGATCATGGAATCCAATTCCAACTCTAATTAGTTAGCATGAAATTCAATTTTAAAATTAAAATAAACTTTTTTATTTTAATATTAAAATAAACTTTTTATTTTAAGATTAAAATAAACTTTTTGTTTTAATTATAAAATTATTAAAATATATATTATCCCCTATTATCAGTTTATAAGAATATATTATATATATAATATATAACCGCACATCATATGAATTTACATAAGAAAGTAACAGGTAACATGATTTAATATATATATATATATATATATATATATATATATATATATATATATATATATATATATATATATATATATATATATATATATAAAAGAATCCATGAATCCACGAATCCTGTAACATATTGAATAACTAATCTTCCATTATGTCACGTAAATCACGAATCACGGAAAGCCTTTTTTAAAAAAAATAAATTTTATACAACAAAATTATGCTCAATTAAATTGTTCTAAACACATATCAACATACATATCAAATTAAAACAATTAAAAATTCGCATAAAGATTTGGCTTTGATACCACTATTATGTTTGTAATATTCATGAACGCAATCAAATTGCATAAAATAAGCGGAAGCGTGAAAAATCAGAGTTTAAAATTTTTACAAACCATATACCCGGATAATTCTTTATGCACAATTATTAATTAAACGAAAATATGAAGAACAAGAATCATACTCTTGAAGTTTCGAGTTTCCTCAGGTACACGTTCACCTCTAATTTTTCGCGTTCAACTTGAACCACCGGGTTTGGTTCCTTACTTTGATCAACGTTAGCGACCTAAGTGTTTGGCCTCTAGAGGTAATCCACCAAGCAAGAAGAAAGATTCAAGAAGATGGGTATTTGCCAAAACCCTAGTCTTTCTCTCTCTCATAGAAAAAGAGCGTACTCTCCAACAATTGGAATCATGTATGTGTATATTTGATATAAGACTCCTCTTATAAATATATCAGTTAACCCTTCTAATCTAATTGGAAAATAGGGTATTATTTAATTAATTAAATTCTTTTAATTATTTAAGCTCCCTAATCTTAATAGGGATAATTAATTAAACTCTTTTAATTATTTTGCCTCCAAATCTTATTAGGAATAAATGATAGTACTTTTATTAATTAATTCTCAAACTCCTTTAGGAATTAAATAATAATAATAGTAATAATAATAATAAGACTCCTCTTATTAATTTATATTTAATATTTTCAAAATATTAAATAATAAATATTAAGCTATTTAATTTATTCTATTACCATAGATTAAATTAAATACACTTAACTTATTATTATTACGATTATGCCATTAACTTCTTAAATAATTATTTTTTCTTTAATGGTGTGACCCTTTAGGTTCTCCATATTAAACCAGTTGTGAATAAATCAATTTGAACAATTCTAATCTTATTTAAATAAATAAATTAAATAATTAATTTATTTAAATAAATAATATTTATTCTACAATAGGGATAAGCCTCCCTAGCGATCAACGACTTTTCAGATAATATAGATTTTAACATTAATCATAAAAGAACATTTGAGTAAATAGTTACCGTACAATTCAATTCTTCCACCATACAATGTCCCAATAAAATATTAGATATGAAATTACTGTCAAGTCTTATTTTATTTAATTATATATTTTTCGATTCTTAAATGCACAACACCAAATAATACAAATTAGAAACTCATTTCTAATTTCAATATGCATGGGCCAAGAACTACTCGGTTGTCATTTATCTAATCACGTATGACATTTTACTTCTTTTACTAGAAGCAGTAGATTCTTTATTGATCATACATTATCTCCATGTACAACTTATTATACCTAATCGTATCATTTAATATACCCTAAGGGTCTTAAGGAATAAATCAAAGTATAATTTATTATACACAAGATACTATAATGATCTCAAGTCCAAGGATCACTTATACTACTATCACTACAGGAATTCCTATTGACAGGCAAGTAAAACTCCATTAGGTATTTCTTAGCGACCCACGTTCAGTGAACTTATTTTCTAATAAGCACCTACATACTTGCTTTAGTGTCTCCACATAAACGATCATGAGATCAATCATCCTCATCCAACGAGCAAGTAACGCATATACCAATCTATCCGGATTCACTAATCCCCAATTTAGTAATCCAACGATTGGGAACTATTTTAGTTTTAAACTTTCTAAGAATTTAGATCTCATTAGAATGATCATAATCATTATTCTAAAAGTATTTGCTTAAAACTATGAGTTTATCACATATTATAAAGCAACATCATGTAGATAATTAAAAGCCTTTAATAAATTAATACTTTTTATTAATAAATGAATAAGATTGTTACAAAGTATATGCTTTATAATCAAACATAATTGGCTTGTGTTGTGACGCCCCCAAATCCAGGTTCTCTAACCTCAGATTCGGTGCTCACAATCTATCATCATCATAAATATTCTATAACTATTACGAAATAATAAACATATATTGTTCATTATAATAAAGTTTCCATAGCATGGTCCCAAGGTCTTCTTAACCTTAACTTAAACACACCATTCATATTACAAAAGGTTTACATAAGAACTTCTATTAGATAATAATTAATAATATTCATTCTAAACTATTCCTGGATCTTGCCCTTGCCCTTGTCCTTCGTATTGGATCCTTCAGGCTTAGCTGGAATAAATGCCATGATATAGCAAGGGTAAGCAACTATTTTGCTTAGCAAGTTTATATACAAGGGAGATATATCATGACTAGAAAGAAGTTTTGCTTTCAATGTTCAACAATAATATAAGGTTGTGAAGGAACATGAATTAATAATCAACAATTGAATATTCGAATAATTGAATAACATGAACTGAGTGGTTTTGAGATAACCATGAACATTTGCCAAGGTTCTCAGTAATTTAAACTGGACCACTTAATAAGTTTTAGTATTCAAGGGGATCAACCTTTCATACCCCGTGATTTATGCATAAACACTTAATATTCTGGCATCGATATCATGCCTTAATCAAATTCGTTCTTTTCTCAGTTAAGAGTTCTTATCATATCAATTTAATAAGAACAACTTTTTAAAACACATTTAATTTAACAAATTTAAACATGCTTGATCTAGCTGATACAATTAGCATAGATCTATCTCATAAACAGTTCATAAATGAAAGAACTTTAATTTAATTCACAGTTCAATAATAATAGAATAGGAATTCAATTGCACAAAGTGTGAATTTCAATAATCAATATAGATGTGAATAATCATCAATAATTATTCACTAACATGCTTTAAAAATAATAACTCGAGTTTGAGTTAGGACACTTGCCTCGTCTGTAGATTACGGCTACGCAATTAATTTATATCCACTATGCAGTTAAATTATCTTCCTTTGAGAGACATATAGTTAATCTTTCAATTAGTCATAGTATAACATTAAATTATGTAATCACATAAATATTATGCATTACATTTAGTTCTTATAAACATTATCATGTCTTGATAATGTTACTATAACCACATAATATTATTAATCTTGATAATATTTAATTCACCTCTTAGTATTATTAGTTCCCTAATAATACTTTCATTTGGTTACTAATATTATTAACATCTTAATAATATTTTAATACCTTACTAATATTATTAATCCTCTTAATAATATTTTAATTAATATTATTACTTTAATAATATCTTACTTATGCTTTAGTATCATTAATTATTTAATAATATTTTATTTATTTACTAATATTATTAATCATGTAATAATATATTATTCTATTACTAATATTATTAATTATTTAATAATACTTTAATCATTTATCAATGCTTAAATCAAATATTATTAACCATTTAATAATATTTTAAAGAAATTTTAATCTTAATATTTTTATTTACTTATCAATATCATATTCTAATATTATTAATATCATAATAATATTTTAATAATTTATTAGATTCATAAATAATTTATTCTAATTGTTTATCCTTTATTAAACCTCTTATTTAATATCCATAAAAGGTCATAAATAATATTTATTATCATAAATTACCAAAGTGCTCTAAGATAGTCATGATATGATATATTTTGAGTATTCAAGCATAAAAATCACTTTTTTCTTATTAAAAACATCATTTAACTATTTATTTCCTTTTATTCATAACTTAACCATTTTTAGAAATAATAGTAAACTTACTCCAAAAATTCTCAGCTTCTGTACTTTGACACAATATGAACCTACAAGGATCCCCAAATTTTTCTGGAATTTTAGAAAATGATCTACTATTTTTAAAGTTTTCAAAACACTCGGATCTTGCTTCATTTTTAATAAATTGAGTTTTGCTCAGAAAAATCTGAAATATTCAAGGTATGCTCTCCTAACATATATGAATCTACTGTAAAAATTTCAGAATTTTCCAGTGTATACACAGTGAGATATTCAACGCTAAAGTTTTAGGAGTCCTTTACGGAAATAGTCATTACGCACAATCTATAACTCGAAACGTGTCCGTTCTTTTTCCTACACGTAGATAACTTCTCAAGGTACCTCTGTGAATTTTCCCAGATTTTTAAGGGACATGAAACTGTCCAAAACAGACCCAAGAAAAATAGGACAGAAACTATTTTAGGGTTTTTGAACCCTTAACATTCCAAGTGGGCTGTTTTGGGGAAATCAGCTCTAAAGGATTCAAAACTTGCTAGATTTATGTTCTATCACTTGGGTTTACTAGATAACTCATGTATCTAGCATCCTCCTTCGACGGATCACAAATCTAAGTTGGAAAACTTGAGTTACACAAGATTTAGTGGAAGAAAACAAGAGTTTTCACCCTTGGAGAACATATGCTCATATTCTTCCTCTAAGCCTTTGATCTAACACTCAAGATACTTAGTTCTATACATGATGATATGTAGGACTAGGGTATCTTGAGTATTTGTTCATAACCCCAACAAAACTCAAGCTAAAGAAAAAAAACAAAGTCGAAGAAGAAGATGAAGGTTAGGTTATACCTTGATTTAATGGCAACCTTCCTTGATTTACCAAAGTAAGTGATGAACTTTGGATGCATTAACAAACTAGCACTCCTCTCTCTCTATATATATGGCCAAACCTCTCTCTCCTTTCTCTCTCTAGAAGTGCTAGCTTGGGAGAAATTATAAGAGGAAGAATGAGAGAAGAAATGAAATAAAATGAAAATATGAAGTAAAAGGATACTTACAAAAAATATAGATACACTTAGTGTATCTAGCTATTATCCCCCATACTTTCTTTAACCCATGGATAGAAGCTTTGCCTTGTCACTTTAATTAGTCTAATCATGATTAAGGATGCTTAATAAAGTGGCAACCAATGGGAGCTTGACAACCATGTCCTTTTGTGTAAGAGTTACTACAAATGGACCTTGCTTAGCTTAATTAGTTGCCTTAAAAGGCTAATGTGGCCAGCCATATTTATGCCCACTAACTCCTTCATTTAGCTCTTATTTTAATGCATAAATTAGATAAATCAAATGTCTAAAATACCCTTAATCAAGTGGGCTAAGTTTAGGCTTGTATTTTATTTCTTTTGGGCTTCTCCTTTAATTGTTTTGGGCTATGTAATAAACATAGTCTAACAATTTTAATATATGTTACCCAATTTAATTATTTAGGGTTTCCATTCCTAATCTTATGAAATTTAATTACCTATACATGTGACTTTAGCTCATAACCTAATTAGGTTCAAAAGAATTAGGTTTAAAATTATTAGTCACTTGAAATAATAAGATTATCCACTTAAGTTAGTATACATATTAAATACTAACCTCTCCTTATTACCATAACCCTTAGATTATTTAATTATATCACCTAATTTATAATTAGGTTACGAGGCTTTCATTTTTAATGAAACCTATAAATGTATATATCCATAACTATAGCATACATGTTAATTGACCCATGCACCATTTCACATATGTTGTCACATATTAAATCACTGTATAACACAAAGTTTTAAATATTAATAATGTACATACATATATAGTGACTTAAAATTCACGGTTATGACATGTGTGCATACTACTTTCAATAACTATGTTTCACGAAGGTCGGGGGGTCCCTAACATATTCTCATCGCTTAAGCAAGCCCCCAAACTATATGAATCTTAGGTTCTAGACCAATTTTAAAGAGTCATATATTGGGCCATAATGCGACAATCTCAAAAATCTGAATGAGTTGTGGGAGTTGTCGTTTACACTCCTAAATTAACCTCACTTTCACTTTATAAATTCAAACAATTAGAATAGTAGTAAGCAAGGATTGATCCCACATAGAGTGATTTGTCTTATATTTATTTAATTATTTCTAACAAGAAGGTGGTTTTGAATTGATTAAACTAAATTAAAAAGAATAAACTAATAAGAATTAAAAGTTAATAAAAAGCTTTAGTTCTTTAGTTCAGTATCACCTTTTCACAATTATAGAGTAATCAAGTTTTACAATACTTATCCTTCAATGAAATTAATAACCCTAGATAATCGTGATCGCTAATTATATGAAATTCTCCTTATGTGTAAATCTAATGCGACGATTGCCAACAAGATATCCTAACTATCATATAACCTAGAACTATCAGTCTATATTTAATACAATAGAAGCATGAAGAATGAGAATCAGATTATTCCAAGCAACAATTACACAATCAGGAATTATTTAACTTGTCTTCTGAAAATCATAATAATACCCAAAAGCTTATCCACAATTAAGTATCACTAATTTCTACTTTTGATCAGATATACATCATTTGCTTAATATATATCTTAATCTAGCAGATGATATCAATGCACTAATTTAATCCTACAGAAACCAAATTAGTAGATTGAATAGCATACAAGAAGTTTATGTAGATAATCAGAATAAATCTCATACAAGAAGGAATAAATAAAGTAAACATAATCAAACTGTTAATTATGAATAAGGTTCAACATCCATTCATAACTGAATATAAAGAACTTATCTCTTGTCTTCAATCTTCAATCTCCCAAGACTAAGGTTTACAATCGTGTAGTCATGCTCCCCCTAACTACTGACTATTGCCATGTATTTATAATGCTAGACAAAGTCCTAATCTTATGAGAAATAGAAATCCAATTCTAATGAAAGTTACAAAATCTGATATCCTAAATCTGATAGAAATATCAATCCAATTCAATATAGAAAGTTGCCAAAATCTATTTTTAGAAACTTTCCAAAAATTCAAGACTGGCCAAATTCCCCGCCGACTCCGTTGGAGCGAATATTTTATACTTTATAACTCCGCCAGGGCAGAGTGTCTTTTTCTTGTTTTCCAGAGTGACATCCGCTGGGGCAAATTTATTATACCTTGAAAATGCGTCGGGGCTGTGACGACCCCAAAATCGAGACCAACTTAACCTAATATTAAGGTCAATATTAATCTCGACCTTGTGTGTTCAATACTTGTTGGGTAAAATCTAATTACGCACAACACGCAAGTATACATGGTCAACAAGTAATAAAGTGAAAGTAGAGTATCGTTCCCACAGAGAATTATTTAATAAAAATCACTAAGTACTAACCCGTAACCAACTTAATCTTATTTAAACGAATGAATTTCAATTTATAAAAATTAAATTATTTAATTACACTAATTCTAATTACCACTAATTAAAAATTAGATTATGAAAATTTAAGATCACAACTTCACTTATTTCTTCATTTAAGTTAACACACTTCTCATCAATTATTTTCTATCCTAAATTGTTAATCAAGACCACTTAAGCAGATAAAACCACCTCTCGATTCATAATACCCATACTCACTTAAATCCACAGATGATAAAATTAAGCAAGACACCCTAATTAACTAATCCACTATATCTCTATGTGAATTACAATTAAAAAGGATTTAAAGCACAAGTTCTCTATAAGATTAAATATGGCGTAAAGGCATATCTATATCCTAAACACGGATCATGAATTCCATCTATGCAGAAATCACAAACACATGCTATCATAATTAGATCTAAATCTAAACTTCAGCTCTCGAGTTCATATATATTATCACGGTAATTGTTAGCTAAAAAATTAAGCAATTAAGTCCAAATCACAATAGACAATCCTCACAATAGAACATATTAATTGATAGCGAAGTATTTTAAAATAAACTACACAATAAGATCCATTGTAATCTAAAACAAAGAATTAGTTCATGATTATTGAATTAAAACTAAGAATTTACAATTGAATAATCATTAAAAGATAGAGATAGAAGAAGATAAAAAGATAGAATCTGTTGTCTGCAGATTTAATGTTTTCTCCTTGCTCCTATTTTGATTCTTCAATGGTCTCCAAGTTGCTTCAATCTCCAAATCTAATAAGAACTAGGTTTTGATCTAATTTACTCTAATCTAATCTAATGAAATCCTCCAAACTAGCCCATATCCCCTCTTTTATGCCTCTCAACATGTATTTATAGTTCTAATGGATAGCCTAGCAAGTTGGGCAACTAAGAATCCTATTTTAGCTCAAATTGGACACAAAATAACCCAAAATAGCTATCTTCCCGCCGCCTAGCGCGCCCCGCGCCGTCCCTAGGCAATTCTGGGCGCGCCCCGCGCTACAGGGTCAGAAAATCTGGTGGCCTAGCGTGCCCCTAGCGCGGTCCGCGCTACTATATTTTCTGCTACGACGTCCTTTGGTAAAACTGGCATAACTTTTGATCCGCTAGGAGTTACGGGGCCTGCCACCTATCAAATCGAAGATATCGACGGGATCTATAACTTTCATTCTTTAACAATTGATAGATTCGGGATGGAGCAAGGCGGAAATCAAGCTTGAAGTAGATGCTGTGTAAATGGCAAGTATGACAACTCTTAGCTTTGATTTTTGTTGATAAAAAGGCCATAACTCTCGCATCCGAACTCCGATTGGGATGATTCAAGATGTTCCGGAAAGCTAAGAAGAAGCTCTACAATATAATCTAAGTTCCAAGCCAAGAACATGCATCCAACTTGGTGTTAAAAGCCCTGCAATCTTCTCTTGTTGTATTTGCTTGCATATTTTGGTCCAAAAGATTTCCGAATTGCTTTCTCTTGCATTTTCATGCCAATGTCGTGTCATAGCCTACAAAATAACATAATATGTATGAAATGAACATAATGCATGCAAAGTAACTACAAAACATAGGTTTAAGCAACTAATTCAAGTAATAGATACCGGATAAGTAGGTATAAAACCTACTTATCAAATACTCCCAAACTTAAACAGTTGCTTGTCCTCATGCAAAAACACAAAATAAAAATGATATGCAATGCAACTAATCTACCTGCTTACGAATCCAGCAGTAATGACAGAAACAAGTCTATTCAACCAGCCTTAGAGAAATCAGGTAAACATGATAATACATCATATCAAAACAAATCATTAACTTCCCAATCAATCATCAAATCTTAGACTGTTATCACTAATATAGTGCTTGTGTGCTCCACAACAATGTTAACTGATATAAAATTAAATTTAACACATAATAAATCTCTTCAAAGGCATCATACAGTGTAAACTCAAGAAATCTAAAAATAAGCTAGATCCAACTAAAATTAAACAATTACCAATATCAAGGGTTAACATGGGATACTTATGCTTTATTTTTCATCTACGGGGGCTTTTTGCTCTTATTTCCTGTTTTATTCATTTTTTTTTCAATAGATGGTTAGTGAGTGCGTTTTACGCTCCATCTCACGCCTGTGTTTATGGGGAGTATTTCTTCTCAACCCACCACAAGACTCAACTAGATATTATTTTATTTTTATTTTTATTTTTATTTTCTTTTTCTTTTTCTTTTTGTATTGTTTTATTTTATTTTATTTTTTTCTTTTTTTTACAGCTTATATACCCCAAATATTCCTCCAAACTTAGGTTTTTGTCTAACTTTAGTCATCGCTACTTATTCTTGTGATTCTTTCATTCAAACTAGCATTATCCTTTCGAGTTCGATTATGTATCAATTTAAACTCAATCAATCAACAAGTTATTTTTACTGTGCTATTCTTATTGTACCAGTTTCAAACAGAAAAAGACTCAATTCATAACAAGAAATCACATCAAAGCTCTAATAGTTAGTACTATACTTGTCTACCCAATTTTAATCTCATTATTGGCCAAAACAAACTGTAACTATCAAACAGCTGGACTCATGCAAGATGTACTAAATGCTATATAAACATAGTAAACTAACTACTAATTTTTTAATTTTTTAATTTTTTTTCTTCAAGAAACTGAATGCAATAACTATATGTAACTATATGAAACTACAATGTAAATAACTAACTATATGCAATACGGTACTAAAATGCCCCCCAAACTTAAACTAGACATTGTCCTCAATGGCTAAGATAGGAAAAATTAAAAGAGAGGACTTCCTTGAAAATACACCATGTTCTCCTTGTCTGCTAAGTCTGAAGAATAGGCCAGACACATTGGAATAAATCGAGAACCACACTTGAGTTGGACTTAACTAACATTGCAATTAAACCACTCTTAACGCCTGGGATTTTCGAGCGGCGCGAAAATTGAAAACCAACGTGGATTGTAAATGGAAAACCAACGTGGATTGGAAGTTGGGGATGGATGGGTTTAATGGGAATGGAAGTTGAAAAGGAGAAGGAGAGGTAAGGATGGTATAATAGGGGTTGTGGAGTATTGGAAGTGTAATGGGTGTAGGAGAAGTGGAGAAGTTGCATGTATTAACGAGAATTGGCTTTGTTCAAATCTTAGACACGTAGATTAAATCCGTTCAGTGCCTGAAATTCCCAAGTAGCGCGGTCCGCACTGGGTATAACCCTTGAGCAGCGCTCCCCGCGCTAGGCAAGCAGTGATTTCTGGACTGCTAGCGCGCCCTGCGCTTGGTATATATAGGCATTGTGTAGCGCGGCCCGCGCTAGGCAGTCAGTATCTTGGTGACTCTCTTATTCTTACCTTACCTGCGAGCATACCACTACAGAGTAATTATTCATTGAAAACTAAATATTTGAGTTAGACTACAAACTAAAATACATAGAATAAATAAGGAAGAAAAGGTTTAGAGCTTGGGTTGCCTCCCAAGTAGCGCTAGTTTTAACGTCATAAGCCCGACTTTGTCTGGTCAGCAATATCCAATTCCTCTTCGAAAGTTGCGGAATCCTCCATCCATTAGTAGCAAATAATCCTTTGGGAGGTTCCCACAAGCGATGACCATAGCGTCAAAGTCACCTAGCATGCTCTGACTCGGTATAATCTCCATGAAGAAGGGAAAACAACTAGGTGATATCTACATTATGTTTGTGATCATATTTGGGCATGGAAGTGTATCAACCATAATGGGCTCTTCGTCTATCTTCTCTTTTTCGTCCCACCACAGCTTCATTGTTGCACTCGCTCTTATGTCATAAAGAGCTTCGCTGACGACATGACTACCAAGTGGGCACGGTTTTGCAAATCTAACTGGACTCTTGATCTTTGATGGAGAAGGAACTTGGGGCTCTAATAATATAGGCTCATCATCGTTGGTACCCACAGTTAGTTCTTCGCTGACCTTGTTTTCATTATCCCCACTTGTCTCCTCTTTTTCAAAATCTCGTGTCTCATCCAATTGTAGATTTGGCTCTGGCACTTCATCAATCTCGGAATCCTCGTCATAACACCACTTATTTTGAGGACAGTTGTTCAAGGCTTTGACCATTTGATCCATCAGGTTCTGCAGATTTTGAATTGATATCTCTTGATTCTGAATTGACCGCTCTTGATTAATCCTCCTCTCTTCTTGGTTTGCTATGCCCTTTAACAATAATTCCTCCAACTTTGACTTTTCTTCTTTTAATGGAGGTTGATATGAGAATTCTGGTGTGTATGTTGGATTTGGAGTAGAATATTGATCTTGATAATTATAGCTCCATGAAGAATCCGGGTGATACCCCCAAACTTGATGATATATGTATACTGATTGAGGTAGTTACCACCATATTGTACCGGCCCAAGATTGATGGTGCATTGATTACTCGGGCGATTGCCAGCACAATAATTGCATGTAACTGCTATCCTTCGATTATGTTGGGTTGCAACTACATCCAACCTCCTCGAAAGTGTCTCAAGCTGCGCTGATAATGCAGAAAATACATTGAGTCCATCAATTCCTGATTCCCTTGGTGGAGTCATATTCGAATATGGCCATTGATTCGCAAAGTCATATATGGTACCTGAAAAGAGAGAAATATAGGAAGAGAATAAAAAAAATATTTAAATTAAGACTAATTTGATTGAAATTAATATTGGTAAAAAAATATTAAACTAATTCCCCGGCAACGACGCCAAAAACTTGTTGAGTAAAATCTAATTACGCACAATATGCAAGTATACGTGGTCAACAAGTAATAAAGTGAAAGTAGAGTATCGTTCGCACGAGGAATTGTTTAATAAAAATTACCAAGTACTAACCCATAACCAACTCAATCTTATTTAAACGAATGAATTTCAATTTATAAAAATTAAATTATTTAATTACACTAATTCTAATTACCACTAGTTAAAAATTAGATTATGGAAATTTAAGATCATAACTTCAGTTATTGCTTCATTTAAGTTAACACACTTCTCATCAATTATTTTCTATCCTGAATTATTAATCAAGAACACTTAAGCAGATAAAACCATCTCTCGATGCATAATACATATACTCACTTAAATCCACAGATGATAGAATTAAGCAAGACACCCTAATTAACTAATCCACTATATCTCTATGTGAATTACAATTAAAAAGGATTTAAATCACAAGTTTTCTATAAGATTACATATGGCGTAAATACATATCTCTATCCTAAACACGAATCATGAATTCCATCTATGCAGAAATCACAAACACATGCTATCATAATAAGATCTAAATCTAAACTTCATCTCTCGAGTTCATATAGATTATCACGGTAATTGTTAGCTAGGAAATTAAGCAATTAAGTCCAAATCACAGTAGACAATCCTCACAATAGAACATAATAATTGATAGCGAAGCATATTAAAATAAACTACACAATAAGATCCATTGTAATCTCGATCAAAGAATTAGTTCATGATTATTGAATTAAAACTAAGAATCCACAATTAAATAATCATTAAAAGACAAAGATAGAAGAAGATAAGAAGATAGAATCTGTTGTCTGCAGATTTGATGCTTTCTCCTTGCTCCTACTTTGAATCTTCAATAGTCTCCAAGTTGCTTCAATCTCCAAATCTAATAAGAACTAGGGTTTTGATCTAATTTACTCTAATCTAATCTAATAGAATCCTCCAAACTAGCCCATATCCCTTCTTTTATGCCTCTCATCATGTATTTATAGTTTTAATGGATACCTTAGCAAGTTAGGCAACTAAGAATCCTATTCTAGCTCAAATTAGACACAAAATAACCCAAAATAGCTGTCTTCCCGCCGCCTAGCGCGCCCCGCGCCGTCCCTAGGTAATTCTGGGCGCACCCCGTGCTACAAGGTCAGAAAATCTGGTGGCCTAGAGCGCCCCTAGCGCAGTCCGCGCTACTCTATTTTCTGCTATGACGTCCTTTTGTAAAATAGGCATAACTTTTGATCCGCTAGGAGTTATGGGGCCTGCCACCTATCAAATCGAAGATATCGACTTGATCTACAACTTTCATTCTTTAACAATTGACAGATTTGGGATAGAGCAAGGCGGAAGTCAAGCTTGAAGTAGATGTTGTGTAAATGGCAAGCATAACAACTCTTAGCTGTGATCTTTGTTGATAAAAAGGCCATAACTCTCGCATTCGAACTCCGTTTGGGATGATTCAAGATGTTCCAGAAAGCTAAGAAGAAGATCTACAAAATAATCTAAGTTCCAAGCCATGAACATGCATCCAACTTGGTGTTAAAAGTCGTACAATCTTTCCTTTTGGCATTTGCTTGCATATTTTGGTCCAAAAGATTTCCGAATTGCTTTCTCTTGCTTTTTCATGCCAATGTCGTGTCATAGCATATAAAATAACATAATATGTATGAAATAAACACACAATGCATGCAAAGTAACTATAAAACATAGGTTTAAGCAACTAATTCAAGTAATAGATACCGGATAAGTAGGTATAAAACCTACTTATCAATACTATCTCGAATCAGCTTAACATCATGCAAAGATGAAATAACAGCCGAAAAATATGGATAATTAAAATTTTTCTTTCTTCTTTCATTCATTCCCCGAATCGTAGCATTTAAGATCCCCTGTATTAGCAAGGTAAATGAACTATGAAAGCTCAAGTATCAATGCTTATCATATTTAAATATTGGTGTTCTACTTGTATAGTTCTATATACAAACATTCACCACAAAACTATCTCATTTCAAAATAAATATTCTTTATTTATTGAACATTTCAGAATTTATACATCTATATTCTAGTACATATTACCATCTAAGTTTCAAAATAAAGAAAACAACATTCTCTAGAACGCCTTCTTTTCTATTTCATCCAAATAGCAAGTATTGGTACATTATATCGCTAACCTGCAAAAAGTTTATTTTTGCAAGTTTGAACTCGACAGCTCAGTAAATCCAACAGTTTGCATGCATCATATAACACATAAGTTCATGCTCAGTTCATAATCATACTAAAAATGCATTATAACTTCAAAAGATAAGATTTAACATATCACAAACCATATAAAGATCGAGGCCAAAACTCAATCCATTTAAGTCATAAGTTGACTTTCATACTTCAATGGCATAGTAGATAAATCATATAATCATGTCAAGTTCAATTAGCAAATAGGAACTAGAAAACTTGCCTTTGCGCGTAGATTATAACTAATAGAGCTAACTTGTGGTTGAAGTTTTCCTACACAATGTAATCATTCATATACATATCAGTCATATAGTTCATACTAAAACCTATTTCATAATCAACTTAAGATACTAGCTTACTTTGGTTTTGCCTTGTTTCTATCTTGCTTACTAGTTTCGTTTAGTAACCTGTTACTCAATCTTCCCTTGTCATATACATTATATGTTTGGCTGGTTAAAAATTTTGTGTCTCTGATATTGTAGTCTTAAAGACTTATACATTCATGCCACTATAGATCAATTCATAAATTAAAACATCTTGGTTGCTCTGTAGTACGAAGCGATCGTGATACAATTTAGATTGGGAGTGGCGCGGTCGTGCTACTCTCTGCTAAATCCAGAAATGAGATTTTTGCTTAATCTACCCAACTCCTATCATGCTAAGGTCATGAACAGTCAATCCAACATATAAAACAGAGTTTAAAGACCCTTTAAACCAATCTAAATTCACCAAAGTTTTTATTCAAAATATTTTAGTATTTTTATTAGAAAATTCTTTTTAATCATCCTAAACTAAACCAATTCTTGCATAACAAATCCATAAACCATTTAAGACTTGTAGTAAAGCATATGAGACTTTAATACACCTGCCCTAAGACTCAGATTACACAAAACAAATTTTGAGACAACTGTGGACCAGCGCGGTCGCGTTGGTCTTTGGCCTTGGAAGTGGCGCGGCCGCGCCACTTCGGCTCAACTGATTCCTTACTCTGCTTTTCTGCAAAATTTTGGAAATCAAATCAACCAACTTCTTACTATTCTATTTTCCAGTATAACATGCCCGCGTATTTTTCGATTGGTATAAACAAGATTGGATTATACACCAATCTATTCTACTAAAATTTTCATCTCCTAATACGTGATTTTTAGATAACTTCTTGTTTTAAGCATTTTGCCAATTACCTTATAGTCAAGCATTAGAACTCAGTTCTCATAATCTTGTGAGTATATTACTACCCAGATTTCTTATAGAAATTCATTATAACCAACAATTCGTACATCCATTATTTTCTCAATACAAGTACCAAATGAGTCGCTTGGCTTATAATTATCTTAAGAGATATAGCCATACCTTTGTATTTGTGTGAAAATTCTATGCTTGATTGCTAATTCCACAATAATACTTCAATTGTTGCTCTTTAGTATAGTTGGCTTGCATCTTTTACAGAAGCAAAGGCTGAGTATTTTTATTTAAAGAGTGTGAGGAATTTGATTGCTGCTCAAAAATGAAAGGAACCGAATTTTTGAAGGTTTGGTCCTAAGCTTTATAGCTGAGTTTTCCTTGTTCAGTACGTTTATAGGATTGCTTAGCAATAAGTCTATTACTCCTTTTACTAAGCCATCTCATACTACACAAATAAAGACTCAGCTTGCTTAGCCTATCCATTTCACAACTCATGCTATTTAATATGACTCGGCTCATACACCTTATGCTTTATTATAAAACATAATACTTGGTATTTCATACTAATATATTATCCTATGTATATATCGCGTTGAAAATTATTACACTTTAAATAATAAGTTAAAATATCCATAAATCTTTTCCATAAAAATGGAATTTATTAAATAAAAATATTTATTTAATAAACTAAATTTATGGTATTAAAAATAATTTAAATTCATAAATTATTTCAATATGCCTTATTTATTGCATACAAAATTTCATATATAATTATACCCTTTTTAGTTAAAAATTTTCTTCAATAACAAATTTATATAGCAAATATATTTTAGTATATTTACCATACCATATATATACATACATTATACCGCATTTTGAAAGTAGTATGCTTACAAGGCAATCATGTATGATGATAAAGCATATACTTTGTAATCAATATTATTTATTAATTAATAAAAGTATTTATTTACTAAAGGCATTTGATTATCAACATGATGCTGTTTTAATAATATGTGATAAACCCATAGTTTTAAGCAATACTTTTAGAATCATGATGAGATCTAAATTCTTAGATAGTTTAAAAACTAAAATATTCCTAATCAATGGATTACTAAAAAGGGGATTAGTGAATCCAAATAGATTGGTACATACGTTGCTTGCTCATTGGATGAGGATGATTGATCTCATGACCTTTTGTGTAGAGACACTAAAGCAAGTATGTAAGTGCTTATTGGAGAATAAGTTCACTAAACGTGACTCGCTAAGGAATACCTAATGGAGTTTTACTTGTCTGTCAATAGGAATTCCTGAAGTGATAATAGTACAAGTAATCCTTAGACTTGAGATCATTATAGTATCTTGTATATAATAATTTACACTTTGACTTATTCCTTATGACATTTAGGGTATATCAAAGGGTATGCTTTGGTGTAATAAGTTATATGGAGATAATGAATTATCAATAAAGAATCTACTACTTCTAGTAAAAGAAGAGATATGTCCTATGTGATTCGATAAATGACAACCTAGGAATCCTCGGCCAAAGTGGAATGAAAAATAGAAAGTAGTTTCTAATTTACATTCATTAGAGTTGTGCATTTAGAAATTGAAATACATATAATTAAATAAAATAAGACTTGACAGTAATTTCATGTTTTATATTTAATTGTGACATTATATGGTGGAAGGATTGAATTGTATAGTAACTATTTACTCAAAAGTTCTTTTATGATTAATGTTGAAATCTATATTATCTGGAAAGTCGTTAATCGCTATGGAGATTTATCCTTATTGTAGAATAAATATTATTTATTTAAATAAATTAATAGTTTAATCTATTTATTTAAATAAGATTAGAATTGTTCTAATTGATTTATTCACAACCTGTTGAATATGAAGAACCTAAAGGGTCACACCATAAAACGAAGAATAAATATTTAATAAGTTAATTTCATAATCGTAATAATATGTTAAGTGTATTTAATTTAATCTATGGTGATAAAGTAAATTAAATAGTTTAATATTTATTATTTAATATTTTAAAAAAATTAAATATAAATTAAGAAGAGGTGTAACGATCGAGAAAATCGGATTATTTATAAAATAATTTTATTTGATTAAATAATGAATAAAATTATAATATATGTTATTATAATGAGTAAAAAAAGATGAAGGTTGTTCTATAACCTAAAAGTGATGTAATATCATAGTATTCTGGCTACGTGGTAGAATTAAGGTGTTTGAATTTCTAAGACGAAAATAAAAGCTTTCCGAGAAATTTTTTGAAAAACACTACTCATCCATTTCTGCTCGGGAATTATTTTTGAACTTCTGAGAAATACGTAACGATAGAATGAAAAGGAAGGATGAATTATGTAATAATAATTTAGTTATAACAAACGTAGTTTTTTTCCTGCGTACTAAGTTCGAGAATGTTAAGGAAAGTAAAGATTGAATAAATGATGATCTTATAATAAGAAAGTATTGTACAAGGAAATGAATACGAGTATGATACGAAGTACTGTACAAGTATATATGAAAGATGACATAACGTATATGATGAATGAGTATACGAAGAGAATAAGAGGATTATACGTTAGAAGCTATAATTTAATTGTAATGGACTAATGGGATTTGTGTAGGAATTGGGCAAGCCCAAGTGCAATCTTGTTAATGCCCAAAGATTAGTAATGCAAGCCCAACGTTAGGCCCAAAGTTAATTAAACTTAAGCTCGCACCAAGAACTGGACTCGTGGATCGAACCGATGAGGCACCGGGTGAGAAAAAAAATTCTATGGGGCAACCCATGTGGGCTAATAAGTGGGTTTTATACCTACTTATTTGATATCAATTCACGCAAACTATGTCCATCTCAAGTACATTTTAGTGTGTTTTTAGTTGCATTTCATGTTATTTTGCGTTGCATGTACTGAGAACTCCATTGGTGTAAAAGTGTAGGATATGACATAAGTTGTCGATGGTGAGTGGCATGTGATCAATGAAGGTACAACATGAGGATAAAGTGGAGCAAGGAGACTAAGCATGGGTGGATCAGAGAATGAACAACATGGAAGGAATGGGCAGCAGAACAAATCAGTAGTAGCAGTAGAACCAGAATTCAAGTTCCAGAAGTCGCGCGACCGTGCGACTACACAGGTCAACACATGCGCGCCCGCGCTATCATGCGGATTACACAAAATTGACGTATGCACGCCCGCGCGAGAAATACTAAGGAGGAGCGCGCGGTCGCGCTCGATAACTGAAGCCGCTGAGCTGTTTTATTTTAATTTTTAATTTTAAGGGTTGTAATTAATTAAAAATGATTCTAACTGGTGTCAGACGTATCATTCAGTAGTTTTTACGTGTTTTTCATATTGGGAACTAGGGTTTACACTTTGAGAGACTTCCAACGTAGAAGCAAGCATAATCTCTATATTCTCTACTTCTTCTTTGGATTTTCAATCACTGTGGAAAACTATTGTTCTTTGTTGGATTTTAATGTGGAATTGAACGTTACTATTGGATTATATTCAGCAATTGGGTTTGATCAATTCTATCTCTTATCTTTCAACTGTTTGTTTATTATCCATGTATTGCTTTGATCCCATAATGGCTTTTGGTTCAGTCATGAGCTAAACTCCATTATGGGATTCTAACGAATTTTAATATGTAGTTTAGTTGCATGCTTGACTGCTTGATTTTTTTTACATATCATAAGGAATTTCTATCATGGTTGTTTTGCATGCATGAATGCTTGATCACCATTTATTTTCAATACGTGTATGGAATTGAAAAATAACATGCAAGTATGGATTGTAATCATGATAGCATGCGTATATGGGGTTGTTTTGCATAACTTTGTATTTTGTGAACCGGATAGACATATACTGTTTCACCATATGAGTTAAAATAAGGGCTTGTGCTTAAATTCAACATGGTTGCAATTTCACATAGATATATAGTGATTTTGGTTATATTGATGATTACATGGTGTCTATCACATGTGGATACTGTGTAAGTAGGTCATAGTACATTGAAAAATTGTGACGCCCCCAAAATTTGGTATACATCACCCATCTTGGGTCGTCAGATACAAAGTACAGAATACAAATACAACTTACTAATACAACTGTCGTGTACAATACGACAAAACATAAACTGCGAGTTTGAATACAAATATTATCTTCTAGAGAGTATTCATACTCAAAAGGAGTCCTCATTACATTTATTAACACACTATTACATAGAATAGTGAGGACTACTAACTAATACTATCATTCGAACCATCACTCCGTTCCCCGACTTGCCCCAGCTACGTTCTCATTTCCTGAAGAGAACAGTGAAAGAAAGGGTGAGCTCAACTAGCCCAGTAATAAATATTATGACTAAGATAATGCAGAATAAATTATCATTAGCCTTCAACAATGTTAAACTGATAAAATATAATAGACATCAAGTTTAACTGCAGCGGAACAAGCAATCCATTAAAAGAGTCAAGTAGAAAATAAACTCTACTATCTTTTATGATTTAAAAGGTTTTTCAACACTGTTATCGCTGGGACTCAGCTTAATAAAATAATCCACATCATCGAATCACCCCTGCACTACGGCCAAGGATATTCGTGTATTCATTAATGGTCATGATCATGCCAACAACTGTCCATCAATGCACTACGGGCCAATGAGGACTTTTACCACATCATTTGTAACATTATGGTCATGATTATACTGAATAATCCCTGGTCATAATCATACCAAGTCCATCTATGCACTACAGGCCACAGATGACTTTCAATATTTTATAAACATGAGGATGATGACAATGATATAAGAATTCAATAAAACAAGTGCAAGAATTAATTTATCCAAGAATTAACAACGTCCAAATTGTCAACATGATACTGCTTTGTGGAGTAAAATTCAAGAATACTTAGAAGAATATTTTCATGAAAAGATACTGGATGAACTGCAATTATCAAGGATATTCCACTAATTTCATGGAGTATAGAAGTCAAAACTTAACCAACTGAGTATAATAAAGAATGAAATAACAGAATAAATCACCTAGCATGCGATAGACTGCACAGACATGTTATTCCAACAGAATAATAAAAAATAGAACCAGGTCCGACGTAAACGCACGGACAGGATATTCCGACAGAATAATAAATAATGGAACCAGGTCCGGCATAAACGCACAGACAGGATATTCCGACAGAATAATAAATAATGGAACCAGGTCCGGTGTAAAACACACAGACAGGATGTTCCAACAGAATAATAACAAGACGGAACTAGGTCCGGCGTAAAACCCACAGACATGATGTTCCAACAGAATAATAATAAAAACGGAACTAGGTCCGGTGTAAAACACACAGACAGGATGTTCCAACATAATAATAACAAGACGAAACCAGGTCCGGTGTAAAACACACAGACAGGATGTTCCAACAGAATAATAATAAAAACGGAACCAAGTCCGGTGTAAAACACACAGACAGGATGTTCCAACAGAATAACAGAAGAATGTCACCAAGTATAGGGTAGACCGCGTATACAGGATATTCGAACAGAATAATAAGAAATGAAATAACAACAGTTCTCTTCATGAATAAGAAAGAATAACACCCCTTACCGTTTTAAAGAAGAACTGAAATAAGGAAGTAGTTAAGTAGTAGAATAATCTTCTTCTCTCTCTCTATAGTTTCTCTCTATAGTTTCTCTCTCTAGAGTTCAGTGAATTCATAAGAAATAATGAAGGAATGAGCTGCTATTTATAGAAAAATAGAATGCATAGTAACTAATCCATGAACGGTCCAGATTGACTTCTCACATAAGCATTAATAATCAATACCGTGTGCTACTATGCAACCACACATATTACTGTACTTTTACTACCGAGTAGTTCAACAGTAACAATGGTAAAACTTCTGCCGTTATTTTTAATAAAATATTTTTGTCGTTTTCTCAATCCGATAATAATTCCGTTGTGGGGTCCACCAATGATTGTGTCGTTGTACGAATATTCCCTGTTAAAATGAATATTCCCCGACCAATCGAATATTATATAACAACTTGCGTACTTTACAAAATTTATAAATATTACCCACAACTATAACATTATATCAA
The DNA here is from genome assembly GCA_016801055.1 of Panax notoginseng. Taxonomy (NCBI): domain Eukaryota; kingdom Viridiplantae; phylum Streptophyta; class Magnoliopsida; order Apiales; family Araliaceae; genus Panax; species Panax notoginseng. The sequence continues at coordinate 74,567,043 of CM029021.1, forward strand.
ATTAACTCCATAATATTCAAAAATGATATTTATAGAAAATTCATCTTTATTTATAAAAGTTAGAGTCTTACAACCTCCCCTTCTTATGAAATTTCGCCCTCGAAATTAGGGTACATACCTGGTATGTCGAAGAGGTAAGGATACCTTGATTTCATTTCAAATTCTAACTCCCAAGTCATTTCCTCAACATCGTGGTTTCTCCACAAAACTTTGACTTGAGGTATATCCTTGGAGCGTAGAATATGTTCCTTCTTATCCAAGATTTGAACAGGAACTTCTTCATTCGTCAAATCCTCCGCTATTTCGTCCGGTTCTAACTCAATAATGTGGTTCAGGTCTTCCACATATTTACGTAACATGGATATGTGAAAAACGTTATGAACACGAGACATACTTGGCGGTAAAGCGAGTCTATAAGCCACAGTTCCTACTCGATCGAGGATTAAAAATGGACCGATGAATCGAGGATTGAGCTTTCCTCTTTTTCCAAATCTCGTAACTCCTTTCCATGGAGCAACACGTAAGAACACATGATCTCCTACATCAAATTCCACGTCCTTTCGATGAAGATCAACATAACTCTTTTGTCGATCTTGTGAGGTTTTTATATGTTGTCGGATCGTTTGAATCTTTTCTGTAGTCATACGTACCAACTCCGGTCCCAACAACGTTGCTTCACCCACCTCATCCCAGCATACTGGGGAACGACATTTTCTTCCATACAATACTTCGAATGCAGCCACGCCAATACTTGCTTGATAACTGTTGTTGTAGGAAAACTCCACCAATGGTAAGAACTTGTCCCAACTTCCCTTGAAGTCAAAGAAACAGAGTCTTAATAGATCTTCAAGAGTTTGAATAGTCCTCTCTGATTGTCCGTCCATCTGAGGATGATATGCTGAACTAAATCGTAAATCCGTGCCCATAGCTTTTTGTAAACTAACCCAAAATCGTGAAGTGAATCTTGGGTCTCGGTCAGAAACTATGGATACTGGCATACTATGCAGTCTTACAATCTCGTTTATGTATGTATGAGCAAGACGTTCAAGTGTATAAGTTTCTCGTATCGGTAAGAAATGAGCAGACTTGGTCAATCTACCAACAATGACTTAAATCGCATCAATACCTTGAGAAACCCTAGGAAGACCGGTAACGAAATCCATGGTAATGTGCTCCCACTTCCATTCTGAAATTTCAAGTGGTTGCAATGGACCTTTTGGTACATGATGCTCTGCTTTGACTCGTTGACAAGTTAGACACCTTGAGATAAACAGCGCTATCTCTCTCTTCATATTGCTCCACCAAAATGTATGACGAAGATCATGATACATTTTGGTACTTCCAGGATGGATTGCAAACGGTGTGTTGTGCGCCTCCATCATGATTTCATACTTTAAATCAGAGTTGTTAGGAACACAAAGTCTGGAGTTGACTCGAAGTATTCCTTCTTCATCGATTTTTGCTTCCGGCATAGCACCTTCTTGCACTTTCTTCTTCATACGCATCAGCTCTAGGTCTGTAGCTTGAGCAGCTTTAACTTTATCGATTAAAGTCGGTTCTACTCGTATGTTCGCCATCATCACATGGGTCCCTGGATTCTTTAACTCTATCTCTATCCTTTTCAAATCACACAAAATGGGCCTTTGTGTTGACAATATCGCACTCGTACTTGCATATGATCTTCTACTCAATGCGTCAGCTACTACGTTCGCTTTTCCAGGATGGTATTGAATGGTATGATCATAATCTTTCAACAGTTCAAGCCAAAGTCGTTGTCGCATATTGAGTTCCTTTTGAGTGAAGAAATATTTAAGGCTTTTATGATCCGTAAAGATCTCCACCTTCTTCCCATACAAGTAATGCCTCCAAATTTTAAGTGCAAAGACAACAGCTGCCAACTCTAGATCATGAGTAGGATAATTCCTCTCATATTCTTTGAGTTGTCTTGATGCATAGGCTATGACTTTTTCATGTTGCGTGAGAACGCATCCCAACCCTTTGCTCGAAGCATCACTGTAGATGACAAATCCCTCCGAGCCAGATGGTATTGTTAGAACAGGTGCTAAAATGAGTCTCCTCTTGAGTTCTTGAAAACTCTTCTCACATTCTTTGCTCCAACCGAACTTTGTATCTTTCCGAGTCAGCTGAGTTAATGGAGTAGCGATTCTAGAAAATCCTTCCACGAATCTCCGATAATAACCAGCTAAACCAAGAAAGCTACATACTTCGGTCACTGATTTAGGTTGCTCCCAGCTTTGAATAGCTTCAATCTTTGCCGGGTCAACTGATATTCCACGACTTGATACTACGTGCCCAAGAAATGCTACCTCCTCCAACCAGAACTCGCATTTCTTCAACTTGGCATAAAACTTGTATTCACGAAGCTTTTGGAGTACCAGCCTCAAGTGCTGCTCATGATCTTCACGGCTTTTAGAATAAATAAGGATGTCATCAATAAAGACGACCACAAAGTTATCCAAATATTCATTGAATACCCGGTTCATCATATCCATGAAGGCAGCAGGAGCATTAGTCAATCCAAAGGACATGACTAGGAATTCATAACGCCCGTACCGAGTTCTGAAAGCCATCTTTGGAATATCCTTAGTTCTAACCTTCAGCTGATGATATCCAGAACGAAGATCGATCTTTGAAAAGAATTGTGCTCCTTGCAACTGGTCAAACAGGTCATCAATACGTGGCAATGGGTACCTATTTTTGATGGTGACATGATTCAACTCCCGATAATCAATACAAAGTCGCATACTTCCATCTTTCTTCTTCACGAATAGAATAGGAGCACCCCAAGGAGAAGTACTAGGACGAATAAAGCCAATGTCTAACAATTTCTGCAGTTGGATCTTTAACTCCTGAAGTTCAATAGGAGCCATTCGATATGGGGCTTTGGAAATGGGTTTTGTACCGGGTTCAAGGTCGATACAAAATTCAATTTCACGCTCTAGGGGTAGGCCAGGAAGTTCTTCAGGGAATACGTCAGGGAATTTATTAACAATAGAAATATCATTCAAAACTGACGTATTTTTGTTTAGATCCGTGATATGAGCTAAGAAAGCTTGACATCCGTTTTTCAATAAACGAATAGCTTTATGGCTTGAGATGACAGCGATTGATTTTAATGGTTTGGTTGCTTGAATTCGCATAATAGGTCGATTAGGAATATGAAAGCTAACAACCTTACGAAAACAATCAATTTTTACATGATGAGTAGTTAACCAATCAATCCCTAGAATCACGTCAAATGCAAGTATTTTTAATGAAATCAGATCGACAGGTAATGTGTGGGTACCAACTTGAACCAAACAAGACTTATAAATCGTGGATGTAATGAAGGTTTCTCCCAATGGAGTTTCAACAGATAAGCCAAAGTCTAATTTCTCCGGAATCAAATTTAATCGATGAGCGCAAGTAGGAGAAATAAAAGAATGGGTAGAACCGGTATCAAATAAAGTATAGACTTCGTTAGAGTTTATGACAAGCTTACCCGTGATGACCTCATTCGGGTTCCTTGCTTTCTGGTAGGTCACAACAAACGCTCTCCCTTGCACTACCGGTTTTGACTTTTCTGGGACGGCCTTTGGTGTCTCTATCTTGGCTGAACTTGTTTTTTGGTAAACTACAAAATCGAGCTAAATGACCTTCTCTTCCACAATTATAACATGCTTTAGACGGCATCGCGCAGTTTGGACTGATGTGCCCCTCCCCTCCGCATTTGAAACATATGATAGGTGGTCGTTCTCCTTCCTTAACAACGGGTGCTGGTGCTGACGTCTTTCCATCATTGTTGAATCTCCTCTTCTTGAAATGACCATTCTTATTATTTTGGCCCTGATTACCACCGAAGTGGTTACCATTTCGGGCCTGTTGATTCCCTCCACGCTTGTTGTCACCGCTTCGATGACTGCTCTCACTAGTATTATCATTTTGCCGACTGCTCTCTTTTAGTTGCGTTGACTCGTTATCGCGCTCCCATAACTGAGCCCTATTCACAACATCTGAATACAAACACAGTTTATGAGAAATAAGATGTTGACATATCTCAGGTTTCAAACCTTGCAAAAATATTCGCGTCATTCGCTCTTCATTATCCACCAAGTGGGACGCAAACCGGGACAACTCAGTAAATTTAGACTCATACTGCGACACGGTCATATTATTCTGCTCCAATTTGATGAACTCCACCTCCTTCATGTGACGAACACTTTCGGGAAAGTATTTGTCATTGAATAGCTTTTGGAACTTCTCCCAAGACATCTTCAATGCGGCAGGTTGAGTACGCTTAATAGATTCCCACTAGTAATCTGCCTCTCCTCGCAACATAAAGGCGGCAAAGGGAACCTTTTGCTCCTCAGAGCATCCCAAGACATCAAATATCTTGGTAATCTGCTTTATCCATATTTTCGCTATAAGTGATTTTGGCTTTCCCTTAAACTCTGGTGGTCCCAGCTCCTTGAACTGTTTAGCGGTGACCGTCCGAGAGTTTTCAGTGTTTCTACCTATATTTTGGACAGGAGCCGCTCTCGCCTGCTGTTGCATGAACTGCATAAAATTTCTGAATATTTCATCATTCATCATCTGGTCAGTGTTGTTATTTGCATGAGGATTGTCACCTTCCTGATGCACATTATCCTGATTATTGATATGTGGTGAATCAACAGTCGCCTGTGCTCCATTGCTATTCTCAACATTCTCAGATTCAATTTTTAGATAATGCCACAAAATAAAAGTTAATTGATATGTCATACATTATCCTTATATTATGACCGACCAATTAAATACCATGCAAATAAACTTAGGTAGGTCATACTAGCGAAGGAATTCTCCGTCTCTCCCCTCCTAGTTCTATTCTCACATCTTAGCCAGGGATCATATCCCTAAGCTCTGATACCAACTGTGATGCCCCCAAAATTAGGTATACATCACCCATCTTGGGTCGTCAGATACAAAGTACAGTATACAAATACAACTTACTAATACAACTGTCGTGTACAATACGACAAAACATAAACTGTGAGTTTGAATACAAATATTATTTTCTAGAGAGTATTCATACTCAAAAGGAGTCCTCATTACATTTATTAACACACTATTACATAGAATAATGAGGACTACTAACTAATACTATCATTCGGACCATCACTCCGTTCCCCGACTTGCCCCAGCTACATTCTCATTTCCTGAAGAGAACAGTGAAAGAAAGGGTGAGCTCAACTAGCCCAGTAATAAATATTATGACTAAGATAATGCAGAATAAATTATCATTAGCCTTCAACAATGTTAAACTGATAAAATATAATAGACATCAAGTTTAACTGCAGCGGAACAAGCAATCCATTAAAAGAGTCAAGTAGAAAATAAACTCTACTATCTTTTATGATTTAAAAGGTTTTTCAACACTGTTATCGCTGGGACTCAGCTTAATAAAATAATCCACATCATCGAATCACCCCTGCACTACGGCCAAGGATATTCGTGTAATCATTAATGGCCATGATCATGCCAACAACTGTCTATCAATGCACTACGGGCCAATGAGGACTTTTACCACATCATTTGTAACATTATGGTCATGATTATACCGAATAATCTCTGGTCATAATCATACCAAGTCCATCTATGCACTACAGGCCACAGATGACTTTCAACATTTTATAAACATAAGGATGATGACAATGATATAAGAATTCAATAAAACAAGTTCAAGAATTAATTTATCCAAGAATTAACAACGTCCAAATTGTCAACATGATACTACTTTGTGGAGTAAAATTCAAGAATACTTAGACGAATATTTTCATGAAAAGATACTGGATGAACCGCAATTATCAAGGATATTCCACTAATTTCATGGAGTATAGAAGTCAAAACTTAACCAACTGAGTATAATAAAGAATGGAATAACAAAAGAAATCACTCGGCATGCGATAGACCGCACAAATAGGTTATCCCAACAGAATAATAAATAATGGAACCAGGTCCGGCGTAAACGCACAGACATGATATTCTGACAGAATAATAAATAATGGAACCAGGTCCGGCGTAAACGCACAGACAGGATATTCCGACAGAATAATAAATAATGGAACCAGGTCCGGTGTAAAACACACCGACAGGATGTTCCAATTGAATAATAACAAGACGGAACCAGGTCCGGTGTAAAACACACATACATGATGTTCTAACAGAATAATAATAAAAACGGAACTAGGTCCGGTGTAAAACACACAGACAAGATGTTCCAACAGAATAATAACAAGACGGAACCAGGTCCAGTGTAAAACACACAGACAGGATATTCCAACAGAATAATAATAAAAACGGAACCAGGTCCGGTGTAAAACACACAGACAGGATGTTCCAACAGAATAACAGAGAATGTCATCAAGTATAGGGTAGACCGCGTATACAGGTTATTCCAACAGAATAATAAGGAATGGAATAACAACAGTTCTCTTCATGAATAAGAAAGAATAACACCCCTTACCATTTTAAAGAAGAGCAGAATACTTTTCTTCTCTCTCTCTATAGTTTCTCTCTATAGTTTCTCTCTCTAGAGTTTAGTGAATTCGTATGAAATAATGAAGGAATGAGCTGCTATTTATAGAAAAATAGAATGCATAGTAACTAATCCATGAACGGTCCAGACTGATTACTTTAATCTGACGATCCATATTTAAAGAAAAATCTTTTAAATAAAATATAATGTATTCTATTTATAGAATAACTTTAATAAAGTATTCTGTTTTATATAAAAAGATATTTCTGTTTTATTACGTTAATAATACGAATAAAACAAAACGTCATTATCGCTAAATAATTCATATTATTAACTGACAATAATTGAATCAAACTGAGTGACTTCTCACATAAGGATTAATAATCAATACCGTGTGCTACTATGCAACCACACGTATTACTGTACTTTTACTACCGAGTAGTTCAACAGTAACAATGGTAAAACTTCCGCCGTCATTTTTAATAAAATATTTTTGTCGTTTTCTCAATCCGACAATAATTCCGTTGTGGGGTCCACCAATGATTGTGTCGTTGTACGAATATTCCCTGTTAAAACGAATATTCCCCGACCAATCGAATATTATATAACAACTTGCGTACTTTGCATAATTTATAAATATTACCCACAACTATAACATTATATCAAATTAACTCCATAATATTCAAAAATGATATTTATAGAAAATTCATCTTTATTTATAAAAGTTGGGGTCTTACAAAAATGGCTGTCTATATTAGTGTCCTTGGCTACTTACCTGTGGTATGTGAACAATCTTGCACGATGGTGGTAATTAGATGAATTATTAAATGAAGTTAGGATCCCATTATCTCCAGATTTGATTTATTATATTTTCATTCTTATTTTTGTTATTAATTATAATTAGAATAATTCACAATTATAATCATTAGTTTAAGCATATAAAATATAGTGATTTAATTGATGCGTAGTGATTTAAATTAGATAACTTTCCCTGTGGATCGATACTCGACTTACTCTGTATTACTTGTTGACGCATGTATACTTGCATGAGTTAGAGCTCTTTTGTTAGAACTAAAAAAGAAGCAACATGGGCCCCCATAAGTGAGTCATGGCCGACCAAGCAAAGGATAAGAGGTGTGGTGGGCAAGCAAGAGACAAGATTATTGAGGAGGTGGAATAGTAAGGAGGTGGGGCTTAATGACCCTTATGCCCTCACTTGAAAAATCTATAAATATATGACTTAGATTTTTATTTTGTGCCTTATTCATTTCACCAACATATTAGAGCTTGTAATATTCAGAGAAAATTGAGAAGTGTCTTGCTAATTCAAGAAGAAAAGAAGAAGAATGAAAGTTAAGAACACAAGGTAAGGAATTCTCAACCACTAATCTTCATCTCTTCATTTTTAGTTGATAGAGAGGAAATTATTGGTGGAGCATGTATGATAAGGAGTAACAAGGATGGCTATTAGAGGATTTAAACCTTAATAAACCATGTTACAAGTGAATCATAATCATAGAAGTTATGAACTAATGCAGAACATATGAAGAATTATCATTTTGTTGTTGAAATATGTTTGGTTAGGATGATAGATATATGGAATGAATCCATTTTGAACGGTGTAAAAATCTCAAGTAACGAAGTTATGACGAAATTTATGAGATTAGACGATAATCGTCGAATTCTCAGAATTAAAAGTCAAAATTCACCATTTAACGAACGCTTAATAAAGAACTTAATCGGTGAATTCAGTGTTAACGGATTCAAAAATTTAAGATTTTCAAATGAAATAGTAGTACACATGATATGTGAGCTAACGACTTTTGAAAAAGTCAATTATGACTTATAATGAGTAAGTTATGAGGCCGGAAAGAATTGCAGAAAAAAAAAGAAGAGAAAATGTTCTGAGGCAAAGGGCCGGCGCCGCAGCGCCGCCCAAGGTACTAACACTGGCGCCACATCACCAGACCAAAACCTTAGCCATTGTGAAGTGGCACCGCAGCACGGCCAGTAGTATAGAGTTTGGTGCCGTAGTGCCAAGGCCGAGTCTCATGTACTGTGAACTCGCGCCGCAGCGCGAACTTTATAAGGGAAGCTGGCGCCGCAGCACCAGCACTGGAGTAGAGACAGTGAAAAATAAGCATGAATGTAATGAATGTGAAGGTTGATTAAAGATAAATTATAACTTTAATTAACTTAAAGTAAACTCGTTAAAGATGATAATAACCGTAAGGATTACAACTAAAGGTTGATGAAATTTACGAGAATGTAGACACAATGTAATACGATAAACCGTAACGAATGTTAACCAATCTAATGAAGGATTAGATTGAGAAGAAGGGGAAGATAGTTTAATGACCATACTTGATTGTTTATGACCTAATGTAGCATGTTATGTGCTTATATATTATAGAATCCTTAAAGACTTCAAAAGAAATTTGTATTAAGTGTAGTAGATGCTGAAGGCAAGTGTTCTAAACCCTTGCCTATGTTCTTTTGGACAAGCTTTGTGATTCATGTATCTTACGCTTAGATTGATGTACAACGATGGCGAAGCCAATTCCTTCGACTAGACTTAATGTGTTTTGTGGATTTCCTTATAGTCTACCAAACTATTATCAATGTTGTTATCACACTACAAACTAACATAAACTTTATCATTTATCTTTAACTTTTGAAAACATCACATTTGGTTCATTACATAACTTAATTCAATAATCACTTAAAATCTTCACACTTTGTGTTATAACACATTACAATATGTTTTTGTAGTCCACGTTATGTCTTAACATCACTAACATGCATGCCAAACTAGATTAAGTCCACATACTACAGTCTGCAAATAAACAGAACTCTCTGCCTAAGCTCAGGGCACGGCGCAGCTGCGATCCCAAGCCTTGGCACCGGCACAGCTGCGCTGCTGCAGATTCGCAGAAGGCCTACGGTGCGGTTGCGCCGTTTCTGCCTGTGGTAACGGTGCAGCTGCGCTCTGCATAGACAAAACTGCAGTAGTAGCTCTGTTACACAGTAGTCGCCCAATTCAACCCAATTTCTACAGAAATCACCACACTCAACTTCTAAAACTTTGTAATAACATAGTTAATAATGCTATACACCATTCCAATTACATAAACATTACATATATTCAATTTTGAAGAATCAAAACCCCAAATTTACCAATTTCATCACTTTTAACACTTTTAGCGAATTCGATTGCCACGACTTCGTTTCTTAACCAATTTATATGATTCAAACTACGCCGCTTCCGTTTCTTAATATACTATCACAATCCAACATCAATTTATAGATTATAACACATATTAAACATAAAATTTTGTACTTTCTTAAGCCATTTTTTCAAACATAACCACTATTATTTCAATTTCTTCTACAAACCCAATTTACATTAATTTGAACACCAACATAGGATTATAGAGGATAACTAACAGATTTAGCAAGAGAATACATACATATAAACAACATCTTCTACACCAATTCAACAAAACCCAATTTCAGAGAATAAAAAATTACAAAAACAAAATATTAGAATTAGGGGTAGATTATACCTAAATCCTTTGATTGTATGATTGCAAAGTTGATAACAATCTTTTCCCAAAACCTTTCTTCTCCAACTCTCAATAACACTGTGTTCCTGTCTTCCACACTCTCTGACTATAGCCTTAGGAAAAAAAAAAGAATGTGTAATATAACTGATATGGCCTTACCTCCTACGTACTTATCAGTTAAAAAAATAAAAAAGCGTCAGTTAAATAAACCAAAGGCCACAAGGCCTTGTTTGGCTAACACAACTCTCCCCCCTTATAGATTATTTTCATAATATTTTTATTATATAGTTTTTATTTGTCACATATGTAACCCATTTAAATAGCTTACAATTATAATTATAATAATTATTATTTTTATTATAATTATACTTATAATTAATAAATAATTATATATATCTATTTTAATTAATAAATTAGATTTAACATAACTTTATTTATTTTCTTCAATATTAATCAATTCATTTAATTTAAATATTTTCATTACATTAAATCCTCAAATAATAAAATTACCATTCTTTAATTTAGTTAGCACACATACTCAACTAAATTATTACATTACAATTCATCAAATATTTATTTATATCAATAAATAAATTATTTAAAATGTTTATTTAATTTAATAAATATTTAAATTAAATTATAAATTTCTTGATCATTACATCATTCCCTCCTTAAAAAGATTTTGTCCCCAGAATCACAACTCAGTAAATTCGTTCATCACATTCTTCCCTCCTTAACAGGATTATGTCCCTAGAATCATTATACAAGATTAAGCAAATAACTGAGGATAATTCTTCATCATAATATCTTCAAGTTCTCACGTAGCTTCTTCAACATTGTGGTTCCTCCAGATTACCTTAACAAAATGTATCACTTTATTCCTTAGTACTTGCTCTTTCCTGCCGATAATTTGAACAAGGACTTCTTAATATGTTAAGTCTTTCTCAAACTATAAGGGCTCATATTCTATTAAATGCTTATAATCAGGCTTATATGGCCTCAATACTTATACGTGGAAAATATTATGAATATGCTCCAAATCTGAAGGTAAAGCTACCTCGTATGCCACTTCACCAACGCGTTGAAGCACTTCAAAAGGTCCTATAAACCTAGGGCTTAATTTCCCCTTTTTGCCAAATCGAATTTTCCCATTCCAAGGAGATACTTTCAAGAAAATATAATTACCAACATCAAATTCCCGATTTTATCGGTGTTAATCGACATATTTATTCTGTCTATCTTGTGCAGCTATCAATCTGGCTCGAATCACCTTGATGATCTCGACGATTTGTTGTACCAACTATGGGCCCAATAGCTGACGTTCACCTACCTCATCCCAGCATAGCAGAATTCTGCATTACCTGCCGTATAACGCTTCGTAAGGCGGCATGCCAATACTCGCGTGATAACTATTATTATGGGCAAATTCCACCAATGGTAGATGGTCATCCCAATTTCCTTTGAAATCTATGATACATGCTTTGAGCATATCTTCTAGTGTTTGGATGGTTCTCTCACTCTGTCCGTCGATTTAAGGATGGTATGCTGTGCTCATTCTCAGCTGTGTTCCCAAACATTCTTGTAATCGTTTCCAGAAATTTGATGGGAAACACGAATCTCTGTCTGATACAATGGACACAGGTACACCGTGTCTTGAAACAAATTCCTTCACGTATAGTTTTGCCAACCGATCTTGGTTAAATCTAATCTTGATTAAAAAAAAGTGTGCCGACTTCGTCAATCGATCGACAATCACCCAGATGGCGTCGTAACCTTGCTGAGTCGTTGGAAGACCTACCACAAAATCCATTGTGATATGTTCCCATTTCCACTCCGGTATTTTTAACGGTTGTAATAATCTGCTTGACCTTTGGTGTTCAGCTTTAACTTTCTGACACGTTAAGCATTTCGCCACACACTCAGCCACATCCTTTTTCATATTCAGCCAACAAAAATGATGTCTAAGATCCTGGTACATCTTCGTACTCTCAGGGTGAATCGAATATCTTGAGTTGTGAGCTTCACTCAAAATTTCCTCTTTAATTTCCAGTACTGGTAGAACCCAAATTCTCCCTTCGAATCGTAGTAATCCTTCTAAATCGATTTTAAATTTGGTTTCCTCCCCTTCACACACTTTCTAATTTATCTTTTCAGAGTCTTCATCCTGAAGTTGTGCATTCTTTACCTTATCCACCAACGTTGAACCGTTTTCTATCTGGAACAACTTTTCGTCAAATTCTGTCAGATATTTAATTTCCAACTCCATCTTAGCCATTTCCGACACTAGCTTTCCTTGAGCTGTCAACATCATTAACATCTCCCGTCCCTTTCTACTTAAAGCATCAGCAACAACATTCGCCTTTCCATGATGATAGAAAATCTCGCAGTCATAATCTTTGATCAACTCCAACCACCTTCTTTGTCTCATATTAAAATCTTTTTGTGTAAAGATATACTTCAGACTTTTAGGGTCGGTATATATCTCACACCTTTATCTATAAAGATAATGTCTCCAAATCTTCAGGGCAAACATCACTGCAGCCAACTCTAAGTCATGAGTCGGATACCCTTTCTCATAATCTTTTAATTGATGTGATGCATACGCAATAACTCTGCCGTTCTGCATAAGCACATAGCCTAGTCCTTTATGCGATGAGTCAATATACACTACAAAGATCCCTGTAAGATCAGGCAATGACAACATAGGTCTTGAGCTCAACCTCTTCTTCAATTCTCTAAAACTTTCCTCACACTTCTCTTTCCAAACAAACTTAACCGCCTTCCTAGTTAAATTCGTTAAGGGAGTGGCAATCTTGGAAAAGTCTTTTATAAAACGCCTGTAGTAACCTTCCAATCCTAAGAAACTCCTTACCTATGATGGTGTCTTCGGCTGATCCCAGTTTATTATAGCTTCAACCTTTGATGGATCTACCGAAATTCTGTCCTTATCACTAACGTGTCCGAGAAACTGTAAACGTTCCAACCAAAACTCACATTTTGAAAATTTAGCGTACTACTTCTCTTTTCTCAATGTCTCCAACATTACTCTTAAGTTTTCAACATGTTCCTCCTTGGTCTTGGAATACACCAAAATTTCATCAATAAACACCACCACAAATTTGTCTAAGATTATTTTAAACACCCTATTCATTAAATACATGAACGATGCAGGTGCATTGGTTAAACCAAATGACATGACTAGAAACTTGTAATGACCATACTGAGTTCTGAATGCCGTCTTCGGTGCATCTTCTGGCCTCACCTTCAGCTGATGATAACCACTTCTCAAGTCTATCTTTGAGAAATACCTTGCTCCCTTCAATTGATCGAACAAGTCATCGATTCTAGGTAATAGATACTTATTTTTAATCGTGACCTTATTCAATTCCCTGTAATTAATGCAAAGCCGTATCGATCCATCTTTCTTCTTAACAAACAACACCGGTGCTCCACATTGTGACACACTCGGCTGAATATACTTCTTGTCAAGCAATTCTTGCAATTGCACCATTAACTCTTTCATCTCTACTAGGGCTATTATGTTTTCGGTGGAAGACCCATCAAATCGTCTGGAAATATGTCTGCAAAATCTCTTATGATTGGTATCACTTCTAACTTCGCACTCTTCTTCTGTGTATTGACTATGTAGGCTAAGTATCCTACACATCCTTGTCTTAACAACTTCTTGGCTTACATCACCGTCAGACAACTTGGTTGTCGAGGTGACTTACTGTTATAGAACACAACCTTTGATAGAGTCACAAGGTTAACACATTTCCTTTGGCAATCAATTACTGCTCCGTGATTAAATAACCAATCCATTCCTAGTATAACATCAAACTCATCAAGTCTAATTGGTATCAAGTCTACCATCATCTCTTTACCCTTTATAACCACTCTACAATTCTTATATATGAATCTAACAAGAATCACTTCCCTTTTAGAAATCTCTATGTTCAAAGGAGAATCTAATTCCTCCTGAGGCAAATATAAGTTTTAAGCAATTTCATCGGATAAAAATGAACAAGTAGCACCCGAATCAAACAGTACATAAGCATTAATACCATTAATCAGAATGATACCTGACACCACATCCTTAGACTGAACAGCATCCTGTACGGTCATATTAAAAGTCCTCGCAGTAGGTTGGCTTAACTGTGCTGGCCCAGTAATAGTCAATGCACTACCACCGTTGTTGTTTCCTTTTCCTACACTTGCACTCCTCGCTGGTTTTTTAGGGCAATCCTGAGCCATGTGATCCTTCGAATCGCAGGTAAAACATGCTCCTTTCTTTGGGCTAAAATAGTTCGATGCAATGTGTCCCTCCTGACCATAGTTGAAACACACCTGCTTTCCCTTCAAACATAACCAGTATGATTCTTTCCACAAGTAGCACAAGCTTCAAACTTTTTCTTCTGATGACTTCCTTGCTGTCCTCTCGTGGTCAAATTCTCGCTCCACTTCCTCTTCTAATTGTTACTTCCAACGTTACTTCCACCAACCTTATTTTCATTCTCATTCTTCCTCTTCTTTTGTTCTTGATTGTACTTGGTCAAGGCATCACTTCCACCTTATGCGATAATTGCCTTTTCTAGTATAGCCGCAAATGTATTTAATTGGAACATTGAAACCTTGCTACACAGCCAGGGTTTCAATCCTTGTTCGAACCTTCTCGCCTTACTCTCATCCGTATTGACTTGATAAGTGGCAAACCTTGCCAACTCGTTAAACTTCGCAGCATATTCTGGCACCATCATAGTTCCTTGTTTCAGCTCTAGAAATTGCACCTCCAACTGATTCTAAGAACTCACTGGAAAGTATATTTCGAAAAACATCTCCTTAAATCTATCCCACGTTATCACTCCTTGTCCCCCACGAACCTTATTTGCTTGCCACCAGTAGCTAGCTTTAGACTTCAGCATGAACGTCGCGAACGCAGTCTTCTGATATTTGTTAACTCTAGCAACATCAAACACCTTCTCCATTACCATGATCCAGGTTTGGGCTTCCATTGGATTTATAGATCCTTGAAACTCTGGCGGTCCAACCGCTTTGAATTCCTTGAAGGTCGTGACTTGAGCTTGCGGTTGATTCGCAAGTGCTCCCGTCAACAAAGTCACCAACTGCTGAATTGGATTAGTGTTGGCCTCGTTGTTATTGTTAGTAGACCCCTCAGGAGGTTGTTGTTGGCATGGTTGTCTTCTTCTAGGAGGCATTTTATGTTAAGATATACGCTTATTAGTTCATTACTCAACTTCTTGAGTATTTGAAGTTTAACATAAACATTCTAAGATTAAACCTATAGCACATAACATTTCAAATAACTTTGATATTTTATTTATCCATAACGTTTTAAAACATAATAAAGATAGCATAACCACATTAACATCTCAAAATATGGGATTTAAAATTTTATTTATTCGCATAAATAACCACATATTATTATCACTCTTATTCTTTCTATCTAGGCATATTAAGACGTCGTAAGGCTTCTCTGTGCTCTTCCTCCATAATACGATACGTCGTCCTACGATCCATCACGAACCACGACGAGTCTTCAAATTGAGGTGGGTAATAAAAGACTCGATACTGGGCCCTATCAATCACAGAATTAAATGCATGATCCATTTCGTTCATTTTGGCTTTCTTCATTTGGACCTTAGCTTCAACACGGTCTGTACGGTGAGTCGCCTTCATCCAAGCGTCCTCTGCTCTTGCACGCCTAGCTGATTCCTCTTTGAAGTCAACTTTTAATTTCTTCATGTCAATCTTTATCTTCTCGTTCACCGCCAACAGATCTTCATGCTGACCCTTAGTATGAACTAGGTCCCACTCCGTGTTTCCAAGGCATAAGTCGAGTTCCTGAATCTCCTCATCTTTTTGCTCTATCGTAGCATGATGCATCTCAACCAACTCCTTCAGCTCCTCAACCTTGTCCTATAATTATATGTTCTGATCATACAAAGCATCATACATCTCAGCTGTTATGGAGTTTGGTGGAAACTCTACAGGATCCTATTCCTCATCATCCTCCTCTATCTCCTCAGAACTATCCTCCTCAGGATTGATCATAGGCTCATCCTCCTGGATCAACTATTCCCGCACTACGTGAATATTCAGGGGTTCGTCATCTCTAAGTATCTGAGGTATCACTTCCCTAACTGGATTGGATCCTCCTTCGTTAGACATCCTGATAACAAAATATGTCATAGGTTTTATTTATTATATGACATTCTTCAATATTCGCGAGCACATAAGTTATTAACACATAGCACATAATGTCTTTTATTGTTTAGCTTCAATGGATTCCTTAATCCATTCCTTAAAACTCGATAAGAGTTAAACACCTCTATGTTTTCTATCTTCTTAAAGAAATGTTACTTCATGTGGTTTCCCCACCTAAGGTTCATAACCTAAGGCTTTGATACCAACCTGTGACACCCCCAAATCTGGGTACTTCATTCCCATAGAATTTAGTGATCACTTAACCAAAATAATTACATCTAACTACCCATAATAAAGGATAAATACATCAATTAACTTAAATAATAATCTTTCCCATTAAAGGGTTACATCATCTCAAAAACAATCCCAGGTAATCTAACCTTAAATTATTACATAAGTTTGTAGAATACATCATAAAATAAAACATGTCTTATAACATAATTCATTTAAATAAATTCTAATAAATCTTCAATAGTTGGACATCTTGCCCTTTTCTTTGCTAGTAGATAGCTCATCAACTCTTTAAACTTTAGCTGCAGTGTTAATTGCAAGAGTGAACAAACAATTGCTCACTAATATAAAGAGTAGTAATGATAACAACATGAGAATGAACAACGAATGCTGAACAATAATGAATTTGTTCTACGAATTAAAAATAGAAAACAAGTTCGAACTTTAATGTCTGAGGGTCTTAGGACCACGAACTATGTTCCTGGTGATTAGGTATTACTACCCCAACCTTAACAGTTATTTAGACTATACATACCCTACTTAACGTACTTAGGGGGATCAGCCCTTTGTACCATGTATTGTGCACAAATATGTAAACGTTACACATATAGAATCCCATATGTTCGGGTTGTTCGTATCAGTTTGGATTTAGAATTTCCGCACTAAAGAAAGTTTAGCTCGAAACTAACTTATCAGTGGTTCTAGAATTTTAGAACACTATTCATAATAAACTAGTTCAATCAATAAGAGTTTGCTTACTACTTGAAGGCTTAATACAACAATATAGAATTAAACAAGGTTATCAAAGTCAAAGACCAAATAACAACAATGTATAATTGAATAGGCATAATATGTGTGCAAAGTATCACATTCAAAAGAGCTAGAACAATCTCAATTGAATCAATGCATTAAAACAATATATACTTTGAATAATAATGTCAAGATTTAGAAAAGTAAAACTCGCTCGATGTAACGAACTAGATTACAATCATACACGAGATAGAATCAATAGGCTTGCTCAATAAAAGTTTAGGACAAGAAACTTGCATTCATTAATAAAGAGAATGAAGTTAGGAAACTTTCCTTTTATGTAAGCTACACAAGTATAATAATGTTCGCCAATTACCCTACATATATCATTGAAATTGCAATAACAATTAGTTGTATTAATATTAGCTTTAGGGGTTTAAACCACCATTTAAGTCATACCCTTAACTTAACACCTAATCATGTTGGTTAATATCCTTAATGAATCTGAAATCACACTATAAACAAACATAAACTTTATCATTTATCTTTAACTTTTGAAAACATCACATTTGGTTCATTACATAACTTAATTAAATAATCACTTAAAATCTTCACACTTTGTATTACAACACATTACAATCTGTTGTTGTAGTCCACGTTATGTCTTAACATCACTAACATGCATGCCAAACTAGATTAAGTCCACATACTACGGTCTGTAAATAAACAGAACTCTCTGCCTAGGCTCAGGGCACGGCGCAGCTACGCTGTCCCAAGCCTTGGCACCGATGCAGTTGCGCTGCTGTAGATTTGCAGAAGGCCTACGGCGATGCTATGCCGTTTTTGCCTATGGTAACGGCGCAGCTGCGTCGTGCACAGACAGAAACTGCAGTAGTAGCTCTGTTACACAGCAGTCACCCAATTCAACCCAATTTCTACATAAATCACCACACTCAACTTCTAAAAGTTTGTAATAACATAGTTAAGCATGTTATGCACCATTCCAATTACATAAACATTACGTATATTCAATTTTGAAGAATCAAAAACCCCAAATCTCCCAATTTCATCACTTTTAACACTTTTAGCGAATTCTATCGCCACGACTTCGTTTCTTAACAATTGACATGATTCAAACTACGCTGCTTCCATTTCTTAACATACTAACATAATCCAACATCAATTTATAAATTATAACACATATTGAACACAAAATTTTGTACTTTATTAAGCCATTTTTTCATACATAACCACTGTTATCTCAATTTCTTCCTACAAACCCAATTTACATGAATTTGAACACAAACATAGGATTATAGAGGATAACTAATAGATTTAGCAAGAGAATACATACATATAAACAACATCTTCTATAACAGTTTAACAAAACCTAATTTCAGAGAATAGAAAATTACAAAAACTAAATATTAGAATTAGGGGTAGATTATACCTAAATCATTTGATTGTATGATAACAAAGTTGATAGCAATCCTTTTCCAAAACCCTTCTTCTCTAACTCTTAATAACATTATGTTCCTCTCTTCCACACTATCTGACTATAGCCTTAGGAAGAAAAAGAATGCATAATATAACTGATATGGCCTTACCTCCCACGTACTTATCAGTTAAAAAAATAAAAAGGCGTCAGTTAAATAAACCAAAGGCCACAAGGCCTTGTTTGGCTAACTCAACTCTCCCCTCTTATAGATTGTTTTCATAATATTTTTA
This sequence comes from Panax notoginseng, assembly GCA_016801055.1. Lineage (NCBI taxonomy): Eukaryota > Viridiplantae > Streptophyta > Magnoliopsida > Apiales > Araliaceae > Panax > Panax notoginseng. The sequence goes on from CM029021.1 coordinate 74,586,057, forward strand.
GTATATAGTTTTTATTTGTCACATATGTAACCCATTTAAATAGCTTACAATTATAATTATAATAATTATAATTTTTATTATAATTGTACTTATATATATATATATATATATATATATATATATATATATATATATATATATCTAATTTGATTAATAAATTAGATTTAACATAACTTTATTTAATTTATTTATTTTCTTAAATATTAAACAATTCATTTAATTTAATTATTTTCATTACATTAAATCCTCAAATAACAAAATTAACATTCATTAATTTAGTTAGTACACATACTCAACTAAATTATTACATCACAATTCATCAAATATTTATTTATCTCAATAAATAAATTATTTAAAATATTTATTTAATTTAATAAATATTTAAATTAAATAATAAATTTCTCGATCGTTACAGTTTTATTGGAATATTGATCTGAACTTTCTTATTAAATATCAATATTTGCACCCGAGGCACTATTTATAGGTTACTATTCACTCAAATATTATTCACTCTGGTATTTGGGATACTTTTCATATCGGGGAACTATTCACGGGTTACTATTCACTCGTGTACTATTCACTCGGGTATTCGGGGTATTTTTCATGTCGGGGTACTATTTACGGGATACTATTCACGACATAAATTGATTTCTTTTCTGTCAAAGATTATTTTTGATACATAAACATTATTCTTGAATTTTACTCCACAAAGTAATATTATGTTGACAATTTGGATATTTTTAAACTCTGGATAAAGTTAAAGTCTTTAATATTTATCCTTGATTTCATTTGATTAATGCTTATATCATTGTCATCATCCTCATGCTTATATTATGATAAAAGTCATCTTTGGTCGTAATGCATAGATGGACTGTTGATTGGTATGATTATGATTAGGGATAATTCGGTATAATCATGACCTACAATGTTACAAATGATAGAAGTCCTCATTGGTTCATAGTGAATTGATAGATAGTTGTTGGCATGATCATGACCATTGATGATTACATGAATATTCTTAGCCGTAGTGCAGAGATAATTCGTGGACGTGTGATACTAATGAATATCTTTGGCCCGTAGTGCAGTGATGATTCAATGATGTGGTTTATTTATTAAGCTAAGTCCTAGCGATAAAATTGATGATAAACTGTTTAAATCATAGAAGATAGTAGATATCATGCTCTACTTGACTCTTCTAATGGATTGCTTGTTCCGCTACAGTTAAACTTGATGTTTATTGTATTTTACCAATTTAACACTATTGAAGGCTAACGATAATTTATTCTGTATTATCTTAGTCATAATATTTCTTACTGGGTTAGTTGAGCTCATCCTTTAGCTTTCATTGTTCTCTTTAGGAAATGAGAACGTAGCCCTGGCTAGTCGGGGAACGGAGTGATGGTCTGAGATGGTTGTTTTAGTAGTCCTCATTATTTAGTGTGATAATAAATGTATTGTGGATTGAATTTGAGTTTGGATATTGTCTATGAGACGATATTTATGTAAAAACTCAGCTATGTTTTGTCATATTTTACACGATAGTTGTATTAATTACGTTTGTATTTGAATTATGTACCATGTATTTGGCGACTCAGAATGAGTGATGTATACCTATTTTGGGGGCGTCATATTTGGTATCAAAGCTTAGGGATATGATCCCTTGCTGAGATGTGAGACTAGAACTAGGAGGAGAGAGACGGGTAATTCCTTCGCTAGTATGACCTACTTAAGTTTATTTGTTATTTAATTGGTTGGTCAGAGTATAGGGATAATATGTGGTATGTTAATTAACCCTTGTTTTGTGGCAGTATTTGAAAATGGCATCTGAAAATGTTGAGATAAGCAATGGAGCACTGGAGACCGTGGAGTCACCACAGATCAATAATCAGGATAATGTGTATCAGGAAGGCAACAATTCTTATGTGAATAACAACACCAACCAAATGATGAATGATGGGATGTTCAGAGGCTTTATGCAATTCATAGAACATCAGGCGAGAACGAATCCTATTCAAAATACAGGTGGAAACACTAGCAACTCTCAGATGGTCACCGCTAAACAGTTTAAGGAGCTGGGACCACCGAAGTTTTTGGGAGAGCCAAAACCACTTAAGGCGGAGATGTGGATAAAGTAAATCACCAAGATATTTGATGTCTTAGGATGCTTCGAGGAGCAAAAGGTTCCCTTTGCCTCCTTCATGTTGCGAGGAGAGACAGATTACTGGTGTAAATCTGTAAAGCGTACTCAACTTACCGCACTGAAGATGTCTTGGGAGAAGTTCCAAGAACTGTTCAATGACAAGTACTTTCCTGAAAGTATTCGTCCCATGAAGGAGGTAGAATTTATCAAGTTGGAACAAAATAATATGACCGTGTCGTAGTACGAAGCTAAGTTTGCTCAGTTGTCCCGGTTTGCGTCCCACTTGGTTGATAATGCGGAGAGAATGACGCGGATGTTTCTAAGATGTTTAAAACCCGAGATACGTTAATACCTAATTTTCTCACAAACTTTTCTTGTATCCAGATGTTGTTAATAGGGCTCAGTTATTGGAGCGCGATAATGAGTCAACCTAACCAAGAGAGAGCAACCGTCAAAATGATAATACCAGTGGTAGCAGTCATCGAAGCGGTGATAACAAACGTGGAGGGAATCAACATTCCAAATATGGTAACCACTTCGGTGGTAATCATGGCCAAGACAATAGGAGTGGAAATTTCAAGAAGAGGATGTTCAATAATGATGGAAAGACGTTAGCACCAGCAACCGTTGTTAAGGAAGGAGATCGACCACCGATTGTATGTTACAAATGAGGAGAGGAGGGAAACATCAGTCCAAATTGTACGCATCAGTCCAAAGCGTGTTACAATTACGGAAGAGAAGGTCACCTAGCCCGATTTTGTCGGGCAGTGAAGTCAAGTCCAGTGAGGATGGAGGCACCAAAGGCTGTCTCAGAGAAGTCAAAGCCAGTAGTTCAAGGGAGAGCGTTTGTCGTCACCTCCCAGAAAGTGCAGAACCCGAACGAAGTCATCAAGGGTAAGCTAATCATAAACTCTTGCGAAGCTTATATCTTATTTAATACCGGTTCTACCCATTCTTTTATTTCTCCTACTTGCGCTCAACGTTTAAATTTGACTCCAGAGAAATTAGACTTTGAATTATCGGTTAAAACTTTGTTGGGGGAAACCTTTATTACATCCACCATTTATAAGTCTTGTTTGGTTCAAATCGGTACCCTTACATTACCTGTCAATCTTATTTCCTTAAAAATACTTGTATTTGATGTTATTTTAGGGATTGATTGGTTATCTACTCATCATGCAAAAATTGATTATTTTCGTAAAGTTGTTAGCTTTCATATTCCTAACCAACCTATTATGAAAATTCAAGCATCCAAATCGTTAAAGTCAATCACTGTCATATCAAGCCATAAAGCTCTTCGTTTATTAAAAAATGGATGTCAAGATTTCTTAGCCCATGTCATTGATTTAAACAAAAATACGTCAGATTTGAATGATATTTCTATTGTTAATAAATTTTCTGATGTATTCCCTGAAGAACTTCCTGGCCTATCCACAGAACATGAAATCGAGTTTGTTATTGACCTTAAACCCATTTCTAAAATCCTCAAATATTTCTTCACCCAGAACAAACGCAACATGCGCTAAAGACATTGGCTCGAGCTATTGAAAGACTACGATCATACCATTCAATACCATCCTAAAAAAGTGAACGTGGTAGCTGACGCATTGAGTGGAAGATCGTATATAGTTACAAGTGTGACGTTGTTAACACAAAGATCCATTTCGTACGACTTACAAAAGATGGAGATAGGGTTAAAGACTCCAAAAATCTACATGAAGATAGAGAATATACGATTAGAACCGACTTTAATCGATAAAGTTAAAGCCGCTCAAGATATAGACTCCAAGTTGATGAATTTGAAGAAGAAGGTTCAAGAAGGCATTATTCTAGAAGCAAGAATCGATAAAGAAGGAATACTTCGAGTCAACTCCAGACTTTGTGTTCCAAATGACCCTGATTTAAAGTATAAGATCATGATGGAGGCGCACAACACACCATTCGCAATCCATTCTGGGAGTACCAAAATGTATCGTGGTCTTCGACATACATTTTGGTGGAGAAATATGAAGAGAGAGGTAGCATAGTTTATCTTAAGGTGTCTAACTTGTTAACGAGTCAAGGCGGAGCATCAAGTGCCAAAAGGTCCATTACAACCACTTGAATTTCGAGAATGGAAGTGGGAGCACATTACCATGGATTTCGTTACTGGTCTTCCCAAGGTTTCACAAGGCATAGATGCGATTTGGGTCATTGTTGATAGATTGACCAAGTCTGCTTATTTTTTACCTATATGAGAAACTTATTCACTTGAACGTCTTGCTCGTATGTACATAAATGAGAATATCCATAGTTTCTGATCGAGACCTAAGATTCACTTCACGATTTTAGGTTAGTTTGCAAAAAGCTATGGGCACAGATTTACGATTTAGTTCGGCATATCATCCTCAAAAGGATGGGCAGTCGGAGAAGACTATTCAAACTCTTGAAGATCTATTAAGAATTTGCATCCTTGACTTCAAAGGGAAGTTGGTACAAGTTCTTGCCATTAGTGGAATTCTTCTACAACAACAGTTATCAAGCAAGTATTGACATGGCTCAATTTGAGGCGTTGTATAGATGCAAGTGTCATTCTCCAGTATGCTGGGATGACGTGGGTAAAACAACGTTGTTAGAACTGGAGGTGGTACGTATGACTACAGAAAAGATTCAAATGATCCGACAACGTATAAAAATCTCACAAGATCAACAAAAGAGTTATGTTGATCTTCATCGAAAGGGCGTGGAATTCAATGTAGGTGATCATGTGTTGTTACGGGTTGCTCCATGGAATAGAGTTACAAGATTTGGAAAGAGAGAAAATCTCAATTCTCGATTCATTGGGCCATTTAAAATCCTCGATCGAGTAGGAACTATGGCATATAGACTCGCCTTACCGCCAAGTATGTCTCTTGTTCATAATATTTTTCACATATCCATGTTATAAAAATATGTGGAAGACCCGATCCACATTATTGAGTTAGAACCGGACGAAATAGCGAAAGATTTAACATATGAAGAGGTACCTGTTAAAATCTTGGATAAAAAGGAACATCTTCTATGCTCCAAGGTAATACCTCAAGTCAAAGTTTTGTGGAGAAACCACGATGTTGAGGAAATGACCTGGGAGTTAGAATCTGAAATGAAATCAAGGTATCCTCACCTCTTCGACATACCAAGTATGTACCCTAATTTCGAGGACGAAATTTCATAAGAAGGGGAGGTTGTAAGACCCCAACTTTCATAAATAAAGATTATTTTTTCTCGAAATATATTTTTGAATATTATGGTGTGGATTTGATATAATTTTATAGTTGTGGGTAATATTTATAATTTTTTTAAAGTAAGCAAGTTGATATAAAATATTCGTTTGGTCGGGAAATATTCTTTTTGTCAGAGAATATACGTATAACGACACCATCATTGGTTGATCCCACAACAGAATAACCGTCGGAGTTAGAAAACGATATAAATATCTTTTTATAAAAATAACGGCGAAAGTTTTACCGTTAAACTGTTGAAATACCCGACGGTAAAAGTACAGTAATACGCGTGGTTGCATAGTAGCACACGGTATTGATTATTGATGCTTACGTAAGAAGCCAGTTAGTTTATTCAATTATTGCTACAGTAGTTATTGTATAATATCTCTCGTATTATTGATTCAATTATTATCATAGTATCATCTGCATAATATTTGTATTATTAAATCAATAATTGAGACGACAAAGTTATTCATATTATTATTTGCAATATTGACAATATCTAGAAAGTTCTGTCGAGGAGAGGTTTGGTCACCTAATTGCACGTCAATAGGGAGAAATCCTTATCGGAAAGCCCCATCTATCTCGGGAATGATCTGGTTGTTAAATATTGTGAGTTAGAATATTAATGATGAATAATTGTTGAAATATTAAAAATGTGTTTATTAAAGATAAATGATTTGTGGTAAATATTTATTCAGTTTTTGATATAAATATAGGGATTTGTTATGAGGCATTTGTTGTAAGTTTGACTTAGTATTCCATGGGAAGATTTACTAATTTTATGGACCGTCGATGGTGATTTTAATAGTAAATCAATCTGCACCGTCGGTGGTGGTGTTAATAGTAAATCAATCTGGACCGTCGATGGTGGTTTTAATAGTAAACCAATCTGGACCGTCGGTGGTGGTCTTAAAAGTAAATCAATCTGGACCGTCGGTTGTGGTTTTAATAGTAATCAATCTGGATTGTCCGTTCTAATAGTAAATCAATCTGGATCATTCGTGAATCAGTTACTATTTACTCCATTCTCCTATAAATAGAAGCTTAATTCTTCTTTCATTCTCACAAATTCACTAAGACTCACAAGAGAAACTATAGAGAGCAAGAAGAAGAGTATTCTGCTATTTCACTATTACAGTATACAGTCTTCTACTAAGGTAAGGTGTAAGACCCCGAATTTTATGAAATAAAAGTATTCAATTTTTCTTATAATTTCTATTCAGTAAATGGTTAAATTGATAAATGTTAAAGTTAAGGGTGATATATAAATTTTTTTCAAAATACACAAGTGGTTATAAAATATTCATTGTTGTCGGGGAATATTCGTTTGGTCGTGGAATATTCTTTCTGTCGGGGAATATTCGTACGACGGCGCAGCTATTTGTGGGCCCCATAACGAATAACTGTCGGATGAAGAAAACGATAAATTTGAGTTTTTACAAATAACGACGTAGTTATTACCGTTAACACTGTTGGAATACCCGGTGGTTAAAATACAGTAATACGCGTTATTACACAGTAGCACACGGTATTGCACAGTATTTTTGAAATTATTGATTCTTACGTAAGAAGGCACTACTCAATAATTGTTACAGTAATTACTGTTCAATATTTTATTTTATTGATTCAATAATTGCTACGTTGAAATTTTGTATTATTGTTGTTCAATAATTGTTGCTGCACAGTATTTCCCATTATCAGATCAATAATTCATATTATTTGAATAGTATTATTAGATAGCATTATTGACAATGTCTAGAAAGTTCTGTCTAAGGAGAGGTTTGGTCATCTAATTGCGCGCCAGTAAGGAGAAATCCTTATTGGAAAGCCCCCTCTTTCCTGGGAACGGCCTGGTTGTCATAAATGTGATTCTGTAATATTATTTGTGAATAATTAATTATTGATTCATATGATAAGAAAATATTTATTTTATGTGGATATAAATGAGGGATATATTTTTGTGGTTAAAAAATGAAGGAGTTAATGTTGAGATTTTTATCCGTATTTTTGTCGGAATGGAGGTATTAAAAATCAGGATTTTTGAGATATTTTGCGGGGGTTATAATTTTTAATCCGACCGTTGGATCGTGGTAATTTTTGGATATGTTATACATATATAAGTTGAGTATATGCCCACAAATTTTGAACCGTTAAAAATGAACGTATGATTTATTATGAATTTTACGAGATGACTGGTTCAGAAATTATTGAATTTTCGGAGTTTATCATTTTGGTGGAAAATTCTAGAATTGGTGGGCCCCACTTGTGGTTGGTGAAGAAATGTGCTGAATTATATTTCAAATATGGTGGGTGGGAATAGTAGCAGGTAAAGCCATCAGGTTGCAGGTCAAACCTACCAAAATTTTCCTATAAATAGAGGGCTAAGTTAGAATTGAAAATCACACCAGAAACATAAGCTTTCTCTCTTTCTCTCTCTATATTATGAAGTATATTTTGTGAGTTTTTAGATACTTGGTGAGTTTTTATTCATCAGTGCAAGTTTTCTTCAGCATCATATCCAATATCCAGTCAGAAGTACTGCTCTTTTGAGGTAAGGGATAGTAAGGGATAGTAAGGGATATTAAGGGATTTTAAGGGTTGTTATGATTTTCAGTTTCATAATTTTTCTGATCTTCAAAAATTCTGGAAAAATTTGAAATGATATTTTGATGAGTTTTCTTGATTGTGTCCAAAAATGGTGATTTTTGGATGTATAGATTGAGAGTTATGAATTTTATGAGAAAAGACTATTTTAGAAGTAACAGCTTATAATTCCTTGTGGTTAACTCCAAAATTGATGAAATTTTTATTGGGAGTACATGTATATGATAGAAGTATACTCTGTAAATTTCAGAATTTTTGGACAAAAGTATAATTTTTGATAAATGTCTAAATATTCGGCTGTTTTGGCCATATGAAAAATAGTAAATGACTTTTAAAAATTTTGAGAAAAATATATGTTCACTATGGGACTATATTATGCTAAATCTCAGAAAAGAAATATTTTTAGAACTGATTTGGTATTTTTCATGAAAATGGTCTAGTTGTGAGTAAATGAATTAAATATGTTATGTGAAGTAAGAAAATTGGAAAATAGGATTTTATGGCTTGAGAATTCTATATGAGGTATATGCAGATTTTTGATGAGGGTTTTAATTATTGGTGATAAAATCTTATGAGTTTAGTATTTTAGAATGATTAAATGCATTATTTAGTAAAGTGTAAACAATTTAAATAAATTGTTTATAAGCTTAAGAAATATTATTCTTTCAATATCATTATACCGAAATACTGGTATGGATTTTATTGTGGAATTTCTACCTTTTTGTGTCGGGTTTACTATTTATGAGTTACTATTCACGAGTTACTATTCATGAGTTACTATTCACAAGTTACTATTCACGATAAAAATTAGTTTCTTTTTCTAACCAAATTATAGTTGATTTACGAATATTACTTTTGAGATTAAAACTAGATGCTGATCATATTATTTTTATTATTATATATAACGTTTTTATAACCCTAATGATGATATTTCTCTTTGACTTGAGTGTAAAGATGGGTAGATTTTTGGTATGATCATGACTATGGGTTATCTTTGACCAGTAGTGCAAAGTTGAATCGTTGATTGGTATGATCATGACCATTAAATTTATAAGTGAATATCTTTAGCTTAAGTGCAAAGGTGAATTGATCAACATGGTTATAATTATTGTTTATATAAATTCTGAAATGGTTATATATTTCTTTGAGATATTAATATCTTTGGCCTGTAGTGCAAAGATGAAATATTGATGAATATCTTTGGCCTGTAGTGCAAAGATGAATTGTTGATGAATATCTTTGGCCCGTAGTGCAAAGATGACATGTTGTTGAATATCTTTGGCCAGTAGTACAAAGATGAACAGATGTTGAGATAAACATGACCAACTGGTGATACAAATGAATATCTTTGGCCGTAGTGCAAAGATGAAGTTATTAGTATGATTATGAACAGAAAATGTGATTTGGTGTAACCATGATCTTTGATGTTTCAGGTAAAGATAGGTGATGAAAATTATCTTCGTCCTGGATGAGAAGAGGAATTTAGAACTACAGTTATGATTATGAGTTATTCATATAATTGTGGACCAGAATTGTTGATTGATGTTACAGGGATAAAACATTGTTGGTAGATTTTTAACATGGAGAAGATAATAGACTTTATAGTCTATTTGACTCTTCTAATGGATTGCTCGTTCCGCTGCAACTATGGTTGAAATTTTTATCATTTACCATATGTTCTAAATTTCTGATTTATTGTTGATGAAGGCTATTGATAATTGAATTATCTTTAGTCATGATATTCTTTACTGAGCTAGTTGTGCTCACCCTTTTGCTTCACAATTCCTTTCAGGTAATAAGAGTGTAGCTGGGTCGAGCGGGGGTAACAAGGGAATAGAACGGTGGTCATCATTTAGTAGTTATATTTGGTGAAGAAAATAGGGTGAGGCGAACCCAACGTTGGAAGGGTGTTTTGTCACTATCATACAAGATGTCTAATGACATACAACCTCGTGTCATCATAAGACAAGGTTGTGCTCATCCACTTGCTGAGTATATCTATGGGCACTACCTATATAATCTTGGTGTTTGTTTGAAGTATAATTCTCAATTAGAGACAGTGGAGATAATGATAAGTCAAGAGAAGACTCACCATTGGGAAGAATATGATAGTAATCTTCTCGTTTTTCTTTGGGGTCTATTGGGTCAACCAAGGATAATTCTGTAGCCATATAATATCTATCATAACCTAGACGCGTGGCCTCCCATGTACGAAGGTTTTCTTGAGCACTTCCCAAAGATTCTAATTTCTAAAACAGTTTTTGACTATACCTTTATGTAAGGTGTTATTGTGAGGTGATGTCCACGGTTGGAACATGAGTCACATTTGGTATATATTTGTATCCAAACTCATAGCATATGTGTTGTTGTATTTTGCACGACAATTGTTGTAATAAAGTTGTAGTTGTTTTCTGTACCATGTATTTGGCGACTCAGAATAGGTTGGATGGAATGAACCTATTTTGGGGTTGTCACAGGTGGTATCAGAGCTTAGGGATATGATCTCTGGCGGAGATCGGGGAATATAACTAGGAGGGGAGAGATGAGTAAATCCTTCGCTAGTGTGTCCTACCTAAGCTTATTTGTTGGTCAGTCATAATATCGGGATATTATGTGATATGTTAATTTGTTAAATTAACCCTTGTTTTGAAGCTGTATTCTAGAATGATATTTGAAATACAGGAGATGAGAAATGGAGAAATTATGATGGCAGGGAAGATGGAATCTAAAATGAAAGGAAGGTATTCTCAATTCTTTGAAATACCAGGTACGTAAATTTCGAGGACGAAATTTCATAAGGAGGGGAGATTGTAAGACCCCGAAGTTTATGAAATAAAAGTATTCAATTTTTCTTATAATTTCTATTCAGTAAATGGTTAAATTGATAAATGTTAAAGTTAAGGGTGATATATAAATTTTTTTCAAAATACACAAGTGGTTATAAAATATTCATTGTTGTCGGGGAATATTCGTTTGGTCGTGGGATATTCTTTCTGTCGGGGAATATTTGTACGACGGCGCAGCTATTTGTGGGCCCCATAACGAATAACTGTCGGATGAAGAAAACGATAAATTTGAGTTTTTACAAATAACGACGTAGTTGTTACCGTTAACACTGTTGGAATACCTGGTGGTTAAAATACAGTAATACGCGTTATTACACAGTAGCACACGGTATTGCACAGTATTTTTGAAATTATTGATTCTTACGTAAGAAGGCACTACTCAATAATTGTTACAGTAATTACTGTTCAATATTTTATTTTATTGATTCAATAATTGCTACGTTGAAATTTTGTATTATTGTTGTTCAATAATTGTTGCTGCACAGTATTTCCCATTATCAGATCAATAATTCATATTATTTGAATAGTATTATTAGATAGCATTATTGGCAATGTCTAGAAAGTTCTGTCTAAGGAGAGGTTTGGTCATCTAATTGCGCGCCAGTAAGGAGAAATCCTTATTGGAAAGCCCCCTCTTTCCTGGGAACGGCCTGGTTGTCATAAATGTGATTCTGTAATATTATTTGTGAATAATTAATTATTGATTCATATGATAAGAAAATATTTATTTTATGTGGATATAAATGAGGGATATATTTTTGTGGTTAAAAAATGAAGGAGTTAATGTTGAGATTTTTATCCGTATTTTTGTCGGAATGGAGGTATTAAAAATCAGGATTTTTGAGATATTTTGCGGGGGTTATAATTTTTAATCCGACCGTTGGATCGTGGTAATTTTTGGATATGTTATACATATATAAGTTGAGTATATGCCCACAAATTTTGAACCGTTAAAAATGAACGTATGATTTATTATGAATTTTACGAGATGACTGGTTCAGAAATTGTTGAATTTTCGGAGTTTATCATTTTGGTAGAAAATTCTAGAATTGGTGGGCCCCACTTGTGGTTGGTGAAGAAATGTGCTGAATTATATTTCAAATGTGGTGGGTGGGAATAGTAGCAGGTAAAGCCATCAGGTTGCAGGTCAAACCTACCAAAATTTTCCTATAAATAGAGGGCTAAGTTAGAATTGAAAATCACACCAGAAACATAAGCTTTCTCTCTTTCTCTCTCTATATTATGAAGCATATTTTGTGAGTTTTTCGATACTTGGTGAGTTTCTATTCATCAGTGCAAGTTTCCTTCAGCATCATATCCAATATCCAGTCAGAAGTACTGCTCTTTTGAGGTAAGGGATAGTAAGGGATAGTAAGGGATATTAAGGGATTTTAAGGGTTGTTATGATTTTCAGTTTCATAATTTTTCTGATCTTCAAAAATTCTGGAAAAATTTGAAATGATATTTTGATGAGTTTTCTTGATTGTGTCCAAAAATGGTGATTTTTGGATGTATAGATTGAGAGTTATGAATTTTATGAGAAAAGACTATTTTAGAAGTAACAGCTTATAATTCCTTGTGGTTAACTCCAAAATTGATGAAATTTTTATTGGGAGTACATGTATATGATAGAAGTATACTCTGTAAATTTCAGAATTTTTGGACAAAAGTATAATTTTTGATAAATGTCTAAATATTCGGCTGTTTTGGCCATATGAAAAATAGTAAATGACTTTTAAAAATTTTGAGAAAAATATATGTTCACTATGGGACTATATTATGCTAAATCTCAGAAAAGAAATATTTTTAGAACTGATTTGGTATTTTTCATGAAAATGGTCTAGTTGTGAGTAAATGAATTAAATATGTTATGTGAAGTAAGAAAATTGGAAAATAGGATTTTATGGCTTGAGAATTCTATATGAGGTATATGCAGATTTTTGATGAGGGTTTTGATTATTAGTGATAAAATCTTATGAGTTTGGTATTTTAGAATGATTAAATACATTATTTAGTAAAGTGTAAACAATTTAAATAAATTGTTTATAAGCTTAAGAAATATTATTCTTTCAATATCATTATACCGAAATACTGGTATGAATTTTATTGTGGAATTTCTACATTTTTGTGTCGGGTTTACTATTTATGAGTTACTATTTACGAGTTACTATTCATGAGTTACTATTCACAAGTTACTATTCACGATAAAAATTAGTTTCTTTTTCTAACCAAATTATAGTTGATTTACGAATATTACTCTTGAGATTAAAACTAGATGCTGATCATATTATTTTTATTATTATATATAACGTTTTTATAACCCTAATGATGATATTTCTCTTTGACTTGAGTGTAAAGATGGGTAGATTTTTGGTATGATCATGACTATGGGTTATCTTTGGCCAGTAGTGCAAAGTTGAATCGTTGATTGGTATGATCATGACCATTAAATTTATAAGTGAATATCTTTAGCTTAAGTGCAAAGGTGAATTGATCAACATGGTTATAATTATTGTTTATATAAATTCTGAAATGGTTATATATTTCTTTGAGATATTAATATCTTTGGACTGTAGTGCAAAGATGAAATATTGATGAATATCTTTGGCTTGTAGTGCAAAGATGAATTGTTGATGAATATCTTTGGCCCGTAGTGCAAAGATGACATGTTGTTGAATATCTTTGGCCAGTAGTGCAAAGATGAACAGATGTTGAGATAAACATGACCAACTGGTGATACAAATGAATATCTTTGGCCGTAGTGCAAAGATGAAGTTATTAGTATGATTATGAACAGGAAATGTGATTTGGTGTAACCATGATCTTTGATGTTTCAGGTAAAGATAGGTGATGAAAATTATCTTCGTCCTGGATGAGAAGAGGAATTTAGAACTACAGTTATGATTATGAGTTATTCATATAATTGTGGACCAGAATTGTTGATTGATGTTACAGGGATAAAACATTATTGGTGGATTTTTAACATGGAGAAGATAATAGACTTTATAGTCTATTTGACTCTTCTAATGGATTGCTCGTTCCGCTGCAACTATGGTTGAAATTTTTATCATTTACCATATGTTCTAAATCTCTGATTTATTGTTGATGAAGGCTATTGATAATTGAATTATCTTTAGTCATGATATTCTTTACTGAGCTAGTTGTGCTCACCCTTTTGCTTCACAATTCCTTTCAGGTAATAAGAGTGTAGCTGGGTCGAGCGGGGGTAACAAGGGAATAGAACGGTGGTCATCATTTAGTAGTTATATTTGGTGAAGAAAATAGGGTGAGGCGAACCCAACGTTGGAAGGGTGTTTTGTCACTATCATACAAGATGTCTAATGACATACAACCTCGTGTCATCATAAGACAAGGTTGTGCTCATCCACTTGCTGAGTATATCTATGGGCACTACCTATATAATCTTGGTGTTTGTTTGAAGTATAATTCTCAATTAGAGACAGTGGAGATAATGATAAGTCAAGAGAAGACTCACCATTGGGAAGAATATGATAGTAATCTTCTCGTTTTTCTTTGGGGTCTATTGGGTCAACCAAGGATAATTCTGTGGCCATATAATATCTATCATAACCTAGACGCGTGGCCTCCCATGTACGAAGGTTTTCTTGAGCACTTCCCAAAGATTCTAATTTCTAAAACAGTTTTTGACTATACCTTTATGTAAGGTGTTATTGTGAGGTGATGTCCACGGTTGGAACATGAGTCACATTTGGTATATATTTGTATCCAAACTCATAGCATATGTGTTGTTGTATTTTGCACGACAATTGTTGTAATAAAGTTGTAGTTGTTTTCTGTACCATGTATTTGGCGACTCAGAATAGGTTGGATGGAATGAACCTATTTTGGGGTTGTCACATAAGGGGTGTTATTTCTTTCGTATTCGTAAGGGGTATTATTTCTTTTGTATTCATAAGGAATAATATTTTTCGTATTCATCCTTTAATATGTGGGAATAACCTATCTACGCGGATTACATACCGCATGACAGGTGAAAATTTATTTGCAGTTTCATATGTTATTTCTTTTCATATTCTTAAATCTAAACTTACTATGGTAAGTATTTCTTCTATAATTCCTGAAATTAGTGAAATATCCTTGAGTTTTGCGCTTCATCCAGTATCGTTTCATTGGAATATTGATCTGAACTTTTTTATTAAATATCAATATTTTCACCCGGGGTACTATTCACAGGTTACTATTCACTCAATTACTATTCACTCAAATATTATTCACTCGGGTATTTGGGGTACTTTTCATATCGGGGAACTGTAATGACCGTGAATTTCAAACTCCTTATTTAATTAAATATGTGATTTAATTTTTAATGAGTTAGTTTTGTGAGTCTATTTAAACCTTACGTGGTTATGTGAATTTATGATATGATTAAAGGGAGTCACTAATTGTTATTTAAATTAGTGGACTAACCCTAAGAGTTTGATATCAAAGAATTGATAGGATTCTTAACGATTAAATATTCAATCCATTTGAATATAGTTATAGATTTTGAACATATGATTCATTTCAAATATGGGTATATCACCACTCTAGAAGTTAAATTATCTCACATAAAACTTGTGTGGGGATAAGAATTGGAACTGGCTTGAAGCTAACCCATTTTGGCACTGCCAGGGACCGGCGCAGCTGCGCCATCCCAGAAAATGAAAATAACTATTAATGGAAAATGAAATGAAATGGAAGAAAATGAAATGGAACATTAATGTAAGGTGTGACATGCATAAAATCATATGATAAGAATATATTCTAATGATATGGAGTATCAAGTAGTGCAATAAAATCATAAGTGATTGTTAAACAGAAATAGTTGAATATCTGTGTATTCCAAAAATTGGAAAAAGAAATTATGTGTGTACACTGGATAGATAATATTAAATAATGTTATTATGTGTTTATGAGAGTAGTAAAAATAATTATGGAGCTACCAGATCAGTAATACCAAACTACGTTACTTTATTGAGTTTATTTAATGTACCTGGATTATATGATGTGAGTGTATAATTAACCCATAAGTTCCTAATATGGTAACAATTGTACATTAAGATTACATTTTGGAATTTAAAGGGACCAAACCAAGCCTTAGAATAACAAATGCTGAGATTTTGCTCTTGTCCCAAATTGAGTAGCACAAAGGTACAATGAATAGTAGCCTATCACCTAAATACATAACTTCCAAATGGCTAAAGCATAGGTAATGATTTCAAGACCAATGGCTGGTATTGGGTTGTTGAACAACTCCTTAGCAACCAATGTGTTCTTCCTTTGCACCATGAGCCCCAACATTAGGGTAATGTCATTATCTAGTCCAAGTTTCTTCTATAAATACAAGCTCCAAATTCAGTTTTTGGGTTATTAGAATTTGTTTGATAAGTCTTTGTTGGAGAGTTCTAAGTGGCTAAGGAATTTTTGAAGCATACTCAGTATGCGAGGAGTCTAATACAAGCTAAGGAAGTATAAACTTTAATTGTGTTCTTAGTTGCGTTTTTGCCAATTTCGTGGAATTCCTTAGAATTCTCTATTTATCAATGTGTGTTAACATGATATAATGTGTTTAGGAAGTAGGCTTACAAATATGAACTCTTAAATGATGGTATTAAGCATGTTTAAATTAAGGGGAATGGTCGATGTTTGATGCTCTGCAGAACAGAGCAGGTTACTTGTAAGACCCCAACTTTTATAAATAAAGATGAATTTTTTTTTTAAATATCATTTTTGAATATTATGGAGTTAATTTGATATAATGTTATAGTTGTGGGTAATATTTATAAATTTTGCAAAGTACGCAAGTTGTTATATAATATTCGATTGGTCGGGGAATATTCGTTTTAACAGGGAATATTCGTACAACGACACAATTATTGGTGGACCCCACAACGGAATTATTGTCGGATTGAGAAAACGACAAAAAATATTTTATTAAAAATAACGGCGGAAATTTTACCATTGTTGCTGTTGAACTACTCGGTAGTAAAAGTACAGTAATACGTGTGGTTGCATAGTAGCACACGGTATTGATTATTAATGCTTATGTGAGAAGTCACTCAGTTTGATTCTATTATTGTCAGTTAATAATATGAATTATTTAGCGATAATGACGTTTTGTTTTATTCGTATTATTAACGTAATAAAACAGAAACATCTTTTTATATAAAACAAAATACTTTATTAAAGTTATTCTATAAATAGAATATATTTTATTTTATTTAAAAGATTTTTCTTTAAATATGGACCGTCAGATTAAAGTAATCAATCTGGACCGTTCATGGATTAGTTACTATGCATTCTATTTTTCTATAAATAGCAGCTCATTCCTTCATTATTTCTTACGAATTCACTGAACTCTAGAGAGAGAAACTATAGAGAGAAACTATAGAGAGAGAGAAGAAGAGTATTCTGCTACTACTTCCTTACTTCAGCTCTTCTTTAAAACGGTAGGGAATATTATTTCTTTTATATTCATGAAGAGAACTTCTGTTATTCCATTTGTTATTATTCTGTTGGAATAACCAGTATACGCGGTCTACCCTATACTTGGTGACATTCTTCTATTATTCTGTTGGAACATCCTGTCTGTGTGTTTTACACCGGACCTGGTTCCGTTTATTATTCTGTTGGAACATCCTGTCTGTGTGTTTTACACCGGACCTGGTTCCGTTTATTATTCTGTTGGAACATCCTGTCTGTGTGTTTTACACCGGACCTGGTTCCGTTTTATTATTATTCTGTTGGAATATCCTGTCTGTGTGTTTTACACCGGACCTGGTTCCATTATTTATTATTCTGTCGGAATATCCTGTCTGTGCGTTTACGCCGGACCTGGTTCCATTATTTATTATTCTATTGGAATAACCTGTCTGTGCGGTCTATCGCATGCATGGTGATTTCTTTTGTTATTCCATTCTTTATTGTACTCAGTTGGTTAAGTTTTGACTTCTATACTCCATGAAATTTGTGGAATATCCTTGATAGTTGCGTTTCATCCAGTATCTTTTCAAGAAAATATTCTTCTAAGCGTTCTTGAATTTTACTCCACAATGCAGTATCATGTTGACAATTTGGACGTTGTTAATTTCTGGATAAATTAATTCTTGAACTTGTTTTATTGAATTCTTATATCATTGTCATCATCCTCATGTTTATAAAATGTTGAAAGTCATCTGTGGCATGTAGTGCATAGATGGACTTGGTATGATTATGACCAGGGATTATTCGGTATAATCATGACCGTAATGTTACAAATGATGTGGTAAAAGTCCTCATTGGCCCGTAGTGCATTGATGGACAGTTGTTGGCATGATCATGACCATTAATGAATACACGAATATCCTTGGCCGTAGTGCAGGGGTGATTCGATGATTTTATTAAGCTGAGTCTCAGCGATCGCAGTGTTGAAAAACCTTTTAAATCATAAAAGATAGTAGAGTTTATTTTCTACTTGACTCTTTTAATGGATTGCTTGTTCCGCTGCAGTTAAACTTGATGTCTATTATATTTTATCAGTTTAACATTGTTGAAGGCTAATGATAATTTATTCTGCATTATCTTAGTCATAATATTTCTTACTGGGCTAGTTGAGCTCACCCTTTCTTTCACTGTTCTCTTCAGGAAATGAGAACGTAGCTGGGACAAGTCGGGGTACGGAGTGATGGTCCGAATGATAGTATTAGTTAGTAGTCCTCACTATTCTATGTAATGGTGTGTTAATAAATGTAATGAGGACTCCTTTTGAGTATGAATACTCTCTAGAAGATAATATTTGTATTCAAACTCACAGTTTATGTTTTGTCGTATTGTACACGACAGTTGTATTATTAAGTTGTATTTGTATTCTGTACTATGTATCTGACGACCCAAGATGGGTGATGTATACCTAATTTTGGGGGCGTCACAGTTGGTATCAAAGCTTAGGGATATGATCCCTGGCTAGGATGTGAGAATAGAACTAGGAGGGGAGAGACGGGGAATTCCTTCGCTAGTATGACCTACCTAAGTTTATTTGCATGGTATTTAATTGGTCGGTCATAACATAAGGATAATATATGACATATCAATTAATTTTTATTTTGTGGCAGTATCTGAAAATGGCATCCGAGAATGTTGAGAATAGCAATGGAGCACAGACGACTGTTGATTCACCACACATCAATAATCATGATAATGTGCATCAGGAAGGTGTCAATCCTCATGGAAACAACAACACTGACCAAATGATGAATGATCAAATGTTCAGAGGCTTTATGCAATTCATGCAACAACAGGTGAAAGCGGCTCCTGTCCACAACGTAGGTGGAAATACTGGAAACTCTCAGGCGGTCACCGCTAAACAGTTTAAGGAGCTGGGACCACCGGAGTTTAAGGGAGAACCCAAACCACTTGTAGCTGAAACATGGATAAAGCAGATCACCAAGATATTTGATGTCTTGGGTTGCTCCGAGGAGCAAAAGGTTCCCTTTGCCGCCTTTATGTTGCGAGGAGAGGCAGATTACTGGTGGGAATCGATAAAGCGTACTCAACCTGCCGCATTAAAGATGTCTTGGGAGAAGTTCCAAGATCTGTTTAACGACAAATACTTTCCCGAGAGTATTCGTCACATGAAGGAGGTGGAGTTCATCAAATTGGAGCAGAATAATATGACCGTGTCGCAGTACGAGGCAAAATTTGCGGAGTTATCCCGGTTTGCGTCCCACCTGGTGGATAATGAAGAAAGAATGACGCGGATGTTTTTAAGAGGTTTGAAGCCGGAGATACGTCAACATCTTGTTTCTCATAAACTGTGTTTGTATTCAGATGTTGTAAATAGGGCTCAGTTGGTGGAGCGCGATAACGAGATAACGCAACCAAAAGAGAGCAGCCGGCAAAATGATAATACCAGTGAGAGCAGTCATCGAAGCGGTGACAACAAGCGTGGAGGGAATCAACAGGCCAGAAATGGTAACCACTTCGGTGGTAATCAGGGCCAAAACAATAAGAATGGACATTTCAAGAAGAGGAGATTCAACAATGATGGAAAGACGTCAGCACCAGCACCTGTCGTTAAGGAAGGAGAACGACCACCTATCATATGTTTCAAATGCGGAGGGGAGGGGCACATCAGTCCAAACTGCGCGATGCCGTCCAAAGCATGTTATAATTGTGGAAGAGAAGGTCATTTAGCTCGATTTTGTCGTTTACCGAAGACAAATGCAGCTAGGATGGAGGCACCAAAAGCCGTCCCAGAAAAGTCAAAACCGGTTGTGCAAGGGAGAGCGTTTGTTGTGACCTCCCAGAACGCAAGGAACCCGAATGAGGTCATCACGGGTAAGCTTATCATAAACTCTAACGAAGTCTATACTTTATTTGATACCGGTTCAACCCATTCTTTTATTTCTCCTACTTGCGCTCATCGATTAAATTTGATTCCGGAGAAATTAGACTTTGACTTAGCAGTTGAAACTCCATTGGGAGAAACCTTCATTACATCCACGGTTTATAAGTCTTGTTTGGTTCAAGTTGGTACCCACACATTACCTGTCGATCTTATTTCATTAAAAATACTTGCATTTGACGTGATTCTAGGGATTGATTGGTTAACTACTCATCATGCAAAAATTGATTGTTTTCGTAAGGTTGTTAGCTTTCATATTCCTAATCGACCTATTATGCGAATTCAAGCAACCAAACCATTAAAATCAATCGCTGTCATCTCAAGCCATAAAGCTATTCGTTTATTGAAAAACGGATGTCAAGCTTTCTTAGCTCATGTCACAGATCTAAACAAAAATACGTCAGCTTTGAATGATATTTCTGTTGTTAATAAATTTCCTGACGTATTTCCCGAAGAACTTCCTGGCCTACCCCCAGAGCGTGAAATTGAATTTTGTATCGACCTTGAACCTGGTACAAAACCCATTTCCAAAGCCCCATATCGAATGGCTCCTATTGAACTTCAGGAGTTAAAGACCCAACTGCAGGAATTATTAGACATTGGTTTTATTCGTCCTAGTACTTCTCCTTGGGGTGCTCCTGTTCTGTTCGTGAAGAAGAAAGATGGGAGTATGCGACTTTGTATTGATTATCGGGAGTTGAATCATGTCACCATCAAAAATAGGTACCCATTGCCACGTATTGATGACCTGTTTGACCAGTTGCAAGGAGCACAATTCTTTTCAAAGATCGATCTTCGTTCTGGATATCATCAGCTGAAGGTTAGAACTGAGGATATTCCAAAGACGGCTTTTAGAACTCGGTACGGGCATTATGAATTCTTAGTTATGTCTTTTGGATTGACTAATGCTCCTGCTGCCTTCATGGATATGATGAACAGGGTATTTAAGGAATATTTGGATCACTTTGTGGTCGTCTTTATCGATGACATCCTTGTTTATTCCAAAAGCCGTGAAGATCATGAGCAACACTTGAGGCTGGTACTCCAAAAGCTTCGTGAATACAAACTTTATGCCAAGTTGAAGAAATGCGAGTTCTGGCTGGAAGAGGTAGCATTCCTTGGGCACGTAGTATCAAGTCGTGGAATATCTGTTGACCCGGCAAAGATTGAAGCTATTCAAAGCTGGGAGCAACCTAAATCAGTGACCGAGGTACGTAGCTTTCTTGGTTTAGCTGGTTATTATCGCAGATTCGTGGAAGGATTTTCTCGAATCGCTACTCCATTAACTCAGCTGACTCGGAAAGATACAAAGTTTGGTTGGAGCGAAGAATGTGAGCAGAGTTTTCAAGAACTCAAGAGGAGACTCATTTCAGCACCTGTTCTAACAATACCATCTGGCTCGGAGGGATTTGTCATCTACAGTGATGCTTCGAGCAAAGGGTTGGGATGCGTTCTCATGCAACATGGAAAAGTCATAGCCTATGCATCAAGACAACTCAAGGAATATGAGAGGAATTATCCTACTCATGATCTAGAGTTGGCAGCTGTTGTCTTTGCACTTAAAATTTGGAGGCATTACTTGTATGGGGAGAAAGTGGAGATCTTTACGGATCATAAAAGTCTCAAATATTTCTTCACTCAAAAGGAACTCAACATGCGACAACGACGTTGGCTTGAACTGTTGAAAGATTATGATCATACCATTCAATACCATCCTGGAAAAGCGAACGTGGTAGCTGACGCATTGAGTAGAAGATCATATGCGGGTACAAATGCAATATTAACAACGCAAAGGCCCATTTTGTGTGACTTGCAAAGGATGGAGATAGAGTTGAAGACTCCAGGGACCCATGTGATGATGGCGAATATACGAGTAGAACCGACTTTAATCGATAAAGTTAAAGCTGCTCAAGCTACAGACCTGGAGCTGATGCGTATGAGGAAGAAAGTGCAAGAAGGTTCTATGCCGGAAGCAAGAATCGATGAAGAAGGAATACTTCGAGTCAACTCCAGACTCTGTGTTCCTAACAACCCTGATTTAAAGTATGAAATCCTGATGGAGGCGCACAACACACCATTTGCAATCCATCCTGGAAGTACCAAAATGTATCATGATCTTCGTCATACATTTTGGTGGAGCAATATGAAGAGAGAGATAGCATTGTTTATCTCAAGGTGTCTAACTTGTCAACGAGTCAAGGCGGAGCATCAAGTACCAAAAGGTCCATTGCAACCACTTGAAATTCCAGAATGGAAGTGGGAGCACATCACCATGGATTTTGTTACCGGTCTTCCCAGGGTTTCTCAAGGTATTGATGCGATTTGGGTCATTGTTGATAGATTGACCAAGTCTGCTCATTTCTTACCGATACGAGAAACTTATACACTTGAACGTCTTGCTCGTATGTACATAAACGAGATTGTAAGACTGCATGGTATGCCAGTATCCATAGTTTCTGATCGAGACCCAAGATTCACTTCACGATTTTGGGTTAGTTTACAAAAAGCTATGGGCACGGAGTTACGATTTAGTTCAGCATATCATCCTCAGACGGACGGACAATCAGAGAGGACTATTCAAACTCTTGAAGATCTATTAAGACTCTGTGTCTTTGACTTCAAGGGAAGTTGGGACAAGTTCTTACCATTGGTGGAGTTTTCCTACAACAACAGTTATCAAGCAAGTATTGGCATGGCTCCATTCGAAGCATTGTATGGAAGAAAATGTCGTTCTCCAGTATGCTGGGATGAGGTGGGCGAAGCAACGTTGTTGGGACCGGAGTTGGTACGTATGACTACAGAAAAGATTCAAACGATCCGACAACGTATAAAAACCTCACAAGATCGACAAAAGAGTTATGCTGATCTTCATCGAAAGGACGTGGAATTTGATGTAGGAGATCATGTGTTCTTACGTGTTGCTCCATGGAAAGGAGTTACAAGATTTGGAAAGAGAGGAAAGCTAAATCCTCGATTCATCGGTCCATTTTTAATCCTCGATCGAGTAGGAACTGTGGCTTATAGACTCGCTTTACCGCCAAGTATGTCTCGTGTTCATAACGTTTTCCACATATCCATGTTACGCAAATATGTGGAAGACCCGAACCACATTATTGAGTTAGAACCAGACGAAATAGCGGAGGATTTGACGTATGAAGAAGTTCCTATTCAAATCTTGGATAAGAAGGAACATATTCTACGCTCCAAGGTTATACCTCAAGTCAAAGTTTTGTGGAGAAACCACGATGTTGAGGAAATGACTTGGGAGTTAGAATCAGAAATGAAATCAAGGTATCCTTACCTCTTCGACATACCAGGTACGTACCCTAATTTCGAGGGCGAAATTTCATAAGAAGGGGAGGTTGTAAGACCCCAACTTTTATAAATAAAGATGAATTTTTTTTTAAATATCATTTTTGAATATTATGGAGTTAATTTGATATAATGTTATAGTTGTGGGTAATATTTATAAATTTTGCAAAGTACGCAAGTTGTTATATAATATTCGATTGGTCGGGGAATATTCGTTTTAACAGGGAATATTCGTACAACGACACAATTATTGGTGGACCCCACAACGGAATTATTGTCGGATTGAGAAAACGACAAAAAATATTTTATTAAAAATAACGGCGGAAATTTTACCATTGTTGCTGTTGAACTACTCGGTAGTAAAAGTACAGTAATACGTGTGGTTGCATAGTAGCACACGGTATTGATTATTAATGCTTATGTGAGAAGTCACTCAGTTTGATTCTATTATTGTCAGTTAATAATATGAATTATTTAGCGATAATGACGTTTTGTTTTATTCGTATTATTAACGTAATAAAACAGAAACATCTTTTTATATAAAACAAAATACTTTATTAAAGTTATTCTATAAATAGAATATATTTTATTTTATTTAAAAGATTTTTCTTTAAATATGGACCGTCAGATTAAAGTAATCAATCTGGACCGTTCATGGATTAGTTACTATGCATTCTATTTTTCTATAAATAGCAGCTCATTCCTTCATTATTTCTTACGAATTCACTGAACTCTAGAGAGAGAAACTATAGAGAGAAACTATAGAGAGAGAGAAGAAGAGTATTCTGCTACTACTTCCTTACTTCAGCTCTTCTTTAAAACGGTAGGGAATATTATTTCTTTTATATTCATGAAGAGAACTTCTGTTATTCCATTTGTTATTATTCTGTTGGAATAACCAGTATACGCGGTCTACCCTATACTTGGTGACATTCTTCTATTATTCTGTTGGAACATCCTGTCTGTGTGTTTTACACCGGACCTGGTTCCGTTTATTATTCTGTTGGAACATCCTGTCTGTGTGTTTTACACCGGACCTGGTTCCGTTTATTATTCTGTTGGAACATCCTGTCTGTGTGTTTTACACCGGACCTGGTTCCGTTTTATTATTATTCTGTTGGAATATCCTGTCTGTGTGTTTTACACCGGACCTGGTTCCATTATTTATTATTCTGTCGGAATATCCTGTCTGTGCGTTTACGCCGGACCTGGTTCCATTATTTATTATTCTATTGGAATAACCTGTCTGTGCGGTCTATCGCATGCATGGTGATTTCTTTTGTTATTCCATTCTTTATTGTACTCAGTTGGTTAAGTTTTGACTTCTATACTCCATGAAATTTGTGGAATATCCTTGATAGTTGCGTTTCATCCAGTATCTTTTCAAGAAAATATTCTTCTAAGCGTTCTTGAATTTTACTCCACAATGCAGTATCATGTTGACAATTTGGACGTTGTTAATTTCTGGATAAATTAATTCTTGAACTTGTTTTATTGAATTCTTATATCATTGTCATCATCCTCATGTTTATAAAATGTTGAAAGTCATCTGTGGCATGTAGTGCATAGATGGACTTGGTATGATTATGACCAGGGATTATTCGGTATAATCATGACCGTAATGTTACAAATGATGTGGTAAAAGTCCTCATTGGCCCGTAGTGCATTGATGGACAGTTGTTGGCATGATCATGACCATTAATGAATACACGAATATCCTTGGCCGTAGTGCAGGGGTGATTCGATGATTTTATTAAGCTGAGTCTCAGCGATCGCAGTGTTGAAAAACCTTTTAAATCATAAAAGATAGTAGAGTTTATTTTCTACTTGACTCTTTTAATGGATTGCTTGTTCCGCTGCAGTTAAACTTGATGTCTATTATATTTTATCAGTTTAACATTGTTGAAGGCTAATGATAATTTATTCTGCATTATCTTAGTCATAATATTTCTTACTGGGCTAGTTGAGCTCACCCTTTCTTTCACTGTTCTCTTCAGGAAATGAGAACGTAGCTGGGACAAGTCGGGGTACGGAGTGATGGTCCGAATGATAGTATTAGTTAGTAGTCCTCACTATTCTATGTAATGGTGTGTTAATAAATGTAATGAGGACTCCTTTTGAGTATGAATACTCTCTAGAAGATAATATTTGTATTCAAACTCACAGTTTATGTTTTGTCGTATTGTACACGACAGTTGTATTATTAAGTTGTATTTGTATTCTGTACTATGTATCTGACGACCCAAGATGGGTGATGTATACCTAATTTTGGGGGCGTCACATTACTGCCTCTCGTGCAGGCATGGCGCAACTGCGCCCTATTTGTACTAGGGTGCAGCGCAGCTGCGCCGTACCTCAGATTCAGTTTCTGGTCTGTTATGTTAGGCATTGCCGATTTGATATTATAACTTATATATGTAACTGAACAGAAGTATAACATGATATATAAAGTTTCTTGTGTAGTATGAACAAGTATGATAATGTTAGTACATATGATTGACACAACACTTATAGTTTTGAAATGAAGATTATAGTTTCAAAAGTGCACTTTGTCACGAACACATCATGTGAACATTCTGATTTTATAAACATGATTATATGGTCTAAAGTGATTAAACACACTAGCATACATGATTGAAAGTTAAGATAATTTCAAAGATAAGAAATTTAGGACTTTTCAAAGTGAATTTGACCAAGACCTTTATCTTGTAAGTTCTGACCATTTGAGCATGCATATGTGGCTTTAATATTTGTTATAAATGCATGAGAGTTATATATTAAGATGCCTTGTATATGCTAAGTTGACTTAGTGTAAAATTCAAAGAAAGTTAAAATAAGAAAGTTAATGTCATCAAGTAATGAGTAAAGAATGTTATGACCATGCAAGAATGTATATTAGGATTCATTATGCCTATAGACATATTGGCATGAACATTATTTGGTTAATGTATGGTTTTCACTTATTCACACATAGTCATAAAAAGTTAAATTCAAGTATGGTCACGTGTTATGTGTAAAACTCTAGCATGCATGTGTGTTAAAATATATGTGTATTTAGTGTGTTAGAGTTGCACTGAAGTCAGGAGAGCAAAGCTCAAACCTGGTCTGGCTAGGGGCCATCGCAGCTGCGCCGTCCCTAAGCCTAGACCAGGCGCAGCTGCGCCATCCTGCAGTCTTGCAAAAGATTCTATTCTTGATTCTGAAATTTAAGGCATGCTTATATGATTTCTTTACCTTGTAATATATGACCAATATACCATATAATGTGTTGAGAAGCATGCTATGTGATGACTTGATTCTTGTAAGTGTAGACTCATACTAGTTTACATATACTAATGGAAAGACTGACTTGTTAACGTTAGGTTGTTTCAACGCAAGTTAATTAAAGCTAGAATTAAATTGTAGTTGAGAAAATAGGCAAGTTTCCTAACTTACACAACTTTGGATGTTGTGCAAGTTTTTGAATTTTGTGTGATTCGTATGTTGAATGCAAGTTTCCCTAACCTTACTCAAATTTATATTGAGTAAGTTTCCTTGAACTTCACTCTTTGGTTGTGCAAGTTCCTTGAACCATACTTTTATTGTGCAAAGTATCCTAACCTTTGCATTTACTTTATGCAATGGACATGAGTAAGAAAGTTATTCATTTAAGCTTGAACTTTATTTTCAAGCATGTTATTAAGTGGTTTAATTACATTACAATTATTCCACATCGATTTTACTGATATTCACACTAAGTGCATTTGAGTTCGTACAGTCTTGGAATTGTATATTATTTAAAGTTCTATAATTCTTAAACTATGTCAGATAGAGTCTGAACCTTTGTTCGGTCAGACAAGTGTATGAAGTTTTATAAAAGCTGTAACAACCCAAAATTCGGTCTATCTTCACACCCGGATTTCGTACGTCACGAGTACATCATTCCTTCGACATACATCCGTATATACCGAAATATAATAATACACACTCTCAAATCCCAGGTTCTGGAAACCTTATAATCTCTTTCATTACAAATAATGGTAAATACATTATTCATTTCATCTTACAGGAGTGACTTTTATCCACAACTAAGGATACATAACAGTTCAATAAAGTAGTCTATCGTTCAATTTTATCTTTCTACATTATAAGTCTTCACTTGCTCTTGTCGCTCATCACCTTCTGAATGGTACTTCATCTGGATACCGTCAGCTTGATCTTTACGGGATCCTTAAGTTCTTCTAACCTTGTTCACTGAAAATTGTTTTTCATTTAAAGCAAGAGTGAACATTCAATTGCCCGGCAAGTCATAACAGTTTAACAAACAACTTCAAAATTAAAACATTTCTTTAGAACTTCGATAACCGAACAATGGTTATGAAGCAACTTGAATATTAGGAATAGTCTCGATTCCTATCATTTTAAAACATCAGTCACTTTCATTTTGAAATACTTTCATTATTCTACCTTTTCATACACATCCTGTCTGGCTAGAATCATTAGCACAGACTTAACAATAACGGTTCATGTATAAACAGAACATACTTGTATTGAACAGCTCAGTCACAGAACAATTCATATCATAGAAACAGCGAAATGTTCAAATTATGGCACAAGGCCTCATTCATACTACCACCTTGTACATACATCACACATATGCACATAGAAAAGACTTTTCAAGTTCAACATCTGAGAAGTTTAAGAAACTAGCATTCATTTAGAATATGAATGAAGTTAGGAAACTTGCCTAATGTACAGCTACAGCTTACGCTGAACTATTCATTCCAATTCCTATATAACACATAAGGAGAAAACATAAACACCAATTAGTCATATATTGAACTTACGCATTGGTTTACTTAACTTTACTTATTAGGGTTCGCGTTCTTGTAATATAAGTTTACGCGACTAACTTCCTTTACCAGTTTACAACTTTATGACATAGGGAGATGTCTTACTTATACGTTCATCATCTTGGATGATTTATATTCTTATCTTCTTCTTATAACTTCTCTAGGACTCAACACACATTTCGTCTCTGCTGGTAGTCCATATGGTACTCTGAGTGGTTTCCCACTAACGACCAACAAACAAGTTCCCGTCTCATCTACACTACCACCACAATGACTTAGATCGGTTGCCAGTTTCGTATATACCTTCGCTATCTGAAGGAATTGTTTAGCCCAGCTCCCATATGTCAACACACAAAGGTTACAATTGTACCACAACCTAACTCATCTTAACTTATCTGAACCATTAACTATAACGTTCGTTAAGTTAATTTCTTATTCTTTACGGCTTTCTGGCAACTAAATGCCATACCTCAAGATTCATTCCTTATCGACTGACATTCGGCTTTCATTAATCTTATTACCGTTTGTCATGGCTTTCTTGATAATTTATATTTTATTAATACTTTCGTTATTCATTACCTTCTTGATCTTTTAATCTCTTTGATCACTTCATTCAACATGTACTAAATGTTTAAATTACTTGATTACATGTTATATTATGTGAACTACACGTTCATTAGCTTTCGTTACACTTCCCCAAGGGTTTGAGCAGTTAAAAGCTCATTATCGGGCTTTTCCCTGCACCGGCACTGCGGCACCATTCTCTTCTTTATCATTCGCATTGCGACACAAGTTGGAAGTACCCGGCTCCCCGGTCTGGGGCTGCTGCGCCACTCTTCAAGGCATGTCTGGCGCCGCGGCGCCAAGCCCTAACCCTAGAAAATTTCTCTAAGTGTTAAATCAATTTTGAGACGCTTACTTCCCGATCTCATAACTCCTTCGTTATAACTCGGAACGGGGTCGTTTCAAAGCTATTCTATTCCTTATCTTACGTACTTCAATACCCATTGGACACAACTTCATTCTGAATCCATTAGTGTACCATTCGATTGGCTTGATCTTCACCCTTTGTTCATTTTCATATTTTTAACGTTCTTCGTTCGTTCATCCGTAATTCGGTCATCCGAACTCGGAACTCGCTCGTTCTTGAGTCCACAACTCACGTTTTATGCATTCTCTTACTTCGTTATGAAACCCTACAAGTTTGGGTTCATTTACTAACTTTCTAATTCTCGTTCGTCTTTTACAAAATTTTTGTCATAACTTCGTTATAGTTAAGTTTTAATCCATTCTTCATGAATGTTTCTACCGTTCCTAACCAAAAAATAAGCAACTAACTTATATGCGATGGTTTTAAGCTTATCCATCAACAACAATTATCCTACGATGGTTTTAAATTTGTCTATCAATAACGTTCTTCGTGTTCTTCACGTGTTCTTCGTGTTCTTCGTTTTAATCGATATTTTGGATTATGATTTCACTTTTTATTGGAATTTGATGTTATAGAATACCATTCATTACTTATTTCACCTACTCATTCATTTAATCCACTCGGATCATCCAAATTCATTACGAATATTATACTTCCTTAAGAAATTTATTTACTAAACTTCAAATTTCTTATTTTTTCTTTTCTCATGATTTCAATTATCTTCACTAAGTTATGCTTTTAAACATAAAAAAAAACTTAAAGAAAATTATACGAGATAAGGTTTCAGATTACCTTTCGCCTTTAATCTTCTCCCGTCGGACAAAGTTTATCCACGGGCTAGCCTTTCCTCTTCCTTCTTCTTCCATCCGAACTCTCTCTCTCTCTCTCTCTCTCAAAGTGTAGGATTTTCAAAATTCCAAAACAATGAAATAAGCTTCCTATTTATAGAAAACCAAGGTTAGGGGTATTTTAGTCATTTCGCCCCCCTTAACCTCCTTACTATTCACACCTCAATACTATTCCCACCTCCTCAATAGACCTCCTTACTATTCACGAAACTTCCCTTGGAAGTTTCGTGGTTCCGTCTTTCGGGTTTCTTTCGACAGTTTTAAAAATTGCGATTCTCGGAATCTAAATATTTTTGGATATTTCGTCTTTCCTTTACCGATTAACTTTTACGTATTCTTCGAATTTTCGAAAAATTGAAAAACAATTTTTGGCATTCATCGTTTTCCTTCACATTTTACCCTAGCGTAGTTAAACGAGTGAAAAATACATAGCATTACTTTTCATTATTTTTATTTCGTCCGGTTTCTGCACATTTTTCGAGGAAAACTTTTATCGGCTTACTTAGCTTTTCACAATATATTATCGTCAAATCTTTCGACGGAATGTCATTTCGACATAATGAACTCTTGAAACGGCCTAGGTTATTCAAACCCTAACCCTTAGGGTTTCGTTAGGTGAATAGTGTTTATTTCATCTTTTTCCTCGGAAATATTTTTGTTCCCGAAAAAAATTTATTTTTACCTTGAAAATTCTTACTCGATCAATCTAGCTCGTAGCCTGAATCCTCCCGACTTATAATCATCCTAGGTTTTAGAATAATAAATAAACACATAGCACATAATATTATTAATAAAAATTTCTTTTATTAATAACTAATTCTTTAAACTTAAATTTTGGACAATCCGAATTCTCCGGGTTGTTACACTTCCCCCCTTATAAAAATTTCGTCCTCGAAATTTCTTAAAACCACACTCTTACCCGGGTCATCACATCCACCCCTTCTTCACAGAATCTCATCCTCCAAATTTCTAGCCTACCATTCTTCTCAACTTCTCTTCAAGGGAGTTCTTATCTTTCCATTATTCCTAACTCCCATAACCTATCAAGAATCAAGAAGTAGAAGGAATAACGAGGACTATAAAATTTCCTTTTAAAAAGTTTCATACTTTTGCTGAGGGGTCAAATCGACCATGAACTCTTACTAGATTAAACAGCATTTCGCCGTAAGCCCTTCTTTAGCGGTCAGTTTATAATCGCCAAGAAAGTAAACTACCTCTTCCATGTTCTCCTCAGACTTAATCATTAGATTCCACACCAAAATAATTTGGTTTGGCACAAGTTCTCAAAGAAAGCTCGAACATGACATACCATTTGTCTAGCCGAATCAAGTAGCGTAGACCATACCAATAAATTGGATATCAACGTGAAACATTCGTCCAGTCAACTCAACTGACGTCGACTACTTCTTTAAATTCTTTTCGCAATACATCAAAACAGTTTATGACGTCATGATACCGTACTTTCCACAGTAAGTTGAGGACTTCGTCAGTTTATGACTTCGTCATTATACATCATACCATAGCGAGTTGTTGATCCTAAGATCACATCCAACACCAGGTTTAATTGCATTAATAACTCCATCCTTTTACCATCCTTGCATTAAATGCACGGATGATATAAAATCCATTTTCATATTTTCAAATCAATTTCTGTCTAGCTGAAGCAATTAGCATAGACATATTAAGAATAGCTCTTTTAAAATCCGCTGGTTCCAAAATTTGAACCAGTTCTTTCCTTTTTTCAAAATGTACATATCAACACGATTTCAATAAAGTTCAAAATCTAGCATAGCTAGATGACTTGGAATACCCTATCTCTCCATCTTCCTTCATTGTCTTATTGAGACAATACTTAATCTTCTCCACCACCTTCAATACTAAGCCTACTGAAAACAACTCATTTTCAGTCTAAACATTCCTATATCTTAGTATAGTCCATCAACTTACCACACATTATGAGTTCAGGAACTTTCCACAATAATATGAGTTTAAGAACTATCCAAACAGACCATAGGCTTCCATTCGCTGAGACGTTCGAAAACATACCATATTATTGTTGGGGTTTCGATACAAAAACGCACAGGGAAAATTAAAATTTAAAGCAATTTTGAAACCCTAAAACAGGATCCATGCGAAAAATAATTAATTCAGTGGTAAGAAATTATACTAATTGTAAAAGCTAGAATCGATGCGGTCGAATCTCCAACGCAATTCAAACGGACTACGTCTCTACGGTATCCACACGAACACTCCACACGAATCGTCCTACGATCTGCAGAAGAAGGAAACGTGGTACTAGCCACCAAGGATGAGGATTTTCTGAACTATTTTTTCTAGTCTCTCTCTAAGAGCGGCTAGGGTTTTTATTTTGACGTAAAACCTAAAGTGACTGATATATATCATATATATAGCAGTTAGGAGGAATTAATCAAAACCTAATGTTATTAAAATCCGAATTTATATATATCTTAATTAAGTCTTACTTAATTAACATACCTATATATAAATTATCCTATTAATTTAAATTCGTAATTTAAAATTCTATCAATCATATTGACATATTTAAATCTTTACAATTTAAATTAATTTCCTTTTAATTACGTTTTTTGTGTGTGACCCTGTAGGTTATTATTACGTTGGCAATAATTTAAAATGATATTATAAAATTATAAACAGTGAGCGGTATCTAGTAATGCATCACTGTTACCCAATTAATAATAAGATCGATGATTCGATGCAACCTTTTCGTGACCAATGTTTCAATGTAATTTAATTCTTTTAACCTTAATATCATAGATTAAACTCGAGTCATGGAATGTGTCATACTCTTCATAATTTAATCTGAGTTTTCTTGATCAATGAGTAGACTATATGAAACAAATCACTATTTGAGCATGGCCATGTATTTCATAGTCCTACTCAATCAAGAGGCCTATGGATATCACCCATAAAATATAGGATGGTTAAATTCCATCTAGATCACTCATATTTCTCACACAATTCACAATGAACCCAATAATCACATTTATAGTCCACCCTATTAAAGGTGACATTTGATGATATCAAAGTACATAAATTCTCGTGTAGTAATATAGCGGTTTCAGGTCGGAGGACCATTACATCATTGTCACTATGAGAATTGCTAATGACACTTCGCATAATGCTCCATATAGAATTCTCA
Source organism: Panax notoginseng (assembly GCA_016801055.1). Classification (NCBI taxonomy): domain Eukaryota; kingdom Viridiplantae; phylum Streptophyta; class Magnoliopsida; order Apiales; family Araliaceae; genus Panax; species Panax notoginseng. The sequence continues at coordinate 74,619,399 of CM029021.1, forward strand.
TGGTGGGTCTGTCCAGTACATCGTTCTCTAACATGTACCTATGCATTGACTTAATATCTCATATATTTATGACCAATGAGATTTGGTCATCAGTCAATCCACATACTAGTCTCAGTGCATCATTGTTGTCCCCATCAACAATGATACTCGACTAGGGACATTTAAGAACAATGATACTAATTGTAATTATATAATCTCATGTTCAAGTCACATACTTGAAACTATATAATTTGTATCACTATTCTAAGGAATTTTATTATGTTAACAATTATATTACGCAGTAAATAAAACCATAATAAAATCATTTATTTATTCAATCAAATATAATATCAAAATGTTAAGCAATTATATCAAATAATTGGCCTCTAGGGCATAAACTCTAACAATTATTATGAGTCACGAACTTACCATAAGTATGAGTTTTAAGAACTCGCACCTACCTTATTGTTCTCTACCTATCAAGTATATACTTGAGAAAATATTCACCTTCTCACCATATACATATTGGTAGCGCGACCAATCCCAATGATTATCACTGTAATAAGCTAAGCAGTTGTTACACTAAGCACAAACATTTGCCCATAACAAAGGTTCATACAACTCAGCTGTAACGCCCGACAAAATCGGATTTTTATGACAATTAAATTTTTATTTGATTATGTTAATTAAATGAATTTAATTGATTTATTTTGTGAGTAAGCTATGTGAAGGTCGTTCTATGACCTAAAATGTGTTTATGTGGTTAGTAATCTGGCTACATACTAGAATTAATTTTTTAGAATTTTCGAGACGAAAATAAATGATTTTGGAGAAATTTTCGTAAAAACACTATTCATCCGTTTCTGTTCAGGGAATTATTTTGAAATTCTGAGAAACGCGTAATGATAGAATATCAAGATAAGATGAAATATCTGATAATATTTCATTTATGGCAAATGAAATTTTTGCCTACGGACTTAAAACCTAAGGGTTGAGTATATTGATTTTTGAGAAGGAAATGATATGCGTAGAAGGAATGGAGTTATGGATAAAGCGTGTGTTATACAAGTTTGATACTATTTAGTATCTATGTATAATACGATGAGTTAATACGAAGTACAATACGATTATTGTATGTGTATTATACGAAGAGAATACGTGAATTATACGTATAGAATACGATTCGTATTATAGAATTAAGTTAAAACTTAAGGTTAATTCATTTGAGTTGGATTACGTTTAGTCCAATTAGTTGAATGAGTAAGCCCAAGGGATTAATGGGTTAAGCCCAAGTCAAGGCCCAATGATAGATTCCTTAAGCCTAATGCATGAAAACCGAACCGTGGATCAAACCAGTGGGTCACCGAATGGGTAAAACCCAAGGGGCAATCCATAGGGATGACTCATGGGCAAGGGTGGGCCGGCCCCTTGGTGTGCAAGCCAAGCATAATGCTTAGTCACCAAGCATTTTACTTGGTGACCAAGTGTGAATAGTAAGGAGGTGGGAAGGTGTAATGTCTAGATTGCCCTCCATTTAATTTTCTATAAATAGAAAGCCAAGGTTGGTCATTTAAGAGTTTTTCAATTGCTCAACCTAGATTATTTGAGAGAGAAAGAGAGCTAGACTCATCCAATCATACACTTTGGAAGCTTTGACTTAGAGTTTTCCAAGAGATTTCATAAAGAGTTCTTAAAGGTAATATTTCTTAATTCTACTTTCATCTCTTTAGGTTTTCTTTTATCATGGAGAATCATAGATGGGTGGGGTATGGTTTGTATGGTGGAATAAGAGTGACTTACCATAGATTTAATCTCTATAAGTCATGTAATCATAGAAATCATAAGGTTTGATATAGTTTTAAACCATGAAAATATTGATTGTTGAGACTAATTGTTGATAAACAATTGAACTCCATCAATACATTAATATGTGCATCTTATTTGGTTAGGATGTAGATATGAAATCCATGGAGTATTCCATGTGATTTGGCTTAGAGAACATTAGTAACGAAGTTATGGCGAATTTCACGGAAATAGACGTTAAAGGTCGAAAACGTTAAAATTTCGGATTGGTAGTCGAAAGTTGCCATGAGACTTGAAAACGTTGTTTTTAAATGTCAACATGTGAGATATGGTAATTAAGAGTTGTGGGTTCAAGATTCGTCGGATTTCGACTTAAAACGAAGAAAACGAGCATTGAACGCTCATTAACGTTTACGAACACTAAGAAAATGAAATCAATAGTAAATTTAGAGTTAACGGATTTGAAAGTGTCAAATTCTTATATGAACACGTAGAGTATGTCATTTATGATGTGTAGGCTTTTGAACGGACCAAATCGAGCTTATAACGAAGAAGTTACGGCCCTGGGAATTTCTCAAAATTTTTAAAACTGCTGAGAATTCTGGTACTGAGGTCTGGCGCCGCGGCGCCAGACATAGTGTTAAATGCCGCGTCGCAGCGCCGGCACAGTAAAGTTGGCCACTGATAAATGGCACCGCAGCGCCACTGTTAGTATTAAGTCTCGCGCCGCAGCGCCGAGACCGGAACCCAAACACTACTAACTGGCGCCGCAGCGCCAGTCTAGTACTAAGAAGCCCACGCCGCGGCGCGAGTTCAGAGCTTGTGATAGAAAACTTAAGTTTTAAACTTCAGTTGTTCCGAGACCTACATGAGTTGAGTTTATATACTCAATAAATGTACTAAGACTAATCCTATACTACCTATACTAATGTATATGGTATTGAACTTAGGAATTGAATGCATGTTAATAAGTTATGAATGATGAACAAAGTTGGTACCTTATCAACAATGTTAGAGTTCGGTTAATAACTTAAGTTGATTAATAAACTGTGACGAAGGGTAATAAGTCGAGTTGACTTTATTAATGATATTAAGTTAACAAAGACATAGAAGAGAAAGAAGTTGGTAGGAACAATGTGAACAATTGTTTGATAGCTAATTACAGTGTGCTATGTGAATATATCATGTAGATTCTGTAAAGGCTATTGTCAGTTGTTTAGGTTATTTGAAGACGCTGAAAGGCAAGTTTCTTAATGCTTGTCTTACTTTTAAGTTAGCTAAGTTTTATGTGATTCATTGTATTGAATTGCATGACTGATTTTAAAGAAAGGGTTGATGCCAGATTTAATTTAGCTAGACTACTTGTAAGATATAGATTGATTGATATTCATATCTTCCTATATAGAAATGTTAACGCTATCCTATGCCAAGAAATTGGTACGGACGACAAAAGTATTTTTCATCGATATTTCGATGGGCACGCGAGTTTGTCAAAATGTTAAACGTAAATACGTTTAACGAATGAATGTTGATCAACATGGAGTACTATAGGCTAATCACCTAGAAGTGCTCGTAAGTAATACGGATGTACAGCCTTAGTGCTGTGATATCCTTTTCAAGTATGAAAACTGAAAGCTACTGTTCATGGTCTATCGACCGGTTCAGAATTCCTAATCTACTCTATACATTGGGAATTGATGATATGAAATGTTAAAGTATTATTATTTCATAATACTTCATAACTATTTGTTCAGTTATGTAGGAATTGTTATATAATTAACGAATGTGGTATTACTGTTATCCTTTGATAAATTTGCTGAGATGTCGTGCTCACTTCTTGCGTGAATTATATAATTGCAGTTAAGGATGAACGTACTGAGAAAGCTAAGAGAGATAAGGGCACGGCTAAGATGGATACTTAACCATTGGGTAATAGACTAGTATGTTTGTATGTATTATACATTATGAACAACGAATGATGTAATCGATTTATGAACCTGGGAAGGATTATACTTTGATTGTAATAAGAAGATAGTAATTACATTCATTTTGTTGTATTTCAATGGAATGGTTGTATGAATGTTAGTACAGTGCAGCACCATATGTCGGGTTGGAAGATACCCGAATTTGGGGGCGTCACATCAGTTACCACATTAGTCCTCAATTGAAATTTTACAAATTCGAAATCTCTCTTTACTTAATACAAATTTTCTTTAATTCATATACTATCCTTCACACCCAATCTGAGTTCTTCTTCCCGTACTACTTCATAGTACTCTTCATTCATAGTATTAGCTATAAATCATTCATCGTTTAACAACCCCTCTGTTACTACGAATCACTATGATCACGTGGTGATCTTCTTATCCTTCTCTCTACGATTATAGTCTAAGGTACTCCTACCTAAGGTTTATAACCTATCAGCTTTGATACCAACTTGTAACACCCCAAAATTCGGTCTATCTTCACACCCAAATTCTGTACGTTACGAGTACATCATTCCTCCAGCATACATCAGTATATACCGAAATATAATAATATACACTTTCAAATCCCAGGTTCTGGAAACCTTAAAATCTCTTACATTACAAATAATGATAAATGCATTATTCATTTCATCTTACAAGAGTGACTTTTATCCACCAGCAAGGATACATAACAGTTCAATAAACTAGTCTATCGTTCAGTTTCATCTTCCTACATTATAAGTCTTCACTTGCTTTTCTCGCTCATTCACCTTTTGAATGGTACTTCATCTGGATACTGTCAGCTTGATCTTTACGGGATCCTTAAGTTCTTCTAACCTTGTTCGCTGAAAATTGTTTTTCATTTAAAGTAAGTGTGAGCATTCAATTGCCCAGCAAGTCATAGCAGTTGAACAAACAACTTCAAAATTAAAACATTTCTTCAGAACTTCGATAACCGAACAAAGTTTATGAAGTAGCTTGAATAATAGGAATAGTCTCGATTCCTATCATCTTAAAACATCAGTCGCTTTTATTTTGAAATACTTTCATTACTCTACCTTTTTCATACACATCTTATCTGGCTAGAATCATTAGCACAGACTTATCAATAACGGTTCATGTAGAAATAAAACATACTTGTATTAAACAGCTCAATCACAGAACAATTCATATCATAGAAACACCGAAATGTTCACATTGTGGCACAAGGCCTCATACATACTACCACCCTGCACCGACGCTGCGGCTCCATTCTCTTCCTTATCTCTCACACCGCGACACGAGTTGGCAGTACCCGACTCCCCGGTCTGGCCCTGCTACTCCACTCTTCAAGGCATGTCTGGCGCCGAGGCGCTAAGCCCTAACCCTAGAAAATTTTCTCCAAGCGTTAAATCAATTTTTAGATGATTACTTCCTGATCTCATAACTCCTTCGTTATAACTCAGAACGAGGTCGTTGGAAAGCCATTCTCTTCCTTATCTTATGTACTTCAATACCCCTTAGACAGAACTTTGTTCTAAATCCATTAGCATGCCATTCGATTGGCTTGATCTTCACCCTTCGTTCATTTTTATGTTTTTAATGTTCTTCGTTCGTTCGTCCGTAATTCGGTCATCCGAACTCACGTTTTCTACATTCTCTTACTTCCTTATGAAGCCCTACATGTTCGGGTTCATTTACTAACTTTCTCATTCTCGTTCGTCTTTTACGAAATTGTTGTCATAACTTCGTGATAATTAAGTTTTAATCTGTTCTTCATGAACGTTTCTACCGTTCCTAACCAAACAATAAGCAACTAACTTATACGCGATGGTTTTAAGCTTGTCCATCAATAACAATTATCCTACGATGGTTTTAAATTTGTCCATCAACAACGTTCTTCGTGTTCTTCGTGTTCTTCGTTCGTTCTCCATTTTAATCGATATTTTGGATTATGATTTCACTTTTTATTGGAATTTAATGTTATAGAACACCATTCCTTACTTATTTCACCTACTCATTCATTTAATCCACTCGGATCATCAAAATTCATTACGAATCTTATACTTTCTTAAGAAATTTATTTACTAAACTTTAAATTTCTTATTTCTTCTTTTCTCATGATTTCAACCATATGAAATCATTTCTAACCTTATCTACTTCTTATCTTCAATAATTTATGCTTTTAAACATAAAAAAAAACTTAAAGAAAATTATACGAGATAATGTTTCGGATTACCTTTCTCCTTTAATCTTCTCCCGTCAGACAAAGTTTGTACACGGGCTAGCCGTTCCTCTTCCTTCTCCTCCCATCCGAACTCTCCCCCTCTCTCTCTCTCTCTCAAAGTGTAGGATTTTCAAAATCTCAAAACAATGAAATAAGCTTCCTATTTATAGAAAACCAAGGTTAGGGGTATTTTAGTCATTTTGCCCCCCTTAACCTCCTTACTATTCACACCTCCATACTATTTCCACCTCCTCAATAGACCTCCTTACTATTCACGAAACTTCCCTTGAAAGTTTTGTGTTCCGTCTTTCGGGTTACGTCCGACAGTTTTAAAAACTATGATTCTCGGAATCCAAATATTTTTGGATATTTCCTCTTTCCTTTACCGATTAACTTTTACGTATTCTTCGGATTTCTGAGAAACTAAAAAATACTTTTTAGCGTTAAGCATTTTCCTTCACGTTTTACCCTAGCGTAGTTAAACGAGTGAAAAGTACATAGCAGTACTTTTCATCATTTTTATTTCGTCCGATTTCTGCACGTTTTAAGAGAAAACTTTTATCGACTTACTTAACTTTTCATAATAAATTATCGTCAAATCTTTCGACGGAATGTCATTTTGACATACTGAACTCTTGGAATGGCCTAGGTTATTCAAACCCTGACGCTTAAGGTTTCGTCAGGTGAATAATGTCTATTTTGTCTTTTTCCCCAAAAATATTTTTGTTCCTGAAAATTTTTTATTTTTGTCTTGAAAATTCTTACTCGATCAATCTAGCTCGTAGCCAGAATCCTCTTTACTTATAATCATCCTAGGTTTTAGAATGATAAATAAACACATAGCACATAATATTATTAATAAATTTTTTTTTATTAATAACTAATTCTTTAAACTTAAATTCTGGACAATCCGAATTCTCCGTGTTGTTACAAAAGCTATCCAAACCAATTGATAGTAAGGATTCTTAGACTGAAAGAACACCCCTTTTATGATAGGGGGAGTACCCCATGTATCTAATATAAGATACAAAGAGCAGATTTAAATGTTATGTATATATATGGTGTACGCGAGACTGATCCCCTCAAGTACTTATTTTGTAGCCAGTAACCAAAGGGTTAATTTGTTATTGATTCCATTGGAGTGTTAGTTTAAAGTCTACTTGACAAGCAGTTATTCTAAAAGCGATCATTACATTTGCTTCTAATATTCATATTGTTGAATCCTTCAGATATTCATATTGCTGAATTCATTGTCAGATATTCTCCATTCATCATGATATATTCTTATTGTTGTATTTAAACTTGTTGAGCAAACTTGTTTCTCATCCTTGCTATATCATGAATTATATTGCAGCTAAGCCCGAGACCTTAGGAAAGGACAAGGGTAAAGGAAAGATGTAGGATAGTGGCAAGGAGTAGACTTTACCTTACGCCTAGTTTAAATTACTGTTATGTAATATGAACCCTATTGACTATTCTAGGGTATGTTTATAAGATTGTATTAAGGTTATCGAATATTGGGACTAGTAATACCTTTTGAATGAACGACATACGTTTATTATATTCTGCATTTTAGTTATCGTATGTTGTTTAAAGGTGGATGTTTGTATTTTATCGTGATGACCGGACCGGGGTCAGAGGACCCAGTTTCGAGGGTGTCACAGGAATTATTCACGAGTTACTATTCACTCGGGTATTCGGGACATTTTTCATGCCGGGGTACTATTCCTGAAGTACTATTTATGGGATACTATTCACGACAAAAATTAATTTCTTTTATGTTCAAGATTATTTTTGATACATGCATATTATACTTGAATTTTACTCCACAAAGCAATATCGTGTTAACAATTTGAATATTTTTAAACTCTGGATAAATTTAAAGTCTTTAATATTTATCCTTGATTTCGTTTGATTAATGCTTATATCATTGTCATCATCCTCATGCTTATATTGTGATGAAAGTCATCTTTGGTCGCAGTGCATAGATGAACTGTTGATTGGTATGATTATGACTAGGGATAATTCGGTATAATCATGACCTGTAATGTTACAAATGATAAAAGTCATCATTGGCCCGTAGTACATTGATGGACAGTTGTTGGCATGATCATGACCATTGATGATTACATGAATATCCTTGGCCCGTAGTGCAGGGATGATTCGATGATGTGGTTTATTTATTAAGCTGAGTCCCAACGATAAAAATGATGATAAACTATTTAAATCATAGAAGATAGTAGATTTCATGCTCTACCTAACTCTTCAAATGGATTGCTTGTTCCACTGCAGTTAAACTCGATTTTTATTATATTTTATCAGTTTAACACTGTTGAAGGCTAACGATAATTTATTATGCATTATCTTAGTTATAATATTTCTTATTGGGCTAGTTGAGCTCACCCTTTTGCTTTCATTGTTCTCTTTAGGAAATGAGAACGTAGTCTAGACTAGTCAGGGAATGGAGTGATGGTCCGAGATGGTTGTTTTAGTAGTCCTCATTATTTAGTGTGATAATAAATATAATGAGGATTGAATTTGAGTTTGGATATTGTCTATGGGACGATATTCGTGTAAAAACTCAACTATGTTTTGTCGTATTTTATACGATAGTTGTATTAATTATGTTTGTATTTAAATTATGTACCATGTATTTGTCGACTCAGAATGGGTGATGTATACCTATTTTGGGAGTGTCACAAACAACCCTATTATAAGGGATTACTTATTCTTTAGCGTTAAGATATTGTGCACAGTATGGTACTAATGGTTGATCCACCTAAGTACGAGTAGAAGAGTCCATAGTCTTATGACTGTTAAAGGTTTCAAGTATAACCCTTGACAACCTAGGACATAGTTCAAGGTCTTATGACCCTCAGAAGTTCTTTTGATTCTTGTTATTCATTCTTGATTAAAAAGTCAAGTTTCTTATTTTAGAAGTCTTTGATTCACTCGTTTGTTATTATATTGTTGTTACATCATTACACTTATGGGCAATTATGCTCACTCTTGCGTAATTATAACATTGCAGTTAAGAACGAAAGGTCTGACGAGCCTTCTACTAGCAAAGGCAAGGGCAAGATTAACAAGTGATGAAGACTTATTCTTTATTGTTTATGTTATGTTTCAAACTTATGTTTAAATTGTGTAAGACTTAATATTTGTTTATGTTTCCGCATTTGAGATTTAAGGTTAGTATGACCTGGGATTGATGTATTTAATTTCAGATGTTGTAACTCCTTAAGGAGATGATTTATTTCTATCTATTTTATGGTGTCATTTATTATGGGTAGATAGACATATGATGTTTGTATAGTGAACACCAAATCACGTGGAAATTGAAGTACCCAGTTTTGGGGGTGTCACAGTTTCCCTTATCTTGCTTCACTTCTACTTTCCTTGTCTCACTGCCACTGAGACATGTTCTATTTTTCTCTGTATAACTTGTAGAGTCAATAACTTGTCAAAACCAATAACTCTTCTTCATTAGGGCTTCAGCTATTAAATATCCTTTCATAAGTTTCCCGTTGGAATATAGCCGTTGAAAGCTAATTAAAATGATTCGCAGATCTCGAGTTATTTGGTGCAGACTGCTGATGTGACGTGACAGTTCCTTATTAACTTTTCTGACACTTTAGTTTACTATTTCACCTACCACATCAGAGATGTCATTTAAACGCGTCAGGCAGGTAGTCACCTTTATTTCTTCTTTTTGATCCCTTGATAAGAACATTAGGAGTTGTCCTTCTACATCGATGTCTTCAATTAACAACGTTCGAATGTCAGTCTTTGTATTGAGATATTGCCAAGGCTTCAATACTTAGATGACCAAACTTTACGATTCTGATGCAGATGACCAAACTCTACGACTACGAGAGTGTTCTTTGGATTTGCAATGCAAAACCTCTCTTCATTTACTCGTGTAGTGCTTCAACACTTCTATTTTCCTTGACTTATATTAGATACTGACAACTTATTTGAATGCTTTGGCCCTTATGAGATTCAAGACTCATCTGATTAACCATGCTCAGCTCTCTTTCTCCTCCTAGTTCATATATCATCAATGGTCTGACCCATGCTTAATTTTCTTTGTCTATTCTTTAAAGGTTGGCCAGTATCTCAATATAGACCGCGTCAATTTTTGCTTCTCATCTGGCTAGCACTACGATCATGGTTATACCTAAGATCGTTATCTTTTGTTTATCTTTACAACTACTGCATTGCTGACTTCCTTTTGTCAATCACGTTATCTGAAGTCTTCTTACTGTTGCTTGTGGAAGACTTCTCTTGAAAGGCTTCACATCTCAATCAGGATGCTGATTGAATTGGTTCTTTGATCTTCTGTTTGCCTGCAAGCCATTTGGGGAGTGCTCTCTAGCTTCCTTCAAGTAGATTGCATCTTTATAGTTCTAACCAGAGGCTTCATTCTTTGGATGCTTTGGGAGTGCTCATATGTTGAGAATCGTGTTAACACTACGATTCTTCCTTGACGTTATGAGAACTGATAGACTTTATCGAAGACTTTGTTCTGTAGACTATGATCTAGCTTTGGTTTTGCAGATACTATAACTTCGAGAGCAGATTATACATCAGAACATGATTTCTGTCTTAACACTTGTTATCCTTTTCTGATCTAGCTCGACTATAATTTTTGCCTCTGATATGATCAGTAAACTCTATGACTTCAAGTGTGGTTTACGACTCTTGACTTGGCTTGGCAGGCACTGTGACGCCCCCAAATCCAGGTTCTCTATCCTAAGATTCGGTGCTCATGATCTATCATCATCATAAGCATTCTATAACTATTACGAAAATAATAAACATACATTGTTCATTATAATAAAGTTTCATAACATGGTCCCAACAGTCGACGTTCACCCACTTCATCCCAGCATAAGGGCATTCTACATTTCCTTCTGGACAATGCTTCGTATGGTGGCATTCTGATGCTGGCGTGATAGCTATTGTTGTATACGAACTCTACTAATGGAAGATGATCCTCCCAGCTACCCTTGAAGTCCATCACACAAGCTCTGAGCATGTCTTCAAGTGTTTGAATCGTTCTCTCGCTTTGCCCATCGGTCTGCGGGTGATACGCGGTGCTCATCCGTAGTTGCATCCCCATTCTTTCCTGAAGGCTCTTCCAGAAGTTTGACGTTAATCGCGGATCTCTATCCGACACAATAGATACCGGTACGCCATGCCTCGAGATAATTTCTTTGATATATAATTTGGCTGGCTGGTCTAAACTATACCTGATCTTGATCGGCAAGAAGTGGGCCAACTTCGTAAGACGATCTACAATTACCCATATGGCGTCGTATCCTTTTTGCGTTGATGGAAGTCCCACCACAAAATCCATCGTGATGTGCTCCCACTTCCACTCTAGAATCTCTAAAGGTTGTAGTAATCCACTCGGTCGTTGATGCTCTGCCTTGACTCTCTGACAAGTTAGACATCTGCTGACGCATTCTGCAACCTCTCTCTTCATGTTTGGCCACCAAAAGTGTTGACGCAAATCTTAATACATTTTTGTGCTTCCTGGGTGTATCGAGTACCTCGTACTGTGCGCTTCTTGCAAAATCTCTTCTCTTAGTTCTGGTACTAGTGGTACCCAAATTCGCCCTTCGAATCTCAGCAGTCCAGTGCCATCAATCTTGTATTTTAATTCATCCCCTTCAGCTAACTGCTTCTTGATGCTGTCGCAATCTTCGTCCTTCTCTTGAGCCTCTTTAACCTTATCTAATAGAGTCGGGCTCACTGTCACTGTAAATAATTTCTCGTTGGTCTCCATCGAATACTTAACCTCTAAGTCAAGTCGTTCAAAATCTTTCACCAATTCCTCTTGTATGGTCAACTTCAGTAACTTCTCCTTGCCTTTTCTGCTCAGGGCATCTGCCACTACATTTGCTTTTCCTGGATGGTATAGAATCTCACAATCATAATCCTTGATCAATTCTAACCATCGACGCTGCCTCATATTTAGCTATTTCTACGTGAAGATATACTTCAAACTCTTGTGATTCTTATATATTTCACACTTCTCGCCATACAAATAGTGCCTCCAAATCTTCAAGGCAAAAACTACTGCTGCTAATTCCAGGTCATGAGTCGGATAACCCTTCTCATAGTCCTTCAGCTGACGTGAAGCGTACGCAATGACCTTGCCATGCTGCATCAATACACAGCCAAGACCCTTGTGTAACACATCACTATACACTACAAATCATCTCGTGTTGTCGGATAAAGTCAACACAGGTGCTTGACTAAGCCTCTTCTTCAATTCCATGAAACTCTCTTCACATTTCTCCGTCCAAACGAACTTCACTGTCTTTCTGGTAAGGTTGGTCAATGGTGATGCTATCATTGAAAACTCTTGGATGAATCTCCGATAGTATCCTACTAATCCCAAGAAACTCCTAATTTTTGTCGGCGTCTTTGGTTGTTCCCAGTTGATAACCGCTTCTACCTTTGCTGGATCTACTGATACACCATCCTTGTCGATAATGTGACCCAAAAACTGCACTCTCCGCAACCAAAACTCACACTTGGAGAACTTTGCATACAACTTCTCCCTCCTTAACGTCTCCAACACTATCCTTAGATGTTCAGCGTGCTCTTCCTCTTTCTCTGGATATACCAGAATGTTATCGATGAACACGACAACAAACTTATCCAAATACTATTTAAACACTCTGTTCATCAAGTCCATGAATGCTGCTGGCGCATTCATCAACCCAAAAGACATTACCAGAAACTCAAAGTGTCCATACCGAGTTCTAAATGCCATCTTTGGAACATCATCCTGCCTCACCTTCAGTTGGTGATAACCGGTCCTCAAGTCGATTTTTGAAAAATATTTTTGCCCCCTTCAACTGATCAAACAAATCGTCGAACCTGGGCAACGGGTACTTGTTCTTAATGGTGACCTTGTTCAATTCCCTGTAGTCGATACAAAGCCTAAATGACCCATCCTTCTTCTTTACGAATAAGACTAGTGCTCCCCACGTGATACGCTCGGTCGAATGTATCCCTTATCTAACAATTCTTGTTGTTGAATCATTAATTCTTTCATTTCTACCGGAGCCATACGATATGGCGCTTTGTATACAGGTGATGTCCCTGGTGCCAAATCGATAACAAACTCTATCTCTCTATCTGGTGTCAATCCCAAAATCTCATCTGGGAAGACGTCAACGAATTCCCTTACAATAGGTATCTGACCCAGTTCACCCTCGACTCTGCGGGTATCCACAACGTGAGCCAAATAACCTATACAACCTTTCCTAAGCAACTTCTTTGCTTGCATCATCGTCAGACAACAAGATTGTCTCGGCGATTTACTGCCATGAAATACTGCCTTTGACTTATTTGGAGTCTTTAGGTGTACGTACTTTTTCTTACAGTCAATGACCGCTCTGTGACTTGATAACCAATCCATCCCGAGGATTACATCAAACTCTCCAAGACGAATCGGTATCAAATCCACGTTAAGCTTAAACCATCGTACATCAGCACAATAGTTCCTATGTATGTAGTCTACAGGAATAATTTCTTTGTTTGCTACTTCTACATTCATTGGGTGTTCTAATAGTTCACGAGGTAAACTTAATCTTTGAGCAAATTCATCAGATACAAAAGAACATGAAGCTCCCGAATCGAATAACACATAGGCATTTATATCGTTGATCGGAATTATACCTGACACCACCTCCCTGGATGCCACGACATCTTGCACTGTCATATTGAATGTCCTCGCTGTCGGCTTGTTTGGCTGGGCTGGTCCTCCACTAGTTGTCTTAGTGTTATTGCCCCTGTTGCCATTTCCGCCATCCGTGCTTTTCTTCTTTATGCAATCCTTGATCCGATGTCCCAATTCACCACAGTTAAAACAACCTCCCTTCTTCACCTTAGAACAATTGGGTGAGGTATGCCCTTCTTGTCTACAGGTATAACATACCGTTTTTCCTTTCAAGCACTCTCCCGAGTGACCCTTTCCACAATTTCCACACACTAACTTCTTTTGTTGGACACTTCCTTGCTGAATCTCCAAATTACTACCCCCACTGCTCCATTTTCGCTTCTTGTTGTTGCTACCGCCACTGCTAACATTCTGATTCCCACCTTCTACTTTCATCTTGTTCTTCTCCCGATTGTACTTTGAGACTGCTTCGCTTCCACCTTCCGCTGTGAGAGCTTTCTCCAACAGAGTTGAGAATGATGTGATTTGTAGAACCGCTACCTTACTATAAATCCACGACTTTAGTCCATTTTCGAACCTTCTTACTTTCCTCACCTCCATGTGTACCTGATGTAGAGCGAATCTGGCCAATTCATTAAACTTCGCAGCGTACTCTGACATTGACATATTCTCCTGTTTCAATTCCAAAAACTTGATCTCCATCCTCGCTTGTGTACTCTCAGGGAAGTAGTTCTCAAATAACAACTTCTTGAATGCTTCCCAAGTCACGATTCCAGTCCCGACTTTGTTCTGGTTGGCCTCCCACCAATAGTTAGCCTCACCCTTCATTAAGTAGGTAGCAAAAATTATTTTATGTTCTTCTGCTACTCTAGCAATAATAAAGGCCTTCTCAATCTCCTTCATCTACGTCTGGGCCTCTAACGGGTCTACTGTTCCTCTAAACTCCGGCGGTCCTACTGCCTTGAAGCCCTTAAAGTTGGCTAATTGGTTTCCCGCCTGATTTCCCCCAGGTTGAGCTTGATTCCTCATGGCTTCAGCCATCATGTTGACAAAGTTTTGCATTGGGTTTGGTTGAGCTCCAGCTGCATTATTAACTGACTCTTCGATCTCTTGGTTCCTTAGTACACGTCTGGGCGGCATTATCTAGTGAAAAAAAATTCTAACACGTTACTCGAGTTTTATTACCATATAAGTACTTAGCATGTAACACGCTACTGTATTCAACAATCATATGATCATTATGGGAGAGTTTTAAATTACCAAGATTTTGGAAGTCTTTCTCCCTGATTAGTGGGTTAAGTTTGTTTTTAAAGAAAATTTTCCAAATCAGTCTACTGGATTCACGTAACATTAAATAGACAATTTACTATTTACATTTTTCCAGCACATATCATAATAATAATGCATTTATATTCATATACCAATCTTCAGTGTCTCACATGATTAATACAGGTATATTCTTATAAATACTACTATCCCATTTTAAACACAAAAGATGAGATTAACTCAAAATGATACTTCCCTACAAACACAAATAGGGATATTACCTAACTACCTACTACCTCACACCTGCTGAGGTTTACATCAACATAAAATCCTATTACACAAAAGGGGGTACTAATGCATCTATCTATAACAAGTCCATAGCATAATCATCAGTGGTGGCCCTGCTGGGTCACCTGAACAAGCTCCGGGGGAAACCACCCCTCCATAGCTCTACGTCGAACGGATCGACTCGACTCTCCTATCTCGAACTGCGCCCTCCTAGTCCCACTGTGCTTGCCCTCATACACTGTGTCTAGCGCCAGTCCTAAAGTCTCGGCCCTGACCTTCATGGCCTGCAATGCTAACTCCAATTGGTCCACCCGCTGGGCTGACTCACAAAATGCCTCCTCCACGTGAATCTTGTCTGCAATCTCGATGTCAAACTCGCCCCGCATCGCTAGATGCTCTATGCTCAGCTCTCCGAACTTCGCCTTTTCATGCTCTAGTTGTACCCTCAGCATCTCAACTTACAACTGGGACTCATCCAACTTTCCCTTCTGCTCGACTACGTCCATATGGGCTTGATAAGCTGCCTCCTTGTATTGGCCTTCTGTAAACTGAAGTGTATGGTTTTCAACCTCCAGTTCTCCCACCCTGCCTTCCAATTGACTAATTCTCCTCAACAAATCCTCTATAAGAGGACCCTGAGGGGCTTCTTCTTTGAGCTCATTCTCAATGGGGTCCTGATCTACTGAGTGACTGCCCTGGCGCTCGTCAGACATCCTATAAACACCATAAATAAAACCAACATCAGTACCACAATAAAATATATTCATTGATAAAATGAAATAATATTTTATTTAGTACAACACAAACTCGATGAATTTCCACAATCCATCTCCTAACATACTCTATAAGAGTTTTCTACTAAGGTTATAACCTAGGTTTCGTATTCCAAATGTTTATAACCTACAGCTTTGATACCAACCTGTGACGCCCCCAAATCTAGGTTCTCTATCCTCAGATTCGGTGCTCACGATCTATCATCATCATAAGCATTCTATAACTATTACGGAAATAATAAACATACATTGTTCATTATAATAATGTTTCATAACATGGTCCCAAGGTCTTCTTAACCTTAACTTAAACGCACCATTCATATTACAAAAGGTTTACATAAGAAATCCCATTAGATAATAATAATTATTATTCATTCTAAACTATTCCAGGTTCTTGCCCTTGCCTTTGTCTTTCATATTGGATCCTTCGGGCTTAGCTGAAATAAATGTCATGATATAGCAAGCGTAAGCAACTAATTTGCTTAGCAAATTTATATACAAGGGAGATATATCATGACTGGAAAGAAGTTTTGCTTTCAATGTTCAACAATAATATAAGATTGTGAAGGAACATGAATTTATAATCAACAATTGAATATTCGAATAATTGAATAACATAAACTGAGTGGTTTTGAAATAACCATGAACATTTGCCAAGGTTCTCAGTCATTTAAACTGGACCTCTTAATAAGTTTTAGTATTCAAGGGGATCAGCCTTTCATACCCCGTGATTTATGCATAAACACTTAATACTCTGACATTGATATCATGCCTTAATCAAATTCGTCCTTTTCTCAGTCAAGAGTTCTTATCATATCAATTTAATAAGAACAGCTTTTTAAAATACATTTGATTTAACAAATTTAAACATGCTTGATCTAGCTGATACAATTAGCATAGATCTATCTCATAAACAGTTCAGGAATGAAGAACTTTAATTTAATTCACAGTTCAATAATAGTAGAACATGAATTCAATTGCACAAAATGCGAATTTCAACAATCATTATAGATGTAAATAATCATCAATAATTATTCACTAATATGCTTTGAAAATAATAACTCGAGTTTGAGTTAGAAAACTTGTCTCGTCTGTAGATTACGGCTACGCAATTAATTTATATCCATTATGCAGTTAAATTATCTTCCTTTGAGAGACTTATAGTTAATCTTTCAATTAGTCATTGTATAACATTAGATTATGTAATCACATAAATAGTATACATTACATTTAGTTCTTATAAACATTATCCTATCTTGATAATGTTACTATTAAATAACAACATAATATTATTAATCTTGATAATATTTAATTCACCTCTTAGTATTATTAGTTCCCTAATAATACATTCATTTGCTCACTAATATTATTAACATCTTAATATTTTAAGACCTTACTAATATTATTAATCCTCTTAATAATATTTTAACTATGCATTAATATTATTACCTTAATAATATCTTACTTATGCTTTAGTATCATTATTCATTTAATAATACTTTTAATCATTTACAAATATTTTATTCATTTACTAATGTTATTGATTATTTAATAATATTTTAATCATTTACTAATATTATTAATCATTTAATAATATTTTATTTATTTACTAATATTATTAATCATTTAATAATATCTTATTCCATTACTAATATTATTAATTATTTAATAATACTTTAATCATTTATCAATGCTTAAATCAAATATTATTAACCATTTAATAATATTTTAAAAAAAATTAATCTTAATATTTTTATTTACTTATCAATATCATATTCTAATATTATTAATATCATAATAATATTTTAATAATTTATTGGATTAATAAACAATTTATTCTAATTGTTCACCCTTTATTAAACCTCTTATTTAATATCCATAAAAGGGCATAAATAATATTTCTTATCATAAATTACCAAAGTGTTCTAAGTTAGTTATGATATGATATGTTACGAGTATTCAAGCATAGAAATCATATTTTTCTTATTAAGGACATCATTTAACTATTTATTTCCTTTTATTCATAACTTAATCATTTTTAGGAAAAATAGCAAACTAATTCCAAAAATTTGCAGCTTCTGTATTTTGACATAATATGAACCCACAAGGATCTCCAAATTTTTCTGGAATTTTAGAAAATGATTTAGTATTTTTAAAGTTCCCAAAACACTCGTATCTTGCTTTATTTTTAATAAATTTAGTTTTACTCCGAAAATCCTAAAATTTTCAGGGCATGCTCTCCTAACATATATGAACCTACTGTAAAAATTTCAAAATTTTCTAGTGTATACACAGTGAGATATTCGACAGTAAAGTTTTAAGAGTCCTTTACAGAAATAGTCATTACGCACAATCTATAACTCGAAACGTGTCTGTTCTTTTTCCTACACGTATAAAACTTCTCAAGGTACCTCTGTGAATTTTCCCAAATTTTTAAGGGATATGAAACCGTCCGAAATAGACCCAAGAAAAATTGGAGAGAAACTATTTTAGGGTTTTTGAACCCTTAACATTCCAAGTGGGCTGTTTTGGGGAAACCAGCTCCAGAGGATTCAAAACTTGCTAGATTTGTGTTCTATCACTTGGGTTTACTAGATAACTCATATATATAGCACCCCCCTTCAACAGATCACAAATCTATGTTGGAAAACTTGAGTTACACAAGATTTAGTGGAAGAAAACAAGAGTTTTCACCCTTGGAGAACATATGCTCATATTCTTCCTCTAAGCCTTTGATCTAACACTCAAGATACTTAGTTCTATACAAGATGATATGTAGGACTAGGGTATCTTGAGTATTTATTCATAACCCCAACAAAACTCAAGCTAAAAAAAACAAAGAAGAAGAAGAAGAAGATGAAGGTTAGGTTATACCTTGATTTAATGGCAACCTTCCTTAATTTACCAAAGTAAGTGATGAACTTTGGATGCATTAACAAACTAGCACTCCTTTCTCTCTATATATATGGCCAAACCTCTCTCTCCTTTCTCTCTCTAGAAGTGGCTAGCTTGGGAGAAATTATAAGAGGAAGAATGAGAGAAGAAATGAAATGAAATGAAAAGATGAAGTAAAAGGATACTTACAAAAAATATAGATACACTTAGTGTATCTAGCTATTATCCCCCATACTTTTTTTAACCCATGGATAGAAGCTTTGCCTTATCACTTTAATTAGTCTAATCGTGATTAAGGATGCTTAATAAAGTGGCAACCAATGGGAGCTTGACAACCATGTCCTTTTGTGTAAGAGTTACTACAAATGGACCTTGCTTAGCTTAATTAGTTGCCTTAAAAGGCTAATGTGGCCAGCCATGTATATGCCCACTAATTCTTTCATTTAGCTTTTATTTTAATGCATAAATTAGATAAATCAAATGTCTAAAATACCCTTAATCAAGTGGGCTAAGTTTGGGCTTACAATTTATTTCTTTTGGGCTTCTCCTATAATTGTTTTGGGCCATGTAATAAACATATTCTAACAATTTTAGTATATGTTACCCAAATTATTTATTTATGGTTTCCATTCCTAATCTTATGAAATTTAATTATCTATGCATGTGACTTTAGCTCATAACCTAATTAGTTTCACAAGAATTAGGTTTAAAATTATTAGTCACTTGAAAAATAAGATTATCCACTTAAGTTAGTATACATATTAAATACTAACCTCTCATTAACACCATAACCCTTAGGTTATTTAATTTTCTCACCTAATGTATAATTAGGTTACGAAGCTTTCATTTTTTAATGAAATCTATAAATGTATATATCCATAAGTATAACATACATGTTAATTGACCCATGCACCACTTCACATATGTTGTCACATATTAAATCACTGTATAACACAAAGTTTTAAATATCAATAATGTACATACATATATAGTGACTTAAAATTCACGGTTATTACAGGCGCTTGGACCAACTCTACAATTTTGATTGAGGCCCTCCAAGGAAGACTATGATTTTGTAGTAACTTTCTTGATACTCTATGATTCTGCCTTGGCTTCTGCAATCTCTTGGCCGGCTCGACATACTATGAACTTTGAGTGTTACTCTCCTTATAGACCTCGATGGTTGGTGCAGTGTTCAATGATAAAGTTGGCCTATCTATTACATTATATAAGATCAACCTAGCAAGATTGATCTTTTTATGTTTAGTCCTTGTACATTATATTCTTTTGAAGGACTTTACAAAGCTATTTTGTATAATCAACCTAACATATTTGATAATTCAATCTAAGTCCTTGTACATATATTCCTATTATCTATTCAACAACTTTACAACTTGTTTTAATGCAGACATATCTGCATATTCATTCATTTGCTTCATCATCAAAGTATACGAATAAAGGAATACCATTCACATGCATATTCCTAACAACGTGAACCAAGATTTAGTCAAGCTTGATCGCTTCAATGGAAACAATTTCAGTCGTTAGCAAGACAAACTGAAATTTTTATCGACAATTCTAAAGATAACATATGTAACTCACATCTCTATCAGTATAAGCCTTTAGCCAGTGCATCCATGGATAGAACCATTTTATCAGATGATTGTCAGGATTGTACAATATCGTAGTACAATCTAAATTCATATCGTGAAGATTGTTGAGAAATTCTTCTGTAGTTATTGTCACTACTTTGAGGCATTCATTCCAACGATCTATCCATCTTCCTGGTATCACATTTCTTGGTTCATCATTGACTTCCACCGCTATTCTTCTGCGAGCTATTGCTGGGGATGAAAGGTGATAATCTGTTGATTCCTGATCTGATGAGCTGGAGTCTGACTCCATTTCTTCATTTTCTGATTTAGAGCTTGAATCCTGCAGAGTCATTTCAACTGATTCATCAGTGGATCCTTCCAGCTTATTTTTATCACTTGTTCCTTCTTTAGTATCCTTCTCATAGCTATCTGACTCATCAGTCATTTCCTCTTTTGTTTTATTTTCTTCATCTTCCTCTGCCACAACTTCATTTGCATTTACATTCGTTTCACTTTCGCTGCTGGAGCTATCAGAAATCAACCTCTTTTTGCCTTTCATATCTTCTCCCATGGACTCAAGTTTGTCATCTTCATCACTGTCACTGAGATCAATTACTTTTGATACAGAGCCTCCTTTTTTTTTTGATTTGTTCTTTGAAGTATCATATTACTCTTTCTCCTCTTTGGGGGCGCTGCAGGTGATGCTTTTTCTTTTTCTAATTCACGTCTCTTTTTGTCAGTGGAGAGACTGCTTGGTGGAACCTCTATAGACTTCTTCACGACCTTAGCTTTCTTCTTTGTTGGCTTTACTAGAGTGGCCACTAAGGGTGCAGAGTTATTAGATTGAGACAACTTGCTTTCCATTTCTCTTGCCTTCCTCTTCTTTGCAAAGACCTTGCTGTTGTTGCCAAATGTCATTAGCCTTTTATTTTTCATTGGATTTTTCTTCCAGTTTTCAAACAAATGTGGTGACATCACTTTATTAACATTTAGGGGTTCTTCCTCATCGTCCCTTATCTTACTCTTCAGTTTCTTCTTCAGTATAATGCTCAAGAGTCTTCCATGAAAAACCTTTGTGAGGGTTTTATCTGTATATTTCTTCATCTCAACTTTTTCCAGCCATTTGGACAACCAATCAATTAGAAGAACTCCAAAGTTCATTTACTATTTCGTGACGATTGTAGTCATAACTCTCAGGTGTAGATCACTAACAATATCATGTGCAATATCCTTGCACAAGATGCATTTTCCCATAATCTCAGCCAGGAATTCAAACTCTTTAGGAAACTTCTTCTTCTTCATATATTTCAGATTTACATTCCTTTTGTAGCGCATTAACTTTTTACCTTCTTCGTTGTTGATGTCCTCGAGGTTTATCAGATATTGGTCAGGAAACCCAAGACAATGGTTGATGTCAGTGGCTTTTATCTTCAAGCTTAATATTTTAACCTTTGTAGATAGAATCACAGAGTCTACCGTTGTATTTGAATAGAATTGCTTCACTAAATTTGTGACAACCCGAGAATTTTGAATATTTTTAAAATTTTTATTTATTGATTTAAGGTTCAAAATTAGAACCTAGATAGAAAATAAGTGTATGCGTTTGATATTTTTAAGATGAAATTTTGAGGATTTCAAAATTCTGTGAAGGATTTAAGTGAATTATTCAGGATTAAGTAATATGTGAATATGTTCTTTGTATATGTGTACAATATGTGGTTAAGGGTCAAGGGTTGACCAGATAATTGATATCTGTAACAAACCCTAAATATATATTAAGAACGTCAACGTTCGGTTAGAAAACCCTAGTGTTTAATAAGAAACCCTAAAAATCGGTTCTGGAAACCCTAATTTCAGTTCTGGAAATTCGAAACCCTAATTCGATGCATGAAACCCTAAATCGGGAACTTAGTGGCGTAAGTGTAAATAATTATAATATTAATTAGGGTAACGCTTAATTAATTAGCAAACCCTAATGTCACATTTTGAAAACTCTATTTTCGGTATTAAAAACCCTAATTTTGTAAATAGGGAAAAACCTAAGTGTTAATTAAATAGTTTTAATGTTAATTAGGATTTATTAATCTTAATTTTCAAGTTATAGTAATTAGAAAACCCTAATCTAATTACGGAATTTAATTTCTAAATTAGAAAATTATTTTTTCTATTAGAAACCCTAATTAGTGGTTTATAAACCCTAATGACCATTTTGACCCTAATTGCTAAATTAACAATTTTAATTAGGAAATACTAATCCTAATTAGCGAAATTTAAATTGTGATTAAGAAATTTTAGTATAATTAGAAAATTCTAATTATAATTTAAAAATATTAATTTTCTAGTTTTTAAAACCTAAATTAGAAATTTTAGAAAAATTAAATTGCAAAGTTAAGGTTTAAACCCTAAACCCTAATTGGCTCAAACCCTAAACCCTAAGAGTTGCAACAAAAGACCATTCTAGAAATTAAAATAGTATGGAAATGACTATTATGCCCTTTTTGTCACATTTTCTAATAAGATTGAGTGTAAATCTAGCCAAGATTTGTGTTTGGTGATCAACCTTTGACTCTCTTGTGTCTTAAATCTCAGCCACATGTGACACATAACAAAGTATAGATACATTGTATCATTTTATAAGGATTAGAAAGAGAGAAATAGGCTACTTTATTTCTTATTCTTGCCAAAGCTTTTCTCTCTCTAAAATCCGAAATTTAGAGTGAGAAAGTGAGATAGGATAAGCAATGATCAGTCCATAAATATCAAAGATCAGTTCATCAAGATCAGAAATCAAAAATCAAGTTAGAAAGAGGTATAAACCCTAATTTTAGAAATCTTATGATTTGTTGTTAGATGTTGTAATTGATTGGTTAGATATGTGTAATAAGATGTCTATTAATGATCTGGGTTGATAGATCATGGATCTATAACATCTAGATGCACGATTTAGAAGTTTTCTTAAATCTGGAAAACTAGAAAAATATCGACTGACAGCCTAATGTCAGACGCCATAAATCCTTATCTGTTTTTGATATTTGTTGTTTTATGTTATTGATATGTTCTTTGTCATAAGGGCTATGGTCTGAAACAAGAAACAAGTCCAAATCATGTGTAGATCGAGAGTTATAAGCGGTCAAACCGCGTTGACCAGTCACGAAAATGGGTTTCTGGGCAACCCAGAAACCCAGGTCTTGTCTGACAGCGGTTTTGCAGGGCTTGAATCGTACTGATTTTTAAGTTTTTTGGATATGTTGTTGTTACATAATTGTAGTGTGACATGAGGACTACAAAATAGTGTCCTTAAATAACCTAAATCGTTAACAGGTTCATAAATAACATTGGTCAAAGTACCGTTGACCACCAGCTGATGCCAAAATCTGGGAAACCCAGATTTTCTCAAGAACAGTCCTGACCATTAGTTTGACCGGCTTGATTCATGTAGATATGTTGTTTTTAGGATGATATAACGTTATTATGTTATACACTGACATTAGTTCTACATGTTTAGACTTTAAGAACACTAATTTAATGACCAGAACCCTAATATTTGTAAGCCACAAAGTGGTCACTCGTAACTGACTGGGTTTCTGGGTTACCCAGAAAACCCAGACGAAGCCTGACAAGCTTTTTGAGAGCCCAGATCGCTCGGATTCGATATACGATGGCCATGTTGTTTGTTCAGGATTGTAGTATTGCATCAATACTATAGTCTGAGCACATAATCAGACCAAGATACCTCCAGACCCATGAATTATAGTTGGTCAAACGTCCTACCTTGTAGTCTGACATGAAGCTGAAGAACATGACCAAGAACACTTATAGCGACGGGTCTGTCGCTATAGGGGCCCTTTAGCGACAGTTTATTATTATTATTTTTCAGAAATTATTTAAAAATTGATAAAAATGGTTTTTAATTATTAAAAATATAAAATAAATTCTGAAAAATTATTTTAAATTCTAAAAAATAGTTTTTAATTATTTAGAGTATATTTCATAAATATTTAATATTTTTGGAATATAAATGGTATTTAATTTATTTAATTATAATATTAAATAAATTATTTAAAAATGATTTTAATTCATGAAAAATCATGAAAAATAATATTATGTTATAAGAAAATATTTTAAGTTATTTTCAGTGACTTTTAATATATTGTGATGAAATTCATTAATAAATTAATATTAATGATAATTAGTTTATTTAATAAATATATTAAATAAATTATGGAAAAATAGAATAAATGATTTAAAAATCATATAAAAAATGATTTAAGTGTTAGAAAAATATTTTAAGTTATAAAATATAACTTTTGATATTTTATCATGAAAATATTAATATTTTAATAGCAATTATCGGATAATGAATTTAATTATTTAAAAATCATATAAATATGATTTTAAAGTATTAAAAAATACTTTGATATATTATAAATATATTATAATATTATGACATGCATTTCATTAATATTTGATAAAAAAAATATTAATGATAAAAGAATTATGTGGTATTTAATTCATTTAAATACGTTTTTAATGATTGAAAAATCATGAAAAATGGTAATAATTATGTGAAAATTATTATGAGACTTAGAAAAATATTTTAACTGAAACTAAAATTATTTGAGATAATTGTTAAGTGTTAGGTCATAGTTTAATTGAACTTAGACTCGATAAAATTTTTGACTAGACCGTCAGGATGTTAGTTTTGTGTTGAGTTCAACTCAGATTGCAATAGTTTGACTTGACACCGAGTCTTATGTGTGTTATAGACTAATAGGTTTATGTATTATGAGTTATGTGTTTAGGTTATTCTATGTATAACTATATATATAATAGTATTATATTGTGATAATATTATTCTTATATTGGAGATCTATATTACTAATATTAGGTCTTCGGATAAAGCGTTATATATTGCGTTGCGGTAATCAACGGATCAGGCAAGTTTATTTTTACTAACTCTAATAAGAGATGTTTCATTCGGATAAGCTTATGGTTAATCATTGCTGATTGCCATGTATAAATTGTACTCTGTACATATTGTATGTATAAGTCAGGTATGAAAGGCTGATCACCTTCATTACCAGTTGGTCAAAATATATTTGTTCATGTATAATACTTGTTCAGTCATAAACTTGTTCCTGCTAGTTCACAATTATATTGTTGAATTGTAGCCAGCTTATTATTCAAACTCTTTAATCATGATATATCGTTATATTGTTGAATTTAAACTTGCTGGGCAATCCTTATGCTCACCCTTGCTATATCATGATAAAACATTGCAGATTAAGACCAACGCGTTGGATTCAAGAAAAGGTCAAAGACAGTTCAAGCTTTAGTATAAGTATGCGATTAGTTTTGTAATAGTGTTGTATGATAATAATGTTGTTATATGTTAGAAAAGTTATGAATGTGATTAAGTTAAGGTTACTCGACCTTGGGGAATAGTGAGTATATGTATTGTATAAACAATTTATGTTTATATCTTCCGCAAATAGTAATAGTTGTATAGAATGATCGAACCGGATCCGAGGTGATTTAGGACCTGGATTCGGGGCCCTCACAAAATTGGTATACACCGGAGTGTTGGCTTCCAAGCACTCTAAAAATCTGGCATTCTTCACAAGCTCAAGTATGTCCTTGAACTTCTTTTCTGATCTTTTAAACATCTTAAAACTGAGTTGGATTCCAGTTATAACACACCAATCTTCCATTTTGAGAGCTCGAAGTGTATGGGTATATGATTTTAGGAATCTTATAAGAGATAGTTAAATGCAATTTGGACAGAGCTCGAGGTTTGATGGATTTTGGCTTTGAAGAGAATTTTAGGGTTTAAAAAAGGGAGGGAAAGGAAATCAACACCCTTTGATAACAGTTTAGAGGTTTTTGAATTTGTCTTTAAGATAGTTGCTTCTGACTCTGCATAAGCTGTGATGTGCCAAAATGCCATTGGTTGCACGTTGCCCAAGAAGAAATTATAACTCCCCATTAGCTGATTAGATTTTTAGTTTTGATTTTTCTTTTAAGAAAATGAGTATTAGTGACGTAGGTTGACCGTTGAATTCTTCAGTACGTAGAGTAGCTTGATGAGATAGTTATAGGCTCAACAATCGTCTTCTGAGAGATGTTTTCGTGAGTGATTTATCACTAATCCCCAACTTAGAGTTGCATGATTCATCAACAGGCTTGATCTCTTCTGAGGGATTTTCTGTACATATGCTCCATATGATTTCTTGTGATGCATTCTATTTCAGTTCTCTTTCTGGGTTAAGGAAGCTTAGAAAGGGCCAACCTCTTATAATTAAACTAATGGTTATGTTTGTCTCTGAGGCGCTTATCAGAAGAAGGACTGTATATACTTGGTGGTAAGAGTGTTATCATGATAGGCCTTTTTGTCAGAGTTTGTTCACCATCATTGGACATACTTGATATTGGCATTTGTTAATGGAAGATGGTGAAGTGCTTTCAGCTATATCACTTGTATGGTCAGGAGAGTGTATCGATAAGTACTGCAATCGTAAAGCTAGTGTGCTTATATTCTACGATCGTGATGTTGATCGTGGGGAATCTCAAATTGAGATGGTGAGACTTGATGATCTGTTCATAGAGTTTAGGGACTCTACGACCGGGAGTGAAGATTCATTTGGTACATCAGCCTCAGAGTTTTGGGACTCTATTATTGGGAGAGGACTTGTTTGGATAACTTAAAGTTTCATTTCAAGAATCATTAAAGCTTCTCTAAATACATGAAGACCGATAGGTGGATATTTCATCATGTAGCGTTGTCTAGTGAAGCATCTTTTATGTTAAGAACTTAAGAAAAGCAGCTAAAGGCCAATCTCTAGAGAATTCTTGGACCAGTACTTTTGAAAGTTCATTATTGATTTAATGCTTTGTTGTAGAGGACTGGTACTCTGTGAGAAGGTCATCACAGATGTAAGGGATGTTGAACTTTCATCGAGCTCATCTCTGATTATGGCAATTAATTTCACTTTTGTTTCTCTTTAAGTTTCTTCATCATGATCTTCATATCCTCAGTCATTCTTGCCTTTATATCAGGTTCAACTTTCTTCAGTGTTTGAGAGATCTGAAGGATTTTAGCTTTAATGTGCTCCTCCTTTGTTTTAGCATTGCTAGATTTTAGCATATTGTTTCTCCCCCATAGTTAATACCTCCATTCTAGGAGTAGATAAGCTAGCTTCTGCATATAGATCCTTACAAGGTCACCTTTGTACTTCTCCTTTAAGCTGGAATCTTCTGAACTGATCTGGTATCTTTATGATTAAACTAGTTTCATTGGATTCATAGAGTACTTGCGAACTGGTCACTCCACGATTTGCTGATCAGTCAATATGAGCGTAGATTCCATCATTCAGACTTCCAACATCTCCCATACTTGTAGAGTTTCTACACTACGACTCGTGCTACTATACTGTTGCTAGATACTTACAGATGTGATCTTCCTTCTTGATCCTCTTGAGATAAGATGCTTTGCATAGATGAGCTTGTACGGTCTATAAATTTCATACTTCTTTAGATGATCTTGAATGGGAGCATAGCTGAGGGATTTAGATGTTTTAGCTTGGTAGAACCTTGGTAACCAAGCTCCAGCCTTTCTTGGACAGATATCATCAGGTTCTTGTAGGTTTGATAATTTTCTATTTTGGTACCTAATTTGATTTGGGTCCTGCTAGGTTAGTTTTTACAAGAATCGTAGTTATTCAAATTCTTTGGATTTCCAATATACCTTGAAATTATCATTGATGATCGTGATGTATGTATACTCGTGAATGATCATAGTTATGATTGTGAGTGTGTGTATGACTTAAGCAATCTTGGTGAGTTCACTTTTTCTTTTGCTCTAATCACTTTTTGCTTATGCTATGTTTCTAGATTTTGAACTTTCATAGAGTGGGGATCAACTTCATAGTTTACATCTAGTAGGTTCATAGAGTTGATCAGTTTCCAAGAGCCTTCAAAATATAACTGTAGTGTTGATGACACTGTATGCTTCGTCAAAATCACAAAACATTGATGAATAAACACATCAATCCTTTAGCAAGGATCGAGGAATTTAGAATACTTGGATTATCCTTAACTAAATGCATACAACAAATATCTATTGTAACGCCCCGAAATTCGGTCTACCTTCAGACCCGGACTCCGTGCGTCACAGTCCCACTTCTTACCAATCATACGTCATTATATAGTTAAATATAACAACATATATTCTCAAATCCCAGGTTCTCGAAACCTTAAAACCACTTTCATTACAAATAATAATAATTACATTATTCTTTACATCTTGCACAAGTGACTTTCATCCGCCACCAAGGATACATAAACGTTCATTAAACTAGTCCATAGTTTAATTCTATCACTCTATGTTACAAGTCTTCACTTGCTCTTCATGCACATTCACATACTGAATGGTACTTCGTCTAGATACCGATCAACTTGAACTTTACGGGATCCTTAAGTTCTTTCTACATCGTACACTAAAAATGTTCTTCATTTAAAGCAAGTGTGAGCATTCAATTGTCCAGCAAGTCATAGCAGTTGAACAAACAACTTCAAGAGTTTAAACATTCTTCAAAACTTCGATAACCGAACAAAGGTTATGAAGCAGCTTGAATAATAGGATTAGTCTTGATTCCTATCATTTTAAAACATTCATCACATACTCTTTACACTACTTTCATTCTTCTACCTTTTTCCATACATATCCTATCTGGCTAGAATCATTAGCACAGATTTAACAGTAACGGTTCATGTATAAACAGAACATACTTGTATTGAACAGTTCAATCACAGAACAGTTCGTCTCATAGAAACACTGAAGTGTTCACATTGTGGCACAAGGCCTCATACGTTCTACCACCTTGTACAAATATCGCACATTCGCACATAGACGGAACTTCTTAAGTTCAACATCTGAGAAGTTTAAGAAACTATCATTCATGTAAAATATGAATGAAGTTAGTAAACTTGCCTTACGCACAGCTACAACTTATAGTTTACGCTGAACTGCTCATTCCAAATTCCTATATAACACATAAGGAAATAACATGTACACCAATTAGTCATATACTTGACTTACGCATTGGTTTACTTAACTTTACTTCTTAAGGTTCACGCTCTTGCAATTTAAGTTTACGCGACTAACTTTCATTACCAATTTACGGATTTATGACATACAGAGATGTCTTACTCAAAACGTTCATCATCTTTGATGATTTACATTCTTATCTTCTTCTTATAACTCTCCTAGAACTCAGCACACATCGTGTCTCTGCTAGTAGTCCATATGGTACTCTGAGTGGTTTCCCATAAACAACCAACAAACAAGTTCCCGTCTCATCTACACTGCCCACACAGTGAGTTAGATCGGTTGCCAGTTTTGTATATACCTTCGCTCTCTGAAGGAATTGTTTAGCCCAGCTCCCATATGTCAACCATCAAAGGTTACGATTGTACCACAACCTAACTTCTCTTAACTTATCCGAACTATTAAACTATAATGTTCGTTAAGTCAAATTCATATTCCTTACGGCTTTCTGGCTACTAAATGTTATACCTCAGGATTCATTCTTTTTCGTCTAAGTCATACAGTCCTTCGTAAACTCAGAGCTATCATTCAATGTCAATACTATGAGGTCATAGCGTGAAACATTTTACAATCCCTTATTCTTATCTTACCACGTCCGGTTCACTCGACTCGGAATGTTATCCAAGTTAAAACTACTAACTCGGCTTTTTAACGTTATACGTTATTATCTTTCATTCATTTCTTCACCATTCACGGCTAAATCTTAGTCTTCATTACCTTACGGTCAAACCATACACGGAGTGTAGGTTCTGCCCGTTTAATATTCACTTACACTCAACCCTTACGTTGATTAAAGTGTTTGATGCTTACTTCATTCCAACATTCTTTATCCGACTCACCCTCGGACTTTCATTAATCTCATTACCATTCGCTACGGCTTTCTTACGATAATTCAAATCTTACTTACTACTTTTGTCAACGTCCAAGTTATACAACCACTGTTCACTTAGAACGTTCGTCTGACACGATTACGATTCACGAGGAGCGCTTACGTATTCCACGTTTACGTTGCTCGTCTCTTAATCTCTCATTCAACCTTCACTCAAGGTTTTAATTGCTCTACATCGTTATCCATCCCATGAACCCCATGTTCATTATTCTTTCTTAATGTCGAAGCCATACCGTTCATCGTATGCTAAGACCGACCGTTCATCGCAACAACGTTGCGTTCATAGCGTCTAAACACTTTACACTTATCTCCCCTTACCATGACATAACATCGGAATGTTATTCATTACCTTCATCACTCAACGTCTAATGAGTCGCAATCATAGAAATCCCTCACATTCGTTCATTACGACTACGGTCTACGGATATCGGTTACGTAATCTAGCGCTTACATTCTCTATCTTTTAATCTCTTTTAATCTTTTCGTTCAACTTTTAATAAAGGTTTAGAACACTTGATTAAGTGTTAAATTACGTGAACTAAATGTTCATAATTCTTTCTTGCACATCCCCTAGTAATTGAGCACATAAAGTCTCATTTTTGGGCCTTACCCTGCACCGGCGCTGTGGCGCCGTGCCTCTTCCTCTCTCTCTCGCTGCGGCGCGGCCTACTTCTCTCTCTACTATTTTGGCCTGGCACTGCGGCGCCAAGTCCTTTGTTTACACTCGCGCTGCAGCACCAACTAACAAAACCTAAGGCCCGAGCTCGCGCTGCGGCGCCACTTCTGCAAACTTATCTGGCGCTGCGGCGCCGAGCCAAAACCCTAGAAAATTTTCTAAGTCTTGCACCAAGTTTGAGACGCGTACTTCCTGATCTCATAACTTCATCGCTATAACTCGGAACGAGGCCGTTCCAAATCCATTCTCTTCCTTATCTTACGTACTTCAATACCCCTTGAACAGAACTTCGTTCTAAATCTGTTAATGTGCCATTTAATTGGCTTAATCTTCACCCTTTGGTCATTTTTACTCTTTTAACGTTCTTCGCTTATTCGTCTATAATTCGGTCATCCACACTCGGAACTCATTCGTTCTTGAGTCCACGACTCACATTTTCTATATTCTCTTACTTCCTTATGAAACCCTACACGTTCGGGTTCATTTACTAACTTCTAATTCTCGTTCGTCTTTTATAAAATTTCGTCATAACTTCGTTATAGCTACGTTTTAATCCGTTCTTCATGAACGTTTCTACCATTCCTAACCAAGTAATATGCAACTAACTTATACGCGATGGTTTTAAGCTTGCCCATCAACAACAATTATCCTACGATGGTCTTAAACTTGTCCATCAACAACAATTATCCTACGATGGTTTTAAATTTGTCCATCAATAACGTTCTTCGTGTTCTTTGTTCGTTCTTCGTTTTAATCGATATTTTGGATTATGATTCTATTTTTTCTTGGAATTTGATGTTATAGAACACCATTCCTTACTTAATTCGTCTACTCATTCATAATATTCGTTCGGATTGCTCAAAATCCTCACGAATCTTATACTTCCTTAAGAAATTTATAAACTAAATTTCTAAGTTCTTATTTCTTCTTTTCTCATGATTTAAACTATATGAAATCATTTCTAACATTATCTTCTTTCTATTCTCGTTAAGCTATGTTTTTGTACATACAAACTTAAAGAAAAAAAATTAGAAGAACTAGGGTTCGGATTACCGTTCTTCTTTATTCTTCTTTCGTCGGACAAAGCGTGCACTCAGGCAATCTTTTCTTCTTCCTCTACCTCTTCTTCTCCCATCCGAACTCTCTCTCTCTATCTCTCAAAGTGTAGGATTTTCAAAAGCTCAAAATAATGAACTTAAGCTTTCTATTTATAGAAAACCATAGCTAGGGCAATTTGGTCATTTCGCCCCCTAACCTCCTTACTATTCCCACCTCCTCCAACGCTTAGCCTCCAAGTAAACTTTCCCTCCACCCTTACTTGGTGGCCAAGTGGCCGGCCCAAATGCCCATGGGTCATCCCATGGGTTGCCCCAATGGTTATTACCCATCCGTTTACTCATCTGTTCGATCCGCAGTTTCTTTTCTTGGTTTGGGCCTTAACCCTAATTCTTATTGGGCCTATCTTGGGCATGATTTCACAAATCATTGGGCTTGACATAATCCAAGTCCAATTGGATTCTACAAAATCAATGAACTCAAAGTCCATTAAGACTAATCGTATTCTACGCATTCCATTATCGTATTCTCGTAATCTCTTCGTATATCGTTCGTACGATATTCGTATTATACGTCGTACTAATCTTCGTACTATACTCGTATAATAACTAGTATTATACTTGTATCTCTCACGCATAATAACCCTAGTTATTATACGTACTCATTAAAATTCTCGGAAATCACTTTTCCTAACCCTCAGGTATTGAGTCCGCAGGCGAAAACTTCGTTTTTTCCATAAATGAAATATTATTGAATATTCCATCACGTCTCAACATTTTACATAATCGTTAACTTCTCAAAATTTCAAAATAAAACTCCGAGCAGAAACTGATGAATAGTGCCTATTTCGTCTTTTTCTCCGAAAATATTTTTGTTCCCAGAAAACTTTTATTTTCGTCTTGAAAATTCTTACTCGTTCAATCTAGCTCATAGCCAGAATACTCCCGACTTATAATCATCCTAGGTTATAGAACGATTAATAAACACATAGCACAAAATAGTATTAATAAAAATTCATTTTATTAATAACTAATTCTTTAAACTTAAATTCTGGACAAACTGAATTTTCGGGTTGTCACATCTATTGAGTAAAATATTTTCAATCCTCAAACATATATGGAGATAGTTTTTCAGCAAGTGATGTCCAACAACAATATGATGAGTGTATATTTTGATGAGGATACATACCTTGCTACTGTTAGTCTCTTGACAGGTAGTTGTTCTGATTATTTGCATAATGATATAAGGCATTGTTGAATATAACTTTTTATAATCAATACTGACAACATTTGTTGTTTAATGTGACTTTAGATGAGTCAGGTAGAGTCTTTTACTCATGATCAGATGAAGATCTTGACAACTCAAATTCTTTGAAGCTCTTGAACCTCAAGGTTCAGATTCATAGATCTTTTCGATTATGCAATTGATGGGTTTCTCTAACTCCTTTTGTCTGAGATACAATGCATAATTTGTTTAGGCGTATAATCTTCCTGAATTTTGAACAAAAAGTTCTCAGTTCTTGCAGCATTTGAACTTTTAATCCGAGAGCTGTAGACTGCTAATTAGCTATAGATTTTGCTAGATTGGCCTGATAGAAATATCATGAAGAAGGATGGCCAATCTAGTTTGAATCAAGTGGATATACATATTTATCTGCACATATAATTTTCACCTCGTGAGCTCAACTACATTCAGAAATGACTTACAATTAATACTACATTTAGAACTTATTTGTGCCATGGATCAAACTCAAAGCGTGAGCTTTAACATATTCGTGAGAACCTGCTTTGATAATAATTGTTAGTTTTCGGAGGCACAATATAGATCTAGAAGGGGGGTTGAATAGATCTTGTTTCTTTCTTGAATCACACTTTCTTTGTTTTGTTTTATCTTGTTAAGTGATTACCATATATTTAATAGAGGAATCAATTCATGCACAGCGGAATAGATTAACCTACCCTTCAAACATATAACATTAAACATAGTTCAAATGTAGAGTTGATTGCAAGCAGATATAGTTCAGAATATAAATGACATAAAGTAGATAAAACCAGAGGTTTTAAGTGGTTCAGAGACTGAATGCTCCTAATCCACTCTTCTGCTTCAACAAGCAGGGATTCCACTAAGGATTTGATAAACTTATGAATCACTAAGATTCCTTCAAGACCAGTAGTCTTGGAACTCTAGTTCACTAAGAACTCTTCAAGTCCAGCAGGCTTGGAACTTCAGTTCACTAAGAACTCTTCAAGGCCAACAGCCTTGGAATTCAGTTTAGTCCCTAGGACAAGGACCCTTCACGCCTTGGCTTTTTGTTGTTGTTGGTGGTGTTGAGCTGCTAATATGACTTTAAGCTTATTCATCATTTGATACTTAGCATCTTGTTGTGATTCAATTTTGATTCTACATCGAGACTGGATCACTATTAGACTTACTGCTAAGTTGTCCATGAAGCTCGATCTCTTTGAGTACTTAGCAGTTTGTCACTCATTCTTTGGTGCAGCTGATCTTGTGGTTTGCTCTCATCTTTATCTGATCTCAGCTTGCACACCTTCATCACTTGAGGTTTTCTAAGTCTTTTTACTTTTTGTAGACTCAGTCTAGCATGTAGCATCCCCCGAACCTTGGTTGACTTGTGTACAAACTTGGTTTTGTATCTGTTCTTCTTCAACTCTTGGTGGTTCTTGGTGATTCATAGACCGGCTCTTTGAATCTTCTCTCTGGTCTGCCAATCTTTTGAATGATATTTTCTTGGTCTTCTCGGCTCTTAGCTTGGCTGACATTCTTAATGGCATTATCATCTTTGTTGAGTGAAGCTCTTTTCTATTAAATTGTTTCTCATATCTTGCTTCACTTCTACTTTCATAGTCTCACTGCCACTGAGACATATTATGTTTTGCTCTATAGAACTCGTAGATTCAACAACTTGTCAAAACCAACAACTCTTCTTCATTCGGGCTTTAGCTGTTAAATATCATTCCAGAAGCTTCACGTTGGAATATTGCCGTTGAAAGCTATTTGAATTGATTCGCAGATCTCGAGTTATTTAGTACAGACTGCTGATGTGACGTGACAACCCCTTTTTAACTTTTCTAACACTGCAATCTACTATTTCACCTACCACATCAGAGATGTCATTTTAATGCGTCAAGGTGGTAGTCATCTTTATTTCTTCTTTCTGATTCCTTTATTAGAATATTAGGAGTTGTCCTTGTAGCAACCCCAAAATTTATACAATAATATTCTCCTTCTCGATCGTTAACAATACAACTTTAATCTATCTTTACATCATTATTTGATATTAAAATCACTAAAAATGCGGAATATTTAAAACTTTTATACATTTCCTTCTTTATTGCCCTAAATCGCAACCTTTACATTACATCTCTTTGATTCAAATTTATATTATGAATTGTTACAACAAAATGACTATACAAAGTCTTACATCATAAATAGATATTCATATACACCGGATAACTCAACTTACAATTCAACAACATGTTACATTCAAAATATTAAATACATTTTCCATAAAACATAAGTAATCTTCGTGAATATGAATCTCAATAATTCATATAGCACATATCCTTATCTTAAATCTTTAACCTGCAAAAATAGTTATTTGCAAGGTTGTGCTCGACAGCCCATCAAAATCTAACAGTTTTCATGCATCACATAGCACATAATAACATACTCAACATATATCTCATAAACATTGGACTAACACAACATACATGTTGCATTTCATATAACAAGTATAAAGATTGAGTTCCTTACTCAATCAACATTCACTATTCAATCAACGCAGTCATAAATTGACTTTAACGTTTCATACTTTCAATATATATAGAACACATCATGCTCTTTGCAACAAATATGTAAAACAACTCATCATCAAGTTCATATAACAAATAGGAACTGAAAGACTTGCCTTGATCGTTGTTTACCAATAACAGTTTAATAGCTTACAGTTATCTGCACTTCACGTGCCCTACACAAGTATATAATCATACACATCAACTATTAGTCACATAACAACACATAGTAATTGTAATGTAAACTCCAAGGTTATATCATAAGGTACTCCTACCTAAGGTTTATAACCTACAGCTTTGATACCAACTGTAACTACCCCAAAATTTATATAATAATATTCTCCTTCTCGATCGTTAACAATACAACTTTAATCTATCTTTACATCATTATTTGATATTAAAATCACTAAAAATGCAGAATATTTAAAACATTTATACATTTTCTTCTTTATTGCCCTAAATCGCAACCTTTACATTACATCTCTTTGATTCAAATTTATATCATGAATTATTACAACAAAATGACTATACAAAGTCTTACATCATAAATAGATATTCATATACACCGGATAACTCAACTTACAATTCAACAATATGTTACATTCAAAATATTAAATAAATTTTCCATAAAACATAAGTAATCTTCGTGAATATGGATCTCAATAATTCACGTAGCACATATCCTTACCTTAAATCTTTAACCTACAAAAATGTTTATTTGCAAGGTTGAGCTCGACAGCCCAGCAAAATCTAACAGTTTTCATGCATCACATAACACATAATAACATACTCAACATATATCTCATAAACATTGGACTAACACAACATATATGCTGCATTTCATATAACAAGTATAAAGATTGAGTTCCTTACTCAATCAACATTCACTATTCAATCAACATAGTCATAAATTGACTTTAACATTTCATACTTTCAATATATATAGAACACATCATGCTCTTTGCAACAAATAAAATAGTTCATCATCAAGTTCATATAACAAATAGGAACTGAAAGACTTGCCTTGATCGTTGTTTACCAATAACAGTTTAATAGCTTATAGTTATTATAAGACCCCAAATTATTAATAAATGAAATTTAATTTCCTCTATTTATTATTCTGAAATAGTAAGAGTTGATTTGAATAATGTGGTTAGTTATGGGTCAAATGCGAAAATATTTTAAATAAGCAAGTGGTTATCGGGGAATATTTGTTTGGTCGTGGAATATTCTTGTTGTCGGAGAATATTCGTACGACGGCGCAGCCTTGTGTGGGCCCCATAACAGAAAACGATTGGATGAAGAAAACGACAAAAATAAGTTGTTTATAAATAACGGCGTAGTTGTTACCATTAATACTGTTGGAATACCCGGTGGTTAAAACACGGTAATACGCGTAGCACACGGTATTGCACCAATTATTGATTCTTACGTAAGAAGGCACTACTCAATAATTGTTACAGTAATTACTGTTCAATATTGTATTTTATTGATTCAATAATTGTTGCGTTGATATTTTATATTACTGTTGTTTCAATAATTGTCACTACGCAGTATTTTTTATTATCGGAGCAATAATTCATATTATCTGAATAATATTATTAGATAACATTATTTGCAATGTCTAGAAAGTTCTGTCTAAGGAGAGGTTTGGTCATCTAATTGCGCGCCAGTAAGGAGAGATCCTTATTGGAAAGCCCCTTCTTTCCTGGGAACGGCCTGGTTGCTAGTACTGTGATTCTGTAATATTATTTGTGTATAATTAATTATTGATTTATATGACGAGGAAAATAGTGATTTTATGTGGATATAGATAGAGAAAAATTTTAATGTGACAATTGTTGAAAATTAATATTTTATCTTTTTCTGATAAAATAATTCATTTAAATATATTATTTTAATAATATATTGATGGTGGTATTTTTACAATGAATGTGGGATATATGAGTATATGAGGAGGAAGAGTATTTTTGTGGCATTAAATGATTAACACATGTTTTGTGTGTTGGTGGACATAATTCTTGACCGAAAATTTATTATTGACTATAAAATCGCCCGTTTGTGAATTTCGGTCAATTTCTGTTTGGAATTTGGAAAAACTTTCTGCTGCAAAGTTGTAGAGAATTGAATTTCCTATAAAAACTTGCGAGATTCGAATTTTCTGATAAAAGGGCTATTTATTATGAATTATTGAAGTTCTGAAGTTCCGAAATAATTGATTTTTGGAAGTTTTATTTATTATTTTGAAGAAAAACGTTTTTTGGCATTTAAGTGGGCTAACATGTGATATAAATGGGCTGAGATCAGATGTCTAGAGGTGGGCTAAGGAAAATTTGATAAATATATTATTATTATATTAAATTTTCTACTTTGGTGTTCTAAGCATTTTCCTATAAATAGGGTGCTTAGGTTAGAATTGAAATCACACCAGAAACACAAGTTTCTCTCTATATCTCTCTCTATAACGAGCGTATTCTTGTGAGTATTTGATACTTTGAGTGTTGCTTTACGGTGCAAGTTTCCTTCAGCACTATATCTAGTATTCTAGTCAGAAGTACCGTCTTTCCGAGGAGGCGAGAATGTAGCAGGTACTAGTCGGGGTATGGAATGAAGGTTCTAGGAAGTTGTTTTAGTAGTCCTCACCATTTTTTTTTGTAAAATATTGTTCCAATAATTGTAATGAGGACTTATTTGAGTGTGGATATTGTCTAGATGACAATATTTGTATTTACACTCACAGTTTTTATGTTGTATTAATAAAGTTGTAGTTATTTCTGTACCATGTTATTAACGACTCAGAATAGGCGTTGTATACCTGTTTTGGGGGCGTCACAGTTATCAGCATTTCACGTGCCCTACACAATTATATAATCATACATATCAACTATTAGTCACATAACAACGCATAGTAATTATAATGTAAACTCTACTCCACATCTCATAATCTTTCCTATTAATTAGTACACAATGTTCAATTAGCTTATGTTAACTTTTTGACTTATGTAATATTTGAAATTCATTCAAGTGTTTAAATCTTTCTAGGAATCATTATTGGTTTTATATTAAACACATTTAATATTTTATAATATCCATTTCATTTGACTTAAAATACTTTTTACGTTCATTAACACTTATCACGGCGTTTCGACGTTCATTCGTCACAGGCCCGATTTGCCTCTCATGTGTATGCTTACTATGCTTCCATAACTTATCTAATACATTATTTATTAATGTTAAGCATCATTATGTTTACTAACATTCATGTTTTATAACTTAGAACAACATCTTTTATCGTCAGAAGCACTACACATGCATGCGTGCATGCCCGACACCCTCCGATTGCCCCCGAAAACACAATAGTCCTAAAGATGACCATTTTAACCACTGTTCCCGACATCAAATTTAAAAGTGTTAATAACAAAAGTTGTAGGTCTACTAGTCCTCGTTCCGGATCATCTTAAATCACCTCAATCGGAGTTTGTATGGAAACGTTATGTTCATTTTAGTAAAACATGTCCGGTCAGTTTTTTTCCAAAATTTGGCTAGGCAGACTACCTCTCCGGGCGGGGCTGGCATTTTTGTACTAGGGGGGCCCGCCGGGGCCGGGATCCCTTCTGCATTTTTGCGATTTTTGATCTAGAACACAACAGAAAGCTAAATTAGGAGTACAAACTCCTTTCTAACAACCATACCAACCTACCCAAGGTGTAATATGTTTATAAAAACATAAACTAATGTTTCTAACCACATAAACATCAAAGATTACAACCATTAATTTCACTATTTCTCTTCTTTCTTCTTTTTTTGACATTAGCAAAATTCTTCGTTGTGAATTCATTTTTAAACCAATTCAAGTAATTTCAATTGTGATAACTCATATTATTAACATACTAACATAATACATGATCAATTTTAACAATAAACCATAACCAAACATCAATTTGATAGTTTTAAAAGCCATTTTTCAAAAATTAATTCACAGAAAATTATTATGAACAAAATTCCTCTTGTTTATCAAAATTTCATGGATTGAATTGCAAGAACAACCATATAACTCATAATATATCATAATATAACCCATATTACACATAACTCATGCTCACATCAATGATTTAAGAACAATTTTCAACATAACTTCATAATCAAACACTATGAACATGATTTCATCATTTTCATCATATCTTTGTGAATTGAAACCTTTGAATAGCTATAAAAATCTCATGTAAGCGTATACATGAAAACATATGAATATCATATATGCAAATAAATTCACAATCATGAAAACCTAATTTTATAAAGACTAAATACAAAACATCTTAATTTAGTATAAGGGTTAGTTTGATACCTTTCTAGGTTGAATTGGGAGAAAAGATGGAGATGATGAAAGCTTTTCTTTTGTTTTCTCAAGGTTTCCCTTCTTCTTCTTTTTCTTCTTCTTCTCCTTCTTCTTCTTCTTCCTCTTCTTTTTCTCTTTGTTCTTCCTTTCTCTTTTACTAATACGTAATACAAACTGATATATGATAATATAATATACGTATACTTATAATACATATTAATATACAACATAAATACATATATAACTGATGTCAGTTATATTATTTAAAAATTAAAAGCCATAAGGCTTGTTTGGCTAAACCACTTTAAAAATTAATAACTTACAACCCTTATGCCTTGTTTGGTAAAACCACTTAAAATAATGACTTAATCATTCCTTAAACTTTGTTTGGCAAAACAAGATTAAACAAGAATTTTAAAAGCTCTAAGGCTTTGTCTGGTAAAACCAAATTAAAACTCTTTTAATTTATTTTCATAAGTCATTTATAATATAGTTTATTGTCCCGCATTGTTTACTTGGATTTTCATATCCAATCTTAATTAAATAAACTAATTACCACATACTAAATAAATTTCCCACTTAACCAAATATCACAAAATTATAATCTCATTATAATTTTATTAATAATTAATATATCACTTTAATTATTAAATTACGATAGCAATATAACAACTCATATAATCTTTAACAACTCTCTAACTATTAAATTAAATTAGAGTATTATTTAATAAATTTAATTCACAATTATATACTAACAACAACCACATAAATAAAATATTTATTTATTTTAATAAATATTTTAAATTAAAAATAAAATTCTGAATTGTTACATCCTTCCCTCCTTACAAGGATTCTGTCCTCAGAATCACAACTCAAACAATTCATTCGTCACAGTCCTTCTACATCGATGTCTTCAATTAACAACGTTCGCAAGTCACTCTTTGTATTGAGACGTTGTCAAGGCTTCAATACTTAGATGACCGAACTCTACGATAATAGGCTACTGCTTGTATACTGTATATTGGTCATTGATTTTGGGACACAGTTAAATCTCAACAACTACATTACATAAGGCTTAGTTTGGTTCCTTGGACTTCTAAAACTGTAATTTTAATGTGTTAATGCTACTACATAATGAAAAGTTAGGGATTATTTATGTACCAACATCATATAATCCATGTACATTAGTCTAGTCCAATTAATATTTATAACATGTATGGATTTAATTTAATTGGTCACTAATAATTTAATATCTCCTTCTACTATTTACTTACACATCAGTATTGAAATAAATATTTTAATATTACATAATTATTTACTCCCATATTTTAGAATACACATTTAATTGTCTCATCACACCTGATGAGGTAACAAAACTTATCTAAATCAACTTTATAATTTAGTTACTTTTACTATATAGTTTTTGTATATCATTAACCATAATTAAATGTCACACCTCATTTAATCTTATGCAGTAAGCAATTATATGACACTACTACCCACATTTTCCTATATTACACATGGTGGTATGAAATAATATTTAATAATAATGTTCACATTAATAATAATGGTAACTGATCCACTATTTTACTCATTCTTTATTAATGCTAACAACCCATCATTATAACTCATGCAAACATTGGAAATTATTTTCCAAGTCTTGCTACCAGTGCAACTGCGCTGGTTTACAGTACAGGAGTGGCGCAGCTGCGCCACTCTAGGAATTTCTCAGACTGAGTCACTGCTGCAATTAATCTCTTCATTTAATTGATAATACACCCATTTTATTATCTTACCATACTAGACAATTATCATAAGCATTAAGCTTTATATTCATTTAATCAAAACACACACCTAATTTATTAGGAAAGAATTATTGTACTCCATGCTACACCAATCTTTAATTATATTCAAATAAATATTAGACTTTCATTAATTTATTTATTAATAATATTCCAAAATTCTCGGGTATTATAGAGACTGAATCACTATTGGACTGACTGTTAAGTTGTCCATGAAGCTCGATCTCTTTGAGTACTTAGCAGTTTAACACTCCTTTTTTGGTGCAGCTGATCTTGTGGTTGGTTCTCATCTTTATCTGATCCCAACTTGCACACCTTCACCACTTGAGGTTTGCTAAGTCTTTGCACTTTTGGTAGACTCAGTCTGGCATTTAGTATCCCCTAAACCTTGGTTGACTTATGTACAGACTTGGTTTGGTATCTCTTCTTCTTCAGCTCTTGGTGGTTCTTGGTGATTCGTAGACTAGCTCTTTGAATGTTCTCTGATCTACCAATCTTTTGAATGCTGTTTTCTTGGCCTTCTCGGCTCTCAGCTTGGCTGACATTCTGAATGGCATTCTAATCTTTGTTGAGTGAAGCTCTTTTCTGTTAAAGCATTTCTCTTATCTTGCTTCACTTCTACTTTCGTAGTCTCACTGCCACTAAGACATATTATGTTTTGCTCTGTAGAACTAGTAGAGTCAACAACTTGTCAAAACCAACAACTTTTCTTCATTCGGGCTTCAGCTATTAAATATTCTTCCATAAGCTTCCCGTTAGAATATAGGCGTTAAAAGCTATTTAAATTGATTCGCAGATCTCGAGTTATTTGGTGTAGACTGCTGATGTGGCGTGATAATACCTTTTTAACTTTTCTGACACTACAGTCTACTATTTCACCTACCACATCATAGATGTCATTTTAACGCATCAGGCTGGTAGTCACCTTTATTTCTTCTTTCTGATCCCTTGATCGGAACATTAGGAGTTGTCCTTCTACATCTATGCTTCAATTAACAAACTTCGAATGTCAGTCTTTGTATTGAGACGTTGCCAAGGCTTCAATAGTTAGATGACCGAACTCTACGATTCTGATAGTGTTCTTTGGATTTGCAATGCAGAACCTCTCTTCCTTTACTTGTGCAGTGCTTCAACACTTCTGTTTGCCTTGACTTGCATTAGATACTGACAACTTATTTGAATGCTTTTGGCCCTTCTGAGATTCAAGACTCATCTGATTGACCATGCTCAGCTCTCTTTCTCCTGGTGGTTCACATATCATCAATGGTCTGGCCCATGCTTAATCTTCTTTGTCTAGTCTTCAAAGGTTGACCAGTATCTCTATATAGACCGCATCAGTTTCTGTTTCTCATCTAGCTAACACTACGATCATGGTTATACTTAAGATCGTTATCTTTTATTTATCTTGACAGCTACTGCATTGCTGACTTCCTTTTGTCAGTCATGTTATTTGAAGTCTTTTTAATGTTGCTTGTGGAAGACTTCCCTTGAATGGCTTCACATCTCAATCAGAATGCTGATTAAATTGGTGCTTTGATCTTCTATTTTCTTGCAAGCCATTTGGTGAGTGCTCTCTGGCTTCCTTCAGGTAGATTGCATCTTTATAGTTCTGACCAGATGCTTCATTCTTTGGATGCTTTGGGAATGCTCATATGTTGAGAATCATGTTAACACTATGATTCTTCCTTGGCGTTGTGAGCACTGATAGGCTTTGTTGAAGACTTTGTTCTGCAGAATACGATCTAGCTTTGGTTCTTGCAGACACTATGACTCCGAGAGTAGATTATACATCAGACCATGATTTCTGTCTTAACACTTGTTGTCCTTGCCTGATCTAGCTCGACTACAATTTTTGCCTCTGATATGATCAGTAGACTCTACCACTTCAAGTGTGGTCTACGATTCTTGACTTGGCTTGGCAGGCGCTTGGACTAACTCTACGATTCTGATTGAAGCCCTCCAAGGAAGACTACGATTTTGTAGTAACTTTCTTGATACTCTACGATTCTACCTTGGCTTCTGC
Organism: Panax notoginseng; assembly: GCA_016801055.1. NCBI lineage: Eukaryota > Viridiplantae > Streptophyta > Magnoliopsida > Apiales > Araliaceae > Panax > Panax notoginseng. The sequence continues at coordinate 74,663,573 of CM029021.1, forward strand.
AATCTCTTGGTCGGCTCAACAGACTATGAACTTTAAGAATTACTCTCCTTACAGACCTCGATGGCTGGTGCAGTGTTCAACGATAAAGCTGGCCTATCTATTACATTATATAAGATCAACCTAACAAGCTTGATCTTTTTATGTTTAGTCCTTGTACATCATATTCTTTTGAAGGACTTTAAAAAGCTATTTTGTATAATCAACCTAAAATATTTGATAATTCAATCTAAGTCCTTGTACATATATTCCTATTATCTATTCAAGAACTTTACAACTTGTTTCAATGTAGACATATCTGAATATTCATTCATTTACTTCATCATCAAATTATACAAATAAAGGAATAACATTCACATGCATATTCCTAACATCATGAACCAAGATTTTGTCAAGCTTGATTGCTTCGATGGAAACAATTTCAGTCATTGGGAAGACAAACTAAAATTTTTACTGATAATTCTAAAGATAGCATATGTACTGGACCCTAACCTTTAACCTATTCCAGTAGATCCCAAACCCGCATAAGGTTAACAACAATACATTGATACAATTGAAGCATTGAAGGAGTAAAAAAGGAAGAGGACTAAAGATGAGGAGCTTACTCGTGGACATATCCTCAATACATAGTCGAACCGTCTACAACAACCTTCACTAACTAAGGGAGTTATGGGAGGCTTTGAAATTTAAATACAAGGTTGAGGAAGAAGGTAAAAATAACTATTTAGTTTCTAAATATTTTAATTTTAAAATGGTTGATAATAAAACTATTTTCAGGTTATTGTTAACAAATTGAGGGTTCTTAAAATTATTTTACTTGAAACTTTTCAAGTTGGAGCATTAATTGCAAAAATACCTCCATCTTGGAAGGATTTTGCCAAATAATTGATGGATAAATTTGAGAACTTTTCCTTGGATCAAATTCAGAAGCATCTGCGTATTGAGGACGAGGCCCAAAAATGTGTTGCTAAGAATTTGATTCAAGGACAGTCGAGTGTAAACTATTTGGAGTCAAGATCATTTAAAGGGAAATGATCTGGAGTTAAAAAAGATAATAATAATTTCAAACATCCTGGATAGAAAAATAAAAAACCTGATCCAAATAAAAGTAAGGGTAAGTGTCATGTTTGTGGAGAAAAAGGACACTATGCTAGATAATGTAAACAACGTAGGAGTGGCTCTGCTAAAATGGTTGAGGAGAACCTTGTTGCCATGGTCTTTGATCTTAGTCTTGATGTGACTATGATTTTTGAGGTTAACATGACAAGTAACTGATGGTTGGTGGTTAGACTCCGGACCTACTGTCTATATTTGCAACAACAAAGAAATGTTTAAAACATTTGAAGAAGTTATTGGACATTAAGTTTAGATGGAAAATAGTTCAATGGCAAAGGAACTGTGCAAATTGACTTCACCTCGGGGAAGAAACTGACCTTGCTTAATGTGTTGTTTATGTCTAAAATTAGAAAAAATTAATTTTTGTTGATCTTTTATGTGTCTGAAATTAGAAAAAGATTTAATTTCTGTTGATCTTTTAGATAGGAAAGGTTTTAAATTTTTTGTTAAGTCCGACAAAGTCATTCTTTTAAAGAATGGTGCTTTTGTTGGAAAGGGTTATGCTTGTAATGGGATGTAAAAATTATCTATTAATAAAATTAGTTTTGTTTCTGCTTATATTATTTGTGCAATTTCTTTGTGGCATAGTCGTTTAGGACATATAAATTCAACGAATTTGAAAAATATGCATGTAATGAAATTAATTGATATTGGCAATACTGAATTTAGGAAATGTGAAATTTGTGTTATATCAAAAATTGTGAGGAAACCATTTCCAAATGTGCATAGAGAGACACAATTGTTAGATTTAATACATATTGATATCTGTGATTTAATTGGAATATTGACAAGGGGTTGAGAATGATATTTCATTACATTTATAGATGGTGATAACCGATATTTGATATGTGTATCTGTTAAAAACAAAAAATGACACATTTAACTCATTTAAAAAAAATACAAATCATAAGTAAAAAATCAATTTGAGAAGAAGATTAAAATTTTACATTCTGATAAAGGCATAAAATATTGTTTGAATGCTTTTGATGCATTTTGTGAAGAAAATGGCATTATCCATCAAACAAGTGCAACATATACACCATAAAAAATGGTTTAGAAGAAAGAAAAAATTGTGTATTTCATGATATGATTAATTGTATGTTAAATCATGCTTGTTTGCCAAATAATTTATGAGGTGAGACACTCATAACTGCTTGTCATATTTTAAATATGATTCCTAGTACTGTAATTAAATCTAGTCCTTATGAAATATGGAAAGGCAAGAGACCTAACATAAATTATTTTAAAGTGTGGGGGTGTATAGCTTATTTTCGAGTTCTTGATCCTAAAAAGACTAAGTTAGGGGCTAGAGCTATTAGAAGTATATTTATTGTATATTAATCTGAAAATAGTAAAGCATACAGACTTCTTGATTTACAGTCTAATGTTATAACTGAGTCAAGGGATGTGGAATTTTTTGAAAATAAATTCTCAAAAGATGTTGAGAATGTGAATATGCCTAAACTTGATGAGTATAAAGGTCCTATAAGGTCTAATGTTGAGGTTGGAGAACTTAGTGTTCTAATTCAACCAAGTGAACCTAGAGGAGTACTAGAGCTAGAAAAGATAAAGACTTAGATGATGATATTATTTCTTCTTAGTCTTTATTATTATTTTTGGTGTAAGGGGACCAAAATAATGAGGTGGTAAATGAAATACCCTATATATATAGTCTTGAGAAAGATCCTAAATCATTTAAAGAAGTTACAATTTCTAGGGACGCTGCCTTTTGGAAGGAAGTTATAAATGATGAATTGGATTCGATCTTGGGAAATAATACTTGGGTATTGACAGATTTATCTAGAGGTTCTAAATCCATAGGGTGAAAATTTGTTTTTAAAACAAAATATAACACTAATGGTATTATTTTTTCCTTTAAAGCAAGATTAGTATCAAAAGATTTTAGACAAGTAGAGGGTATTGACTACTTTGATACTTATGCTCCGGTAGCACGAGTTACTTTCATTCGAATTATTTTTGCCCTAGCTTCATTGTTTGATCTTTACGTTCGTCAAATGGATCTTAAGACATCATTTTTGAATGACAATTTGAACGAGGAAGTATATATGGAACTGTGAGGACCCATTATTTTAAACAATACAATTTTTGCGAATAATTTGTTTTTATATTGGTTGATTATCAATATTCTGATAGGTATCTGTGATATGAGCTAAGCAAGATGGTCAAACTATTTATTGACTGAGTAATATGTGTGAAATTATGTTATACAACCAATGAAAACCCTAACCCTAATTGTGGATAGGGGTTCGATAGTTAATATCGTTATAATAATTGTATCAATGAGTATATGTTTGTATAGTAGGAGATTAATGATCAAAGGTTGATCAGATAAGGTATAACCTTAGTAAACCCTAATGATAGATTAGAAATCCTAATCCGTGATTAAGAAACCCTAACGAACAGTTAGGAACCCTAATTGTATTCTGGGAAACCCTAATTTCTGGTTCGAGAACCCTAAACCTTAGTTATCAAACCTTAATTGTTATTATTAAACCCTAAGGGTTAATATTAAAAGGAATCATATCAATTGACTAATATACCCTTAAAATTATGTGTGAAATTATCAAAATATCCTTTTAGAGGCAAAATGACTAAAATACCCTTTACACCATGTGCTCAAAAATCTACACCAGATTTGATCACTTAGCGCCACCTAGCAAGATTGAGATGCATTAAATCAAATTTAAGAGATTAAAGAGAAAGAAAAACCAAAGTTATCCTCATTTGTGTCTATACACTTTGCCAAACCTTTCTCACTCTCAAGACACGAAACCAACTTGCATTTCAGTCCCTAACTAAGTCCCTAGCACCCCAAGAACAGATTAGGAAGCAAGGATCAAAGCTTGTACAAAAATAGGTATAAACCCTAACTAAATTTAATCTTGTATGCTAAGATAGATTTTATGTTTATGTGTTTATTTATGTGTTATAAGATGTTATTTAGTGATCCATGATGTTATACCATAGACCCATAACATCAAAGTGCTTAAAAATGAAGTTTTCAAAACTGTCAAGAACCCTAGATTTATGGCCTGACAAGCAAATGTCAGAGGCTATAGATCTAGATCTATTAATGATTAGGCTTGTTATATGTAATAGAGTTGTAGTATGTTATGAGGGGAGTAATCTGGAAGAGGAATCTTGGTCATATCATGTCCAGATTCCAAGATATTAATGGTCAAAGTGGGTTGACCAGTCATGGGTTTGAGTTTTTGGGTAACCCAAAAATTTCCCAAGCAGGTCTGACAAGATATTCATGTGCCCAAATGTGTCAGATGTTATGTGTTTAGCTTGTGTTAAGGTATTGTTGGGTAAAATCTATATACGGACATCACACAAGTATACGTGGTCAACAAGTAATATAATAGTAAGTAGAGTATCGTTCCCTCAGAGACTTAGCAAGAAATTAACCTCACAATTACCAATCTTCTATTAATCCTAATTTTATTAAACTAATCAATTTCCAGTTTATAGCGAAAATATTGAAACTATTAAAAATCAACTAAATACCAACAAACCCTAAAACTGAATTTTCAAACAAATATTGGAGAATTAGGCTTACAACTTCACTCTAAGCATCCCTCTTATTATTATTCCCTTATTTCAGCTTAATTCACTATCCCAGTTTATTAATCAAGAACACATAAGTAGTATTAACCACCTCTCGATGCATTAACACCGTATTAACCCAAATCCACAATTAAGATAGAATTAAGTTAAACACCTTAATTAACCAACTCACTATATCTCTATGTGAATTTTAATTAAAGAAGGTTTACGTTCAAGTTCCCTTTATGATTACATGCGATGTCAAACATATCTTTACCCTAACATACATAAAGATTCTGTTCATTCACATAAATCAAGAACACATACTATATTAATTAAGTATATATTCAAATCTCAACTCTCGAATTCATACAAATCCACATAAAATTGTTGATCAGGCAATTCATAAACTTAAGCTAAAATTAATATAAATAAACTGCATAATAGCTTATTAAACTGAAAACCAAGATTACATAATCATCGTTCCACTTAAAGAGCCATTATAAGCCTAATAAGTAATTTAGTTCATAGCTAATGAATTAAATACTGAATAACTAAAAGAAAACATCATCCCAATTACAAAATTTAAAATTAAAGGAGAATAGTAATACACCACCCTTCTCGCCCTTCAAATCTGAAATCTTCATGAAATTATTCTTCTTCTTCCGTTCCTCCAAACTCTTGCTCTTCAATCTCGTTCTTGAAGTGTGTTTGAATGAATGATGCTTCTAAAATCCAACACTTCGCATAAAAATAGCCCCAACTCAGATCCATAACACCAATCCTAATCCAACTCTAACTCCTTCCATAGAAAAATCAAGTAGAAGTCTAAATCCTTTTCAATACCAACAAGCCAATTGTCAAATACTCCCACAAAATGAACTAACAACCATCCCACAATCCTATTATGACCACATTACATAAAGAATTAATAGCTCCCAACACTACCCAACTTCTAGCACAAAATCACTTTTCGCGCCCAATAAAGATGCCAACGCAGCGCGCAGCGTGCCCCGCGCTAGGTAACACTCGCCGACAGCGCGGCCCGCGCTAGAGCACAAGGAACATTCCCATGAACCAGTGCGCCCCGCACTAATCCTCTATACATCACAGTGCGGTCCGCGCTATGTAGGCAAAAAATCCAGAAATTGCTTGAAATCTCCTTCCAATGCTAGCATTCTGATAGGCACATTGATTATCCTAGAACAAGCACAAAACCCATCAAAAGTAACATAAAAGTACCAAAAAACTAACAATATAACAAGCTAAATGAACATATAGGTTGAAAACCTACTCATCAAATTCCTCCAAACTTGAACATTGCTTGTCCTCAAGCAAAATGCAATGCAATGCACTAACAACTGAAAACTACGAATCCAATATTAAGACAGTAACGATAGTTTACTCATACGGCCTCAAAAAATTTACGTACACATGACAACACCTCATATCAAAACTAATCTGCAATTCACTATCAATCCTTACATCGTAACCTGTTATCACTAATATAGTGTGTGTGTGTGTGTGTGTGTGTGTGTGTGTTCAACACCCATGCTAACTGATATCGAATCAAATTTAATACATAACCAATTTCTTATAAGGAATCATACAGCATAAACTCAAAAATTTCAAAAACAAACAAGTTTCAACTCAAATCAACCAATTACCAAGATTCAGGGTCCGAATAGGGTATTCATGCTCGCTTCTTTTATTTTTTTTAGATTGACCCTCTTTGCCCTTATTTCCCGTCTTTTCTTTATTTTTCTCTTTTTTTTAGATAGATGGTTGGTGAGTGCGTTTTACGCTCCATCTCACGCTTGTGTTTACGGGGAGTATTTCTCCTCAACCCACCACAAGATTCAACTTGTTTCCATTTTTTTTAGATAGAGCTTATATATCCTATATTTTCTCCCAAACTTATGTTCATGCCTAATTTTAGCTTTCACTACCTATCTTTGTCACTTTCTCATTTATACTAGCAATATCCTTTAGAAAATCTTTATGTAACAATCTGAACTAATCCATTACACAGATGTTATTAACGTGCTACCCGTATTGTACTAGTTTCAATCAGATCAAGATCCACATCATAATCGAAACTACATCAAGATTCTCATACTAAGTAATGTACTTGTCTACATAATTTCAATCTCATCATTGGCCAAGAATCATATATACAATCTAATAACTGGATTCATGCAAACTACATGCAAAATATTTTTGTTATTTTTATTTATTTATTTTTATTTTTATTTTTAAAATAACATAAATATGACAATTATAACGACTAAAGAACTTGTGAACTAATCTTACTAAAATGATTCACAGAAACATAATCCCCCAAACTTAAAGCAAGTAATGACCTCATTACGACAAAATAATTCAAATAAAAGTATGAGGCCTTCCCTGAGAATGAGTCACCACTCGTCGTCGTCCGATGGAGGCTTTGCAGGCAGGTTAGGAGGAATGGGCATGACTACCAGAAAGGCAGTTGGATTGCAGCGGGAAAACACATCAGCAAGCGTATTGAATGCATTGGCATTGTACTGATGCATTAGATCTTGATGTTGGGCCAACCACAGAAATTGATTCCTTGAAGCCCTAGGTGGTGGCTCCTGCCTTAGTTCTGCTCCAACTGTGGGTGAGGGTTGTCGGATCATAATATAGCCTTCTCCACGTGGATGTGATCTCGCCCCATCCTATGCCTTATACCTCTCAATTGTGGCATGATCAGTGATAGCCATCGGGTGTTGGATAGGCTCGGAAGGTTCCCACTACACACCAACTTTATGCTACAAATCAGTGATTAAGAACCCATGCAGAAAACCTCCCGTAGTACTTCCTCGTAACACCCGGTCAATGGACTCTTGAATACACTCCCTCACATCGACATTGTAGAATTCAATGGAGTTGTTAACACGGAAATGGTGATGAATAATCCCATACAATAGCCGAGCTCGTGCCTTAGTTACATCGTTTTGGTGGCCAGTGGGCATTAAACGGGCACACATAAATGCATACCAAGCTTTTCCATATTGACTAAGTGTAGAGTGGGAAAAACTTATCTTTTCATTTGTTCCTGCTTGAATTACCCATTGAGTACCCGGTTTGCATAATCTAACAATCAGTTCATCTAACTCGGGCAACCCATCTTCGTATCGGTCATCTTATGGTGCCTCTAACACAAAATACTCATTGATAGCATCGGCATGAAACGCCAATGGTTTACCCCGAACCATGACTACGTGATTGACATGTTCAATTGCGTTGGCGTAAAACTCTTTCACTATGTTAATTGCCGCTGGAAGTGGTTGTTCTACCAACTGAAACCAACTACGCTCAACAATTTGCAAAGCCATGTCGCCATCCAAATTAGAATCTAGCTTCAAACCACGTTCAAGGACAAATGTTTTCTTATCAATGAATGACTTGAATCGTTCTACGACCCTCTCACTAACAAACCTTATGTGATAATATTTTGGCCTAGCAGTGGAGGTGGATGGGTGTTGTCTTTTGTGGGAAGACATGTTGTTTCTGATTATGATTAGGCTCAAAGTTTGGTTCAAGACTTTTATCAAGCAGTTGGCGAGCGGACTGAGTTTTTCCCCCAAAATAGCTTACTTTGTGTTATCTTGCTAGCCAAATTGTGAAAACAGACACACAATCCTTGGGTACCCAATAACCAAGTTCTTCTACTTACTTGCTATCAATTATAGAGAAGACGATTGAGCAAGAACCTAGTTGAGCTTACCTCGAATAAATTATGTATTCCTCTTTGTAATGGTGTCCCCAATTGAAAGAATTTGTGCAAGGAATGAATTAGATGTAGGATTGGAGTGTAGTGTGTATAGTTGATACGAATTGGTGGAGTGCAGGTGGAGTTCATAAATGGGATGGAAAACCAACGTAGGTTGGGAGATGGAAGGTGAGTGGGTGTAAGGTGAATAGAAGTTGAAAAGGAGAATGAGTGATGGGGTATTGGCGTTAGTGTTGGAGTTATAGAGTTATGGAATACTAGAAGTTGAAAGGGTATAGGAGAGTTGGGGGAATTTGATTTGACGAAGGAAAGACAAAGTGGGGGCTTATGGCTTAGGACACGACAATTAAAGCAAGTAGGCGCCTCGGTATTACGACCAGCGCGGCCCACGCTGTGGAGAAGCGGAAAATAGTGCACCCCGCTCTAGGGAGTCAGGAGGTGCTGGCGTTCCAACACACCCCGCGTTGCGTATCAGTGTTGGATAGCGCGGTCCACGCTAGGGGGTCAAAAGGTGAGATGAACAGTAGCGCGCCCCGCGATGTGTATGGCGCGCCCAGCGTTGTGAATTCGGCGAAGTAGCGCAGTCTATGCTGCATGGCATGAAGGGACTGGGCTTGTAGCGCGCCCGCGCTAGGCATGTACATTGGGCAGCGTGGACCGCGCTATGAGGTCAGTGACATCTTGTCTCTATTTTCCTTCTTCAATCTGCGAATCATCCAGGAATGAAGTAAAAATTCTATGAAAGCTCATACTTAAACTAGATTAAAAACTACAATATAAAGAAAAATTAAAAGAGAAAGAGTGTATAGCTTGGGTTGCCTCCCAAGTAGCGCTAGTTTTAATGTCATAAGCCCGATGGTGCCTTTTATGTTACTGAGCATCGACGAGGGTAATGTCGACGGCATCCCAGTTCGACTCGCCACCCCAGTAATGCTTTATCCGTTGACCATTGACCTTGAACGTCTCTAATGGATTTCGACTGTAGAGTTCGATTGCACCATGTGGGAACACTGTTTTGATGGTGAATGGTCCCAACCACCCTGACTTAAGCTTTCCTGGGAACAACCTCAATCGTGAGTTGAACAGCAGTACTGATTGCCCCGGCTCGAAAGTTCGGTGCATGATTTTCTTGTCGTGCCATTTCTTGACATTCTCCTTGTATAGTTTAGCATTCTCGTATGCCTGAAGTCGGAATTCATCGAGCTCATTTAGTTATAGTAGCCTCTTTTCACCCACAGCTGCTTGATCAAAGTTCAGTTTCTGAATGGCCCAGTAGGCCTTGTGCTGTAGCTCGACTAGTAGGTGACAAGCCTTTCCGTACAGTAGTTGATATGGTGACATCCTGATCGGTGTCTAATATACAGTCCGGTATGCCCATAATGCATCATCCAACCGGAGCGACCAATCCTTTCGATTCGGATTCACCACTTTTTCCAAAATTTTCTTGACTTCCCTGTTCGACACCTCCGCCTGCCCATTGGTTTGGGGATGATAAGTCATCGCTACCTTGTGGTTTACCCCATACTTTGCCAAGAGAGCTGTAAATGATTTGTTGCAGAAGTGACTACCTTCATCACTTATAATGGCTCTCGGCGTACCAAACCTCGTAAAAATGTTTTTCTGCAAAACTTTGAGCACCACCTTGGCATCGTTTATCGGTAGTGCTACTGCTTTAACCCACTTTGACACACAGCCCACCGCAAGCAAAATATACTGATTGGAAAATGTGGAAGGGAATGGCCCCATGAAATCGATGCCCCATACATCGAAAATCTCAACTTCTAAAATAGTTTGGAGTGGCATCTCATTCCTTTTTGATATGTTGCACACCCGTTGACATCTATCACAAGTTTTAACAAATTGGTGGGCGTCTTTAAATAAAGTAGGCCAATAAAACACGGCTTGAAGGACTTTCGCCGCTGTTCTTTCATTATCATAGTGTCCCCCGTACGCCGACGAGTGGCATTCATGCATTATACTATGCACCTCGCTGTACGGCACACACCTTCTAATCATCTTATCCGCGCATTGTTTGAATAGGTATGGCTCATCCCACATATACCACTTGATGTCATGGAGGAACTTCTTTTTCTGTTGTCATGTAAGATCAAGGGGGAGCATGTTGCTCACTAGATAGTTCGCGAAGTCCGCGTACCATGGAAATTCTGCATTTAACCCAAATAGTTGCTCATCCGGGAATGACTCGTTGATGACACACTTATCCTCTTCTTGTTTATCCTAATTTTCCAACCTAGACAAATGATCGGCAGCTTGATTCTCTGTCCTCTTTCTATCCTTTATTTCTAGATCAAAGTCTTGGAGAATGAGAATTCTTCGGATAAGGTGTGGTTTAGCATCTTTTTTCGTAATTAGATACTGAATAGCCGAATGATCCGTGTAGACTATCACCTTAGTCCCAACCAAGTATGCCCGGAATTTGTCAAATGCACACACCACTACAAGCAATTCATTTTCCGTAGTTGTATAATTCATTTGAGTCTCCGTGAGTGTCTTGCTTGCATAATAAATGGCGTGAAATACCTTCTCTTGGTGTTATCCCAAAACAGCCCCAACCACATAGTCGCTCGCAACACACATCAGCTCGAAAGCTATATTCCAATCTGGTGCGACTATCACGGGGGCTGTAGTTAACTTCTTCTTCAACAACTCGAAAGCCGACCTACATTCGTCATCAAAATTAAACACAGAGTCCTTCTCTAAAAGACTACACAACGGTTTTGTAATTTTAGAGAAGTCCTTTATGAATCTTCTATAGAACCCAGCATGTCCCAGAAAACTTCTAATTCCTTTTACTAAGCTCGGTGGAGGCAGTTTCTCGATTGTTTCCAACTTAGCCTTGTCAACTTCCAGTCCTTAAGTCGATACCTTATGTCCCAAAATTATGCCCTCCTCGACCATGAAGTGGCATTTTTCCCAGTTAAGTATAAGGTTCGTATCTTCGCATCGCTGTAACACCATTACCAAATTTCTTAGGCAAGTATCAAAATTGTCGCCATAGACAGAAAAGTCATCCATAAAGACTTCCACGTTTTTCTCCACCATGTCAGAGAAAATGGCCATCATACACCGTTGAAAGGTCGCAGGTGCATTACACAAACTGAATGACATTCGTCGGAACGTGAATGTGCCATAAGGGCACGTAAATGTAGTCTTCTCTTGATCCTCATGAGCGATGGTGATCTGGTTATAGCCCGAGTATCCATCCAACAAACAATAGTATTCATGACCCGCCAATCTGTCCAACATTTAGTCGATAAAGGGTAGCGGAAAATGATCTTTTTGGGTTGCCTTATTCAACTTCCTATAATCGATGCACACCTCCAACCTGTCACTGTTCTTGTCAGAAATAACTCGTTATCCTCATTCTGCACCACGGTCATTTCCCCCTTTTTCAGCACACAATGAACCAGACTAACCCACTTACTATAGGAGATCGGGTAGATGATACTGGCATCCAACAATTTTAGAATTTCCTTCTTTACCACTTCCTTCATAATTGGGTTAAGTCGTCGTTGTTGCTCCACCGTCGATTTTGCATTATCTTCCATCAGAATCTTGTGCATGCAAAACGAAGGGCTGATTCCCTTGATATTCGCGATCGTCCACCCAATCGCTGATTTATGTTTCCTAAGCACCCTCATCAACTTTTCTTCCTATAAATCATTAAGTGCAGCAAAAATAATAACAGATAAAGAATTTGAACTGCCTAAGTATGCATACCTGAGGTGTTTAGGGAGTTGCTTGAGTTCCAGCTTTGGTGGCTCCTCCAATGATGGTTTCAATTTTTTCGTGGCTATCTCCTCCATGTGTAAAAGTTTGAATGGTGCTCTAAATCGGCTAACTCGTTGTAATGAATCTAACATCTGTAAGTAGTCTATAAATTCCGGTTCATCGAACTATTCATCCCCCAATAATATTGTCCCTAGTGGATCGTTGACCAGACTCTTGCCCATGTCTTCACTGATAATTTGCTCAATTATATCCATCTTGAAACATTCTTCCTCATCCATAGGGAATTTCATGGCCTTGAAAATGTTAAATTTTATTTCCTGATCTTGGACCCTCATGGTAAGTTCGCCTTTTTGTACGTCAATGAGTGTCCTACCCGTAGCCAAGAAAGGCCTCCCTAGGATAATCGGGATGTTCTTGTCCTCCTCAAAATCCAAAATAATAAAGTCCGCGAGGAATATAAACTTATCCACTTTAACCAATATGTCTTCTACTATGCCTCTAGGATATGTGACTGACCTATCCGCCAACTGCAATGAAATATTTGTAGGCTTTGGCGCGGGAAAACCTAATTATGTGTATACTAACAATGGCATAAGGTTCACACTCGCCCCCAAATCACATAAGCCCTTATTAAAAGACATGTTCCCAATCGTGCATATTATAGTGAAACTCCTCGGGTCTTTTAGCTTTGGTGGCAACTTCTACTGTAAAACCGCACTACATTCCTCTGTTAATGCCACTGTCTAAAAATCTTCCAATTTCTTTTTCCTTGACAGAATCCCTTTTATGAACTTCGTACAACTCGGCATTTGCTCTAGTGCTTCTGCAAACGGGATGTTAATCTGAAGTTTCTTAAACACTTCCAAAAACTTAGCGAATTTCTTATCTAGTTTCTGTTTTTGGACCCTCTGTTGAAACGGTGGTGGAGGATATACAACTGGCTTGTCGTTCAACTGTGTTTTCTCACCTTGTTTATCCTCACCCTTGTTTCCTTCAACCACCTTACTGTCATCAACTTTATCATCCGAGATAGCTGAATTTTCTGCGTCTATCCCATCCAACTGTTTTCCACTTCTCAAGGTGACTGCTTGACACTGTTCGTGATTTCCATTTGGATTTCTTTCAGTGTCACTTGGTAGAGTCCCTTGTGGTCTGTTGTTCAATGCCAAGGCAATGTGTCCCATCTGGTTTTCTAAATTATTGATGGCCATTTCTTGTGATTTCATTACCATTGCTTGATTCTTCATAGCTACCTCATTGCTTGTTAGATTCTTTGATATCAATTCCTCTAAATCTGATTTCCTCTCTTGACGTTGAACTGGTTGTTGTTGATTCTAAAACCCTAGGGGATACGATGGTCGTGGAGCTTGCTGATTCTGATTGTTATTCCAGAACTGATTTAGATTATTCCTATTCCCCTGATTATCTGCATTCTGATATATATTCTGGGGAATTCTGTTGTAGCTACTCATGAATTGTACCGATTCTGGGTTAATTACGCATTGATCCGTTAAATGTTCCCCCGCGCACAACTTACAAATAATTGCAACATGTTGTGTCTGTCCCTCTGACCAAACGTCAAACTTCTTGGAGAGTGCTGATATCTGTGTCATTATTACTGTCACTCCATCTACCTCTAACACTCCAGCGACCGTAGGTTGTATCATTCTTGCCATGGGCCACTGATAGTTGTTAGCAGCCATCGTCTCTATCAACTGATATGCCTCATCATAAGCCTTTGCCATAAATGCTCCCCCCGATGTTGCATCAATACTCGTCCTGAGATTCCCATGTAGTCTGTGGTAAAATGTATTCATCTGCAACCACTTGGGCAATCCGTGATGTGGGCATTTTCTTAGCAATTCTTTGTATCTCTCCCATGCCTCATACAGTGACTCCCCATGTTGCTGATCAAACATGGTAATCTCGTTCCTCATCTTTGCAGTTTTTGCTGGCGGGAAGAATTTTGCAAGAAATTTCTGAGCCAGGTCCTCCCATGTTGTTATGGAACCTGGTGGTAGAGAATATAACCAACTCTTCGCCTTATCCCGCAGAGTAAATAGGAACAAGCGAAGTCTAACTGCCTCATCTGACACCCTATTGTACTTGAAAGTGTCGTAGATTTCCATAAAACTGATTAAATGCTCGTTAAGATCGTCAATTGCCATTCCCCCAAACTGAACTGAATTCTGCATCATCTGAATTGTCCCATGCTTGATTTTGAAAGTAATCACAGCTATTGCAGGCCTGGTGATACTCGACTGCAGCTCAGTCACCTTAAGTGTTGTAAAATCCCTCAACGCCTTTTGGTCTTCGGCAGCCATTGCTTCTTCCTTATCAGAGTTTTCTAAGTCGTCCCTTGTCTCCTTGATCCACTTACTTAACCTCTAAAACCTTCTATCAATGTCGTCCTCAAAAGGAAGCAAGTCTGGATTTTTAGATCGAGTTTCCATAAACTGACTTCAAAAACCTGAAATAAGAAGAACAAACAAAATGAAAAGGTGTTTAAGAAAAACTAGACTAATTAAACTGACATTGCAAAATAATAAAATCTATACTAAAGTCCCCGGCAACGGCGCCAAAAACTTGTTAGGTAAAATCTATATACGCACAGCACGCAAGTATACGTGGTCAACAAGTAATATAATAGTAAGTAGAGTATCGTTCCCTCAGAGACTTAGCAAGAAATTAACCTCACAATTACCAATCTTCTATTAATCCTAATTTTATTAAACTAATCAATTTCTAGTTTATAGCGAAAATATTGAAACTATTAAAAATCAATTAAATACCAACAAACCCTAAAACTGAATTTTCAAACAAATATTGGAGAATTAGGCTTACAACTTCACTCTAAGCATCCCTCTGATTATTATTCCCTTATTTCAGCTTAATTCACTATCCCAATTTATTAATCAAGAACACATAAGTAGTATTAACCACCTCTCGATGTATTAACACCATATTAACCCAAATCCACAATTAAGATAGAATTAAGTTAAACACCTTAATTAACCAACTCACTATATCTCTATGTGAATTTTAATTAAAGAAGGTTTAAGTTCAAGTTCTCTTTATGATTACATGTGAGTTCAAGCATATCTCTATTGTAAGACCCCAGCTTATTAATGAATAAAATTAAATTTTCTCTAAATATTATTGTGAATAATAAGGGGTTGATTTGATATAATACTTTGGTTATGGGTGAAATGTGCAAATTTTGCAAACTAAGCAAGTGGTTATAAAATATTCATTTTGTCGGGGAATATTCGTTTGGTCATGGAATATTCTTGCTGTCGGGGAATATTCGTACGACGGCGCAGTCTTGTGTGGGCTCCATAACGGAAAGCGATTGGATGAAGAGAACGACAAGTATAAGTTGTTTATAATAACGGCGTAGTTGTTACCGTTAATACTGTTGGAATACCCGGTGGTTAAAATACAGTAGCACACGGTATTGCACCAATTATTGATTCTTACATAAGAAGACACTACTCAATAATTTTTACAGTAGTTATTATTCAATATTTTATTTTATTGATTCAATAATTGCTGCGTTGATATTTTATATTATTGTTGTTTCAATAATTGTTGATGCACAGTATTTTTCTTTATCAGATCAATAATTCATATTATTTGAATAATATTATTAGATAACATTATTGGCAATGTCTAGAAAGTTCTATCTAAGGAGAGGTTTGGTCATCTAATTACGCGCCAGTAAGGAAAAATCCTTATTGGAAAGCCCCCTCTTTCCTGGGAACGGCCTGGTTGTCATAAATGTGATTTTGTAATATTATTTGTGAATAATTAATTATTGATTCATATGATAAGGAAATATTTATTTTATGTGGATATAAATGAGGGATATATTTTTGTGGTCAAAAATGAAGGAGTTAATGTTGAGGTTTTTATCAGTATTTTTGTCGGAATGGAGATATTAAAAATCAGGATTTTTGAGATATATTGCGGGGGTTATAATTTTCAATCCGACCATTGGATCGTGGTAATTTTTGGATATGTTATACATATATAAGTTGAGTATATGTCCACAAATTTTGAACCGTTAAAAATGAACGTATGATTTATTATGAATTTTACGAGATGACTGGTTCAGAAATTGTTAAATTTTCGGAGTTAATCATTTTGGTGGAAAATTCTAGAATTGGTGGGCCCCACTCTTGGTTGGTGAAGAAATGTGCTGAGATTTTTATTCAAATGTGGTGGGTGGGAATAGTAGTAGGTAAAGTCATCAGGTTGCAGGTTAAGTCTGCTTCGGCGTGCTAACATTTTCCTATAAATAGAGGGCTAAGTTAGAATTGAAAATCACACCAGAAACAAGTTTTCTCTCTTTCTCTCTCTAGATTATTGAGTATTTTGTGAGTATTTAGATTCTTTGAGAGTTTTTATTCATCAGAGCAAGTTTTTTTCGGCCTTATACCGGTATTCCGACCAGAAGTACTGATATTTTGAGGTAAGGGATATTATTTTTTTCTTAAATGATATTATTTTCTTCAATATCATTATGCTGAAATATTAACATGAGTTTTTATCAAATTTAGAACTTTTTGTGTCGGGGTTACTATTCACGTATACGTTACTATTCACGTATACGTTACTATTCACGTATACGGCACTATTCACGAATACGACACTATTCACCGAAAAATAAAATTTTTCCTTTTTGTCCAAGATGTCTATTATGGTTACTATCTTTGATTGTATCCATGTTTTGATTTTTATTTTTGAATTCTGTTTCACAATTGATTATTATGAAGTATTATAGATCTTGGATAAACTGTTATACGAATCCCTACTATTTGTCCTTCTGTCTCACTGGATTCGTTCTCTTTAAGATATTTTTCATCATCCTCAGTCCAAAATGATGATATTACTGAATATCTTTGGCCTGTAGTGCAAAGATGTATGATTACTTGATGAATATCTTTGGCCTGTAGTGCAAAGATGAACAGGTGTTGAGATGAATATGATTGACAGGTGATACAAATGAATATCTTTAGCCTGTAGTGCAAAGATGAATATTTGGATAAAGATGATTATTAATTGATGTTACAGGGATAAAATATTGATGATGGACTTTTAAATCTTAGAAGATAGTAGAATTCATTCTCTACTTGACTCTTCTAATGGTTTGTTGTTTCCGCTGCAGTTGTTGATCTAAAACTTGTTGTCGATTATATTCTATCAGATTTTTCCCTGTTGAATACTAATGATAATTTGTTGTATATTATCTTAGTCATAATATTCTTTACTGGGCTAGTTGAGCTCACCCTTTTCCTTTTTGTTCCATTTTTCTTCTCAGGAGGTGAGAACATAGCAGGATATAGTCGGGGTATAGAGTGATGGTTCTAGAAAGATGTTTTAGCAGTCCTCACTATTTCTGTAAAATAGTGTTTGAATAATTGTATTGAGGACTTATTTGAGTTTGGATATTGTCTAGAAGACAATATTTGTATTTAAACTCACAGTATGTGTTGTCGTATTTTGCACGACAATTGTATTATTGAAGTTGTAGTTTACTTTCTGTACCATGTATTTGGCGACTCAGAATGGGTGTTGTATACCTATTTTGGGGGCGTCACAGTTGGTATCAGAGCTTAGGGATATGATCCCTGGCTGAGATGTGAGACGAGAACTAGGAGGGGAGAGACGGGGATTTCCTTCGCTAGTATGACCTAACTAAGTTTATTTGGTGTTTATTTGGTCGGTCAGGGTATAGGGATAATGTATGACATAACTATTAACCCTTGTTTTATTGAAGTATTTAAGAATGGCAGCTGAGAACGTTAATAATGGAGTAAATCAGACCGTGGAGACACCTTTGATCACCACCCAGGGGAACGTGCAATAGGAAGGCAATATTCCTCCTGTAAACAACGTTACCGAGCAAACAATGAATGATGGAATGTTTAGGAGCTTTTTGCAGTTCATGCAAAATCAGACGAGGGAGACTCGTGTGCAGAATACAGGTGAAAATGATAACAACGCGCAGTTTGTCACAGCCAAGCAGTTCAAAGAATTGGGACCACCAGAATTTAAGGGAAAGCCGAATCCGATCATGGCGGAAACGTGGGTCAAGCAAATTACCAAGATATTTGATGTCTTGGGATGCACGGAGGAACAGAAGGTTCCATTCGCCACCTTTATGTTCCGCGGTGAGGCAGACTACTGGTGGGAGTCTGTGAAGCGTACCCAGCCTGACGCACTCAACATGTCCTGGGAAACATTTTAAAAACTGTTCAATGACAAGTACTTTCCTGAAAGTATTCGTCATATAAAGGAGGTGGAGTTTATCAGACTGGAACAAAACAACATGACGGTGTCCCAGTACGAGGCGAAGTTTGCAGAGTTATCCAGGTTTGCACCACATTTGGTCGAAAATGAGGAACGAATGACAAGAATGTTTCTGAGAAGTCTAAAACCCGAGATTCGACAATATCTTATCTCTCATAAATTTTCTTTAAATTCAGATGTTGTAAACAGGGCTCAATTATTAGAGCGAGATAATGAGTATGTGCAACTGAGGGACCACAACCAGGGTCATACCGGTGGCGGCAGTCATCGAAGCAATGAAAATCAGCAGGGAGAAAAATATTCGGACAAAAGCGGTAACCACTCTGGTGGTAATCGTGGTCGTGATAATAGAAGGAGCGAGTCGGGAGGAGATTTCAAGAAGAGAAGGTACAACAATGATAATGTGAAGACGTCAGCACAAACATCAACTGTTTCTAAGGGAGGAGAACGACCATCGGTCGTATGTTACAAATGTGGGAAAGAGGGACATATCAGCCCAAACTGCCCACAACAATCCAAGGTATGTTATAACTGTGGAAAGGAGGGTTCTGTAGCAAAACCAAGTTCAGCGGGGATGGTGACTCCAAAAGCTGTCCTGGATAAGTCAAAATCAGCGGTTCCTGGAAGAGTGTTTGTCGTGACTGGCCAAAACGCGAGAAACCCGAACGAGGTGATCACGGGTAAGCTAATCTTGAATTCTTGCGAAGTTTATACTTTACTAGATACCGGTTCTACCCATTCTTTTATCTCTCCTGCTTGTACTCAACGTTTAAACTTGACTCCGAAGAAATTGGACTTTGACTTATCTATTAAAACTCCGTTGGGTGAAACCTTCGTTACATCTATAGTTTATAAATCTTGCATGATCTAAGTTGGCACTATCACATTACCTATTGATCTTATCTCTTTAAAGATACTTGCTTTTGATGTGATTTTAGGAATTGATTGGTTAACCACTCATCATGCTAAAATTGATTATTTTCGTAAGGTTGTTAGTTTTCATATTCCTAACCAACCTGTCATACAAATTCAAACTACTAAACCACTAAAATCAGTCACTGTCATATCAAGCCACAAAGCTATTCGTTTATTGAAAAACGGATGTCAAGCTTTCTTAGCCCATGTTATGGATTTGAACAAAGACAAGTCAGATTTGAATAATATTTTTATTGTTAGAGAATTTCCCGATGTATTTTCTGAAGAACTTCCTGGTCTACCCCCAGATCGTGAATTTGAATTCTTTATTGACCTTGAACCCGGTACAAAGCCCAATTCTAAAACCCCATATCGAATGGCTCCTATTGAACTTCAGGAGTTAAAAGTCCAACTACAGGAGTTGTTGGACATCGGTTTTATTCGTCCTAGTACATCTCCTTGGGGTGCTCCTGTGTTATTCGTAAAGAAGAAAGACGGGAGTATGCGACTTTGTATCGACTATCGAGAATTGAATCATGTCACTATCAAGAATAGGTATCTGCTACCTCGCATCGATGACCTGTTTGACCAGTTGCAAAGAGCACAATTCTTTTCAAAGATAGATCTTCGTTCTGGATATCATCAGCTGAAGATTAAAACTGAGGATATTCCAAAGACTGCCTTTAGAACTCGGTACGGGCATTATGAATTCTTAGTCATGTCTTTTGGATTGACTAATGCTCCTGATGTCTTCATGGATATGATGAACCGTGTATTCAAAGAATATTTGGATCAGTTCATTGTTGTCTTTATTGATGACATCCTTATCTATTCCAAAAGCCGTGAAGATCATGAGCGCCATTTGAAGCTGATATTGCAAAGGCTTCGTGAAAACAAGCAATATGCCAAACTGAAGAAATATGAGTTCTGGCTTAAGGAAGTAGCATTCCTTGGGCACGTGGTGTCAAAACATGGAGTATCTGTGGACCCGGCGAAGATTAAAGCCATACAAAGTTGGGAGCAACCGAAGTGGTAACCAAAGTACGTAGCTTTCTGGGCTTAGCTGGTTATTATCAGAGATTTGTGGAAGGATTTTCTCAAGTCGCTACTCCGTTAACTCAGCTGACTCGAAAAGATAAAAAATTCATATGGAGTGAGGAATGCGAGAAGAGTTTCCAAGAACTCAAGAGGAGACTCATTTTGGCACCTGTTCTGACAATACCATCTGGTTCGGATGGATTTGTTATCTACAGCGATGCTTCAGGCAAAGGGTTAGAATGTGTTCTCATGCAACATGGAAAAGTCATAGCCTATGCCTCGCGACAACTAAAAGAATATGAGAGGAATTATCCTACTCATGATTTGGAGTTGGCAGGAATCATTTTCGCGTTGAAGATCTGAAGACACTACCTGTATGGGGAGAAAGTGGAGATCTATACAGATCATAAAAGCCTCAAATATTTCTTCACCCAAAAGGAACTCAAATGCGGCAGCGACGTTGGCTCGAGCTGTTGAAAGATTACGGTCATACCATCCAATATCATCCTGGAAAAGCAAACGTAGTAGCTGACGCATTAAGTAGAAGATCATATGCGGGTATGAGTGCAATGTTGTTAACACAAAGGCCCATTTTGTATGATTTGCAAAGAATGGAGATAGAGATGAAGGCTCCAAGTACCCACATAATATATCAAATATACGAGTAGAACTGACTTTAATCGATAAAGTTAAAGCTGCGCAAGCTACGGACATGGAGCTGATGCGTATGAAGAAGAAAGTACAAGAAGGTGCTATTCTAGAAGCAAGAATCGATGAAGAAGGAATACTTCGAGTCAACTCCAGACTTTGTGTTCCTAACGATTTTGACTTGAAGCATAGAATAATGATGGAGGCACACAACACACCGTTTGCAATCCATCTTGGGAGTACCAAAATGTATCACGATCTTCGACATACATTTTGGTGAAGCAATATGAAAAGAGAGATCGCGGAGTTTATCTCGAGGTGTTTAACTTGTCAACGTGTAAAAGCGGAGCATCAAGTACCAAAGGGTTCATTGCAACCACTTGAGATTCTGAAATGGAAGTGGGAAGACATTACTATGGATTTTGTTACGGGTCTTCCTAAGGTTTCTCAAGGTATAGATGCGATTTGGGTTATTGTTAATAGATTAACCAAGTCTGCTCATTTCTTGCTGATACGTGAGACTTATTCCCTTGAACGTCTTGCTAGTATGTACGTGAACGAGATTGTGAGATTGCATGGCATGCCAGTATCCATAGTTTTGGATCGTGACCCAAGATTCACTTCACGATTTTGGGTTAGCTTGCAGAAAGCTATGGGCACGGATTTACGATTCAGTTCGGCATACCATCCTCAAACGGATGGACAATCAGATAGGACTATTCAAACTCTTGAAGATCTATTAAGACTCTGTGTCCTAGATCTCAAAGGGAGTTGGGATAAGTACCTACCATTGATAGAATTCTCCTACAACAACAGTTATCAGGCGAGCATAGGTATGGGTCCATTCGAGGCGTTGTATGGAAGAAAATGTCGGGACGTAGTGGGTGAAGCAACATTGTTGGGACCAGAGTTGGTACGCATGACTACAGAGAAGATCCAAACAATTCGACAACGTATACAAACGGCACAGGATCGACAAAAGAGTTATGCGGATCTTCATCGGAAGGACGTGGAATTTAATATTGGGGATCATGTATTGTTACGTGTTGCACCATGGAAGGGAGTTACAAGATTTGGGAAGAGAGGAAAGCTCAATCCAAGATTTATTGGTCCATTTGAGATTCTTGAGCGAATAGGAAATGTGGTATATAGACTCGCATTACCTCCAAGCATGTCTCATGTTCATAATTTTTTTCACATATCTATGCTTCGTAAATATGTTAAAGACCCGAACCACATTATTGAGTTAGAACCAGACGAGATAGCTGAAGATTTAACGTACGAGGAGGTACCTGTTAAGATCTTGGATAGGAAAGAGCATGTCCTACGCACAAAGGTTATACCACAAGTTAAGGTTTTGTGGAGAAACCATGCTATTGAAGAAATGACCTGGGAGTTGGAATCAAAAATGAAAGCGAGGTATCCTCACTTTTTCGAAATATCAGGTACGTACGTCAATTACGAGGACGAAATTTCATGAGGAGAGGTTGTAAGACCCCAGCTTATTAATTAATAAAATCAATTTTTCTCTAAATATTATTGTGAGTAATAAGGGGTTGATTTGATATAATACTTTGGTTATGGGTGAAATGTGCAAATTTTATAAAATAAGCAAGTGGTTATAAAATATTCATTTTGTCGGGGAATATTCGTTTGGTCGTGGAATATTCTTGCTGTCGAGGAATATTCGTACGACGGCGCAGCCTTGTGTGGGCCCCATAACGGAAAGCGATTGGATGAAGAAAACGACAAGTATAAGTTGTTTATAATAACGGCGTAGTTGTTACCGTTAATACTGTTGGAATACCCGGTGGTTAAAATACAGTAGCACACGGTATTGCACCAATTATTGATTCTTACGTAAGAAGGCAGTACTCAATAATTGTTACAGTAGTTATTATTCAATATTTTATTTTATTGATTCAATAATTGCTGCGTTGATATTTTATATTATTGTTGTTTCAATAATTGTTGATGTACAGTATTTTTCTTTATCAGATCAATAATTCATATTATTTGAATAATATTATTAGATAATATTATTGACAATGTCTAGAAAGTTCTGTCTAAGGAGAGGTTTGGTCATCTAATTGCGCGCCAGTAAGGAAAAATCCTTATTGAAAAGCCCCCTCTTTCCTGGGAACGGCCTGGTTGTCATAAATGTGATTTTGTAATATTATTTATGAATAATTAATTATTGATTCATATGATAAGGAAATATTTATTTTATGTGGATATAAATGAGGGATATATTTTTGTGGTTAAAAATGAAGGAGTTAATGTTGAGGTTTTTATCAGTATTTTTGTCAGAATGGAGGTATTAAAAATCAGGGTTTTTGAGATATTTTGTGTGGGTTATAATTTTTAATCCGACCGTTGGATCGTGGTAATTTTTGGATATGTTATACCTATATAAGTTGAGTATATGTCCACAAATTTAGAACCGTTAAAAATGAACATATGATTTATTATGAATTTTACGAGATGACTGGTTCAGAAATTGTTAAATTTTCGGAGTTAATCATTTTGGTGGAAAATTCTAGAATCGGTGGTCCCCACTCTTGGTTGGTGAAGAATTGTGCTGAGATTTTTATTCAAATGTGGTTGGTGGGAATAGTAGCAGGTAAAGCCATCAGGTTGCAGGTTAAGTCTGTTTCAGCGTGCTAACATTTTTCTATAAATAGAGGGCTAAGTTAGACTTGAAAATCACACCAGAAACAAGTTTTCTCTCTTTCTCTCTCTAGATTATTGAGTGTATTTTGTGAGTATTTAGATACTTTGAGAGTTTCTATTCATCAGAGCAAGTTTCTTTCAGCCTTATACCGGTATTCCGACCAGAAGTACTGATATTTTGAGGTAAGGGATATTATTTTCTTCTTAAATGATATTATTTTCTTCAATATCATTATGCTGAAATATTAACATGAGTTTTTATCAAATTTAGAACTTTTTGTGTCTGGGTTACTATTCACGTATATGTTACTATTCACGTATACGACACTATTCACGAATACGGCACTATTCACCGAAAAATAAAATTTTCCCTTTTTGTCCAGTATGTCAATTATGGTTACTATCTTTGATTGTATCCATGTTTTGATTTTTACTTTTGAATTCTGCTTCACAATTGATTATTATGAAGTATTATTGATCTTGGATAAACTGTTATACGAATCCTTACTATTTGTCCTTCTGTCTCACTGGATTCGTTCTCTTTAAGATATTTTTCATCATCCTCAGTCCTAAATGATGATATTACTGAATATCTTTGGCCTTTAGTGCAAAGATGTATGATTACTTGATGAATATCTTTGGCCTGTAGTGCAAAGATGAACAGGTGTTGAGATGAACATGATTGACAGGTGATACAAATGAATATCTTTGGCCTGTAGTACAAAGATGAATATTTGGATAAAGATGATTATTAATTGATGTTACAGGGATAAAATATTAATGATGGACTTTTAAATCTTAGAAGATAGTAGAATTCATTCTCTACTTGACTCTTCTAATGGTTTGTTGTTTTCGCTGCAGTTATTGATCTAAAACTAGTTGTCGATTATATTCTACCAGATTTTTCCCTGTTGAATACTAATGATAATTTGTTGCATATTATCTTAGTCATAATATTCTTTACTGGGCTAGTTGAGCTCGCCCTTTTCCTTTTTGTTCAATTTTTCTTCTCAGGAGGTGAGAACATAGCAGGATCTAGTCGGGGTATGGAGTGATGGTTCTAGAAAGATGTTTTAACAGTCCTCACTATTTTCTGTAAAATAGTGTTTGAATAATTATATTGAAGACTTATTTGAGTGTGGATATTGTCTAGAAGACAATATTTGTATTTAAACTCACAGTATGTGTTATCGTATTTTGCACGACAATTATATTATTGAAATTATAGTTTGCTTTCTGTACCATGTATTTGGCGACTCAGAATGGGTGTTGTATACCTATTTTAGGGGCGTCACATCTACCCTAACATACATCAAGATTCTGTTGATTCACATAAATCAAGAACACATGCTATATTAATTAAGTCTAGATTCATATCTCGTCTCTCGAATTCATACAAATTCACATAAAATTATTGATCAGGTAATTCATAAACTTAAGATCAAATTAATATAGATAAACTGCATAATAGCTTATTAAACTAAAAACCAAGGTTACATAATCATCGTTCCACTTAAAGATCCATTATAAGCCTAATAAATAATTTACTTCATAGCTAATGAATTAAATACTGAATAAATAAAAGAAAACATCATCCCAATTACAAAATTTGAAATTAAAGGAGAATAATAATACACCACCCTTCTCGCCCTTCAAATATGAAATCTTCGTGAAATTATTCTTCTTCTTCCGTTCCTCCAAACTCTTGCTCTTCAATCTTGTTCTTGAAGTGTGTCTGAATGAATGATGCTTCTAAAATCCAACACTTCGCATAAAAATAGCCCTAACTCAGATCCATAACACCAATCTTAATCCAACTCTAATTCATTCCATAGAAAAATCAAGTAGAAGTCTAAATCCTTTTCAATACCAACAAGCCAATAGTCAAAGACTCCCACAAAATGAACTAACAACCATCCCACAATCCTATTATGACCACATTACATAAAGAATTAATAGCTCCCAACACTACCCAACTTCCAGCACAAAATCACTCTTTGCCCAACAAAGATGACGACGCAGCGCGCCCCGCGCTAGGTAACACTCGCCGACAGCGCGGCCCGCGCTAGAGCACCAGGAACATTCCCACGAACCAGTGCGCCCCACGCTAATCCTCTATACATCACAGCGCGGTCTGCGCTATATAGGCAAAAAATCCAGAAATTGCTTGAAATCTCCTTCTAATGCTAACATCCTGATAGACACATTAATTATCCTACAACAAGCACAAAACCCATCAAAAGTAACATAAAAGTACCAAAAAACTAACAATATAACAAGCTAAACGGACATAAATCATAGGTTGAAGACCTACTCATCAAGTATCAATGTTATACTCTGGTATATGGACTATAGAATCATGGCTTTAGATCACATAAACAACAAACATGATCAAGGTAGTAAGCAGTCAAACCAGGTTGACCGAACACGATTTGGGTTTTCTGGAAATTCTAAAAAATGTATGAACAAGATTTCTGACAAGGTTTGACCGACTCAGCTCTTAAGATTGTGATGTAGTTAGGTGACCCAAGTGTAGTATATTTGTTCTTTGACATGAGGACTACAAGATTGAATCATTCAAACACTTAAACAATGACCAAAACTTGAATTAATCAAGGCACAAAGTAGCTATCAAGCACTGCCTGGGTTTCTAGGTAACCCAGAAAGCCCAGAACAGGCATGACAGTCACTTTGAGCCCTTAGATCTTGCATTTGTGTTGTTGTTTGACCATGATTATTGTTGATACATGTAGTATTACATCAATACTACATGATCAGTACATTTGCATGCCTAGAAATTACATGAGTAATGAATTAGGGCTGGTCAAACTAGGTACCTAAGGACAGACTTTGAATGTTCTTGAGGCTCAAGAACACCAATAGTGACAGTTTCTGTCGCTAAAGCCTATAGCGACGGTTTTATTAAAATTAATTATATTAATTTCCAATAAAAAGATAAAAATAGAAAATAATTCCTAAAAGTTCAAAAATGAATTTTAAAAATTATTTGAAGTTATAAAAATTAACTTTTTATAATTTGACATAATTTTCATTAATATTTTTATTTATTTAAATATTAATGATATTAAATGTATTTAATAATTATATTAAATAAATTGGTTAAAAATGATTTTAATATTATAAAAATTATTTTAAATGATAATAAAGTGTTAAAAAAAAATTTAAGTTATAAAAGATGATTTTTAATATTTTGAGGTAAATTTCATTAATACTTTAATATTAATGATAATAAATTTATTTAATAATTATATTAAATAAATGGTTTAAAATGGTTTTTATGATTTTAAAATCATTTAAAAATGATATAAATGATTTAAAATTATTTTAAATTAAAATAAATGACTTTTAATATTTTGATGAAAAATACATTAATATTTGAATATTAATTTTAATTATTTTAAAAATCATTTAAGGGGAATATTAATGTTTTAAAAATATCTTAAGTTATTATAAATAACCTTAATATTTTGACAAAGATTTCATTAATATTTTAATATTATTTAAATATTAATGATTATGGGATTATTTAGTATTTAAATTATTTAAAAATGATATCAGTGTTTGGAAAATTATTATAAAAGATAATAATTATTTAAAAATTACTATAACTTTTGAAAAATATTATAAAGGATATTTTAATTATCTAAAATAATATTGAAGCTGCGGAATAGAGTTTTATTAAAAATAAACTCATTAATTATCTGATAGGGTGACCAGGACACCGAATTGATACCGAGGTCCAACCAGATTGACATAGTTGGACCTGATAAGTATTTGTATAGGTTCTAAACACTGTTATGACTACATGATTATGTGTCTAAGTAATATAGTGACTTTAATTGATAGTATTATATGGTGTGATATGTTACGCTAATTGCAAGATCGATATTATTGATTATAGGTCTTTCAAACGCAGCTAAGTTATATTGTGTAGCAGTAGACAACGACAAAGGCAAGTTTTCTTAACTCAATCTCGAGTTATTACTTTTCAAACGTAGTAGTGGGTAATTATTGTTGATTATTCCATATCTAATATTTATTATTGATTATTCGCAATTAGTGCAAGTTCATTAACTCAAACTGAATTTTAATTTCGAAAGTATGACTGGAGAATAACTATTGTTGGTTATTCACAATATTATTGTTGATAGTAAATAGTGCAGTTGATTTCTGTCTATTATAGAACAGTTTTTGAGCTATGTCTTAGCTAATTGTTTTGGCGAGACAAATATTGGTTGAAACTTGATACGTTCTAGTATTTGAACTCAATTGTTATTAAAAGATCAATGTCAATTATTTCGGCTAGATCGATATAGATATTAGATGTTGAAATTATAGCATTTCTTTAAATCCAAAATATATTGTTGCGATACGAATTCTTGATTTAAGACTAAGATGAAGAACCTTTACATAAAAAGGGAACCTTGTGGTCGGATATACAAACGTTGTGCGAGCTTGAGTATTATGCATAATATTGGATACAATGAAGCTGATCACTTTATGTACTTACGGAGGGGTATGATTTAATCTTTATGGTTATCTGATGCACCTGGGTAATTTCAGCATTATATATCTGTTAATTACTCGGTCGGTTCATGATCCATTATGATCGCTCAGCATAAAAACTGGAAAATATTCTACTTTGTTAATTATTACGTAGAATTGTGTCTTGTTAATCAGTTGAACATTGTTAAAACTTCGAAGGAGTTTTACTCTTTCATAATTGAATTGTTGTTTATCCTATAATTTGATAAAATCTTGTTATTGCTAAATGATTTGTTCAGCTATTTCAAAGTCCTTGGAACTTTAGTAAAGTTCTATCGAATCAATAATCTATTATTCTTGATTCATATTCTTTATTGTATGTTTTAACTTGCGGAGAAAACTCGTTGCTCACCCTTGCTTAAACAAAATATTTCAGCTAAGAATGAAGTAGCAGGAGGGTCGGAGAAGGACAAGGGCAAAGGTAAATTGCAGGAGTACTTAATATGAACTTTACTTATTGTGTTAGTATGTGTAAAAAATTTTGTATAACTGAAGGTATGTATATTATGTTAAGGTTAGATAACCTGGGATGATGTTATAAAGATATTAATTAATGATATGTATGTTTATATTCATAAATGAATGGGTAGTTAGATGGTGGATCGTGATCACCAAACTCGAGGGTCAGGTAACCTGGATTTGGGGGTGTCACAGGAACAACCCGAAGGGGTTGTTACTCCCAGAAATAAGGCTAAAGAATGCAAATTAGTTAAGTCCATTTATAGTTTAAAACAGGCACCCAAACAGTGGCACAAGAGTTTTGACACTGCTATTTTAAACTTTTTGTTTAAATAAAATAATACAGATAGGTGCATATACTCTAAAACCACTTCTGGCTTTATGGTGACAGTCTATTTGTGCGTGGATGATATGTTAATAATTAGTACAGATATGGTTGGAGTAAATGAGACTAAAAAGTATCTATCATCTATCTTTAAAATGAAAGACTTAGGTGAAGTGGATGTGACGAACGAGATTTTTGTGATTTAATTTTAATATTTATTGAATTAAATAAATATTTTCGATGATTTAATTATTGTTATTCTCGATGATTTAATTATTGGATTAAATAATTAATTGATGCAATTGTGATAGATTAATTTAATTATATGTGTTATATTTATTAAATTAATGTGGAGAATTTTTATTATTCAAATTATGTAATTATGTGAGCTTACTAAATTAAATGAAATATTTAATAAGCATAATATTATTTTTATTAATTTAATAATCAATTAGAGATTTAATAATTTCACATAATTAATAAATGAAAAAAATTAATTATGTGACTATGTGAATTAATGAGATATTATCATATTTTAATTGAATTAAAGTAAATGAGATATTTGATTTATTTTATAAAGGGTCGTGACACTATTAAACTAGTGTATAAAAGATCTATTAAATTAAATGGATATAATTCTTTTAAGGTTAGCCAAACAAGGCATTAGGGGAGGTTGAGGGCAGTTAACCCATGATCGGTTAACTGACCACAACTGCGTCAGTTTCAAAATATTATACACGCCTTCTATTAGTGTTAAGTCTTTTAGTTTTGTTAAGTCTGGAAAAAGAGAATCACCGAGAATTTCAGAGAATTAGAGAGAAACAGTGTGAGTTATTGTGATATTGTAGAAGAGCGTGAAAGTCTGAATAATTGTTTAAGGGTAATCTCTTCAACCCAATTTCTATTTTTACGATTGTTAAAGTTTTCCTGAAAATGGCTTTAAGTTTTGTTAAAACTTTTGTAATTGGAAAAGGGTAATGATTATGTGTTATATATGTGGTAAGATGTTATTATAACATGTGTTACTGTATATTGTATATTTCTATATCATCAGTTTTATAAAAATTATGTCGTACGTTGTTCTTCAAAATTACAGAGTATGAAAATATGTTCATATGACCTTACATACCAAATTTAACACGATAATCATAAGTTGTATCATAAATTTATACATGTATGTGGTAATATGTTAACGTAGTATGTTTTTACTATGTTGTATGAACCATAACATCAGTTTCATAAAAATATATGTCGTAGATTGTTTCTTCAAAAATTACAGAGTATGAAAATATGGCTATATGGCCTTACATACCAAATTTAACACGATAATCATAATTGGTATCATAAATTTACACTTGTATATAATTATGCATGCTAAAACGAATGAATCAAACTCCAAATGAACAGATTCAGTGTTATAATGAACTTGTAATGTTGATTTTCATGTTTTGTGTTGAAAACTTTCAAGAAAATCAAGAACAATAAATTATATGTTTTGATTCTACAAAATTATGTATTTTAACATGTTAAAATTATGCTAAAAGGGTTAAGTAATAGTTATATGTGTATGACAATGTTTGGGTATGTCTAAATTCGTGTAGAAATAATTTAATTGGAGGTCTTGGCCATCTTGTGTAATTTTTCACGGATTGCAGAATTGACACTGGTTCACTGTGCCGCGTCGCTAGTACCACGCCTTAAGTCCCGCGCCGCAGCGCCAAAAGTCAAGCTGCAGCGCCACCGCGCCGCAGCACCGAGTACAAGCCTATAGGTGGCGCCGCAGTCCCACTCTGCAGAATGTCTAGAAATAAAAATTTTAAATTGTTCTAGTCTAAGAATGTGATAGTAACCTAATCTAATGAACATAAAAATATGTTAGAAGTATAACAAGACGTTAAAATAAGTTATTAACATGTCAATAACACAGTTACATGTGGATTAAATGATTAAACACATAGTTAACTTATTGTTCGTGAAGTGTAACTTTATGTGACAATAAGTGTGGTAATTTGGCAAAGTATAGTCATAATCTGAGTTAGACGAAAAGAATGAACTTGTAATGACTAGTTACATTATAATTGACTGGTATTGTGAACATGAATGGTATATAGGATTAAATCGAGGAACAAGTATAATTAACGTGTAATCTACGCACAAGGCAAGTGTCCTAACCCTACTTGTTATCATTATTCAAGTTTATAATTTACGTCGAGTAAATTCTCATTATTATTAACTAAGTTCAATTTGTTATGTTAAAGATTATTTATCTTTTCAAAGTATGATTCCGTTATACAGTACTTATTCAATTGTATACCTCTTGAAAATGTTATTCGATTTAAATATCATTGATTGTTGAACCTTGCTAGACTAATGAACCCTTATTGATTCGACTAGTCCATAGTTGATGAAAGTTCTAAATTTCAGAAACCTTATTGATTTATCCAAACCAAACTTCCTTTGGTGCGGACTCTAATGTCAAACTGAGATGGACAACCCTGGATAGGGATTACTTATGCGTTAGTGTTAAGATATTGTGCACAGTATGGTACTAAGGGTTGATCCCCCTAAGTACGAGTAGAAGAGTCCATAGTCTTATGACTGTTAAAGGTTTCAAGTATAACCTTTGATAACCTAGGACATAGTTCAAGGTCTTATGACCCTCAGAAATCTTTTGATTCTTATTATTCATTATTGATTCAAAAGTTGAGTTTTATTCCAGAAGTCTTTGATTAACTCGCATGTTATTATATATTGTTATTTCATTTTTATACTTGTGGGCAATCGTGCTCACTCTTGCGTAATAATAATATTGCAGTTAAGAACAAAAGGTCTGACGAGCCTTTGACTAGCAAAGGCAAGGGCAAGATTAACAAGTGACGAAGACTTGTTGTTTTATGTGATATTGAATTTATGTTTTAGACTCATATTGATGTTGTGTAAGACTATAAATTGTTTATGTTTTCGCAATTAAGAATTAAGGTTAGTATGACCTGGGATCTATATAATTATTTCAGTTGATGTAACTCCTTAAGGAGAGGATTTATTTCTACCTATTTATGCTTTCAAATATTATGGGTAGATATATATATGAAGTTTGAATAGTGAACACCAAATCATGTGGAAATTGAAGTACCCAGATTTGGGGGTGTCACAAGTTGGTATCAAAGCCGTAGGTTATGAACCTTAGGTGAGGGGAACAACCTTAGGTAGTAGTCTTATAGTAATAATATAGTGATGGAAAACTCTTATCGAGTTCTAATAAATGAATTTTTTAATTCATTGAAGATAATAAAAGACTTTATGTGTTTATGTGTTAAATTATATGCTCACTAGTATGACTTAGTAACTAAAACTTGAAACTATGTTGTCAAGATGTTGGATGTTGGAGGAGCTAGTCGATCCGGGAAGGAGGAACCCCGAGTACCTACAGTGGAGGAACCCCGAGACATTCATGTCGTCATAGAGCAGTTAGTACAGAGAGAGCCATCTCCATTGATCACTGTTGTTGGTCAGGAGCATGAGCATGAGACTGATCTAGAGGAGGAAGAGGAAGAAGAGGAGTTCCCACCGAACTCCATTGATGCTGAGATATACGACAAGTTATATGACCGTAATATAGAGTTACATGACACTGTCCAGGATCTGACTGAGCGGGCGATTATTCAACAGATTACCATCGAACAGGAGGATAGAGAGGTTATGACTCTTCACACACATCTAGGAAACATGGAGTGGGATTTGGTTCACGAGAAGGGTCAAACCGAGGAGAAGTCTGAAGAAATAAAGAAGTTAAAGAAGGAACTGAAAGAGAGCTCAGAAATACTGATCATAGAAGAGGAGGGCTGGGTAAGAGAATCACGTCGTGCTGATCTTGCAGAAGAGGATTGTCGTGCGAAGAAGGTTAAGCTTGGGGAGATGTACTCTACACCCCAAAATGCAATGGATGAGGCCCAGGATCGAGTTTTGAGATACCCAATCCAGTTCGAAGGACTACCATCGTACATGCTAGATCGCCGGACGATGTCCCGTATCATGGAATAGGAACGTAACAAGGCTATTCAGCGCCTTAACAAGCAGTAATAGGATTTGTTTAATTATGTGAACAACTTATCTGGTATTTAGATGTAAATTCTGATGTGTTTATAAACAAAGGAATATTTTAATGTTTTAAATCATGTAGATTCTTTATCTAAGGATAGTTGATGTAAATAGTAGTGATGCTATCGTTTGATGCTAAAACTTTCGATTTGAATAAATATATCAAGTTGTTTGAGAAAATGTGTTAAGTGATTATGTTAAATTGTTGAGTTAAACCTTAACTATTTAGAGAATTGAATAAAACCTAATAAACATATATTTGTAGCAGAAATATGCCGCCAAGAAGAAGACAGAACCATCAACAAGCTCAAGAAGAACTGATGAATAATAACAACAACAACACCAATGCTAACTCCATTCAACAATTGGTGAACTTACTAGCTGGAGCGATGAATAATCAACCTCAAGCTCCACCGAATATGACGTTCAAAGATTTCAAGGTGGTGGGACTGCCAGAGTTTAAAGGCTCTATGAACCCGATTAAGGCTCAAACGTGGGTTATGGAGATGGAAAAGGTTTTTGATGTCGTAAGAGTCAGAGAGGATCAGAAAACCACTTTTGCAACGTTCATGCTGAAATCTAAAGCCAGTTACTGGTGGAAAGCAAACAAGGTCCATGGAGGAGAAGGTGTGATTACCTCGAAGAGATTCAAAGAGATGTTTTTCGAGATGTATTTCCCGACTAGCTCGCAGAACCAAATAGAGGTTTAGTTTCTGGAGTTGAAATAGGGGAATATGTACGTACCAGACTATGCGGCAAGATTCAATAAGTTGGCTAGGTTCGCCACATATCAAGTGCACACAAATGAGAGGAAATCAAGAAGATTTGAACAAGGATTAAAGCCCTGGTTGTATAGTAAGGTGTCGTTGTTTCAGTTGAAGACATTTGCTGGAGTACTGGAAAAAGCCATACTCGTTGAAGGTGGAAGTGATGCGGTAACCAAATATAATCAATATCAGAAGAGGAAAAAGAATGAAAGTGAAGGAAATAACAAGCCTAGTGGAAGTAACACTGTGGTAATAATAATCAGAAGAGAAGGTGGTCTGACAACTCGTCCACTGGAAATAAGCCGGTAGGTCAAAAAAAGAGGATCGAAGCGTGCCCGACCTGCGGGAAAGCTCATTTGGAAGTGTGTATGAAGGATAAACGAGTGTGCTACAATTGTGGTCAGGAAGGCCACATAGCACCTAACTGTCCTAACCCAAAGAAGGGTGCATGTTTCACTTGTGGCTCAAAGGATTATCTTGCAAGGGACTGTCCTAAGAAGGGATCTGGAGGGGCAGGATCAGGAGGAAATAGGGGAAGCAATAGTGGAAGTGCTATGACTATCACAGGACCAACCTCAACCAACTGACCGATCGCCATGACATTCAACATGACGGTGCAGGATGCAGTTCAGTCTCGTGATATGGTGTCAAGTATCATTCCGATCAATAAAGTTAATGCTTATGTATTATTTGATTCGGGTGCTACTTGTTCATTTATATCTGATGAGTTAGAATGCCCCATGAACATAGAAATTGTGAATAGAGAAATAATCCTTGTTAAGTACGTACATAAGAATTGTAGAGTGGATATTAAGGGTAATATCATGAATGTAGATCTTATCCCTATTCGACTTGGGGTATTTGACGTTATCTTGGGAATGGGCTGGTTATTCAATTACGGGGCTGTAATTGATTGTCCGAAGAAGCGTATTAACCTTATGACTCCGTCAAAGGTTGTGTTTTATGGAAGCAAGTCTGCTAGACAAGAGAGTTGTCTGACGATGATGCAGGCCAGGAAGTTGTCAAGACAAGGCTGTGTAGGATATTTAGCTTACATAGCCAACAGTCGTAAAGAAAATCCGAAAGTAGAGGAGATACCAGTAGTAAAGGATTACACAGACGTATTTTTGGACGATTTGCCTGGACTTCCGCCAGATAGAGAGGTTGAATTTGTGATCGATTTGGCGCCAGGAACGGCTCCAATATCAAAAGCATCATATCGTATGGCACCAGTAGAGATGAAATAATTGATGGTACAACTGCAAGAATTACTGGACAAGAAGTACATTCAACCAAGCGTATCACCATGGGGACCGCCAATGTTATTTGTGAAGAAGAAGGACGGGACGATGCGACTCTGCATTGATTACATAGAACTGAATAAGGTCACGATTAAGAACAAATATCCATTACCGAGGATCGATGATCTGTTTGATCAATTGAAGGGAGCGAAATACTTTTCCAAGATAGACTTCAGGAGTGGTTATCATCAACTGAAGGTGAGACTAGAGGACATACCGAAGGCAGCGTTCAGAACACGATATGGTCACTACGAATTTTTGGTAATGTCATTTGGTCTAACAAATGCTCCTGTAGCATTTATGGGCTTAATGAATGGAGTGGAGTGTTCAAGCCGTTTTTGGACAAATTCATGGTGGTATTTATAGATGACATTTTGGTATATTCAAAAACCAAGGA
Organism: Panax notoginseng; assembly: GCA_016801055.1. Lineage (NCBI taxonomy): Eukaryota > Viridiplantae > Streptophyta > Magnoliopsida > Apiales > Araliaceae > Panax > Panax notoginseng. The sequence goes on from CM029021.1 coordinate 74,699,268, forward strand.
AAAACATGAAGAGCATTTAAAATTAACGTTAAAGGCATTGAGAAGGGAAAAGTTGTATGCCAAGTTTTTAAAATGCGAATTTTGGATCGAGCGGGTACAGTTTCTAGGTCATGTGATTGATAAAGATGGAATTTTGGTAGATCCATCTAAAGTAGAAGCCGTGATCAACTGGGATCAGTCGAAAACGCCGTCAGAAGTACGAAGTTTTCTTGGATTGGCTGGATATTACAGAAGATTCATTCAAGACTTTTCCAAGATCGCAACTCCGTTAACGAATGTAACTCGAAAAGCTGTGAAATTTGTTTGGACGAAGAAGTGTGAGGAAAGCTTTCAAGAATTGAAGAAGAGGTTGAGTACAACACCTGTGTTATCTCTTTCGGATGATATAGGAAATTTTGTGGTTTTTAGTGATGCGTCTCCTAAAGGACTTGGATGTGTGCTTATGCAAAACGGTAGAGTCATTGCGTACGCGTCACGACAACTGAAGGATTATGAGAAGGGGTATCCGACCCATGACTTGGAGTTAGCTGTAGTGGTTTTTGCATTGAAAATCTGGAGGCACTATCTCTATGAGGAGAAGTGTGAAATATATACAGACCACAAGAGTCTGAAATATATTTTTACACAAAAGGACTTGAATATGCGCCGAAGAAGGTGGTTGGAGTTAATTAAGGACTATGATTGTGAGATTTTACACTATCCAGATAAGGAAAACGTGGTTGCCGACGCCTTAAGTAGAAATGGTCGGGAGAAATTGATGATGTTGACTGCTCAGAAGGAGTTAATTTCAGCCATGGAGAAGTTAGAATTGGAATTGAAGTATCCTATAGAAATTGGTGATAAGTTATTTGAGATGCAATCTGGTACAACCTTACTGGATAAAGTTAAGGAGGCTCAACTTCAGGACGAATAATGTAAAAAGGTGAAAAATAAGATATCCGAAGGAACTGAACCGAGATTCAAGATGGATAAGGAAGGAATACTGAGATTCGAGAGCAGAATTTGGGTACCGCCAGTAACAGAGATTAAGGAATACATTTTAAGCGAGACTCATAGGTCAAGATATTCGATTCACCCTGGTAGTACCAAGATGTACCAAGATCTTCGACAACATTTCTGGTGGCCAAATCTGAAACGAGATGTTGCAGAGTGTGTTGCCAAGTGTCTGATTTGTCAGAAAGTGAAAGCAAAATATCAGAGGTCGAGTGGGTTGCTACAACCGTTGGAGATCCCAAATTAGAAATAGGAACATATTACGATGGACTTTGTGGTTGGCCTTCTGATAACTCAGAAAGGATATGACGCAGTATGGGTTATTGTTGACCGACTGACAAAATTCGCACACTTCCTTCCGATCAAAATCAGATTCAACTTAGATCAATTGGCAAGGCTATACGTGAAAGAGATTGTTTCGAGGCATGGAGTTTCGGTGTCAATTGTTTCCGATAGGGATCCACGCTTTACATCAAACTTCTAGAAATGTCTACAGGAATGCATGGGTACGCAATTACGAATGAGTACAACATATCACCCTCAGACTGATGGGCAGAGTGAAAGAATAATTCAGACATTGGAAGATATGTTAAGAGCTTGTGTTAAATGAAGTTGGGATGATCATCTACCGCTCGTAGAGTTTGGCTATAACAACAGTTACCACGCTAGTATTGGCATACCACCTTATGAAGCATTATACGGCAGAAAGTGCAGAACTCCGCTATACTGGGATGAAGTTGGCGAAAGACAATTACTAGTCCCAGAATTGGTACAGCAAACAACAGAAATAGTCAAAGTGATTCGAACAAGACTGGTAGCAGCTCAAGATAGGCAGAAAAAATACGCCGATCCATACCGTAAAAATGTTTAGTTTGAATCGGGTAGTTATGTGTTCTTGAAGGTCTCTCCCTGGAAGGGAAAGATCAGGTTCGGAAAGAAAGGGAAATTAAGTCCAAGATTCATTGGTCCCTTTGAGGTACTACGAAAAATCGAAGAAATTACGTATGAGGTAGCCTTACCTCCAGCGCTCGAGAATGTCCACAACGTCTTTTATGTTTCAATCTTTTAACCCTATAAACCCGATTACAAACATGTAATTGAATACGAACCCCTATATTTTGAAAAAGACTTATCTTACGAAGAAATCCGTGTTCAAATCGTCGACAGAAAAGAATAAGTTCTCAGAAATAAAGTAATACCTTCTGTTAAGGTAATTTGGAGGAACCACAACGCTGAAGAAGCAACGTGGGAACTCAAAGAGCATATGATGAAGAATTATCCTCATTTATTTACTTAAATTAAGTGGAAGCGATTCTGGGGATAGAATCTTTGTAAGTGGGGAGAATGTAACATGTCGAATTGGTTGAGTCGTGATTCTGGGGACAGAATCCTTTTAAGGGGGGAAAGATGTGACGAACGAGATTTTTATGATTTAATTTTAATATTTATTGAATTAAATAAATATTCTCGATGATTTAATTATTGTTATTCTCGATGATTTAATTATTGGATTAAATAATTAATTGATGCAATTGTGATAGATTAATTTAATTATATGTGTTATATTTATTAAATTAATGTGGAGAATTTTTATTATTCAAATTATGTAATTATGTGAGCTTACTGAATTAAATGAAATATTTAATAAGCATAATGTTATTTTAATTAATTTAATAATTAATTAGAGATTTAATAATTTCACATAATTAATAAATAAAAAAATTAATTATGTGACTATGTGAATTAATGAGATATTATTATATTTTAATTAAATTAAAAGAAAATGAGATATTTGATTTATTTTATAAAGGGGTGTGACACTATTAAACTATAGTATAAAAGATCTATTAAATTAAATGGTTATAATTCTTTTAAGGTTAGCCAAACAAGGCATTAGGGGAGGTTGAGGGTAGTTAACCCATGATCGGTTAACTGACCACAACTGTGTCAGTTTCAAAATATTATATACGTCTTCTATTATTGTTAAGTCTTTTAGTTTTGTTAAGTCTGGAAAAGGAAAATCAGAGAGAATTTCAGAGAATTAGAGTGAAACAGTGTGAGTTATTGTGATATTATAGAAGAGCGTGAAAGTCATAAAAATTGTTTAAGCGTAATCTCTTCAACCCAAATTCTATTTTTACGATTGTTAAAGTTTTCATGAAAATGACTTTAAGTTTTGTTAAAACTTCTGTAATTAGAAAAGGGTAGTGATTATGTGTTATATATGTGGTAAGATGTTATTATAACATGTGTTACTGTATATTGTATATTTCCATATCATCAGTTTCATAAAAATTATGTCATACATTGTTCTTCAAAATTATAGAGTATGAAAATATGGCCATATGGCCTTACATACCAAATTTAACACGATAATCATAAGTTGTATCACAAATTTATACATGTATGTGTTAATATATTAACGTATTATGTTTTCACTATGTTGTATGAACCATAACATCAGTTTCATAAAAATATATGTCATAGATTATTTCTTTCAAAAATTATGGAGTACGAAAATATGGCCATATGGCCTTACATACCAAATTTAACACGATAATCATAAGTGGTATCATAAATTTACACTTGTACATAATTATGCATATTAAAACGAAGGAATTAAACTCCAAATGAACAGATTCAGTGTTATAATGAACCTGTAACGTTGATTTTCATGTTTTGTGTTAAAAACTTTCAAGAAAATCAAGAACATTAAATTATATGTTTTGATTCTGCAAAATTATGTATTTTAACATGTTAAAATTATGCTAGAAGGGTTAAGTAATAGTTATATGTGTATGACAATGTTTGGATATGCCTAAATTCGTGTATAAATAATTTAATTGGAGGTTTTGGCCATGTTCTGCAATTTTTCGTGAATTACAGAACTGGCACAGGCTCACCGCGTCGCGGCCCCAGTACCACGCCTTAAGTCCCGCGCCGCAACGCCGAGTACAAGCCTATAGCTGGCGCCGCAGCGCCACTCTGCAGAATGTCTAAAAATAAAATTTTTTTAATTGTTCAAGTCTAAGAATGTGATAGTTATCTAGTCTAATGAACATAAAAATATATTAGAAGTATAACGAGATGTTAAAATAAGTTATTAACATGTCAATAACACAATTACGTGTGGATTGAATGATTAAACACATAGTTAACTTATTGTTCGTGAAGTGTAACATTATGTGACAATAAGTGTCGTAATTTGGCTAAGTATAGTCATAATCCGAGTTATACGAAAAGAATGAACTTGTAATGACTAGTTACGTTATAACTGACTGGTATTGTGAACATGAATGGTATGTAGGATTAAATCGAGGAACAAGTATAATTAACGTGTAATCTACGCACGAGGCAAGTTTTCAAACCCTACTTGTTATCATTATTCAAGTTTATAATTTACGTCGAGTAAATTCTCATTATTATTAAATAAGTTCAATTTGTTATGTTAAAGATTATTTATCTTTTCAAAGTATGATTCCGTTTTACAATACTTGTTCTGTTGTATACCTCTTGAAAATGTTATTCAATTTAAATATCATTTATTATTGAACCTTGCTAGACTAGTGAACCCTTATTGATTCGACAAGTCCATAGTTGATGAACATTCTAAATTTTAAAAACCCTATTAATTTATCCAAACCAAACTTCATTTGGTGCGGACTCTAATGGCAAACTGAGATGAACAACCATGTATAGGGATTACTCATGCGTTAGCGTTAAGATATTGTGCACAGTATGGTACTAAGGGTTGATCCCCCTAAGTACGAGTAGAAGAGTCCATAGTCTTATGACTATTAAAGGTTTCAAGTATAACCTTTGATAACCTAGGACATAGTTCAAGGTCTTATGACCCTTAGAAATCTTTTGATTCTTATTATTCATTATTGATTCAAAAGTTGAGTTTTATTCCAGAAGTCTTTGATTAACACGCATGTTATTATATATTGTTATTTTATTTTTATACTTGTGGGCAATCGTGCTCACTCTTGCGTAATAATAACATTGCAGTTAAGAATGAAAGGTCCGACGAGCCTTCGACTAGCAAAAGCAAGGGCAAGATTAAGAAGTGATGAAGACTTGTTGTTTTATGTGATATTGAATTTATGTTTTAGACTTATATTGATGTTGTGTAAGACTATAAATTATTTATGTTTCCGCATTTAAGAATTAAGGTTAGTATGACCTAGGATCTATGTAATTATTTCAGTTGATGTAACTCCTTAAGGAGAGGATTTATTTCTATCTATTTATGCTTTCAATTATTATGGATAGATAGATATATGAAGTTTGAATAGTGAACACCAAATCATGTGGAAATTGAAGTACCCGGATTTGGGGGTGTCAAAGTGGATACTATTTTAGGCATCAAAGTTAAAAAACTTAGTGGGGGTGTTGTATTAAATCAATCTAACTATATTGAAAAGATATTAACTAAGTTCAGTCATCTCGAGTTTAAGGAGGTGAATACTCCTTTTGATAATGGAGTTAAACTCAAAGAAAATAATGGCAGAGCTATTGCACAGTTAGAATACACGAGTGCTATTGGTAACCTTATGTATGTTATGAATTGTATTAGGCCAAATATTTCTTTTGCAATTTCTAATCTTAGTAGATATATGATCAGTCCTAATGTTGATCATTGGAAAACTATTGGAAGGATACTTGGATATCTTCAAAGAGCAAGTGGTTTAGGATTGTTTTATAATAAATTCCCTAGTGTTTTGGAGGGATGCTTTGATGCAAGCTAGATTAATAGTGTGGGAGATAATAAATCCACAAGTGGGTGGATTTTCACTCTTGTTAGTGGTGCTATTTCTTGGGCAAGCAAGAAACAAATTTGTATTTCTCATTCTACTATGCAGTCAGAGTTTATTACTTTGGCTCAGGTAGGAAAAGAGGCTGATTGGATTAGAAATATGTTGTTAGACATAAATCTATGGCTAAATCCAATGCATCCAATTTCACTATATTGTGATAGTGAAGCTACACTTACAAAAGCGTATAGTGGTACCTATAATGGTAAGTCTAGACATATTGGTCTAAGACATGAATTTGTGAGACAATTAATACATGACGGTATTATAATTATTGTATATGTAAAGTCAAGTCAAAAACTTTGTTGATCCACTTACTAAGCCTCTGACGAGATACTTAATAAGTTTGACTACACGTGATATGGGACTTAAACCATTCTGAGCCAGGGGTGATGGAAACCTAACCTATATCTAGGTTACTGTAATGACCGTGAATTTTAAACTCCTTATTTAATTAAATATGTGATTTAATTTTTAATGAGTTAGTTTTGTGAGTTTATGTGAAAATTATATTATGATTAAAGGGAGTCACTAATAGTTATTTAAATTGGTGGACTAACCCTAAGAGTTTGATGTCAAAAAAATTGATAGGATTATTAATAATTAAATATTCAATTTTTTTGGATATGGTGGCAAGAGTTGAACATATTGATTCAAATCAATTATGGGTATATCACCACTACAGAAGTTAAACTATATCATATGAGACTTGTGTGGTGTTATGTTTTGGAAATGGCTTGAAGCTAACCCATTTTGGCACTGTTAGGGACCGGCTCAGCTGCGCCGTCCCAGCAGTACAAAATGGCGCAACTGCGCCAGTGTTCAGTCTGAGAAAGTGAGTTCTACTGTAGCAAATGAAATGGAACACTTTGTTGTAAGATGTGACATGCATAAAATCATGTGTTGAGAATATTTTCTAATGATACGGAGTAACAAGTAGTGCAATAAAATCATAATTGAGTGGTAAATGGAGATAATTGAATATATGTGTATTCCAGAAATTGGAAAAGGAAATTATGTGTGTACACTGGTTAGATAATATTAATTAATTAATAATGTGTTGATTAATAATTATTATGAATAAATAATAATTAATGAGTAAGAGATTTATAATTATTACATTATTATATTTACTCGATTAATTTGTGCAAGCATACAAAATAGTAAATCTTTATTATATGGTAGTTAAGTATATATTTTATATAGTCCAAGGTGGCATATTAATATGTCTATATATTATGTATATAGTAAGACTTATTTGCATCCATGTGAGTTAAATAATAATATTGTTTATATGAAATGAATTGTGTATACATATTATATAACCAAAGTATATATTATGTGTAGATTTAGTATAAGCCAAATGTTGCATTAGTAGTATTTGGCAAGTGCTGAGAATTTCTTTGTCCCATAATTAGAGTCCCATTCTTTTCTTCCCACGTGAACAAACTAGCAAGCCTAGCCTATCTTCATCTCAAATTCATCAAACCTATAGCAATTTGTGGATGGGGAGTGGGATTCATGAGTGAATCGCCAACTCTTTCTTAACCCTTATGCATTCTTGAAATCCAATAGTTTGATTTGTGAGGTAATGGCACTATCTAGATAACCATTCTTCTATAAATGAAGTCTTCACCTTCCTTGTTGCAATTGCTGAGAATTAGTTGCTAAGGAGCTTATATAGAGTGAGTAGATTGTTATATTGCAGCTCAATTTCTTCAAGAGGTATGAAAACCCTAACTTGTGTTCTTAGTTGGGTTTGTCAAATTCTTAGGAATTACTAGGATTATTTGTTAATCAATGTGAATTAACATGTTATGATATGTTTATGAAGTATGCTTACATGTTTGAACTCTTAAATGATGGATTGGAACATGTTTCAACTAAAAGGAATCAAAGTTGTTTGATGCTCTTCAAATCAGAGCAGGTTACTGCCTCTGATGCAGGCATGGCGCAACTGCGCCCTATTTGTACTAGGGTGCAGCGCAGCTACGCCGTACCTCATATCCAGTTACTAGTTTTGTTTGTGATATGTGTTGCTAACTTGGTATCATGACCTAGATACATACCTATAAAGGAGTATAGCATGTTATGTAAGGTTTTCTTGTGTAGTATGAAGTGATCACCACTATTTAGTAAGAGATTTGTAATAAAAATTTAAAGTTTAGAAAACAAACTTTGAAGTAATACATGTTCTATAAATTATGAACTTAGTGGCTCAGGTACATGACTGATTTGGAACCTAAATAAGCATGATATATGATATATAGTGTCTTTATCATAATTCGAACGTATTAGCTTTGTACTGGAGAATGCTTTAAAAAGAAAAAGCTTAGTTAAGGCTAATGAATATGAATGCTAAGAGATATAGTTTCTAATTTTGAAAAAGAGATTATCATGACTTATTTACTTATGATAAAAGTTATAGATTTGTCTTACATGTGTTGGATCACATCATTCGTGCTAAAAAGATTTCAAAGATAACCCTGAACATGTTTTCAAACTTAAGTTGCATATTATATGAGTACTTAGACACCAAAGTAGTAAGATGTCATGTTATGACTATAATACTCCTAGACATGATACATATGTATTGAGCTTGACGATTACATGATTTTCATGTTTTAATAATATATAAATTGTAAGTTAAACTTGTGGTAAATTCAAGTATGGTCATGCGCCATGTGAGACTACTAGCATGTGTGTATGTTAATATGTATGTATAGGGGTATGTTAGAATTAGGCAAAAGTAGGAAGTGCAAGGCCTAAACCTAGTCTAGCCATGGGCCAGCGCAGCTGCGTCGTCCCTAAGCCTAGACCAGGCGCAGTTGCGCCGTCCTACACTCTTGCCAAGATTCTATTTTTGGTTTAAAGTTTTAAGGCATTCTTATATGATTTCTTTATCTTGTAATATGTGACTAGTAGGCCATATAATGTGTTGAGAAGCATGCTATGTGATGACTTGATTCTTTAAGTGTGGACTCATCTTAGTTTACACGTACTAATTGGAAAGACCGACTTGTTAATGTTAGGTCGTTTCAACGCAAGTTAATTAAAGCTAGAAATAAATTGTAGCTGAGCAAACAGGCAAGTTCTCTAACTTTACTCAAATTATTATTGAGCAAGTTTCCTTGAACTTAATTCTTTAGTTGTGCAAGTTACCTAACCTTACTCAAGTTTATATTGAGCAAGTTTCCTTGAACTTCACTCTTGATTGTGAAAGTTTCCTATCCTTCTCATATTTCATTGAGCAGGTTATTGTTGAATTGCAAGTTATCCATTTAAGCTTGAACTTTATTTTCAAGCATGATATTAAGTGGTTTAATTACCTTACAATTATTCCACATAGATATTATTGACATTCACACTTAGTGCACTTGAGTTCGTACAGTCTTGGACTTGTACTTCATTTGAAGTTCTATAAATTCTTGAACTGTGTCAGATAGAGTCTGAACCTTTGTTTGGTCAGACAAGTATATGAAGTTTTATAAAAGTTATCCAAACCAATTGATGATAAGGATTCTTAGACTGAAAGAACACCCCTTCTATGATAGGGGAGTACCCCAGGTATCTATTATATGATACAAAGAACATATTTAAATGTTATGCATATACATGGTGTACGTGAGGCTGATCCCCTCAAGTACTTATTCTTTAGTCAGTAACCAAAGAGTCAATTAGCAATTGATTCTATTGGAGTGTTACAGTTCAAAGTCTAATTGACTAACAGTTATTCTAAAAGCAATTATTATCTTTGCTTCTAATATTCATATTGTTGAATTCTTTGTCATATATTTTTCCTTTCATCATTATATATCCTTATTGTTGTATTTAAACTTGTTGAGCTAACTTGACACTACTACAAAATAGTAAATAGACAACACTTAAACCACAACGTTTTTATAAAAAACGTTGTGATTTTTTTTTCCATAACGTTTTTAAAAAAACCGTTGTAGATATATATATGCAAAAACGTTATCTATTTAAAAGGAAATTTTTTTTGTTTTAATTAGATAACGTTTTTTTTAAAACGTTGTCTATGGATAAAAACACGGAGCTAAAAATCTTTATCAATTTTAAGAGTTTACTTTTCTTTTCTTTTTCTCGCTCTATCAGCCCTCGCCTCTCTTCCTTCTTTCTCATCCCTCCATCCTGTCTCACAAATTCCTCCAGCTTTCCAGATTCAAAATCATTCTCTCCCCCTTCATTTTCATGGGGGATTTTACAGCTCCGTCGTTCTGTTTAGGGCTCAATTTTGACCTAGATTCGGAACCCCAAATCACTGTCAAAAAAGATTCGTCACCTAAACCAGCTCGACAACCTTCAACCTCTGCAAATCTGCTCCCTACAGTCGAAGAATTCGGCAACGATGATTTTGAATCACCCACGGTAGGTCCGGGTCCAAAAGTTTCGGACCATCCTCGGACACTCAAGCGCCTTCGCCGGGGGTCCACACCGGTTGCCCAGAAGCCAAAGCCAGTGGTGTCTTGGTGTAAGGTAGATGATGAGATTGAAGAGTTCTCTTCTCAGGAGGATAAGTGTATAGGTAAATTTTAGTGGGAACTTGTTATTGTTTTGTTTTTGTGCTCTAAATTTGGTCTTGTTGTTTGTTTGGTCCAAAAAGAGTCGAGAATACGTGACGAGAAAGAGAAAATGGAGAACCTACTCTGTCGACTCACGTCGGAGAGAGTTCCACTGCGAGTCCACGACGTTTTAATTAATTGAAACACCAAGACGAAGGACCAACTCATCTAAGCCCTAAAAATTGATCGCTGCGAGTCCGCTCCTAGGTATGTTTTAATTGATTTATATTTCTCTATTGTAAATTTTTTAATTTTGTTTGTTTGTCATTTCCTTCCTGTATGCTGGTCAATCACTAAATTGAAAACTTCTTTTTTTCCATTAGGAATTTAAACATCAACTTGTTCAAGAGCTCTTCTTCAGAGAACACCTTGTGAGTTTCTTTTTCTAATTGCTTCTCTGAAATTTTTATGTTTAAATTTTGTTGCTGAAATGTGAGGGAGAATTTTTCTTCAACAGAAAGGGAATTCTTCCTTGTGAGAAAGATTTCATCTGTCCTAAATGTAAGTTTGTTCGTGAACTTTGAAAGTCTTTACATGAATGGCCGAGAGATGATAATATTAACAAATGTATTAGATGCTTGGCCGGTGCATGATTTTATACCTATTATGAAACACAATCATCAATTATTGTTTGCCTGCCTAAATTACATTGGTGTTGGCCTGTCTTCATGTGTAGATCACTCATGAACTTGGTGCAAAAATTTTCATGAACCCTAATTTATTCTATAGGTTATCAATATTAGTGGGTTGACTGATTTAAGGAGTGTACTCCCAAGTGCAAACTTTACTCGATTAATGTCTCAAGTGCAAACTTTACTCAATATTAGTGGGTTGACTGCTTTTCTTGTGTTTACACAAATGATGCTTGACTATCATATTGGTGCAGCTAGCATAGCACGAAGTTTGTCAAGTTATGTAATTACAATATTCGAGCTCATTCCCTTCCTCGGGGATAATATTCCAAGTTGGGTTGGACATGGTAGTGAAGAAATGTTTAGGGCTCTATCTTTCAACAAATTAGCTCCAATTCTCCTAGTTCTTTTGACAGTAATCCTATGCCGAGGTGTGGGTGATTCTTCTATATTGAATTCACTCATGACTGTTACAAAGGTAAACTTTCGATCTACTTTTTATCTTTCAATTATAATTGATTAAATTCGAGCCTGATTCTCTATGGTATTTTTTACCGAAAACAGTTGAGTTTAATTTATGCCTTGTGGTTGGTTATAATATAAACTGTTTGTCTCTCTACTTTTTCTGTCTACTTGCTAGACACTTCAATTTTATGATTGCTAAATAATATTTCCTCAATGTACCTGTTCTGCCATTAATTAGTAATGACTGAAACTCAACGTAAATGTAAGAATTGACAACCTCTTGGGCTGATGGGCAGGTAGTCATTGTTATTTTTGTCATCATTGTCGGTGCTTTTAAAGTTGATGTTTCAAATTGGACTCCATTTGCTCCAAATGGTTTTAGGGTAGTTTTGACAGGAGCAACTGTTGTATTTTTCGCATATGTTGGATTTGATGCAGTTGCTAACCCAGCTGAAGAATCCAAAAGACCACAAGTAAGTCGTAGGATAATAAATGGATTCCCTTGTTGCACTAGTGTACAATGCATTAGGCATCATGTTTATGAAGAAGATTCTTGTTTTGAATGTCTGTTAGTATTCAATTTTAATTTTTTTTGTCTTCAATGTGAAATTTCAGCGGGACTTACCATTAGGCATAATCGAAAGCCTTCTTATCTGTATTGTATTATACATTGTTGTTTGCTTACTGATTACTGGAATGGTACCTTACACATCTCTTGGAGAAGATGCTCCTTTGGCCGAAGCTTTCACATTTAAGGGCTTAAACTACGTATCTGTGTTAATCAGTGTTGGTGCTATTGCTGGTCTCACTACAACCCTTCTGGTTGGTCTGTATGTTCATGTAACTTGCCAGAGTTTCGGAGTCTTCACATCTTTCATCACATTATGTTTCCAGAGACATGATTGGATTTTACTGATTTGCAGTCTCGGTTATATCTTGGGCTGGGAAGGGATGGTTTACTACCTTCGATATTTGCTAAAGTACACCCAACACGCCACGCCCCAATTCATTCCCAGGTCTGGGTTGGTATCATTGCTATTGTCCTGGCAGGGCTGTTCAATGTGCAAGTGCTTTCCCACATCCTCTCAGTTGGCTCACTGGTATGTCCGGTTCAAACTCTTATAATTTAAACTTGGTTCCAAAACTAGTAATTTGAACTTGATGAATGTCTTTTTTTTAGGCAAAGTAGGGTGAATTTTTTTGCTTACTTTCTTATAAAATTGATGTCATTATTAATTTTGTACTCTAGAACTCTTTGTGCTCAGAAGAAAAAATCTGCCAATGGCTCAGTTATATGTTCTGTCTTGATGGGTGATATAAGGATCATATAATATTTATGAAAGATGATTTGTCTATATCAAACATTATATTCCTTGAGCATTCTACTCATGTTTGGAATTGGGTTGTGTATCACTAAGATGAACAATTATGTTTGTTTTAGACAGGCTATTCTGTTGTAGCAGCATGTGTGATAACCCTCCGCTAGACAGATAAGACTGCAAGTCAAGTTTCTGTGAGGTGGCGCTCAAATAGGATGGAAGGTGTCTTGTGCCTTATTATAATTTCCTTTAGTGGTTTCGCTGCTGGACTCCTCTACCATTTCAGTGCTTCATTTGCATCTCTTATCATAGTCATATTTATTACAGCCCTCGCTATTGCGGGTCTTTATTTTCGTCAAGTAAGTAAAAGTCAATATTTTGCATACAGGAGATTGTAAATTGATTTGCTAAAGATGGATGTGGCAATTATATTATCGGATATTGCATGTGTTATATACTTGAAGTGGAACAAAAAAGTGAACTTTGAATGTTTTTATATCTTGTGCTCGTGAATGGCCCTCCGATTTCTGGCGTTGATCGCAACATGGCATTGCAGCTTCCTGACAAGTGCACTGCTAATTTTCAACCATGTAATGAAGACTGAACTTGTTCTTTATGTTTTGATAGACACACTCTTTCTTTTATATTTATTTATTACTATATATTATTTATATAAGTCTGGCCTGATAATTTGATTGCTCTTGTTGCAGGTGAAATTCTGAAGTAAAAGGATGTTATTTTTACACATGCTTAGGTAGTAGCTTAATTTTATGAATAGTTTGATTTATTGTGATTTATTTTATGGATTGAAAAGTGAATTTGAGATGTATATATGGATATTTTGGTATATATTTTGCGGATGTAGTAATTTAAAACTATAAACGAATAATATTATTGGGATGTATTTTGAATGGTTGATACATTTTGGCTATATATCATGGCATTAGCATATTGCATGTGCATTGGTACTATTGGTGAACTGCATCTTTCTTTTTTCTTTTTTCTTTTTTCTTTTTTATCTACAACGTTTAAAAAACGTTGTTTGATATACTAAACAACAACATTTTTATCCAAAAAACATTGTGGAATCATACTTTCTACAACGTTTTTAAGCATCTGCTAATTTTTGAAAAATAAATCTACAACATTTTTTCCTAAAAAATGTTGTGTATTGTGTTTAACTACAACGTTTTAAAAACGTTGTGTAAGGGTGTCAAATAGATGACACCCTTAACCACGACGCTTTTCTAATTGAAACCACAACATTTTTTTCGCGCTGTCTATTTACTGTTTTGTAGTAGTGTGATGCTCATCCTTGCTATATCATGAATTATATTGCAGCTAAGCCTGAGATCTCAAGAAAGGACAAGGGTAAAGGAAAGATGTAGGATAGTCGCCAGGAGCAGAATTTATCTTATACTTAATTTAAATTACTATTATGTAATATGAATCCTAAGTACTATTATAGGGTATGTTTGAAAGATTGTATTAAGGTTATCGAATCTTGGGACTAGTAACACCTTTTGAATGAACGACATACGTTTATTATTTTTCATATTTTAGTTATCGTATGTTGTTTAGAGGTGGATGTTTGTATTTTATCGTGATGACCGAACCGGGGACAGAGGACCCGGATTCGGGGGCGTCACAGTTACCCCTAGTTTATAGGTTCAATGGGAAAAACAAGTCACATTTATTGGTTGTGTTACTATCAACTTGGTCTCATATGTAGTTTATGATAGTAACATCTCTTGCACGACCGATGATGAGTTATGCTCTTAACAAAGTGTTGCACTTTTATCAACAAAAGTGCTTAAGAAACATTATACCTATATGAACTATAAGTGTAGTCGCTTCTTATAAAGAGTTATGGTTTACTCTCTTAGAGGTTTAAGAAACAGGATATTGCATATGGCTTTAATAGCACAAAACAATGATAATGGTCATCGTAAAGGGAGGTTTTGTGTGTGTATGACAACTCCGGTCATATCATTTGAAATAGAAGTTCAATCAATGGACACCATCAAATTCGATATGACTTTAAGTTGTTTATACTAAGAGAATGTTCAGTGTTCGTCACACCTTCTATTATGCATACAAGCCTTAGAGTTGATAGATAGAGAACTGTTTGAAGAAAAGTAGTTTTTCAAACAAGTTGGGGATTGTTAATTGCACATTTTCTTATATATGAGTTTTAATCAATTTTGGGATTAATTTAGACCCATTAATTGATTAAATTTAAATTTAAATTAAAAGTGCATTTGATAGTCTACTACAAGGAGATTAATAGAGAGCAATACATAGTTCAAGTAGGATTTATATATTTGTGGGCCCAAGTACAAATTAGGGTTCACATGACCTAATTGAATTAAATGCACAATTAAGGTTCTATAACCTCATTAAATGTGCAAATTAGGGTTCGCATAACCTAATTGAATGAAGACAAAAAAAGAAGAAATAAATGTACTAGACCCGAGAAAAGCCTCAACATTTTCCAAGGCAGAAGGCTCGTGGAGGCGGCTCATTTTGGAAATTGATTGAGGGATTGGATTGGTGGCTAGAAGGACAGGGCGATATGGATATTATTCTAATAACTAAAGGGTATTTCTGGAATTTCCCTGAAGACATGTGCCTAACATGTGACTACTTAATTCCAGGAAACTTTATAAATACCCCTTCTATTCGATGAAGGGGGACACTTTTTGGTGACTCAAGACTTGGAAATTCTCTCAACTCAAAGCACTCAAGAAGGCTATTAGAATCCTTGCTACCCTAACACAATTTCCGAATTCTAGGAGTTCTGCCACGTGTCATTGGAGTAATCGCCCACCTGTTCTTCTCCCCTCTTCAATCAATCTATCAATTCTATGCTCTTCATTGATTTCTCTCCTCCTCAGCCAACACAAAACCCTAACTAGTAAGGCACGATTACCTTGCCCACATTTCTTTGGCAACTCTGCTGGGGATGTGACGCCCCCAAAACAGGTATACAACACCCATTCTGAGTCGTCAATAACATGGTACAGAAACAACTACAACTTTATTAATACAACATAAAAAATGTGAGTGTAAATACAAATATTGTCATCTAGACAATATCCACACTCAAATAAGTCCTCATTACAATTATTGGTACAATATTTTACAAAAAAAATGGTGAGGACTACTAAAACAACTTCCTAGAACCTTCATTCTATACCCCGACTAGTACTCGCTACATTCTCGCCTCTTGAGAAAAATGGAACAAAAAGGAAAAGGGTGAGCTCAACTAGCCCAGTAAAGAACATTATGACTAAGATAATATAAAACAAATTATCGTTAGTCTTCAACAGAAAAAAATCTAATAGAATACAATTGACAACAAGTTTTAAATCTATATTCGCAGCGGAAAATAATAATTCATAGAAGAGTTACGTAGAGAATGAAATCTACTATTATCTATGAATTTAAAAGTCCATCATCAGCATTTTATCCCTGTAACATCAATCAATATTCATCTTCGCACTACAGGCCAAAGATATTCACCAGTTGGTCATGTTCGTCTAAACAATTGTTCATCTTTGTACTACGGGCCAAAGATATTCATCAGAAATCATTAATCTTTGCACTACATGCCAAAGATATTCAATTATATCATCATTTAGGACTGAGGATGATGAAAAATATTTTAAAGGAAACGAATCCAGTGAAACAAAATAATAAATATTAAGGATTCTTATTTCAGCTATTCCATGTCTAAAAATACCTCATAAATAATCATAGTGGAGTAAAATTCAAGAATGATCAAAACATGGATACAATCAAAGCTAGTATCCAGAATAGATATTTTGTACAAAAAGAAGAAAATTTCATTTTTCGGTGAATAGTAACTCGTGAATAGTAACTCGTGAATAGTAACTCATGAATAGTAACCCTGACATGAAAAGTTCCAAATTTGATAAAAAGTTCAGATCAATACTTCGACATAATGATATTGAAGAAAATAATATCATTTAAGAAGAAATAATATCCCTTACTTCGGAAAGACGGTACTTCTGACTGGAATACTAGATATAGTATCAAATACTCACAAGAATACGCTCGATATAGAGAGAGAAATAGAGAGAAACTTGTGTTTCTGGTGTGATTTTAAATTCTAATCTAAGCATCCTATTTATAGGAAAATGCTTAGAATACCAAATCAGAAAATTTCATATAATATTAATATATTTATCAAATTTTCCTTAGCCCACCTCTAGACATCTGATTTCAGCCCATTTATATCACATGTTAGCCCACTCAAATGCCAAAAAATGTTTTTCTTCAAAATAATAAATAAAACTTCCAAAAATCAATAATTTCGGAACTTCTGAACTTCAATAATTCATAATAAATAGCCATTTTATCAAAAAATTCGAATCTCGCGAGTTTTTATAGGAAATTCAATTCTCTATAACTTTACAGAAGAAAGTTTTTCCAAATTCCAAACAAAAATTGACCGAAATCCATAAACGGGTGATTTTACAATCAATAATAAATTTTCGGTCAAGAATTGTGTCCACCAACACACAAAACATGTGTGAATCATTTAATGCCACAAAAATATTCTTCCTCCTCATATACTCATATATCCTACATTCATTGTAAAAAAATCACCATCAATATATTATTAAAATAATATATTTAAATGAATTATTTTATCAGAAAAAGATAAAATATTAATTTTCAACAATTGTCACATTAAAAATTTTCTCCATCTATATCCACATAAAATCAATATTTTCTTTATCATATAAATCAATAATTAATTATACACAAATAATATTACAGAATCACAGTACTGGCAACTAGGCCGTTCCCAGGAAAGAGGGGGCTTTCCAATAAGGATTTCTCCTTACTGGCGTGCAATTAGATGAACAAACATCTCCTTAGACAGAACTTTCTAGACATTACCAATAATGTTATCTAATAATATTATTCAGATAATATGAATTATTAATCCGATAATGGAAAATACTGCGTAGTGACAATTATAAAATATTAACGTAGCAATTATTTAATCAATAAAATAAAATATTAAACAGTAATTACTGTAACCATTATTGAGTAGTGCCTTCTTACGTAAGAATCAATAATTGGTGCAATACCGTGTGCTACTGTGCAACAACGCGTATTACCGTGCTTTAACCACCGGGTATTCCAACAGTATTAACGGTAACAACTACGCCGTTATTTATAAATAACTTATTTTTGTCATTTTCTTCATCTAATCGCTTTCTGTTATGGGGCCCACAAAAGACTGCGCCGTCGTACGAATATTCTCTGACAGTAAGAATATTCCACGACTAAGCGAATATTCCCCGACAACAATGAATATTTTATAACCACTTGCTTATTTAAAATATTTTCGTATTTTACCCATAACTAACCACATTAATCAAATCAACCCTTACTATTTCAGAATAATAAATAGAAGAAATTAAATTTCTTTTATTAATAATTTGGGGTCTTACAACCTCCCCTCCTTATGAATATTCGTCCTCGAAATTGACATACGTACCTAGTGTTTCGAAAAGATGAGGATACCTCGCTTTCATTTCCATTTCCAACTCCCAGATCATTTCCTCAATAGCATGGTTTCTCTGCAAAACTTTAACTTGTGGTATGACCTTCGTGCGTAGGACATGCTCCTTCCTAGCCAAGATCTTGACAGGTACCTCCTCGTACGTTAAGTCTTCGGCTATCTCGTCCGGTTCTAACTCAATAACGTGGTTTGGATCTTTCACATATTTACGTAGTACAGATATATGAAAAACATTATGAACACGAGACATACTTGGAGGTAACGCGAGTCTATAGGCCACATTTCCTACTCGGTCAAGAATCTGAAATGGACCAATAAATTATGGATTGAGCTTTCCTCTCTTCCTAAATCTTATAACTCCTTTCCATGGAGCCACACGTAACAGCACATGATCCCCAATGTCAAATTCCACGTCCTTTAGATGAAGATCCGCATAACTCTTTTGTCGATCCTGTGCCGTTTGTATATGTTATCGAATCGTTTGGATCTTTTCCATAGTCATACGTACCAACTCTGGTCCTAACAACGTTGCTTCTCCCACCTCATCCCAACATACTGGAGAGCGACACTTTCGTCCATACAATGCTTCAAATGGAGCCACACCTATACTTTCCTGATAACTGTTGTTGTAGGAGAATTCCACCAATGGTAGGTACTTATCCCAACAAAGTCTTAATAGGTCTTCAAGAGTTTGAATAGTCCTCTCTGATTGCCCGTCTGTTTGAGGATGGTATGCCGAACTGAACCGTAAATCCGTGCCCATAGCTTTTTGAAAACTAACCCAAAATCTTGAAGTGAATCTTGGGTCACGATCCGAAATTATGGATACTGGCATGCCATGCAACCTTACAATCTCATTCACGTACATACTAGCAAGACGTTCAAGGGAATAAGTCTCCCGTATCGGCAAGAAATGAGCAGACTTGGTTAATCTATCAACTATAACCCAAATAGCATTTATGCCTTGAGAAACCATGGGAAGACCCGTAACGAAATCCATGGTAATGTGTTCCCACTTCCATTTCAGAATCTCAAGTGGTTGCAATGGACCCTTTGGTACTTGATGCTCCGCCTTTACACGTTGACAAGTTAAACACCTCGAGATAAACTTTGTAATCTCTCTCTTCATATTGTTCAACCAAAATGTATGTCGAAGATCACGATACATTTTAGTACTTCCAGGATGGATTGCAAATGGTGTATTGTGTGCCTCCATCATGATCTTGTACTTCAAATCAGAATCGTTAGGAACACAAAGTCTGGAGTGGACTCGAAGTATTTCTTCTTCATCGATTCTTGCTTCTGGAATAGCACCTTCTTGCACTTTCTTCTTCATACGCATCAGCTCCGGGTCTGTAGCTTGAGCAACTTTAACTTTATCGATTAAAGTTGGTTCTATGCGTATACTTAACATCATCGCACTCGTTCCTGCATATGATCTTCTACTCAACGCGTCAGCTACCACGTTTGCTTTTCCAGGATGGTATTGAATAGTGTGGTCGTAATCTTTCAACAGCTCGAGCCAACGTCGTTGCCGCATGTTGAGTTCTTTTTGAGTGAAGAAATATTTAAGGCTTTTATGATCTGAATATATCTCCACTTTCTCCCCATATAGATAGTGCCTCCAGATCTTTAGCGCAAAAACGACTGCTGCCAACTCTAGATCATGAGTAGGGTAATTCCTCTCATATTCTTTAAGTTGTCGCGAGGCATAGGCTATGACTTTCCCACGTTGCATGAGAAAACATCCTAACCCTTTGCATGAAGCATCGCTGTAGATAACAAATCCATCCGAACCAGATGGTATTGTCAGAACAGGTGCCGAAATGAGTCTCCTCTTAAGCTCTTGGAAACTCTTCTCGCATTCTTCGCTCCATACGAATTTGATATCCTTCCGAGTCAGCTGAGTTAACGGGGTAGCGATTCGAGAAAACCCTTCTACGAATCTCCGATAATAACCAGCTAAGCCCAGAAAGCTACGTACATCGGTCACCGTCTTCGGTTGCTCCCAGCTTTGTATTGCTTCAATCTTCGTCGGGTCCATAGATACTCCACGTTTTGACACTACGTGCCCTAGGAATGCTACTTCCTCAAGCCAGAACTCGCATTTCTTCAACTTAGCATATAACTTGTTTTCACGCAGCCTTTGGAGTACCAGCTTCAAATGGTGCTCATGATCTTCACGGCTTTTGGAATATATGAGGATGTCATCAATAAAGACAACAACGAACTGATCCAAATAATCCTTGAATACTCGGTTCATCATATCCATGAAAGTCGCAGGAGCATTAGTCAATCAAAAAGACATGACTAAGAATTCATAATGTCCGTACCGAGTTCTAAAGGCAGTCTTCGGAATATCCTCAGTTTTAACCTTCAGTTGATGATATCCAGAACGAAGATCAATTTTTGAAAAGAATTGTGCTCCTTGTAACTGGTTAAACAGGTCATCAATACGAGGTAGCGGATACCTATTCTTGATGGTGACATGGTTTAATTCCCAGTAATCGATACAAAGTCGCATACTCCCGTCTTTCTTCTTTACAAATAAAATAGGAGCACCCCAAGGAGATGTACTAGGACGAATGAAACCGATGTCCAACAACTCTTGTAGTTGGACTTTTAACTCCTGAAGTTCAATAGGAGCCATTTGATATGGGGTTTTAGAAATGAGCTTTGTACCAGGTTCAAGATCAATAAAGAATTCAACTTCACGTTCTGGGGGTAGACCGGGAAGTTCTTCAGGAAATACGTCAGGAAAGTTACTAACAACAGGAATATTATTCAAATTTGACGTGTCTTTATTCAAATCCATAACATGGGCTAAGAAAGCTTGACATCCGTTTTTCAATAAACGAATGGCTTTATGACTTGATATGACAGTGATTGATTTTAATGGCTTTGTTACTTGAATTCGAATAACAGGTTGATTAGGAATATGAAAACTAACCACCTTACGAAAATAATCAATTTTGGCATGATGAGTAGTTAACCAATCAATTCCTAAAATCACGTCAAATACAAGTATCTTTAAAGAGATAAGGTCAACAGGTAAGGTGATGGTGCCAACTTGGATCAAACAAGATTTATAAATAGTGGATGTGATGAAAGTTTCCCCTAACGGAGTCTCCACAGATAAATCAAAGTCTAATTTCTCCGGAGTCAAGTTTAAACGTTGAGCACAAGCAGTAGAAATAAATGAATGGGTAACACCGGTATCTAGTAAGGTATAAACTTCACATAAATTTATGATTAGCTTACCCGTGATCACCTCGTTTGGGTTCCTCGCATGTTGACCAGTCACGACAAACGCTCTTCCAGGAACCATTGACTTTGACTTTTCTGGGGCAGCCTTTTGAGTCACCGTCCCCGCTGAACTTGGTTTCACTACCGTACAATCTCGAGCGATATGTCCTTCCTTTCCACAATTATAGCATACCTTGAACTGTTGTGGACAGTTTGGGCTGATATGTCCCTCTTTTCCACATTTATAGCATATGACCGGTGGTCGTTCTCCTCCCTTGGAACCAGTTGCTGCTGGTGCTGACGTCTTCGTATTGTCATTGTTAAATCTCTTCTTTTTAAAATCTCCTCCCGACTCGCTTCTTCTATTTTCATAGCCACGATTACCACCAGAGTGGTTGCCATTCTTGTCTGTATTTTTTTTTCTCCGCTGGTTATCATTATTCTGATGACTGTTGTCACCGATATGATCCTGGTTGTGGTCCCTCGGTGAACCGTACCCGTTATCTCGCTCTAATAATTGAGCCACGTTGACAACATCTGAATACAGAGAAAATTTATGAGAAATGAGATATTGACGTATGCCGGGTTTCAAACCTCTCAAAAACATCCGCGTCATACGTTCCTCAATCTCCACCAAATGAGGTGCAAACCTAGACAACTCTGCAAACTTCGCCTCGTATTGGGACACCGTCATGTTATTCTGCTCCAGTCTAATAAACTCTACCTCCTTCATATGACGAATATTTTCAGGAAAGTACTTGTCATTGAATAGTTTCTGAAATGTCTCCCAAGACATGCTGAGTGCGGCTGGATGGGTACGCTTCACAGATTCCCACCAGTAGTCTGCCTCGCCACGGAACATAAAGGTGGCGAATGGAACCTTCTATTCCTCCGTGCATCCCAAGACATCAAATATCTTGGTAATTTGCTTGACCCATGTCTCTGCCTTAATCGGATCCGGCTTTCTCCAGAATTCTGGTGGTCCCAACTCTTTGAACTGCTTGGCTGTGACCAGCTGTACGTTGCCATTGTTTCTTCCTATATTTTGAACAGGAATCTCCTTCGTCTGGTTTTACATGAATCGCAAAAAGCTTCTAAACATCTCATCGTTCACCGTCTGCTCAGTGGTGTTGTTCACAGGAGGAACATTGCCAGCCTGTTGCACGTTCTCCTCGTTGGTGAGTATAGGCATCTCCACCGTCTCATTTACTCTACTGTTAACATTCTCAGTCGACATTCTCAAATACTGCCATAAAACAAAGGTTAATTTAACAAATTAACATATCACATAATATCCCTATATTATGACCGGCCAACAAATAAGCTTAGGTAGGACACACTAGCGAAGGATTTACTCGTCTCTCCCTTCCTAGTTCTATTCCCCGATCTTCGCCAGAGATCATATCCCTAAGCTCTGATACCAACTGTGACGCCCCCAAAACAGGTATACAACACCCATTCTGAGTCATCAATAACATGGTACAGAAACAACTATAACTTTATTAATACAGCATAAAAAACTGTGAGTGTAAATACAAATATTGTCATCTAGACAATATCCACACTCAAATAAGTCCTCATTACAATTATTGGTATAATATTTTACAAAAAAAATGGTGAGGACTACTAAAACAACTTCCTAGAACCTTCATTCCATACCCCGACTAGTACTCGCTACATTCTTGCCTCTTGAGAAAAATGGAACAAAAAGGAAAACGGTGAGCTCAACTAGCCCAGTAAAGAACATTATGACTAAGATAATATAAAATAAATTATCGTTAGTCTTCAACAGGGAAAAATCTAATAGAATACAATAGACAACAAGTTTTAAATCTATATTCGCAGCGGAAAATAATAATTCATAGAAGAGTTACGTAGAGAATGAAATCTACTATTATCTATGAATTTAAAAGTCCATCATCAGCATTTTATCCCTGTAACATCAATCAATATTCATCTTCGCACTACAGGCCAAAGATATTCACCAGTTGGCCATGTTCGTCTAAACAACTGTTCATCTTTGCACTACGGGCCAAAGATATTCATCAGAAATCATTAATCTTTGCACTACAGGCCAAAGATATTCAATTATATCATCATTTAGGACTGAGGATGATAAAAAATATTTTAAAGGAAACGAATCCAATGAAACAAAATAATAAATATTAAGGATTCGTATTTCAGCTATTCCATGTCCAAAAATACCTCATAAATAATCATAGTGGAGTAAAATTCAAGAATGATCAAAACATGGATACAATCAAAGCTAGTATCCAGAATAGATATTTTGTACAAAAAGAAGAAAATTTTATTTTTCGGTGAATAGTAACTCGTGAATAGTAACCCCGACATGAAAATTTTCAAATTTGATAAAAAGTTCAGATCAATACTTCGGCATAATGATATTGAAGAAAATAATATCATTTAAGAAGAAATAACATCCCTTACTTCGGAAAGACGGTACTTCTGACTGGAATACTAGATATAGTGCTGAAGGAAACTTGCACCGTATAGCAACACTCAAAGTATCAAATACTCACAAGAATACGCTCGATATAGAGAGAGAAATAGAGAAAAACTTGTGTTTCTGGTGTGATTTTGAATTCTAACCTAAGCACCCTATTTATAAGAAAATACTTAGAACACCAAATCAGAAAATTTAATATAATATTAATATATTTATCAAATTTTCCTTAGCCCACCTCTAGACATCTGATCTCAGCCCATTTATATCACATGTTAGCCCACTTAAATGCCAAAAAACGTTTTTCTTCAAAATAATAAATAAAACATCCAAAAATCAATTATTTCAGAATTTCAGAACTTCAATAATTCATAATAAATAGTCTTTTTCTCAGAAAATTCGAATCTCGCGAGTTTTTCTAGGAAATTCAATTCTCTACAACTTTACAGAAGAAAGTATTTCCAAATTCCAAACAAAAATTGACCAAAATCCACAAACGGACGATTTTACAGTCAATAATAAATTTTCGGTCAAGAATTGTGTCCACCAACACACAAAACATGTGTTAATCATTTAATGCCACAAAAATACTCTTCCTCCTCATATACTCATATATCCCACATTTATTGTAAAAATATCACCATCAATATATTATTAAAATAATATATTTAAATGAATTATTTTATCAGAAAAAGATAAAATATTAATTTTCAACAATTGTCACATTAAAAATTTTCTCAATCTATATCCACATAAAATTAATATTTTTCTCATCATATAAATCAATAATTAATTATACACAAATAATATTACAGAATCACAGTACTGGCAACCAGGCCGTTCCCAAGAAAGAGGGGGATTTCCAATAAGGATTTCTCCTTACTGGCGCGCAATTAGATGACCAAACCTCTCCTTAGACAGAACTTTCTAGACATTGCCAATAATGTTATCTAATAATATTATTCAGATAATATGAATTATTGCTCCGATAATGGAAAATACTGCGTAGTGACAATTATAAAATATCAACGTAGCAATTATTTAATCAATAAAATAAAATATTGAACAGTAATTACTGTAACCATTATTGAGTAGTGCCTTCTTACGTAAGAATCAATAATTGGTGCAATACCGTGTGCTACTGTGCAACAACGCGTATTACCGTGCTTTAACCACCGGATATTCCAACAGTATTAACGGTAACAACTACGCCGTTATTTATAAACAACTTATTTTTGTCATTTTCTTCGTCCAATCGTTTTCCGTTATGGGGCCCACAAAAGACTGCGCTGTCGTACGAATATTCTCCGACAGTAAGAATATTCCACGACCAAGCGAATATTCCCCGACAACAATGAATATTTTATAACCACTTGCTTATTTAAAATATTTTCGCATTTTACCCATAACTAACCACATTAATCAAATCAACCCTTACTATTTCAGAATAATAAATAGAGGAAATTAAATTTCATTTATTAATAATTGGGGGTCTTGCAGGGGAGGTATAGAATTCATGAAGGGTATGATCACAACATGAAGAGGAAGAACAACAGACAGAGAAGACACCTCAGAAGGCCAACGAAGGTTTCGTCAGTGAATGTCGTTAGAGATAAAGAGGTTTCATCGACAAAAGTTATCTAAAATAATAGCCGGAAAATCACTAATTGAGGTGACTATAGTAAAAAGAAAAAGAAAAAAAGGTCCACAAATTAAAAAAAATTAAATTGAGAAAGCATTTTAAGAAGTTTTCTTTACTTTCGATTTCTCAAAGTAAAGAAAACTAGGGGCACGAAGGACTCCGTAAATTCATAATTTTTATATCGAGGGAAGTATACTACACAATTTTTTTTCATTCGAATGGCTTCTTTTGTTTATGCTTTTTCTTGTTTCCTCTTTCAGGTAACTTTGATCTTTCTTTTGTCTTTTGAGCCCCATTACCTTGGTCATATCTTGGTTTTTTTCCTCAGATCATAAAGAAAGATTGACGTTTTTAGACAAACCACGAAGGAAAAAATGCTCCTTCTTTCTTTTGTTTTTTTGAGCCCCATTACCTTGATCATATTTTAGTTTTTTCCCTCGGATCATAAAGAAATATTGACGTTTTTTGGGAGTAAGTCAAGAAAAAGATCGTATTGCTTTTCTCCCGTCAGAGAAAGAAGGCTTGTTTCATATTGAGGGAAGTATATTACACTATTTTCTTTCAATACGTTGTGACTTTTCATATATTTACAAAATAGTACATTTGTGATTAGATAATAACAGAAATTGATCTTTAAGCTAGCAAAACCATTTAGGTTTTGGCCATATAGGCTACATGGTGAGTATTTTTAGTTTATATAATTGGAGTTAGAGCGTATTTGCATAGCCGAAGCCACCTTTGCCATCAAATTAATTTATCAAGTTATGCCAAAATAATTTACAGAGTTCAAAAAAACTATTAACTTGGTTGATAGACAAAAGGGTCAATGACAAGCACAAATTGATTTTTGATTCATGGTCGAAAAATGTTGATCTAGTGCACCACCGAAGGCTTGGCCTTGCAGGGTTCGGTCTTGTAGGCTTCGACCTTACAGGGTTCGACTTTCAACTTTTTTATAACTTTTGAAGTTGTTCTATATGAAAAAATTAGTATATGTGCAATAGAAAATTTGTTCATGGTCAACATATGAGGAGACTTAGATATATATATATATATATATATATATATATATATATATATATATATATATATATATATATATATATATATATAACAAAATAAAATTATAACTATAATTATAATTATTATAATCAAAATTATAATTTATGATCAATTTAAACTAGTTTTCCCCATACAAGCATTCATATATACACAGAAGTGGAAATTGAATGTTAGGCAGGCTTGAATGAGTTATAAAGCATCCAATGTGGATAACCAAGGTGGGTACTTTATTGGATGGGAAAATCTAATTCTTTGAGAGAAAACACAATCTATTATGTTGTGGTGGAACCATTTTCGACTGGACCAATTGTGAGTGCCCCAAATCCGGGTCCCAAATCAACACGGATCTGGTACAATCATTCTATAACTATTGCGGAAGATATAAACATAAATTTTTTATACAATAAACTTTAAACACTTTTCCCCAAGGTCGAGTAACATTCACTTAATAAATAATTCATAACTTATTTGACTTATACTAACATTAATATACAATACTGTTACAAATCTAACTGCACACGTATACTAAAGCTAGAACTGTCTTTGACCTTTCCTTGTATCCGACGTATTCGTGTGAATCTGCAATATTTATCATGATATAGCAAGGGTGAGCAATGAATTTGCCCAGCAAGTATAAGTTCATTTAAGGTTATATCATGATTGAAAGAATTTGAATAATAAGTTGGCTATAATTCAACAATATAGTTGTGAATTAGCATGAACAAATTTTTATGAATGAACAAGCAGTTAACATGAACAAATATATCTGGACCGACTGGTAATGAAGGTGATCAGCATTTCATACCTTATGAATACATGTCATACGCACATGGTGCAATTTAATAATTATTAGACATGGCAATCAGAAATGATTAACCATAATTATAATTGAATAAATTAAATAACTCAAAGTTGAGTTAAGAAAAAACTAGCCTGAACCGTTGATTACCGATATGCAATTTAATAAACTTTGTATGAACCTAATATATAAATAATATCAATATACAAAATAGAATAATATCATCACAATATTTAAAGTAATTTAAACACATTATCACATAACCCTATCCGTCTATAACACACATAAGACTTAACCCCAAGTCAAACTTTGACAGTCTGAGTCGAGTTCGGTACAATTCTGACATCCCAACGGTCAAGTTGGATATATATCGAGTTTAAGTTTAATTATTCTCTGTCAAAACACTTAACAATTATCTTAGATAATTATATTAATAGTCAAAATATTTTTCGTGAGCTCGTAATAATTTTTAAATAATTATTACTATTTATCATAATTTTTCAATCATTAGAATCGTATTTATATAATATTAATACCACAATATTCTATTATCATTAATATTTATTTATTATCAAATATTAATCAAAATCATTACATAATATTTATAATATATCAAAGTATTTTTAATATAAATATGATTTTTAAATAACTAAATTCTTTATCTGATAATTACTTTTAATATTAAAATATTAATATTTTCATGACAAAATATCAAAAGTTATATGTTATAACTTAAAATATTTTTATAACACTTAAATTATTTTTATATGATTTATAAATCATTAATTATTTTTTTCCATAATTTATTTAATATATTTATTAAATAAATTAATTGTCATTAATATTAATTAATTAATGAAATTCATTACAAAATATTAAAAGTCACTAAAAATAACTTCAAATATTTTCTTATACCATAATATAATTTTTCATGATTTTTCAAGCATTAAAATTATTTTTAAATAATTTATTTAATATTATAATTAAATAATTTTGATACCATTTTTATTCCAAAAATATTAAATATTTATGAAATATACTCAAAATAATTAAAAGCTAATTTTTAGACTTTAAAATAATTTTTAGGAATTTATTTTGTATTTTTAATAATTAAAAACTATTTTTATCTATTAATTAATTAAAATAATTAATTTTTGGATATTAATTATTAATAAATGGTCATATAGCGACAGAACCGTGACTATAGATGTTCTTGGTGTTCTTGAGCCCAAACCCATACATTCATAGGCAGTTACAAGGTGCTATGTTTAACCAACTATAAATCATGGATCCTGACATATCTAGGTTCGATTGAGTGTTTAGATTATAGTATTGACGCAATACTTCAATCTTAAACCAAAATCAAGGCTAAACAACGTCAAATCAGTGAGATCGAAGTCTCCAAAAAATCTGACAACGCTGTTCTTCATTTCTGGGTTTTCCAGAAAATGAAGAACAGTTGAAGGTGCTATATTTAACTCCTCATAACGTGCACTCCAGATCTGATTTGTGTTATATGAAGGTTCCAATTTGTAGTGGAGATGTCCGTGAACATCTCTATATCATCAGATCAGTCTAACAACAACATCAAAGGAAGATTTAGGCCGGTCAAAGTACCTGTTAGGAACATGTTCTTGAGAAATCGGGGTTTTCCATATTTCTTCACACGCTAGTGGTCAACGCTAGTTTAACTATGATTATATTTCATTCCAGTTATGATCTAAGTGATCTAATAGCATACATGTGTAGTTAATATACCCCTCTACAACAACAAATTAACAACATGACCAAACTAACAAAACACAACAAGATCTAGCGCATGCAAAACATTGTCAGAGAACTGCTGGGTTTTTGGGTTGCCCAGAAACCCTTTTTGTGCTTGGTCAACGCAGTTTGACTGCATATAACAAGAGATCTAGACATGATATGACCTTTATTCCAGTTCCAGATTAAAGCCTTCATGGCATACTACACATATAAAACTTCAAACACCTCAAATCATTAACATAGAAGAATCTAAAGGCACTGACATATGGCTGTCAGGCCATCTTTTTCAACTTTTTCCAGATTTTTGAAATTTTGATTTTCGAGCACTTTGATGTTATGGATCTGTGATCTAACAACCCAGATCACTAAATGACATCTTATAACACATTTCTAAACAACAAATCACAACATAAAACATCAAATCTAAGAATTTCGAAATTTAAGGTTTTTATACCTTTATAGCTTGGATTTTGATTTCTGATCCTACTGATTTGATCTTGGCTTGCTAAGTACTAACGTTAGCTTGACTCAACACTCCCTTTCTCTTTCCATTTCTAAAATCTTAGAGAGAACGCTTTGATTCAAATGAAAAAATAAAGTTAGCATTTTCTCTCTCTTTAATTTATAAAATGTATGATGCAATGAATGTTCGATGTTAAATTGGCTGAGAGCTCTAATTTAAATCACATGGGGTAGTTAGGGTTGGTGAGCAACTCTCATTTGGCAAGATTTGCACTCAACTTACAAATAATGCCCAAAGGGTAAAATAGTCATTTTAAAATTTTAATTTAATGACATACTTGTCTTTTGTTATAACCCTTAGGGTTTAGGTTTAAACTCCTAGGGTTTAGGATTTAACCCTTTAGGTTTTAAAAATAAAATTCTAGGATTTCCAATTTAGGTTTCCAAAATAGAAAATTAAAATTTCTAAATTATAATTAGAATTCTCTAATTATATTAAAATTTACTAATCAAAAATTAAGCTCGCTAATTAGGATTAGTATTTCCTAATTAAAAATTAAAATTACCTAATTACCAATTAGGGTTTCAAATATACAAATTAGGGTTTCTAATTTATAAATTAAGGTTTCTAATAATTAGGGTTTCTAATTATTAGAATTTCTAATTAATAAGTAGGGTTATCCCTAATTAGATTTTAATTAATACTCAAAATCATTATACATTGCATTTAAATTCCCAAATTAGGACTTTAATATTCCGAATTACGGTTTCAAATTCTCGAAACTGAAATTAGGGTTTCCAATCATATCGTTAGGGTTTCTTATCAATCGCTAGGGTTTTCTAACCGAACGTTGACGTTTTTAATATATACCTAGGGTTTGTCACAAATATCGTTTATCTGGTCAACCCTTGACCCTTAACCACATACTGTACACATATACATGTATATACTTAATCCTAAATAATATACCACAGAAATTTAAAATTCATAAATTTCCTTCTCTGAAATCTCAAATCCATTCACTAATTTTATGTCTAGGTTTATTATTTAACCTTAATTCAATCTTTTAAGATTTTATAAATATTCAAATTCTCGGGTTGTCACATTCACCCCTTCTTCTAAAAATTTTGTCCCCGAAATTTACCTTACACCTTACACCATACACCATACTCCATTCACCATTCACCAATCCTTCTCATCATCTCACGCTACCCCATACATTCCTTACCAGAGTAAAAATTTTTAAGTTATGTTGAGGAGTTATATAGACTATTGTATGTTGTTTTCGCAAAGGTTTTATGGAAATTCATCCACAAACCGTCATAACTTACGGACATAGTGGGTAATTAGTGTGACAACCCGATATTTTCTATAAAAATAAATCATAAATTTTGCGTATAAATTTTTTTTTATTTATTAAAATAAATATGGATGATATGTGCCAAGGTAATGTGTAATTATAATTATATGTGTGATAAATAAAATTTATTTATTACATTAATTATTGCAAATAAATTTATTTTTAGAAATATTGATTATTATCAATTATATTCTTATAATAATTGATTTCATATTAGCAATGTTTTATTAATTACTTTTCCATGAAAAAATAGGTATATATTATTTAAATAATATAAGAAATGATTTTAGAATAATTAGAATAATTATTTTATTATATGAATTTTGTTCAGGTTATTAAGTAAATTATTTTTACTTAATTATAAGGTTAATTATGACAGATAAAATCAGATATGGAATCCAAACCCTAATTCTGGGTTTTGATCAAGAAATGATAATAATATTATAATGTTATAATATTTTGATTTTTCAGTGCTATAAATATGTACTGTAAAAACGTACTGTTGATGGTTGGTCAATTATGGTATATTGACCAAACCCTAGCATTAATTGATTTAACCCTAGTTGTAACGACCCCAAAATAGGTTCATTCCACCCAACCCATTCTGAGTCGTCAAATACATGGTACAGAAAACAACTACAACTTTATTACAACAATTGTCATGCAAAATACAACAACACATATGCTGTGAGTTTGGATACAAATATATACCAAATGCGACTCATGTTCCAACCGTGGACATCACCTCACAATAACACCTTACATAAAGGTATAGTCAAAAACTGTTTTAGAAATTAGAATCTTTGGGAAGTGCTCAAGGAAACCTTCGTACATGGGAGGCCACGCGTCTAGGTTATGATAGATATCATATGGCCACAGAATTATCCTTGGTTGACCCAATAGACCCCAAAGAAAAACGAGAAGATTACTATCATATTCTTCCCAATGGTGAGTCTTCTCTTGACTTATCATTATCTCCACTGTCTCTAATTGAGAATTATACTTCAAACAAACACCAAGATTATATAGGTAGTGCTCGTAAAGATACTCAGCAAGTGGATGAGCACAACCCTGTCTTATGATGACACGAGGTTGTATGTCATTAGACATCTTGTATGATAGTGACAAAACACCCTTCCAACGTTGGGTTCGCCTCACCCTATTTTCTTCACCAAATATAACTACTAAATGATGACCACCGTTCTATTCCCTTGTTACCCCCGCTCGACCCAGCTACACTCTTATTACCTGAAAGGAATTGTGAAGCAAAAGGGTGAGCACAACTAGCTCAGTAAAGTATATCATAACTAAAGATAATTCAATTATCAATAGCCTTCATCAACAATAAATCAGAGATTTAGAACATATGGTAAATGATAAAAATTTCAACCATAGTTGCAGCGGAACGAGCAATCCATTAGAAGAGTCAAATAGACTATAAAGTCTATTATCTTCTCCATGTTAAAAATCCACCAACAATGTTTTATCCCTGTAACATCAATCAACAATTCTAGTCCACAATCATATGAATAACTCATAATCATAACTGTAGTTCTAAATTCCTCTTCTCATCCAGGACGATGATAATTTTCATCACCTATCTTTACCTGAAACATCAAAGATCATGGTTACACCAAATCACATTTCCTGTTCATAACCATACTAATAACTTCATCTTTGCACTACGTCCAAAGATATTCATTTGTATCACCAGTTGGTCATGTTTATCTCAACATCTGTTCATCTTTGCACTACTGGCCAAAGATATTCAACAACATTTCATCTTTGCACTACAGGCCAAAGATATTCAACAACAGTTCATCTTTGCACTACAGGCCAAAGATATTCATCAACAAACCATCTTTGCACTACGGGCCAAAGATATTCAACAACAGTTCATCTTTACACTACAGGCCAAAGATATTCATCAACAATTCATATTTGCACTACAGGCCAAATATATTCATATCTCAAAGAAATATATAATCATTTCAGAATTTATATAAACAATAATTATAACCATGTTGATCAATTCACCTTTGCACTTAAGCTTAAGATATTCAATTATAAATTCAATGGTCATGATCATACCAGTCACAATTCAACTTTGCACTACAGGCCAAAGAGAACCCTAGTCATGATCATACCAATAATCTACCCATCTTTACACTCCAGTGAAAGAGAATTTCAACATCAGGGTTATAAAAATGTTATATATGATGATAAAAATAATATGATCAACATATAGTTTTAATCTCAAGAGTAATATTCGTAACTCATGAATAGTAACCCCGACACAAAAGATAGAAATTTTACAATAAAATTCATACCAATATTTCGGTATAATGATATTGAAAGAATAACATTACTTAAATTTATAAACAATTTATTTTAATTGTTTACACTTTACTAATTAATACATTTAATCATCATAAAATGCCAACTCTTACAATTTCATCATCAATAACCAAAACCCTCATCAAAAATCTGCATATACCTCATATAGGATTCTCAAGCCATAAAATCCTATTTTTTTTCAATTTTCTTTCTTCACAAAACATATTTAATTCATTTACTCATAACTAGACCATTTTCATGAAAAATACTAAATCAGTTCCAAAAATATTTCTTTTCTGAGATTTAGCATAATATAGTCCCATAGTGAACATATATTTTTCTCAGAATTTTTAAAAGTCATTTACTATTTTTCATATGGCCAAAATAGCCGAATATTTAGACATTTATCAAAAATTGTACTTTTGTCTAAAAATTCTAAAATTTACAGAGTATACTTCTATCATATACATGTACTCCCAATAAAAATTTCATCAATTTTGGAGTTAACCACAAGGAATTATAAGCGATTACTTTTAAAATAGTCTTTTCTCATAAAATTCATAACTCTCAATCTATACATCCAAAAATCACCATTTTTGGATACAATCAAGAAAACTCATCAAAATATCATTTTAAATTTTTCCAGAATTTTTGAAGATCAGAAAAATTTCGAAACTGAAAAATATAACAACCCTTAAAATCCATTACTATCCCTTACTATCCCTTACAATCCCTTACTATCCCTTACTATCCCTTACAATCCCTTACTATCCCTTACCTCAAAAGAGCAGTACTTCTGATCGGTATGCAAAGCTGAAGGAAACTTGCACTGAATAGCAACTCTCAAAGTATCTAAATACTCACAAAATATGCTTCATAATATAGAGAGAGAAAGGGAGAAAGCTTATGTTTTTGGTGTGATTTTCAATTCTAACTTAGCCCTCTATTTATAGGAAAATTTTGGTAGGTTTGACCTGCAACCTGATGGCTTTACCTGCTACTATTCCCACCCACCACATTTGAAATATAATTCAGCACATTTTTTCACCAACCACAAGTGGGGCCCACCAATTCTAGAATTTTCCACCAAAATGATAAACTCCGAAAATTCAACAATTTCTGAACCAGTCATCTCGTAAAATTCATAATAAATCATACGTTCATTTTTAACGGTTCAAAATTTATGGACATATACTCAACTTATATATGTATAACATATCCAAAAATTACCACGATCCAACGGTCGGATTAAAAATTATAACCCTCGCAAAATATCTCAAAAACCCTGATTTTTAATACCTCCATTCCGACAAAAATACTGATAAAAATCTCAACATTAACTCCTTCATTTTTAACCACAAAAATATATCCCTCGTTTATATCCACATAAAATAAATATTTCCTTATCATATGAATCAATAATTAATTATTCACAAATAATATTACAGAATCACATTTATGACAACCAGGTCGTTCCCAGGAAAGAGGGGGCTTTCCAATAAGGATTTCTCCTTACTGGCGCGCAATTAGATGACCAAACCTCTCCTTAGACAGAACTTTCTAGACATTGTCAATAATGTTATCTAATAATATTATTCAAATAATATGAATTATTGATCTGATAATGGAAAATACTGTGCAGTGACAATTATTGAACAACAATAATATAAAATTTCAACGTAGCAATTATTGAATCAATAAAATAAAATATTGAACAATAATTACTGTAACAATTATTGAGTAGTGACTTCTTACGTAAGAATCAATAATTTCAAAAATACTATGCAATACCGTGTGCTACTGTGCAATAACGCGTATTACTGTATTTTAACCACCGGGTATTCCAACAGTGTTAACGGTAACAACTACGCCGTTATTTGTAAAAACTTAAATTTTTGTCGTTATCGTCATCCGACAGTTATTCGTTATAGGGCCCACAAATAGCTGCGCCGTCGTACGAATATTCCCCGACAGAAAGAATATTCTACGACCAAACGAATATTCCCCGACAACAATGATTATTTTATAACCACTTGCTTATTTTGAAAAAAATATTCACATTTCACCCATAACTTTAAACTTTTATCAATTTAACCATTTACTGAATAGTAATTATAAGAAAAACTGAATACTTTTATTTCATAAAATTCGGGGTCTTACACTAGTTATCAATTTAAATGGGAAATTTAAGATTATTTAATATCTGTGTTATATGATATGTGTTATGTGCTACTTCGTGTTATGCTAATTAGGAAACCCTAATTATAAATTTAAAATCCTAATTATATGAATTTCTATTAAATCCTAATTCGGAAACCTAGACCGGAGGTTTGATCTGTCAAGAATTGTGTTACAGTGATTAATGTCAGGTATAATAGGTTTTATATCGCTAATTTAAATAAACCTAATTAGTGATTTAAGACCGTAATGATTAAAACCCTAAATTTGAAATCGAAACCTTAATCGCGAAATTAAAACTCTAACCGATATTTCTTGGAACCCTAATTGCTAATTTTAAACACTAATTGTTTAAATAGCAAAGTTAATTATGTTATAATACCCTAATGTTCCTGTATAATAAAATTATTAATTTAATCTAATTAATAATTTTAATTTTTTAATTTTGGAAACTAAATTTAGTTTATAATTTTACAAACCCTAGTTGCTAAATAGTATTTTTGCTTTTTGCTAAACCCTAAGGGTCAAACCCTAAGGGTTTGTCAAGTTTCATTTTTGGCCATTAAATTGAATTATTAAATGTCTTTTATGCCCTTTTTAATTCTTTAAGAAGCTTGCTTGCAAATCTAGATAAATTTTGAGTGGTTTACCAAACCAACAACTCCCTTGACCTTCAAATGACAACAAATTATCTCTAGGTCAGCCCATACATGTATCTAATTGTCTATATATATGGATTGGAGAGAGAAATTGCATTTTGTTCACTTAATTTGTGCAAAAACCTTACTCAACTCTCTCAAGCACCACACCTCCGAAATTATCTAGCATTATAGTCCCATTATCAAGCCCCACTAACACCATAACCAAATCAGCAACACAAAATCAAAAATTTGTTCATCAAAGGTATAAACCCTAACCATAATTTTTTTCCAATGATCTGTTGTTAGATCTTGTAATTTGTTGTTAAAAGATGTTGTTTATAGTCTAATTTAATGATCTGGGTTGGTATATTACAAGTCCATAACATCTAAATGCTCAAATCAATGATTTTCAAATTTCTGGAAAAATTTCATGTTATGGTCTGACAACGAATGTCAGACCTTGTAGATCCATTTCTGTAATTGGGTTTTGTGTTTTAAGTGTCGGATATTGTAGTCTGATATGTTGTCTTTGATCTGGATCAAGAATCAGGCCTAGATAAGTTGTAGATTGTAAGTTATAACCGGTCAAAGGTCGTTGACCGGCATTGACTGAGCCATTTCTGGGCAGCCCAGAAACCGTATACTAGCGTCTGACAAGTTGTTGATGGTCTTAGATTTGTCAGTGTGTTAATTTGTTGGTTTTATTGTTGTGTCTAAGTTGTAGATGGGTATAAGTACTACAAGGTTATACCTTAAAATCGCCTTAAAAGTAAACGAGTCAAAGGTAGTGGATGGTCAAAGTAGACCATCCGGCCATATTTTCTGTTTCTGGGAATTCCCAAAAATTGATAGAAGTTTATTTCTGACAATGGTTGACCGGTTCATATCTAGTGATTCTGTTGATGGTTTGTTGACATTTTGTGTTATATCTCTTCATTGACATACTTACTACACACTGTAGCTTATAGATCATAAAAATATTACACATATTTCAAGTTGTGGAAGCCCAAATATGGCTACACGAACTGTTCTTTATTTCTGGGTAGCCCAGAAAATGAAGAACAGCTCTGACAGCTATTTTGGACGATCAGATCTGCTTTATTATGAAATGTTTGGTTATGTTTGTTGTTGGATCGTGTAGTCCTACACTAGCACTACAAGCTCTGACAAACAACATGTTCAGAAACGCATCACGCACGCTTTTAATCTTGGTCAAACATGGTCCCTCGAAACTGTCTATGGTGTTCTTGATTTTTGCCAAGAACATGAAGAACACCTATAGCGACGGTTCTGTCGCTATAGGTGGTCTTTAGCGATAGATTATTTAATATTTTTCGGAAATTAATTATTAAATAGAAAAAATTAGTTTTTAATTATTAAAAATATAAAATAAATTATTAAAAATTATTAAAAATTCTGAAAATTAGTTTTTAATTATTTTTAATATATTTCATAAATATTTAATATTTTTGAAATATTAAAAGTATTTAATTTATTTAATTATAATATTAAATAAATTATTTAAAAATGATTTTAATATTAGAAAAATTATTAAAAATTATATTATGATATAAGAAAATATTTTAAGTTATTTTTAATGACTTTTAATATTTTATGATAAATTTCATTAATAAATTGATATTAATGGTAATTAATTTATTTACTAAATGAATTAAATAAATTAATTAAAAATGATTTTATTATATTAAAAATCATATTAAATGAAAATAAAGTGTTTAAAAATATTTTAAGTTATAAAATATAACTTTTAATATTTAAAGGATAAGTTCATTAATAATTAAATATTAATGATTATTAAGTTATTGGTTATGATATTAAATTTATTTAATAATTATATTAAATAAATAGTTTATAAATGGTTTTATTACTTTAAAAATCATTTAAAAGGGATATAAATGAATTAAAAATATTTTAAGTTATGAATAATGACTTTTAATATTTTGATAAATAGAACATTAATACTTTAATATTAATGATAATTATTTAAAAATGATTTTAAATGTTTTAAAAATCATTTAAGGGTAATATTAATACTTTAAAAGTATTTTGAGTTATTATACATAACTTTAATATTTTGGAAATGATTTCATTAATAGTTTAATATTAATTAAATATTTATTATAATAAAATTAATTGGTATTTAAATCATTTAAATATGATTCCAATGTTTGAAAATTTATGATAAATTATAATAAATGTTTTAAAATTTTATTGAGTCATTTAAAAATAATATGACTAATACGTACTGATGTTAAGTTATAAAATAGAGTCTTAGACTCGATAATTACCCGATAAAATTGTCGGTAGACCGACATGTTTCAGAAATTGATCTGGACTTAGATATTTTGATTGTATAAGTGATTATTTGTGATTCAATGGTTATTAAACATAGGTGCTAATGTGATTAGGTTATGTGTTGACTGCAATAAGCAGTGTTATGTGGTATAATATGTTGTTCTAATCGAACGAACTATCTTATTAATGATAGGTCGTGAGATAAGCGATAGATCTTAATTACAAGTTGTAAGCAGCGCTTCAGGCAAGTATCTAACATTTGCATTTTCTTTATGCAATGGATGTGAGTAAGAATGTTTCTAAACTATATTATTATTGTACAGATTATGAACTTTATATTATATAAGCTCATTGAATATCAACATGTTAGTATATGATAATTCGGACATATATATTCTGTTCGTTAATTTTTAGAAGTGGTTAAACAAGTGTCCCCACTTGGATAATCATTGTATTTAATCACATGTTGATATACCTTTGTCAATTACCCGTATACAGATATATTGAATTATAGATTATTGTTGAACAAGATAAAACCTTTGATTTAGAACCCAGACAGGTATGAACATCCCTACACGGGAAAAGTTTTATGCGCTCCGGCGGACAAAGGATGAACGATAATATCGTTCTAGCAATGTAGTATTGATCAATGCAGGGCATAACGGGCTGATCACCCCCGTGCCCGTAAGTTATGACGGTTTACAGATGAATTTCTGTTTAACCTTTTCGAAAATGAAAATAATGTTCATGGCATGTCACCATAACCCCAGATATAGTCATTATGTAATTTCAAAAATTTGAAAGAGAGTTGTTATGTTATTATTATCGGTTCAGAATACTTCACAACTATTGACTTGTTGTAGAAGAATAGTACAAAGAAAATATTTAAATCCTTTCAGCTATATATATATATATATATATATATATATATATATATATATATATATATATATATATATAATTGCTATTGCTTGCTGGGCACTCAAATGCTCATCCTTGCTTAAATTTAAATGTTTTCAGCTAAGTGCGAACGACCAGAGAACTCTGCTAAGAACAAAGGAAAAGGGAAGGTTGCTGAATGAACGAATTACTATGTTATGTAATAGTTTAATGTTATTAAGACAATTATGATATATATTATCTATCATGGGTTGTAATGAATGTTTAAAGGTTACGTACTTGGGAGCTAGACTCTGATAATTATGTAAATTAAGTTGATCTTTTATATTATTGTTATTATTATTAGTATTATTCCGCTCATAGAAATGGTATCGTGAAGAACCGAGTTCGGGTTTCAAGTACCCGAGTTTGGGGTCCTCACAAGTTGGT
The DNA here is from genome assembly GCA_016801055.1 of Panax notoginseng. Taxonomy (NCBI): domain Eukaryota; kingdom Viridiplantae; phylum Streptophyta; class Magnoliopsida; order Apiales; family Araliaceae; genus Panax; species Panax notoginseng. Next base: position 74,739,244 of record CM029021.1, read on the forward strand.
ATCAGAGCTATAGGGTTAGAAACCTTAGGTGGGCTAGACCTTAGGCTATAACCTTAGAACAGAGGGAAACGTTGAAAATATAAATAACTCATATATAGAGTTTAAAAAGAGATGAATTGACTAAATTCATCGTCAAACTAAATAAAAGATAACTTGTATAAAACTCTTATTTGTTGTGTGTATATACTATATGCTAATTAGGATAATTTATGTGTGTAGATGTCAGGTGAAAAAGGATTCGATTACCCTCGGATAGTAAAGAAGGAGCCAATATCGAAGCCGATAGCTGAAATAGAGGCTCTTGATGAACACAATTCAGACGATGTGGTTATCGCAGAAAACGTAGTACAAGATCCGGAGATGGTGGAGTTGTCAGATAGTGATTCGGACACTAAAGTTGAAGCTGATCAAGTATCAACGGAAGTGCAGAATCTGAAGAACAAGGTTTCTTCTCTGGAAAGGCTGTGGGAGATATAAAGGCTGTTGAATAGTCAGTTGCGTCAAGCGTTAATAGAAATATTAGAAGGATAAGATAAGCTTAAAATCCAAATTGGTCAGATGGGAGCTACAAGCAACACATCGTGTGCAGCTCCGGATAAGAAGGGGAAAAGAAAGATAGAAGACCATGATTTAGGAAAATTCAATAAGAAGAAATGGAAAGGAATTTGTTATCTTTGTGGCTATGAAGGACATACCACCCCGTACTGTCCTGACTACAAAAAAGGAGCATGCTATGTCTGTGGTATAGAAGGTCATCAGGCGAGAGAATGTCCAAGGAAAAGGTGTAATAAATAGGTAGTATAGGTTCTGTTGTGTAGGAGTGTTTAATATAATACATATGATAAGTATGTTTGTGTAATGTAATGTTTCCAACTTTGTATTAAGTCAAGACTGTAAATCCCGATCTTTGTGGTCATAAAGGGATAGCTGAATTTCAAAGCATTTTGTGCTATGTAAAATATTCGTTAAATGAATATGAATCTATGTTTGAGAAATGGTGAAATAAGTTTAAAATATTAAACTTATGTGATAAGGTTTAGAATGTAAGTTAAATTATGATATTTTTTTTTCAATCAGATAATGCCGCCAAGACGTCGAACTCGCAATTAAAGGGCAGAGGAATCTGTCAACAACGTTGAGGGACAACAACAACCAGATCCAATGCAGCAATTTGCGAACATGTTAGCTCAGGCTATGCAACAGGGAATACCGGTCGCTGGAAACCAGCCGGGCAATCGCTTAGCGAACTTCAAAGACTTTAAGGCTGTAGGACCACCAGAATTTAGAGGTACAACCGACCCTGTAGAAGCTCAAACTTGGGTTAAGGAAATTGAAAAAGCGTTTATGGTAGCTAGGGTAGATGAGGGGCAGAAAACTGCTTTTGCCACTTACATGATGAAGGGGAAGCAAATTTTTGGTGGGAAGCGAATCAGGCTAGGGCAGGAGAAGGTGTAGTCACATGGGATAGATTTAAAACTTTATTTTTCGAAAATTATTTTTCACCAAGTATGCAGGCGAGGATGGAGGTTAAATTTTTAGAGTTAAAGCAGGAGAATATGACGGTGTCTGAATACGCCGCCAAATTTAATGAGTTAGCTAGGTTTGCTCCGCATCAAGTTGATACGGAGGCTAGGAAAGCTAGAAGGTTTGAGCTGGGATTGAAACCCTGGCTCTATAACAAAGTGGCGGTGTTGCAAATTCCTACATTTGCAACACTCATGGAGAAAGCGATCATAGCTGAGGAGGGAAGTGAGGCCATGAGCCTTTACAATAAGGAGAGGAAGAATAAGGGTAAGATAAAAGGAGCTAGGAAGGTGGAAATTAACAATGGGAGCAGGAGTGGTGATAGTAAGAGGAAGGTGAGCAATTTTACAAGTGTACAAGTGAAACAGGAAGGTGTTAAGAAACAGATATTGCCATATAAGACATGTGGGAAGAATCACTCGGGGGAGTGTTTGCAAGGAAAATTTGTTTGCTATAAGTGCGGACAGGAGGGCCATATTTCTCCCAACTGCCCCAATCCTGGGATGAATAGTGGATGTTTTATATGCGGATCGACAGAGCACAGAGTGAAAGATTGCCCAAAGAGGAGCGTGGAGACAGGAAGTGTGAACATGGGCACTGGCAGTGGAACGTGAGCAATCACAGGACCGACTTCGTCAAGCAAGCCAACAAAATCTACGACAAGGGTCTACAACATGACAGTTCAGGATACGGCAGTAGCCGGCACTGGAACTCCAGGTATTATTCGTATGCCTTTTTATTTTCTTATGCATGATTTTCCTATATATAGTAATATTATTTTATAAAGAAATTTTGAGGAGGAATTTGAGTTCTGTTAGAAACCAATTTCTCTGTGTAATCAGAAAGACAAGCTTCATGTGAATAATTAAAGATCAGTCTGAATAAAGTTGATCAAGATCTATCTGCAATGATTGTGTATGTTATGTACCCTGGTATGCATAGGTTTTAAGCGGTGATTCCGGGGACGGAATCTTTATAAGGGAGGGTGAATGTGACAACCCGATATTTTCTATAAAAATAAATCATAAATTTTGCGTATAAATTTTTTTTTTATTTATTAAAATAAATATGGATAATATGTGCCAAGGTAACGTGTAATTATAATTATATGTGTGATAAATAAAATTTATTTATTACATTAATTATTGCAAATAAATTTATTTTTAGAAATATTGATTATTATCAATTATATTCTTATAATAATTGATTTCATATTAGCAATGTTTTATTAATTACTTTTCCATGAAAAAATAGGTATATATTATTTAAATAATATAAGAAATGATTTTAGAATAATTAGAATAATTATTTTATTATATGAATTTTGTTCAAGTTATTAAGTAAATTATTTTTACTTAATTATAAGGTTAATTATGGCAGATAAAATCAGATATGGAATCCAAACCCTAATTCTGGGTTTTGATCAAGAAATGATAATAATATTATAATGTTATAATATTTTGATTTTTCAGTGCTATAAATATGTACTGTAAAAACGTACTGTTGATGGTTGGTCAATTATGGTATATTGATCAAACCCTAGCATTAATTGATTTAACTCTATTTATCAATTTAAATGGGAAATTTAAGATTATTTAATATCTGTGTTATGATATGTGTTATGTGCTACTTCGTGTTATGCTAATTAGGAAACCCTAATTATAAATTTAAAATCCTAATTATATGAATTTCTATTAAACCCTAATTCGGAAACCTAGATCGGAGGTTTGATCTGTCAAGAATTGTGTTACAGTGATTAATGTCAGGTATAATAGGTTTTATATCGCTAATTTAAATAAACCTAATTAGTGATTTTAAGACCGTAATGATTAAAACCCTAAATTTGAAATCGAAACCTTAATCGCGAAATTAAAACTCTAACCGATATTTCTTGGAACCCTAATTACTAATTTTAAACACTAATTGTTTAAATAGCAAAGTTAATTTTGTTATAATACCCTAATGTTCCTGTATAATAAAATTATTAATTTAATCTAATTAATAATTTTAATTTTTTAATTTTGGAGACTAAATTTAGTTTATAATTTTACAAGCCCTAGTTGCTAAATAGTATTTTTGCTTTTTGCTAAACCCTAAGGGTCAAACCCTAAGGGTTTGTCAAGTTTCATTTTTGGCCGTTAAATTGAATTATTAAATGTCTTTTATGCCCTTTTTAATTCTTTAAGAATCTTGCTTGCAAATCTAGATAAATTTTGAGTTGTTTACCAAACCAACAACTCCCTTGACCTTCAAATGACAACAAATCATCTCTAGGTCAGCCCATACATGTATCTAATTGTCTATATATATGGATTGGAGAGAGAAATTGCATTTTGTTCACTTAATTTGTGCAAAAACCTTACTCAACTCTCTCAAGCACCACACCTCCGAAATTATCTAGCATTATAGTCCCATTATCAAGCCCCACTAACACCATAACCAAATCAGCAACACAAAATCAAAAATTTGTTCATCAAAGGTATAAACCCTAACCATAATTTTTTTCCAATGATCTGTTGTTAGATCTTGTAATTTGTTGTTAAAAGATGTTGTTTATAGTCTAATTTAATGATCTGGGTTGGTATATTACAAGTCCATAACATCTAAATGCTCAAATCAATGATTTTCAAATTTCTGGAAAAATTTCATGTTATGGTCTGACAACGAATGTCAGACCTTGTAGATCCATTTCTGTAATTGGGTTTTGTGTTTTAAGTGTTGGATATTGTAGTCTGATATGTTGTCTTTGATCTGGATCAAGAATCAGGCCTAGATAAGTTGTAGATTGTAAGTTATAACCGGTCAAAGGTCGTTGACCGGCATTGACTGAGCCATTTCTGGGTAGCCCAGAAACCGTATACTAGCGTCTGACAAGTTGTTGATGGTCTTAGATTTGTCAGTGTGTTAATTTGTTGGTTTTATTGTTGTGTCTAAGTTGTAGATGGGTATAAGTACTACAAGGTTATACCTTAAAATCGCCTTAAAAGTAAACGAGTCAAAGGTAGTGGATGGTCAAACTAGACCATCCGGCCATATTTTCTGTTTCTGGGAATTCCCAGAAATTGATAGAAGTTTATTTCTGACAATGGTTGACCGATTCATATCTAGTGATTCTGTTGATGGTTTGTTGACATTTTGTGTTATATCTCTTCATTGACATACTTACTACACACTGTAGCTTATAGATCATAAAAATATTACACATATTTCAAGTTGTGGAAGCCCAAATATGGCTACACGAACTGTTCTTTATTTCTGGGTAGCCCAGAAAATGAAGAACAGCTCTGACAGCTATTTTGGACGATCAGATCTGCTTTATTATGAAATGTTTGGTTATGTTTGTTGTTGGATCGTGTAGTCCTACACTAGCACTACAAGCTCTGACAAACAACATGTTCAGAAACGCATCACGCACGCTTTTAATCTTGGTCAAACATGGTCCCTCGAAACTGTCTATGGTGTTCTGGATTTTTGCCAAGAACATGAAGAACACCTATAGCGACGGTTCTGTCGCTATAGGTGGTCTTTAGCGACAGATTATTTAATATTTTTCAGAAATTAATTATTAAATAGAAAAAATTAGTTTTTAATTATTAAAAATACAAAATAAATTATTAAAAATTATTAAAAATTCCGAAAATTAGTTTTTAATTATTTTTAATATATTTCATAAATATTTAATATTTTTGAAATATTAAAAGTATTTAATTTATTTAATTATAATATTAAATAAATTATTTAAAAATGATTTTAATATTAGAAAAATCATTAAAAATTATATTATGATATAAGAAAATATTTTAAGTTATTTTTAATGACTTTTAATATTTTATGATAAATTTCATTAATAAATTGATATTAATGGTAATTAATTTATTTACTAAATGAATTAAATAAATTAATTAAAAATAATTTTATTATATTAAAAATCATATTAAATGAAAATAAAGTGTTTAAAAATATTTTAAGTTATAAAATATAACTTTTAATATTTAAAGGATAATTTCATTAATAATTAAATATTAATGATTATTAAGTTATTAGTTATGATATTAAATTTCTTTAATAATTATATTAAATAAATAGTTTATAAATGGTTTTATTACTTTAAAAATCATTTAAAAAGGATATAAATGAATTAAAAATATTTTAAGTTATGAATAATGACTTTTAATATTTTGATAAATAGAACATTAATACTTTAATATTAATGATAATTATTTAAAAATAATTTTAAATGTTTTAAAAATCATTTAAGGGTAATATTAATACTTTAAAAGTATTTTGAGTTATTATACATAACTTTAATATTTTGGAAATGATTTCATTAATAGTTTAATACTAATTAAATATTTATTATAATAAAATTAATTGGTATTTAAATCATTTAAATATGATTCCAATGTTTGAAAATTTATGATAAATTATAATAAATGTTTTAAAATTTTATTGAGTCATTTAAAAATAATATGACTAATACGTACTGATGTTAAGTTATAAAATAGAGTCTTAGACTCGATAATTACCCGATAAAATTGTCGGTAGACCGACATGTTTCAGAAATTGATCTGGACTTAGATATTTTGATTATATAAGTGATTATTTGTGATTCAATGGTTATTAAACATAGGTGCTAATGTGATTAGGTTATGTGTTGACTGCAATAAGCAGTGTTATGTGGTATAGTATGTTGTTCTAATCGAACGAACTATCTTATTAATGATAGGTCGTGAGATAAGCGATAGATCTTAATTACAAGTTGTAAGCAGCGCTTCAGGCAAGTATCTAACCTTTGCATTTTCTTTATGCAATGGATGTGGGTAAGAATGTTTCTAAACTATATTATTATTGTACAGATTATGAACTTTATATTATATAAGCTCATTGAATATCAACATGTTAGTATATGATAATTCGGACATATATATTCTGTTCGTTAATTTTTAGAAGTGATTAAACAAGTGTCCCCACTTGGATAATCATTGTATTTAATCACATGTTGATATACCTTTGTCAATTACCCGTATACAGATATATTGAATTATAGATTATTGTTGAACAAGATAAAACCTTTGATTTAGAACCCAGACAGGTATGAACATCCCTACACGAGAAAATTTTTATGCGCTCCGGCGGACAAAGGATGAACGATAATATCGTTCTAGCAATGTAGTATTAATTAATGCAGGGCATAACGGGCTGATCACCCCCCGTGCCCGTAAGTTACGACGGTTTACAGATGAATTTCTGTTTAACCTTTTTGAAAATGAAAACAATGTTCATGGCATGTCGCCATAACCCCAGATATAGTCATTATGTAATTTCAAAAATTTGAAAGAGAGTTGTTATGTTATTATTATCGGTTCAGAATACTTCACAACTATTGACTTGTTGTAGAAGAATAGTACAAAGAAAACATTTAAATCCTTTCAGCTTATATATATATATATAATTGCTATTGCTTGCTGGGCACTCAAATGCTCATCCTTGCTTAAATTTAAATGTTTTCAGCTAAGTGCGAACGACCAGAGAACTCTGCTAAGAACAAAGGAAAAGGGAAGGTTGCTGAATGAACGAATTACTATGTTATGTAATAGTTTAATGTTATTAAGACAATTATGATATATATTATCTATCATGGGTTGTAATGAATGTTTAAAGGTTACGTACTTGGGAGCTAAACTCTGATAATTATGTAAATTAAGTTGATCTTTTATATTATTGTTATTATTATTAGTATTATTCCGCTCATAGAAATGGTATCGTGAAGAACCGAGTTCGGGTTTCAAGTACCCGAGTTTGGGGTCCTCACAATTAGCCCGATGTGCCCTGTACTTATTAAGTACTGCTGGTCATCCACAAGCCGTCATAACTTACGGACATAGTGGGTAATTAGCCCGGTGTGCCCTGTACTTATTAAGTACTGCTGGTCGAATCTGTTTCTCGTCTCAGACATAGGCACAAAAATTTTACCTCAGTCTTATCGGATTCCGCACCAAAATAATTTGGTTCGGGAAATTTTTATAGAACGCTTAGAATTTTCATAAACATTGGTCTTGCCGAATCAAATAGCTTATACTCATATCAATACTCAAGTCTAATCGAAATATAAATGTTTGTAGCCAAGCGCCGTTGGCAAATTAAAATTTTAAAATAGTTTAAAAATGACGCCATGATGTCGTACTGTATTAACAGCCCGTTTGAGGATACCGTCATCTAGTGACTTTGTCATAACACATCATACAATAGTGGAACAATAATTTTTAGATCGAATTCATACTAAGTATTCCTGTATTTATAACTCTATCAACTTTCTATCATCTCTACACCAGGTTACATGGTACATGAGCGATAAATAAATATATATTTTAATATTTCAAATCATTATCGTGTAGCCGAAGAAAATAGCATAGACTATGCTTTAAACCATTTAAAAATTCATTTTAAATCTGTTTTATTACCTCAACATATAACAATGTGTCGGTGGCCCGAAGTCCACTCCAACACAATGGTCACCTGGAGTGGAGAATAAAATTTTATTTTACAAAAGCACATAGTGCGTAATTAACTTGATGTAAAAAAAAATTCGAAGTCTAGTATAGCTAGGAGTTTTAGAAAACATAGCTAGGGTTTCTAATTATTAGAATTTTTATTAATCAGTAGGGTTGTCCCTAATTAGATTGTAATTGATACACAAAATCATTATACATTGCATTTAAATTCCTAAATTAGGATTTTAATATTCCGAATTAGGGTTTCGAATTCCCGAAACTGAAATTACGGTTTCCGGTCCTATCGTTAGGATTTCTTATCAATCGCTAGGATTTTCTAATCGAACGTTGACGTTCTTAATATATACCTACGGTTTGTCACAGATATCGTTTATCTGGTCAACCCTTGACCCTTAACCACATACTGTACACATATACACGTATATACTTAATCCTGAATAACACACCACAGAAATTTTAAATTCACAAAATTCCTTCTCGAAAATCTCAAATTCATTAACTTATTTTCTGTCTAGGTTTATTATTTAACCTTAATTCAATCTTTTAAGATGTTATAAATATTCAAATTCTCGGGTTGTCACACCAATTGTGATAACAACTTTGGCTGAAACCTCTTTACTTCTTAGGGACTCGAAGCCTCTTTGCCCAAACCCTTATTGACTGAACCCTCCTTAGTTGGATTATATATATATATATATATATATATTATATATATATATATATATATATATATATATATATATATATATATATATATATATAGCACAATCTAATTATACATATTGTCATATATACATCTTTCACTAATACATACGAATCATTAATGTATAGGTGATGAAATTTATTATTAGCAGCAGTAATAATTATTCATTATTTGTGTACAACTCAAAATAAAGATGTGAAAGAATTTTATTTACAGTATAATGTAAGTATACATGATTGTCAAACTTCATGTATAACATAGATGCATACGTATAATTTGATTTTTTATTTTTTCATGATGTTTAACAATACACTAATAATTGTGTATGTATTTTATCTTTTCCGGTATTACGCATGAGTTTGTCGAGAATAAAAAGCTTCACTTGGAATAAAGCTGGATGACATAAATATATTGGGAACTCACCAAATATAGTTAAGAATCACTAAATGGCGCACCGGATCACCACATGGATGACCTCTTCAAGTTAGAACAACTCATATGATGATGCTAAGATCTAAAGAAGATTGAATCTCACCAAGAGAAAAGACATAATGGATCATGATGAGTACTAAAGAAGGGTGGAGGTAAAATTTAGGGCCCAAAGACGTTACAACGAATGGACTACCATTAAAAGGAGGACAACCTATATTCCTCACTTGTTCAAACCATAAGCTCGATCATTCAATAGTTGTGTTATGCGAAGAATGAGAGACAACTCTCACTTTCTAAAGATTTGAAGAAGTATTTGAAGAAGTTTTCTTTACTTTCGATTTCTCAAATTAAATAAAATTGAAGGCATGAGGACCCCATAATTCTAACTTTTGAAATTAAGGTTACCAGACAATATCCATGATATATATATATATATATATATATATATATATATATATATATATATATATATATATATATATATATATATATATTCTCAACAGAGCATCCTCTAGAGTTGGAAAACGAGTTTAATGAACCTTTTTCAAACGGTTACCTATTGGGTAGATGATTGAGGCAAAAGGGTTAACAAACTCAAATTTGAAAGTGGCCGAGTAGCAACTCTACAAGAGAGCTTGAAGGATGTTTAAGCTAAAAAATCCCCTAAGGGTTCAACTCTTCAAACTGATGCCGATGAATTTTCTTTCTTGACATAAGATTGACTACTGAACAAAACGAAGACCATAACAGAAGAAATAAGCAAAAGAAACGAAGAACTCAAGGGTTCCCCTCCTAGGGGTGGTACATTCTTTTATAAGCTCCAAAGTGATTTTCCAATCAAAAAACTTTGGTTATTATGACGAGTAATGTAAGACCCCAAATTATTAATAAATGAAATTTAATTTCCTCTATTTATTATTCTGAAATAGTAAGTGTTGATTTGATTAATGTGATTAATTATGGGTAAAATACGCAAATATTTTAAATAAGCAAGTGGTTATAAAATATTCATTGTTGTCGGGGAATATTCGGTTGGTCGTGGAATATTCTTATTGTCGGAGAATATTCGTACGACGGCGCAGTCTTTTGTGGGCCTCATAACGGAAAGCGATTGGATGAAGAAAACGATAAAAATAAGTTGTTCATAAATAACGGCGTAGTTGTTACCGTTAATACTGTTGGAATACCCGGTGGTTAAAACACGGTAATACGCGTTGTTGCACAGTAGCACACGGTATTGCACCAATTATTGATTCTTACATAAGAAGGCACTACTCAATAATGGTTACAGTAATTACTGTTCAATATTTTATTTTATTGATTCAATAATTGTTGCGTTGATATGTTATATTACTGTTGTTTTAATAATTATCACTACACAGTATTTTCTATTATCGGAGCAATAATTCATATTATCTGAATAATATTATTAGATAACATTATTGGCAATGTATAGAAAGTTCTGTCTAAGGAGAGGTTTGGTCATCTAATTGCGCGCTAGTAAGGAGAAATCTTTATTGGAAAGCCCCCTCTTTCCTGGGAACGGCCTGGTTGCCAGTACTGTGATTCTGTAATATTATTTGTGTATAATTAATTATTAATTTATATGATGAGGAAAATATTGATTTTATGTGGATATAAATGGAGAAAATTTTTAGTATGACAATTGTGGAAAATTAATATTTTATCTTTTTCTGATAAAATAATTCATTTAAATATATTATTTTAATAATATATTGATGGTGATATTTCTACAATGAATGTGAGATATATGAGTATATGAGGAGGAAGAGTATTTTTGTGGTATTAAATGATTAACACATGTTTTGTGTGTTGGTGGACACAATTCTTGACCGAAAATTTATTATTGACTGTAAAATCGCCCGTTTGTGGATTTCGGTCAATTTCTGTTTAGAATTTGGAAAAACTTTCTTCTGCAAAGTTGTAGAGAATTGAATTTCCTATAAAAAATTGTGAGATTCGAATTTTCTAATAAAAGGGCTATTTATTATGAATTATTGAAGTTCTGAAGTTCCGAAATAATTGATTTTTGGAATTTTTATTTATTATTTTGAAGAAAAATGTTTTTTGGCATTTAAGTGGGCTAACATGTGATATAAATGGGCTGAGATCAGATGTCTAGAGATGGGATAAGAAAAATTTGATAAATATATTAATATTATATTAAATTTTCTGCTTTGGTGTTCTAAGCATTTTCTTATAAATAGGGTGCTTAGGTTAGAATTGAAAAACACACCAGAAACATAAGTTTCTCTCTATTTCTCTCTCTATATCGAGCGTATTCTTGTGAGTATTTGATACTTTGAGTGTTGCTATACGGTGCAAGTTTCCTTCAGCACTATATCTAGTATTCCAGTCAGAAGTACCGTCTTTCCGAGGTAAGGGATGTTATTTTCTTCTTAAATGATATTATTTTATCATTATGCCGAAGTATTGATCTGAACTTTTTATCAAATTTTGAACTTTTCATGTCGGGGTTACTATTCATGAGTTACTATTCACGAGTTACTATTCACCAAAAAATAAAATTTTCTTCTTTTTGTACAAAATATCTATTCTGGATACTAACTTTGATTGTATCCATGTTTTGATCATTCTTGAATTTTACTCCACTATGATTATTTATGAGGTATTTTTGGACATGGAATAGCTGAAATACGAATCCTTAATATTTATTATTTTGTTTCACTAGGTTCGTTTCCTTTAAAATATTTTTCATCATCCTCAGTCCTAAATGATGATATAATTGAATATCTTTGGCCTATAGTGCAAAGATTAATGATTTCTGATGAATATCTTTGGCCTGTAGTGCAAAGATGAACAGGTGTTGAGATGAACATGACCAACTGATGAATATCTTTGGCTTGTAGTGCAAAGATGAATATTGATTGATGTTACAGGGATAAAATATTGATAATGGACTTTTAAATTCATAGATAATAGTAGATTTCATTCTCTACGTAACTCTTCTATGAATTATTATTTTCCGCTGCGAATATTGATTTAAAACTTGTTGTCTATTGTATTCTATTATATTTTTTCCCTGTTGAAGACTAACGATAATTTGTTCTATGTTATCTTAGTCATAATGTTCTTTACTGGGCTAGTTGAGCTCACCCTTTTCTTTTTTGTTCCATTTTTCTCAGGAGGCGAGAATGTAGCGAGTACTAGTCGGGGTATGGAATGATGGTTCTAGAAATTATTTTAGTAGTCCTCACTATTTTTGTGAAATAATGTATCAATAATTGTAATGAGGACTTATTTGAGTGTGGATATTGTCTAGATGACAATATTTGTATTTAAACTCACAGTTCTTATGTTGTAATAGTAAAGATGTATTTGTTTCTGTACCATGTTATTGATGACTCAGAATGGGTGTTGTATACCTGTTTTGGGGGCGTCACAAGTAAGATGACCAAATGTAAGGAACGATGCAAGAAATACATTAGGACATAGGGATGAGCACCCTCAAGTCCTTTATACATGAGGGGCCAAAGATCATAATGGCATAAACAAGGCCATGATGCAAGCGGTGAGCAGACAAATGCTGTCAAGCTAGAGATGCTCGAGGCGTTAAAGGAAGCACGGGAAGGACAAGTGATGATGATGGCTATGATGCTGGAGATGTAGAGGAAGCAAGAGGAAATGGGGAATTTTCGCCATCAGTTGATGCAGATCCCCACTTTCAAGGCCATGTTTTTAAGCAATTCGCAAAGACAACAAGCAGTAGTGGAAGACAACAACAACGATAGCAACAATAAGGAGAATCAGACTGCACCTCCATTAACAGAGAATCAGTCCGTTCTAATCATCAACCTGGAACCTCAGAACAATGGTGACGTGCCACAAGCCAAATTAGAAGTCAGCCAGCCTCAGAGAAATATCATTTCGACCACTATTCTCGTATTTTTACAAGTACAGATACCAACCATCCCAAGCCTCATCTAATGAACTAGCCCACAAGCATAACCGATACAGAATTTACATGATACTAGTGTACATCAGCCAATTTCTACGCTATACACATGGCCAATACAGAAATACATCACAACACAACAAAGAGTCCATACCACAAGATAATTAGTGATGAATGATGATATAATTGATGTGATCAATCAACTTCGCAAGTAAACATCCCGACCTTCGGAGTTAAACTTTACTCCTCCCTACCCAACATACATTCAGAGACAGCCATACCCATCAGGGTATATTGAGCATCCTCCGCAGTTTCCAAAATACAATGGGAAGAAAGGAAATGCTAGGGAGCATATTGCCAAAAATATGTAACTATGGTAGAGCTCATGCGATTCAAGAAGAAGCTAGACGAGGAGCTCTCAGATTATGTGGACAGATTTAGGGCCCGAGCACAGAAGTGTGCAAAGCCAATCGAGGAAAAGAAATTGGTTAGCATATGCAACAATGATGCTTTAGATGCCTTCAAGCCTTATCTCATTACAAAAGCCCATGACTCATTCGCGACCCTCTCATCTTTTGCACAAGACTTGGGAGGAATCATGACTTTTCCCACTAGCCATGTGACGGTTACATGTAAGGGCAAGAGAATGACAACTGTGGCTTTAACATATTCTCAGTCAAAAACACAAGGGGGAAAGAGGAGGATGAACAAGAGAAATATTGAATAGAGCAGAAGAAAGCCCGGAGACAAGTATACAAGAATGCCAGTTCCAGAGGCCATCACATGTAGTGAGAAGGAATTTAGCGGACTGTGTGAATAATGGATTAAACATGGAGTGGTGAAACCTCCCAAGGCCAGATCTGTTATGACGGAAGTGATGAAAAAAAAGACCAGACTTATGTGTGTACCATCAACATGTAGGACACTCCATCATAGGTTGTCATAGTTTGCGAAGGATCTATCAAGAGAAATTAGCAACAGGAGAAATTAAATTGGAAAGGGAAACACCGTGCTAAACAAGCCACTATCTAAACATCTTATCAGATAATAGAACTGCTTCCATCAATAAGGACGTTAAAAATCTGATGGAGAGATACAAGGTGAGACACTATAAATCATCACCTCACTACCCAAAGGTAATGGACAAGCAAAGGTCGCGAACAAAATCTTGATCAAGATTTTCTCAAAAATCTAGGATGATCACCCGAAGACATAAGTAGTTTTGTTACACAAGCTTCATCAACACAAGATGATGGACAACCCAAATACTGGCTCTACCGTTGAAAATTCTCTAAACTGTAGATACAGGGATAAATTTTTTTTACACAAGATGGTGGTCCACTCTAAATGGTAGCCAAGTCTTAGTAGATCACACTTGCTAAAAAATTGGACGACCCAAGTGACGAGGCACCTAATTTCAAGTCCTCGTAGATCACGCTTTCTAGGAAATTAGATGACCCAAGTGACGAGGCACCCAAGTGTTATACTTTAACATCAAAAGTAATCGAGGCACCTGACTACAAGTCCTTATACCAAAAAGTTATACTTTCAACTTCAAAAGTAATCGAGGCACCTGACAATCAGCCCTCAGATTATGAAGTTATACTTTCAACTTCAAAAGTAATCGAGCCACCTGACAATCAGCCCTCGGATTATAAAGTTATACTTTCAACTTCAAATGCAATCGAGGTACCTGACAATTAGCCCTCGGATCATAAAGTTATACTTTTAACTTCAAAAGTAATCGAGGCACCTGACTAGCAGCCCTCAGATCACAAAGTTATACTTTCAACCTCAAAAGTAATCGAGGCACTTGACTAACAGCCCTTAGATCAAAAAGTTATACTTTAAATTTCAAAAGTAATCGAGGCACCTGACTATTAGCCCTTGGAAGTTACACTTTTAACTTTAAAAGTGATTGAGGCACCTGAGTATAAGTCCTCAAGCCCGAAAAAGTTGCACTTTATCTCTAAAAGTGGCGAACGTTATGCTTTCTCTGTCAAAAGCAAGATTTATTATCTGAAACGTTATGCTAAAAGCAACTTGATTATTAATAAATTGTCAAACTTTCACTTTACTTGATGAAAAAATATAGAGTCAAGTGTTGGTTTGTATAAAAAAAACACATGTCTTTTCTTTAAATTCAGGTTTATTCTTCCAATGCCTATTGTTGTCTTGGAGTATTAATTTGAATAACTTGAAATTCAATGATAAATATTGAATTTTAAGGAATCATTCAAATTAAAGGTAATCAATAAGGATAAAGAAGCTCTATTTTGATAAATGAAATATATGTAAATGATTTTTCTAATACAAGAAATGGAAAATACTACAAAAGGTCATGACATATCAAACTGAAGTTGGGGGCATAGCAAAAGCTTCCAAGTCAGCAATGTCCCGAATATTTATATTTGCAGCTTTCAACTCCCTAATATATCGGGTAGTAGATTCTAAGTCCTGAAGCTGGCTCTCTACATCCCAAAGTTAGGATTTTAGATCTCAAGACTGGATCTTCAATTTGTTTGCGGCTTCACGAAGCTCTGAAATTTGTACTTAAAAAGAGTCATCTTCACACTTACGTACAACGACCTCCGAACACAGTACAACAATATTAAAATTTGACTTAAGAAGATCCAGCCTAACACAAAAAGGAGACATATTAACACCCACGGTTGCAAGGTCGTCTACATCATCGCTATCTTTCTTCAAGTCCTCAACTCGCAAAGAGTATAAAGAAAGATCGTGAAGTTCGAGAACAAGGTTGACAAGACGATCTAAAAAGAAGGTTTGGGTAGAGGCTACCTTAATAATCAGCCAGTCAAGTATCTGTGGGAATCAAGCTAAGAGATGCTCGAGACTTTCCTGACTAGAAGAGGATATCTAAAAGCCCCTCCAAGAAACAAGATCTCCATTTGGATTGAAGAAAGCTCTAGCGGGTGCTACTTTAGAAGCAATCATAGAGTTCATCGAGACAAAGGATGAAAGAGTAGGGGTCTGCTGTGCTGCTGATGACTCCTCGAAGCAAGGGTCATTCGGAGGATAACCAAGATCACTACATTACAAGGTGGCAACACCCGAATGGAGAACATCAAATAAAGCAAGTGTCTCAACAGGCAAAGAAAAATTAAGAAAATAAAGAAAGACTACAATAACCTGAAACAAAAAAAAATAGAGAATGCAAGTCAAGAGAAATCAAAAAGAAAGCATGCAAGTAAGTAAATTCAAAAACGAAGACGAGAAGAAGGAATGGAGCCCCAAGGATTCCGGTCCCCCATAGGGTTTGGCCCTATAGGGTTCAACCCCTAGGGTTCATTCCTATAGGGAGGAATCCTCTTTGTTACCTCTTGCTCGGATTGAAAAAAGTCTCCTTGTTGCTCCCTTGATGATCTTCTTGGCTCGTAGGAAGAGAGAAAATCCAAGATGAAGCAAGATAAAAAAAACGAGGTGTGAATGGCTTGGGAGATGCATATATATGAATACATGTATAGCCTCCCAAAGTATACTTGTAGCAGAAAAGGAATAAATCATTCTTTTTCCATTAAGGAAAGGATTCAATCTGGTTTCCAAAAGATAAGTATCTTTTATTTTGTTTCTAAATAGGGATGCATAAATATATTATTTTCTAAATACAAAATAATGATTTTCTCCCAATAATTAAAGGGAAATTTTAAAATTTGATTTTCCTTCTGAATAACAATAATGATAAGGAAGGATATTATCTTCAAAATCAAATAAAGAAAAAAATTTATTTTTATTTCAAAAAAAATTAAGATTTAATTTGATAAAAAGGAAAGATTTAGTTTACCAAAAGAAAGATTTTATTAGATCGAGTTTTATTTGATGATCTTCCTTATTTTAATCTCTAGAAAAAACAAGGAAACAAATATTGGGCAAACAATGGAAAGATTTTTAGAAGATTTTCTAATATGCCTAAGAAAGAGCCCTGCTAGGTTTTGCCTCCCTAGGGTTTAATCCTAAGGGTTTGGGCTCCCTAAGGGTTCCCTCTTATAAGACCCTTGTCTTCAAAAACCTGCAAAGTGGAGTCCTACGAAATCGTTCAAAAGCTTGAAGTGTTCTTACACGATCGTCTCTTTGGAAACGTGACTCTCGCGAAGGGGGAAAATGTGGGCCCAAGTACAAATTAGGGTTCACATAACCTAATTGAATTAAATGCACAATTAGGGTTCCACGACCTCATTAAATGTGCAAATGAGGATTCACATAACCTAATTGAATGAAGACGAAAAAGACATAAATAAATGTACTAGACCCGAGAGAAGCCTCCATGTGTCCCAAGGCAGAAGGCTCGTGGAGGCGGCTCGTTTTGGGAATTGATTGAGGGATTAGATTGGTAGCTAGAAGTACAGGACAATATGGGCATTATTCTAATGACTAAAGGGTATTTCTGGAATTTTCTTGAAGACATGTGCCTGACATGTGACTACTTAATTCCAGGAAACTCTATAAATACCCCTTCCATTCGATGAAGGGGGATACTTTTTGGTGACTTAATACTTGGAAATTCTCTCCACTCAAAGCACTCAAGAAGGCTCTTGGAATCCCTGCTACTCTAACATGTTTTTTGGATTCTAGGAGTTTTGCTACGTGTCATTGGAGTAATCGCCCACATGTTCTTCTTCCCTCTTCAATCAATCAATCAATTTTATGCTCTTCGTGGATTTTTCTCTTCCTCAGCCAACACAAAATCCTAACTAGCAAGGCACGATTTCCATGTCCACAATATTATATTTTAATTATATCCAAAGTGGGGTATATGTAAAGGTTTGTAGACACTCAAAATTTCATTTTTCTGTTAGTAACTATGTAGGAGGATAACAGCATCTTTTCACACTCCAGAGATAGCCCTGGAGGACAACAACATCAATTTTAACCCCGAAGATAGCCACGGGAGATCCAATTTCCAAACCCGACGATAACACTGGGAAAACAATTTCCAACCCCAGAGATAACCTCGGAAAAGTCAGTTTAAACCCTGGAGATAGCCCCAAGGGATCAAGTTCGAAGCCTTGAGATAACCCCAGGAGTTCAAGCCAACCTCAGAGATAACCCTGAGGACATTCAGAGTCAACAACAGGCCAACCTCAGAGATAACCCTGAGAAAAGACTACTACAACTGTGCAAAAACCAGAGATAACCCCAGGAGGGGAAAAATGGTCATTTTACCAACTTAACTTCAACTCACATCAAATAAACTCATTTCAACTTTAATTGCTTCATAAGAAGTCACACAAAACCATATCTTAACTTCCGAGTGCAAACTACACAAAACGGCTCAACGGACTGCCTGACGGAAACCCGGATATGCCATTTTGGTTATGGACCCATCTTCTAGGAATAAAAAAAGTCAAATCATATGTCATTACATAGCTCTCGGAAAGAGCTTTCCAGAATGGTATGGCATGCTTCCATCGGACTCCCGGATTGAAAGTTATGAAGGTTCGAGCGAACAATGCGTTGTTCGAGTGCACATACTTCGAGACGGCAGGACCCACACTGCCTGGGGCACCCTGGGCAACCACAGGTACACCTGCGGCACCCCCTCTATAAATAGAGGGCTTGGGGTGGCCATATTTGCAAGAGAAACAGCGAGAAAGCCCTGTCCAATTTGTTTTGTACACACTATAAACTGAGTGCTTTCTCATTTTAAACACTTGTAAGCTTATATTCTGTCATATTTTTACCGGCGGAAGCCGATTGTTCATCCACTTAAAAATATAGAAGTTTTCTTTGGCAGTTCACTATAAGCCTTCTTACACACTTTAAAGCCTTTCTCTTCATCTTTGCACACATTGTTCTTCACATTGAGAGTCACGTTGTGTGCATAGGCCCAGACTTCGGTCCGTGGTTTATTTTTTATTTGTATATATATATATATATATATATATATATATATATATATATATATGGACGAACATTATCGAGTTATGCCTCGATGAGTCTGGACTTACGTCCGGAGCGTTTACTTGCTATTTATATATATATATATATATATATATATATATATATATATATATATATCGTCCCGTCTAGAGTTTACTTTGTGGTGGTTGATCGGTTTTACGGCTTTCTTTACTTTTCGTCACGCCTGGAGTTTACTTCGTGACAGTTGATTGCTTTTACAGCTTTATTTACATTTTTGATCCCCTATGGAGGTGCTTCGTGGTGGTTGATCATGTCTATATATATATATATATATATATATATATATATATATATATATATATATATATATATATATATATATATATATATAACTGCTTTCATATAAATTGCGGCATCATGTGAGCCTAGGAATCATGTGATCATAGATTCAGTCTACTGAATCTAGATTCGGTTCTCGTGATGGACATTTTCAGCTGTAAGCAACTTGTAAATTTATTCACGGTGTTTTGATTTCCTCAGATGGTTTTCATGCCCACGAGGAGTTCGACAGTGCTTTGTACATTATTTTATCGAAGATGCTTCGCATCTCGAAAATAAAAGTAATCCAGCCGAACATTTAATAAAAATGGAAGTATCCAAAGGTCTCAATTCCTATTGAGCATAAGGGTTTGAAAAACCTCTTTTACAAAACATCACTGCCATATCTTGTTTAAAACTGATTTTTTACACAAATTTAGATCCTTTGTATATAGGTGCGAATGAGGCCTCACACTACTTCCATATAACTGCACATTGACCCACACACACACATATTCATATAATAATTTCTTGAAAAGTTGCGATCATCGTGGTAACACGGATGTCGGGGGTGCCTAACATCTTCTTTTCGCATAATCAAGCCCCCGGACTATAACGAATCTCAATTTTATAGACCCATTTATCAGTGTCACATCACTGGGTCAATGTGCAAACCTTGTCTCGGTTGTGTTGGTACAACCATATAACAAATTAACTGGCGACTCTTACAGTCCATTCGTCGACATATACATGTCAGACCTTTTCACAACTTATTTTTTCAAACAAATCTCACCTAACACAAGAACACCAAAGAACAAGAATAGAAATGGGACAAATAAAAATCCCGACGTCGACAGGTGGCGACTCTGCTAAGGACTTCCAGTAAGAGGGCTTAAGTCGCTACTAGAAAACTTTTCAAAACTATTATATGCTTGTGTGTGGATGTTGAATTTACATTGGAAATATATGTGTACGAATACATTTACTTATTGCACTTAGTGCTTCGCGCTATATCTGCTTGTGATATTAGTGCTTCGCACATGTCATCATTTTCCATACGGTGAGACAAGTTGTATGTGAATGTATGTTGTTTGGTTCCTCCACCAGGAGGCTATCCTGTCGGTGTTTGATTACTGGACTCGTAGGAAGACTAATTTCGACGAGGCTCAGGAAAGGAACCACTCAAATTTGCTCTAATTGAAAGGCCGGAAGTTAATCCTAAGATAGGTCAACCTCTGATAAACCAAACGCGAAGGAAAGTCTCTTCATACTTTCATATTTCCATTACTTGAAATTTCATTTCCATGTAAATCTCAATGTAATGGAAAATATGAAGGAATATGTGTACATGCCTTCCCTTTATATCAAAACCTGACATGTTATCTTGTCAACTGACATCCGTTTCGCAGGACGATACTCCTAAACGGACATATTACATAATATTGCTACATTCACTAAGACAAAACTACATAAGTCTTTTTGTAGGGATATAATTGGTCCAGTAACCCGTTCAAAATCTAAAAATGCAACGAGCCTACAGCCAAGCATGGCTTTATATGGCCAGCCTAGTTCTACTTTTGTCTCTCGCTAGGAGTTCGAAGGACTAAGCAACCAAATTACAGAGTTGGCTGTTCTGCTTAAAGAACTGCACAAATCCACTCAGGGTCCATAAATGCCCATACATACAGAATCCTCTACATAGGGAGGAACTCAGGGACCGGACAAAGAAATTCTTATACCTAAATCTCAGTTGAACAAAACCAACAAAACCCCTAAAATCACCCCTCTTAAAGAAGAGCATTCACCGGCTCCTTCACCTTCAAGGCGATTGCCTACATGAGCTGGATCTATACATACTTCAGCAAGGGTTCCTGCCCATGTGATGACTATGTTATTCCCTAAGCCGATACCGCTCAAAGGAAAAGAAGTCTTGATACCGGATTCGGAGGCGGAGGAAAAGGACTGGAGGCGTAAGTAGGACATTGTTAGGCGCTTATCAAACATACGCATCATAGTCCACGCGGATAATACAAATAGAGATACCCCAGATAATGATTGTCCAGTCATCATTCGGGAAAAGGATGACGATAACAGCCCCTTCATCACAGCCGTCCACCAGGACTTCACCCTTGGCAATTGGAGCAGCACTCCTTACATTTGCCAACGAGGGTAAAAAGGGAAGAAACTCTTTCTGCCTTGTAGATAGCAATACCTTCTTACTTTTTCTGTACAATATTAGCAATTATTTTTGTCATTACATGCTAACACTTTGTATGATTGAACAGTTTCATATATTAAATGAAAGCATTTTGTTTCAGGACTCTAAAGTTAGATGTGCCTAAACTTGCTGATGAGGTACCTATTCTCCACAAGGACTGTAACTTTTATGTAAAGTTGGACTTAGACTTGATGGAAATACAAGAGGACTATGAGATACCTCAGGAGATCAAAGAATGGGTCAAAGATAAACCCAAGCCAAATCTTGATCAAACAACCTCTTTTAACCTCGAAACCTTAGAAAATCCCAAACAAATCTAGATTGGTACAGACCTCACTCCAAACCAAAGGAATAACATGGTTACTCTATTGACCTTATTCCAGGATGTGTTTGCATGGTCTCATGAAGACATGGTCGGTTTAGCCACTAACATTGTCATTCATCGCCTTCCCATCAAAGGAGGATTCAAGCCAGTCAGAAAGAAGCTCAGGCGATTAAAACCTGAGTAGAGGTTAAAAGTTAAAGAAGAAATTGTGAAACAATTTCAAGCCGATATCATCATGGTGTCAACATACCCTGAATGGTTATCCAACATAGCTTGTCTCAAAGATAGCTTGTGTGGATTACAGTGATCTGAACAAAGCTTATCTCAAAGATAGCTTTCCCATCCCATTAATCCACATACTCATTGACAATACAACTCAGTATGACATGTACTGCTTTGCGGATTGCTTTGCGGGGTACCATCAAATCATGGTTGCTGAAAAGGATCGTGAGAAAACTGCATTCATCACTCCTTGGGAAACCTTTTGCTATAGACGATTGTCATTCGGCCTCATCAATACCGGAGCTACCTATTAATGAGCCATATGGCTTTTTTCCACGATCTAACGCATAAAAAAAGAAAAAAAGAAAAAAAAGAAAAAAAACCTCATCAACAGGTTGCGTAAGTACAACATGAAGTTGAATCCAGCCAAGTGCGCCTTTGGCATAAAATCAGGCAAGTTGTTAGGATTCCTAGTCTGCCATAAAAGGATTGAGCTAGATCCTACCAAAATCCAAGCCATCACAGAAATACCCATGCCTCAGACAGAGAAGGAAATACGAGGATATTTGGGAAGGATCAACTTCATCAGCCGTTCATTTCCTAACTCATCGTAACCTGTGAGCCTATTTTCAAGTTGTTAAGGAAGAACTCCTCTATGAAATGGAATGATGAGTGCCAGAAGGCCTTTCTAACAATCAAAGAGTAGCTAGTTAAAGCTTCTATTTTAGTGTCATCCAGGGATGTTGTTCCCCTGTTCATGTATCTGTCCATAAGTGACAATGCAATGGGCTGCATGCTGGGACAAAAAGACGATAGAGGCCAAGAGTGAGCTATCTACTACCTCAGTAAAAGATTCAGCAGTAGTGAACACAAGTACACTCTGATTGAGAAGACTTGTTTTGCTTTAGCATGGGCTTCCATGAGGTTACAACATTACCTTCATGGTCACACAACCCATCTTCTATCCCGCATAGATCCTCTCAAGTATGTGTTCAGTAAACCCATGTTAAATTGTCGACTGTCCAAATGGTAGTTGATCTTACAGACAATTTGACATTGTCTACGTAATGCAAAAGTCCATTAGAGGTCAAGGAATTACGGATCAATTGGTCACCGCACCTTCTGAGGATTTCAAACACTTAGAAACATACTTCCCCGATGAAGGGATAATGGCAATTTAGCAATACCATTGTCGACGTCGGGAATTTTATTTATCCCTTTTCGTTACCTATTTTTTTGTGTTCTCATTTTAGGTGAGATTTGTTTGAAAAAATAAGTAAAAAAGGTCCGACATGTGTAATGTCGACGATTGGACTATAAGAGTCGCCAGTTGGTTTTTTAACTGGTTGTACCAACACAACCGAGAAAAGGTTTGCACATTGACCTAGTGATGTGACACTACTAAACGGGTATGTGAAATCGAGATTCTTTTTAGGGTCTGGGGACTTGCTTATGCGGAGGGAAGGTGTTAGGCACCCCCCAACATCCGTGTTGCCACGGTGACCGCCACTTTCCAAGAAACAGTTATATGAATTTGTGGGTGTGTGTGTTTGGGTCAATGTGCTTTTGTTTGGAAGTAGTGCGAGGCCACGTTTGCACCTATATACGCAGGGTTTAAATTTATATAAAAATTCAGTTTTAAACAAGATATGGCAGTGATGTTTTAAAAGAGGTTTTTTTAATCCAATGCTCAATAGTAATTGAGACCTTTTACACTCCCATTATATTCATTATTCGGCTTGGTTGATTTTATTTTACAGATGCGAGACATCTGTATGAAAATAATGTAAAAAAGGTGCTGAATTCCTCGAGGGTATGAGAACCATCTGAGGAAATCCAAACATCACAGATAAATTTACAAGCTGCTTACAGCTGAAAAGGTCCATCACGGGAACCGAATCAAGATTCAGTGGACTGAATATGTGATCACATAATTCCTAGGCTCACATGATGCCGCTGTTGATATAAACGCAGTAAGTATGTATATATATATATATATATATATATATATATATATATATATATATATAAAACCTATAAATATATATACAGACATGATCACCAACCACGAAGCACCGCTATGGGGGATCAGAAATGTAAATAAAGCTGTAAAAGCTATCTACCGCCACGGAGGAAACTCCAGGCAAGATGAAATGTACAGAAAGTAGTAAAACGGTCAACCACCACGAAGTAAACTCCAGGTGGGACAAAATATAAATATATATATATATATATATATATATATATATATATATACATATATATATATATAAACGATAAACGCACCGAATATAAAATCCAGGCTCATCGGACAAAGTCTAACAACAGTTAATATATATAAGTATATATATATATATATTAAAGCAGCAAATGCATCGGATATAAAATCTAGGCTCATCGAATAAAGTTCGACATACAGTTCATATATAGAAATATATATATATATATATATATATATATATATATATTATATATATATATATATATATATACGAAAGCAAATAAACGCTCCGGATATCAAATCCAGGCTCATCGAACAAAGTCCGACAACAGTTAATATATATATATATATATATATATATATATATATATATATATATATATATATATATATATATATTAAAGCAGTAAACGCTCCAGAACGAAATCTAGGCTCATCGAACAGAGTTCAACATGCAGTTCATATATATATATATATATATATATATATATATATATATATATATATATATATATATATATATATATATATATATATATAAGCAAGTAAATGCTCCAAACCGAACTCTAGGCTCAATCGAGGCATAACTCGATAATAGTAGTCCATATATATAAATATATAAGTATATACAAACTAAAATAAAATCACGGACCGAAGTCCGGGCAAACACACGTAACACGACTCTCAACGTAAAGAAGGGTGTGTACAAGTGTAAAGAGAAAGGCTTAAAAATGTATGAGAAGGCTTACAGTGGACTGCCAAAGAAGACTTCAATAACTTTAAAGTTGATAAACACTGGCTTCCGCCGGTACAAAAGTAGCTATATGTGAGCTCACAAGTGTTTAAAATGAAAAAGCACTCAGTTTGAGGTGTGTATGGAGCAAATTGGACAGGGCTTCCTCGCCTTTTCTCTTCTCAAAATGGTCACCCCAAGCCCTCTATTTATAGAGGGTGTACCTTTGGCTCGGTTGCAGGTATACCAGAGGCTGCCTGTGGTGCCCCGAGCTTCACAGGTCCTGTCGTCTCGAAGTACGTGCACGTAGGCAACGTGATGTCCGCTCAAACTTTTAGAATTGCAATTCGGGCATCCGACTGAGGTATATAGGACCTATTTCGGACCGCCGTTGTTGAGAGTTATGCAATGACATGGGAGTAGAGGTTGTACAAAGTCATGAAGATGGGACGATGCCCTCTCCGGTCCTCAGCTTCAAATTCTATCCGTTGTTCTGCGTAATAGTCACTCGGGATTGGTTTTCCTTGATTCTTGTGGGACATTATTGTGTAGAAATGTATGTTTGAAATATTGAGATGGTGTGATGTGGCGTCATGGTGGCAAGATGATGACTTTGCCCCTCACCGGGGTTATCTCCGATTTGGCCTGATAAAGCAGACATTGCTCAGGGTTATTGCTGAGATTGGACTACTGCAAATGTTGAAGGTCCTCAGTGTCATCTCTGAGGTGTGCCTGTCTTATACTGAGTGCCTCGGTGTGAGCGTCGAGGTTGAAGCTGATGGCATGCATTTGAAATAAGTATTTTCGGGGTTATCTCTGGAACTGCCACTGCCTTCCTTGGGGTTATCTCCAAGGTTGGAATTTACTATTTCCAGTGTTGGGACTGAGACAGAACATCTCGGGGTTATCTCCGGGATGAAATCGATCTTCTCCAGTTTGTGTTTCGGTATTAGATCTACGTGCCTCGGGGTTATCTCCGAGGTTGGAATTATTACTCCCCGTGTGTGTTCCAGGGTTGAGCCGTTACTCCCAGTGTGTGTTCTGGGGTTGAGTTATTCCTCCTGGTGGTATCCGAAATGGATATAAATCGTCTTCCAGGGTTTCCTCTTGAAAGACGAATCTACGATCCTGTGATGTCAGTAACAGATATGTAGAAAATTTTGAGTGTCTACAGATGCCCCTCTTTATCATATTCATGCAATACCATGCATGGATAGGATAAAGAATCCTAGACACTTAAAATATAACATGAAGCAACTAGATGATGCATGTGTATGGGGTTGTTGCCCAACATGTTGAGGATGATTACTATCTCCCTATAGCTTCTACTGGGGATTTGGCAATGATGACCAAATTGGATGTGCGATCCAAATCTTTGAGGATGCTGACGTTGGAGTTATCATCAAAGTCCTGAATCCTTGATACAGACTTGATTCCAAAGTAGTGCCTCTTATATGTAAGAGATCTGTGGGGATAAAGCTTTGTCTGTTTCAGGATGTGTATAACATATTCCGACATCAATCCTCCTTGATGACGTTTCCCTTTCTTGGTTTATATCGCTAGAGTATGTCAATGATCTGTTGGTTTTACTGCCAACAACAAATGTTGTCAGGGCTGCCCGACCTTCGTTGATGTGTGAACCAACGATTTACTACGTGTTGTAACCCCCACTGGGGATACATTTGATCCTCTGTTGATGTGTAGATCAACGGATGAACTCCCTGCTGGGGATAAATACTAAGGTTGCTTGGATTTTGTTGATTTTTGTATCAACTGATGAAATCACCGGATGGTTTCTGATGCGACGTTGGGTTTACTTGCCAACGGTTGAAATGATGTCAAGGTTGCTTGACCTTCATTGATACGTACATCAATGGATGACAATGCATTGTGATCCCCGTCGGGGTTGTATTATCGTTAATGTGTGTGTCAACGGAACACGCGTTGTAACCCCCATCGGGGTGACGTGTTGGATCATCGTTGATGTGTGTGTCAACGACTGAAATCATCAGATGACTTTCGACAATCTGTTGGATTTGCTTGTCAATAGTTATACTGATGCCAAGGCTGCTTGACCTTCGTTGATATGTATGTCAACGGATGATATGCATTGTAAACCCTCCGAGGTCATGTACTTTGACCTATGTACCGCGTTGTAACCCCCGCCGGGGTTGTGTGGCAAAATAGGATGACGATCCTGAATGGGAGGAATTAGACTTGCGTGAGGTATCACTGAGCGTGACTTGTATCGTCTGAGATCATTGACATAGTGTACCATGTGGTTGGGCGAATACCAATGAATGATGTGAAGACCCACGATTCAACTAGGATTGTAGGCTATTCTGCTCAATCGCGTACCGTTTTTATCCCTAATTTGGCCTTTTTAGCTTGCGAGAACTCCTTTGCAACTCGAACTGGACCGAGCCGGAGGGGTGGGACCCACATAGGGGTGCCGCAGGTATTTGTAGGGCGGATATGACCCATTTCCATGTATTTTTCAGCTGTACAGAGATGATGTATTAGATGATGATATACTTAGGAATGTATGCACAGTTTTTCCACTCCATATATCATATTGCCATCTATTATCTGTTATGCATGTATCATGTTATGCATATGTATGTATGTCCAGAGATATTCAACATTGACCCCTGGATGGTCTTATGACACGGCCCGTGCAGATGTTTTCTTCGACAGTTAGTTGTATTAATCATACCCCACCATTATTGGTGGTATCTGGTATGCGATCGTGGTATGATAGCATGTTACCATCAGACAGGGTGACCGTAGATCATTTATTACAGCATAATATGACGATGTTGATGTTTCAGGTTCCCACAGGATTCGTGGATGGCATGCTAGAGCACTGGGTATCGGAGAGGTAGGTTTTCTGATTTGGGACCCAGTAGTTAACTCCCACTCTAGAGGATTATGCACGGTTGACGATGCTGCCACTAGACAGACCTTGCGTGCATATAGCTTTGGGGGACATGAGTCGGTGGTTCATAACCCTTACTGGACTGAGGCGTAGAGTGGTGCAGGATGAGCTTACATCTGGCCGCGTTATATCCCAACATTTTTTATTTGACAGATTTGACTCTGAGGATAATTATAGACGACATTCCAGGGATTTCACCACACCGGAGGATCATTGGCATCTGGCCAGGGTAGATGTACTGCTATTGTGTGTATTGTCATATATCTATATGCCACTGTATATGGATGAGTTAGACATAGGAGTTATCATGGCGGTGAGAGCTTTCAAGGAGGGTCGTGCCATTATACCTATGATTATAGCCGAGACATTGAGGTTAGCTACATTTTGCTGCACTTATTCGACATGAGTATTTACGGGCAGCTCGGTCATGCTATACGTGTGATTTATGTCACATCTGAGATCGATTGACACTTTCAGACGGCATGGGTATTGTTTCACACATGAGATAGCCATGACATATTCATTTCAGCCTGTGGAGTGTACGGATGATGCATCTTGGTCCACTTTTTTAGCTGATATTGTAGACCCGTTTAGTAAACTGCCGTGCTCAGGGCTCAGCTCACCTTATAGCTTTGTTACTCATGCTCCAGGCATGGATTACATCCCTCTGGCTGGTTTGAGGGGCATGACTACTTACCATCCACTGGTCGTAATGTCGCAGTTTGACCAGTTTTAGGATTTTCATCTTTTCGAGGGGGCGCTGGGCCAGCATTTAGCTTATCGCTATCTTTCAGCAGAGGACCAATCCTGTGTGTATGCATGTTGGGATCAGCGTGAGATAGCCGCTTTCCCTATTAGTCATCCAGATTATTCTGTAGAGTATTCCGCATGGATGGAGACAGAGACTGCACCGGCTGATGTAGTATCCACATTGTCGAGTATTGATTCAGATGGTGAAGAGCCCATGGAGGACATTGATTCTCACACTGAGGAGGAGTCATCTACTAGGTTGCCAGTATTTCCTTTAGATTCTCCCAGTACTAGCACTGTCGCGATTCAGCATTCAACACAGTACCTAGAGCAGAGTCTTCATCTGATGACCTTCGAGAGAGATCAGGCTAGAGCCCTGATGTTGACAGCTCTTGATGGGAGAGACGCAGTCCTGTTAGAGAGGGACGAGGCATTGACTCATATAAATACCGTTATTATTTAGCGGGATGAGGCCAGATCAGCCAGAGATACAGTGATAGTTGAGCGGGATAGCACTATATCTGCCCGGGATGTAGCCGTCCAAGACAGTACTGCAGTGAGGTCCCTTACCACTGGCATGCTTGTAGAGATGAGCACATATATTGATGAGCATATGGTCACCATGCAAATGGCTGCAGATCTGTTGGGTAGTGTGGATATCCTTGTACAGGAGACCACAGCCTTACCTCATTCTTCTGAGAGAGATGCCATGTTGGGCTTGTTAGCTCGTATACACACTAATTTGTAGATGGGCTTGTATTTTCCTGCACATACTAGCTTAGCCATTTTGTCATGTACAGTTTACATTGTGTATATCAAACAGCATTATATATAGTAGGGAAATATATTTTTGATCACTTCCCTTTTAGATATGCTTTGATACTTGCTTGATATTTGCCTACTTCTTTAGGGTTTGTGATCTTGATGTATTCTGAATTCCTCCTTGCTGGATGGACATTGAGTTGTCTCTAGATAGTTCAGAATAGATCATAGATCTGTGTGTATCCTTACCATTTTTTCGGTGTCTTGGGACTGATTTCTGTATGGAGATGTGGAGAGGGTTATGGCTTTCCTCTCTGAGATTGACCGCACCACAGATGGTCGCCAGCACCCCTATTTAGGAGGAGCCTAGTTAATTCCATCTCTTATGGATTGGTGATGCTCTTTATGGTACAATCGCAGCTTAGATGGTCGCCGAATCTCCTATTCACGAGGAGAGGTTCGGTAATTCCATCCCTTTGGTTTGAAGCCAATGAAATATGGTGAATTGAAGTTTGATCCCAGTACCATTGACAGGTATTTATGTTTTGGTATGGGGTGACACTGAAACATAAATAGTTGCCTACGTACTCCTATTGAAGAAGAGATAAGGTCTGCGTAGTTTGAACCTGGTGTAAGAGGTTCAACGCTATTTATGAAATGCAGATGGGTGTAAAAGCTTTATTGATGAAAAAGGTTGTAAAAATGTTTTTGTGGTTTTTATTTTTTGTAGAAAAGGGTAGAAATGTTTTTGTTGTATTTTGTTTATTGCGACCGGGCCATATAAAATATGGTTGCCTACGTACTCTAGTGTATCAAGGAGATCAGGTCGACGTAGTTCACCCCTCAGGGTGAGTTAAAAAGCGTGATCCCATGTGCAAGATAAACTGCGGGGAAGAAAGATTAATCCCATGTACAGATCAAACTGTGGGGAAGAAAGTTTAATCCCATATGCCAGATAGACTGTGGGGAAGAGAAAGTTTCATCCTAGGTTGAGGACAAACTGCAGGTACGAGAAGTTTGATCCCATGTGTGGGTAGCCAAACTGTAAACGTTAGAGGTTCAATCCGTAATGGGATGACCTAAGTTGTATGAGTGCAGTGAATCCAGGCTGTTGGCTTAAAGAGTATGTTTCCCTGAGGGGCGAAGTGTGGAAAAGAGTTGTATGTGGTGAAGGGTTAAATAACCAGAATGACTGATGATCTGATGATCCAACACCAGGATGTTTGCTTGATGGTAACTTCAAACATAGTACCGTTTCATGGTGTCCGAGTTGATGAGTTATGGAAATTCATCACCATCCATTTCTTGCAATCTGAGAGCGCCTCTTGTCAACACTTCCTTGACAACAAACTGGCCTTCCCAGTTAGGAGTGAATTTTCCCTTAGATTGATCTTGGTTGTTAATGATCTTCTTCAAAACCAAGTCATGTTGTTTAAACTGCGGTAGCCGGACTTTTCTGTTGTAGGATCGGGCGATCCTTTGTTAATATAATTGACCATGGAAGATAGTTGCGGTACGCCTTTCATCTATTAGAGATAATTGGTGATACCTGTCTTCTACCCATTGATCTTCATCCAGCTGAGCGTCTATGAACAGTCTGAGGGATTTCATTTCTACTTCTATGGGGAGTACTGCTTCCATCCCATAGGTTAATGCGTAGGGGGTTGCCCTAGTGGAAGTGCGCATTGATGTTCTATAGGCTAACAGAGTAAGAGACAATAGGTCAGGCCATCCTTTGTGATTGGCGGACATCTTTTGCATAATCTTCTTGATGTTTTTGTTCGCATCTTCAACAGCACCATTCATCTTTGGACGATAAATGACGGAGTTAAGGTGTTTGATGTGGAATTTACTGCATAGTTCCTCCATCATTTTGTTGTTGAGGTTCTTAGCATTGTCTGATAGAATTATCTCTGGTTGTCCGTATCGACAAATGGCATTGTCTCTTATGAAAGCAATGATGACTTCTTTGGTAACCCTGGGGAAGGAGGCTTCTTCTACCCACTTGGTAAAGTAGTCGATCATGGTGAAGATGAAGCGATGTCCATTACTGGCTTTGGGCTCGATAGGCCCAATCACGTCCATTCCCCACATTAAGAAGGGCCAAGGTGAACTCATATTGTGGAGCTCCCGTGGAGGGGCATGGATAGCATTCCCATGAATTTGGCATTGATAACATCTCCTGACGTGGTCATTGCAGTCAGCTTTGAGAGATAGCCAGTAATGTCCTGTCCTGAGGATCTTTTTAACAAGGAAGGGGCCACTCATATGTGGGCCACAGACTCCACCATAGATCTCATCCATGAGTCTCTGAGCTTGATCTTTGTCCAGGCATCTGAGGAGACCTAGTCCTGCATCTCTCTTATAGAGTGCATCTCCGCTCAGGTAGAATTTTATAGAAAGTCGATGAATCCGCCTTTGCTCATTCAGGCTCGCCTCAGCGGGTGTAGATCCATCTCGCAAGTACTCCTTGATATGCTGATACTAAGGTTGTTGGATGAGAGGTAGTTCATCCGATACTTCTCTAACATAGTTTCCATAGGCTGGTTCCTTTTGCAGGGCTAATGTGACGCTTGGCATGTGTTCCTTGTCAGGTATATGCATCAAGGAGGCCAAAGTTGCTAATGCGTCTGCAAAGTCATTCCTATTACGAGGAACGTATATAAAGGAGATTTCTTTGAACTCCGAAGCCATCTGTAAAACTTGCCGATGGTAAGGCAGTAATCGCAGCTCTTTGGTTTGATAAATTCCTGTGGATTGTTTTATTACCAACTCTGAATCCCCAAAGATAGTTAACCGTCTGATATCCATTGAACAGGCAAGTTTTAGCCCCATGATACAGCCTTCATACTCAGTTGTGTTATTGGTGCTGACAAACTGTAATTTGGCGGCGACGGGATACTGCTCCCCCGTACTGGATACTAGAACTGCTCCAGCTCCAAAACCTTCCGTATTAACAGCTCCATCAAAATGCATCTTCCATGCTTGGTGTGTATTGTACTAATGTTGTTGCTGAATTGTCATTACCCCTTCATCTGGTTAGTATGTTTCCAAGGGTTTGAAGTCCTTTGAAGGTGCGACGGCCAGTTGATCCTCAGTTCCTTGACCTTTAATGGACTTTTGAGTCACGTAGACAATGTCAAATTGTTGTAGGATCAACTGCCATCTGGACAGCCAACAATTCAGTATGGGTTTACTAAATACATACTTGAGAGGATCCACGCAGGATATGAGATGGGTTGTGTGCCCATGGAGGTAATGTTGTAACCTCATGGCAGCCCATGCTAAAGCACAACAAGTCCTCTCAATCAGAGTGTACTTGTGTTCACTGCTGCTGAATCTTTTGCTGAGGTAATAAATAGCTCGTTCTCGACCTCTATCGTCTTTCTGTCCCAGCATACAGCCCATGGCATTGTCACTTATGGACAGGTACATGAACAGGGGAACATCATCCCTGGGTGGTACCAAAATAGGAGCTTTGACTAGCTGCTCTTTAATTGTAAGGAAGGCATTCTAGCACTCATCATTCTATTTCATGGAGGAGTTTTTCCTTAACAGCTTGAAGATAGGCTCATAGGTTGCTGTGAGTTGAGAAATGAATCAGCTAATGAAGTTGATTCTTCCCAAAAATCACCGTATTTCCTTCTCTGTTTGAGGAATGGGCATTTCTGTGATGGCCTAGATTTTGGTAGGATCCAGCTCAATTCCTTTGCGGCTGACTAGGAATCCTAGCAACTTGCCTGATTTAACGCCAAAGGCGCACTTGGCTGGATTCAACTTCAAGTTGTACTTACGCAACCTGTTGAATAGCTTTTTGAGATGGTCTAAGTGGTCCTCCTCCTTTCGGGACTTGACAATGATGTCATCCACGTAGATCTCTATCTCTTTATGCATTAAGTCATGGAAAAGAGCCATTATAGCTCGCTGATAGGTAGCTCCGGCATTGATGAGGCCGAATAACAACCGTCTGTAGCAAAAGGTTCCCCAAGGCATGATGAAAGCAGTTTTTTCACGATCTTCCTCAGCAACCATGATCTGATGGTACCCCGCAAAGCAATCAGCGAAGGTGTACATGCCGTATTGCGTAGTATTGTCAATGAGAATGTGGATAAAGGACACATGAAAGCTATCTTTAAGGCAAGCTTTATTCAGATCCCGGTAATCCACGCAAACTCGCACCTTTCCTCTAGGCTTAGGCAGGGGAACGATGTTAGATATCCATTCAGGATATGTGGACACCATGATAATGCCAGCTTGAAATTGTTTCATAATTTCTTCTTTCACCTTTAAACTCCATTCAGGTTTTAATCGCCTGAGCTTCTGCTTGACTGGCTTGAATCCCTCTTTAATGGGAATGCGATGAAGAACAATGTCAGTGGACAAAACCCACCATGTCTTCATGAGACCATGCAAACACATCCTAGAATTGGGTTAATAGCGTAACCATGTCATTCCTCTGGTTTGGGGTAAGGTCTGAACCAATCTGGATTAACTTAGGATTTTTTGAGGTTCCAAGATTGAAGGAGGTGGTTTGATCAAGGTTGGGTTTAGATTTATCTTCTACCCATTCTTTGATCTCCGAAGGCACCTCAATGTCCTCTTGTATTTCCAGCAAGTCTGAGTCCAACTTTTCATCAAAGTTACAATCCTTGTGGAGAAGAGGCATCTTATTAGCAAATACATTCACATCTAAGTTCAGAGTCCTGAAACAAAATATGCTTTTACTTAATATATATGAAACTGTTTAATAATACATAATGTTAGCATATACGGACAAAACAACTGCAAGTACTATACAGAAAAATAAGCAATTATTATATCTACGGGGCAAAAAGAAGTCCTGCCCATTTTACCCTTGTCGACCAATGCAAAGAGTGCTACTCCAATTGGCAAGGATAAAGTCTGGGTGGACTGCATTGATGGAGGGGTCGTCATTGTCATCCTTTTCCCGAATAATGACCATGACGTCTGGACAATCATCGTCTGGGGTATATCTGTTTGTATGTTCATCATGAATAATGAAGCGCATGCCCGACATTATTCGGACGACGTTTTGCTTGATTCTTTGTTTCTCTTCCTCTACTCTGGGATCTGGAACAAAGACTTCTTTTGCTTTGAATGGCACTGGCTTGGGAAATAGCATAGCCATCACGTTGGTTGGCACCTTTACAGGAGGTTGTACGGACTCAAAGGTTGATGGTGAAGATAAACGCCGTATGGTTGAAGCTGAAGGAATCTGCTGATGTTTATGAGGATTCCTCTGACTAGAACTGGCAAAATATCCTAGTCCAGCTGTCCCAGTTTGACTGGCTACTTGGATGGGCTATTTTATACCTTGCTGATCTTTACCCAGCCCTTGTCCTGGCTGATGACCCAAAGACATCATTTCTTGAGTAGCCGACATTACTTCGGTAGAGATCTTGGGTACGGGCAATGGTGTTCCCAGGGCATGAAATTGAGGGTTGTTTACTTCCAAAGAGTGGAAACTGACTGGCTCAATATTGGAATTAAAACTGATGAACGGTATGTCACCTTGTTGAGGGCATTCTGGTTCAGCGTTGACTGTAACTAGGCTATTGTTGATAATGTATTTCAGTTGCTGATGAAGGGTGGAGGGGACTGCCCCAGCCATATGAATACACGGTCTTCCCAAGAATAGGTTGTATCCCGAATCTATCTTGAGTATGTGGAAAGACACGCAGAATGTATGGGGACCAATCTCAATTTGCAGCTCAATCTCTCCGACTGAATTCCGGCGGGATCCATCAAAAGCTTTGATGATCGTATGGCTACTTCGAATTCGATTGAGATTGATGTTTATCTTTAATAATTTAGCGTATGGACAAATATTCAAAGATGAACCTCCATCTACTAAGACTCCAGCTAGCATATATCCGGAGGATAAGACCGCGATGTGTAACGGCTTGCAATGACCGGTCCCTTCGGGCAGTATGTCATCATCAATGAAAGAGATCACATTGTTGTTGAAAATGTGATCAGCCAGATGTCAAAATTTTTCCACATCCACTGATTTTGGCAAGTAGGCTTCTTCTAAAACCTTTAGTAGAATCTTCCTGTGATCCTCGGAAGTTAAAACCAAGTCTAGTATTGAAATTTGATGTGGAGCTTCTCTTAAGCTTAAAACCACCTTGGCTTCATTATGACCCATGGTACGGAGGAATTTTTCAATCTTCTCCATGGGAATCTTCCCCTTTGATTTAATGGTAGACTTTATCACCCGTTGGGGAAGATACAGTGGATTCTCCTTCAACACTGCAGCAGTTGTATGACATATGGATCCTTCAGCTTCTCCATAATTCCATGGAAATTTCTGTAAGCTGACAATAGGATATTGTGGTCAGAAGGGTAAGTTGATTGGCTTTGGAGCAGCCACTTTCAAAGGATTGTTGCTTCCTCTGAGTTGAATGGTAGTTATAGGGCGTGGCTTGACAATGCCATCAGCCTCAGTGGATATCACTGCTACCAATCCCTTCCATTTAGTGGGACAGATATTCTCACTTCCCCGTAGCACAGTATCATCGTCCGCTAGTTACAGGACACCGCTATCAATGAGATTATGGATAAGGTGGCGGAGTGCCCAGCATTCTTCTGTGCTGTAACCTCGAGAATGGGAGTGATATTGACATACTCTATCAGAATTGTACCATCCTGAACGGGGATTGATTGGAGGTAGAAGGGAATTAATCCTTCCTTCATTGATTAGTATTTGAAGGATTTCCTCCATAGGTTGGCCCAAATAGGTAAATTCCCTTTTGTTGGCAAAATCCCGACGAGCTTTGGCGTTCGCTCTCTTTACCACTTTGTCCTCCATTGTTTCACTTTTTGGAGGAGAAGAAGGAATATTCATGACAAGAGGAAGGAGACTAGCATGCTCCTGGCTGATTAATTGGCGTGTGACTTGATGTTGGTATGTCACCAGTTCTGCCAAATGCTCGATTTGCTCGCACAGAGCTTTCATTTTTCGTTCCATTGAGAACTGGAACTTGGCATAATCCCATTTGTCAGCACCATCTTTGGTGATCTGGGATGCTTCACTGTTAGAATTGGAACTTTGTCCACTGCTCCAATTAATCATGTTGACTTCTTCCTCTTTGTGTGGAGGAAGAGGGTTGTCTTGCAGGTGAGGTTGATCTAGTTTGGTGACCACAATTGTGACAACCCCAAAATAGGTTCATTCCATCCAACCTATTCTGAGTCGCCAAATACATGGTACAGAAAACAACTACAACTTTATTACAACAATTGTCGTGCAAAATACAACAACACATATGCTATGAGTTTGGATACAAATATATACCAAATGTGACTCATGTTCCAACCGTGGACATCACCTCACAATAACACCTTACATAAAGGTATAGTCAAAAACTGTTTTAGAAATTAGAATCTTTGGGAAGTGCTCAAGAAAACCTTCGTACATGGGAGGCCACGCGTCTAGGTTATGATAGATATCATATGGCCACAGAATTATCCTTGGTTGACCCAATAGACCCCAAAGAAAAACGAGAAGATTACTATCATATTCTTCCCAATGGTGAGTCTTCTCTTGACTTATCATTATCTCCACTGTCTCTAATTGAGAATTATACTTCAAACAAACACCAAGATTATATAGGTAGTGCCCATAGATATACTCAGCAAGTGAATGAGCACAACCTTGTCTTATGATGACACGAGGTTGTATGTCATTAGACATCTTGTATGATAGTGACAAAACACCCTTCCAATGTTGGGTTCGCCTCACCCTATTTTCTTCACCAAATATAACTACTAAATGATGACCACCGTTCTATTCCCTTGTTACCCTCGCTCGACCCAGCTACACTCTTATTACCTGAAAGGAATTGTGAAGCAAAAGGGTGAGCACAACTAGCTCAGTAAAGAATATCATGACTAAAGATAATTCAATTATCAATAGCCTTCATCAACAATAAATCAGAGATTTAGAACATATGGTAAATGATAAAAATTTCAACCATAGTTGCAGCGGAACGAGCAATCCATTAGAAGAGTCAAATAGACTATAAAGTCTATTATCTTCTCCATGTTAAAAATCTACCAACAATATTTTATCCATGTAACATCACTCAACAGTTCCTTTCCACAATCATATGAATAACTCATAATCATAATTGTGACTATAAATTTTTCTTCGCACCCAGGACGAAGAATATTTTCATCACCTGTCTTTACCTGAAACATCAAAGATCATGGTTATACCAAATCACAGTTCCTGTTTATAATCATACTAACAAATCCATCTTTGCACTACGGGCCAAAGATATTCATCAACAAACCATCTTTTCACTACGGGCCAAAGATATTCAACAACAGTTCATCTTTGCACTACAGGCCAAAGATATTCATCAACAGGCCATCTTTGCACTACATGCCAAAGATATTCATCAATAATTCATATTTGCACTACAGGCCAAATATATTCATATCTCAAAGAAATATATAATCATTTCAGAATTTATATAAACAATAATTATAACCATGTTGATCAATTCACCTTTGCACTTAAGCTTAAGATATTCAATTATAAATTCAATGGTCATGATCATACCAGTCACAATTCAACTTTGCACTACAGGCCAAAGAGAACCCTAGTCATGATCATATCAATAATCTACCCATCTTTACACTCCAGTGAAAGAGAATTTCAACATCAGGGTTATAAAAATGTCATATATAATAGTAACTCATAAATAGTAACTCGTGAATAGTAAACCCGACACAAAAAGATAGAAATTCCACAATAAAATTCATACCAATATTTCGGTATAATGATATTGAAAGAATAACATTTCTTAAGCTTATAAACAATTTATTTAAATTGTTTACACTTACTAAATAATGCATTTAATCATCTTAAAATGCCAAACTCATAATATTTCATCACAAATAACCAAAAACCCTCATCAAAAATCTGCATATACCTCATATAGGATTCTCAAGCCATAAAATCCTATTTTTCAATTTTCTTTCCTCACAAAACATATTTAATTCATTTACTCATAACTAGACCATTTTCATAAAAAATACCAAATCAGTTCTAAAAATATTTCTTTTCTGGAATTTATCATAATATAGTCCCATAGTGAACATATATTTTTCTCAGAATTTTTAAAAGTCATTTACTATTTTTCATATGGCCAAAATAGCCGAATATTTAGACATTTATCAAAAATTGTACTTTTGTCTAAAAATTCTGAAATTTACAGAGTATACTTCAATCATATACATGTACTCCCAATAAAAATTTCATCAATTTTGGAGTTAACCACAAGGAATTATAAGCTGTTACTTTTAAAATAGTCTTTTCTCATAAAATTCATAACTCTCAATCTATACATCCAAAAATCACCATTTTTGGACACAATCAAGAAAACTCATCAAAATATCATTTCAAATTTTTCCAGAATTTTTGAAGGTCAGAAAAATTACGAAATTGAAAAACATAACAACCCTTAAAATCCCTTACTATCCCTTACTATCCCTTACCTCAAAAGAGCAGTACTTCTGATCGGTATAAGGCTGAAAGAAACTTGCACTGATGAATAGAAACTCTCAAAGTATCTAAATACTCACAAAATATGCTTCATAATATAGAGAGAGAAAGAGAGAAAGCTTATGTTTTTTGTGTGATTTTCAATTCTAACTTAGCCCTCTATTTATAGGAAAATTTTGGTAGGTTTGACCTGCAACCTGATGGCTTTACCTGCTACTATTCCCACCCACCACATTTGAAATATAATTCAGCACATTTCTTCACCAACCACAAGTGGGGCCCACCAATTCTAGAATTTTTCACCACAATGATAAACTCCGAAAATTCAATAATTTCTGAACCAGTCATCTCGTAAAATTCATAATAAATCATACGTTCATTTTTAACGGTTCAAAATTTGTAGACATATACTCAACTTATATATGTATAACATATCCAAATATTACCACGATCCAACGGTCGGATTAAAAATTATAACCCCCGCAAAATATCTCAAAAACTCTAATTTTTAATACCTCCATTCCGATAAAAATACTGATAAAAACCTCAGCATTAACTCCTTCACTTTTAACCACAAAAATATATCCCTCGTTTATATCCACATAAAATAAATATTTCCTTATCATATGAATCAATAATTAATTATTCACAAATAATATTACAGAATCACATTTATGACAACCAGGTCGTTCCCAGGAAAGAGGGGGCTTTCCAATAAGGATTTCTCCTTACTAGCGCGCAATTAGATGACCAAACCTCTCCTTAGACAGAACTTTCTAGACATTGCCAATAATGCTATCTAATAATATTAATCAAATAATATGAATTATTGATCTGATAATAGAAAATACTGTGCAGCAACAATTATTGAACAATAATAATACAAAATTTCAACGTAGCAATTATTGAATCAATAAAATAAAATATTGAACAGTAATTACTGTAACAATTATTGAGTAGTGCCTTCTTACGTAAGAATCAATAATTTCAAAAATACTGTGCAATACCGTGTGCTACTGTGTAATAACGCGTATTACTGTATTTTAACCACCGGGTATTCTAACAGTGTTAACGGTAACAACTACGTCGTTATTTGTAAAAACTCAAATTTATCGTTTTCTTCATCCGACAGTTATTCGTTATGGGGCCCACAAATAGCTGCGCCGTCGTACGAATATTCCCCGACAGAAAGAATATTCCACGACCAAACGAATATTCCCCGACAACAATGAATATTTTATAACCACTTGTGTATTTTGAAAAAAATTTATATATCACCCTTAACTTTAACATTTATCAATTTAACCATTTACTGAATAGAAATTATAAGAAAAATTGAATACTTTTATTTCATAAAATTCGGGGTCTTACAATCTCCCCTCCTTATGAAATTTCGTCCTCGAAATTTACGTACCTGGTATTTCAAAGAATTGAGAATACCTTCCTTTCATTTTAGATTCCATCTTCCCTGCCATCATAATTTCTCCATTGCTCATCTCCTGTATTTCAAATATCATTCTAGAATACAGCTTCAAAACAAGGGTTAATTTAACAAATTAACATATCACATAATATCCCGATATTATGACTGACCAACAAATAAGCTTAGGTATGACACACTAGCGAAGGATTTACTCATCTCTCCCCTCCTAGTTATATTCTCCGATCTCCGCCAGAGATCATATCCCTAAGCTCTGATACCAAATGTAACTCTGGACACCAACCTATGTCAGCACCTTACATTGATACCTATCAGTTTGCCACCGCAGAACGGCGTCCCCTACGGAGAGTCTGGCTTCGGTGCATCCCCCATCAACAGGAAGTCACCAGCGAGAGGATCGGGGTTCTTTACTTATAGCTCTGATACCAAATGTAACGACCCCAAAATAGGTTCATTCCATCCAACCTATTCTGAGTCGCCAAATACATGGTACAGAAAACAACTACAACTTTATTACAACAATTGTCGTGCAAAATACAACAACACATATGCTATGAGTTTGGATACAAATATATACCAAATGTGACTCATGTTCCAACCGTGGACATCACCTCACAATAACACCTTACATAAAGGTATAGTCAAAAACTGTTTTAGAAATTAGAATCTTTGGGAAGTGCTCAAGAAAACCTTCGTACATGGGAGGCCACGCGTCTAGGTTATGATAGATATCATATGGCCACAGAATTATCCTTGGTTGACCCAATAGACCCCAAAGAAAAACGAGAAGATTACTATCATATTCTTCCCAATGGTGAGTCTTCTCTTGACTTATCATTATCTCCACTGTCTCTAATTGAGAATTATACTTCAAACAAACACCAAGATTATATAGGTAGTGCCCATAGATATACTCAGCAAGTGGATGAGCACAACCTTGTCTTATGATGACACCAGGTTGTATGTCATTAGACATCTTGTATGATAGTGACAAAACACCCTTCCAACGTTGGGTTCGCCTCACCCTATTTTCTTCACCAAATATAACTACTAAATGATGACCACCGTTCTATTCCCTTGTTACCCCCGCTCGACCCAGCTACACTCTTATTACCTGAAAGGAATTGTGAAGCAAAAGGGTGAGCACAACTAGCTCAGTAAAGAATATCATGACTAAAGATAATTCAATTATCAATAGCCTTCATCAACAATAAATCAGAGATTTAGAACATATGGTAAATGATAAAAATTTCAACCATAGTTGCAGCGGAACGAGCAATCCATTAGAAGAGTCAAATAGACTATAAAGTCTATTATCTTCTCCATGTTAAAAATCCACCAACAATATTTTATCCATGTAACATCACTCAACAGTTCCTTTCCACAATCATATGAATAACTCATAATCATAATTGTGACTATAAATTTTTCTTCGCACCCAGGACGAAGAATATTTTCATCACCTGTCTTTACCTGAAACATCAAAGATCATGGTTATACCAAATCACAGTTCCTGTTTATAATCATACTAACAAATCCATCTTTGCACTACGGGCCAAAGATATTCATCAACAAACCATCTTTGCACTACGGGCCAAAGATATTCAACAACAGTTCATCTTTGCACTACAGGCCAAAGATATTCATCAACAGGCCATCTTTGCACTACATGCCAAAGATATTCATCAATAATTCATATTTGCACTACAGGCCAAATATATTCATATCTCAAAGAAATATATAATCATTTCAGAATTTATATAAACAATAATTATAACCATGTTGATCAATTCACCTTTGCACTTAAGCTTAAGATATTCAATTATAAATTCAATGGTCATGATCATACCAGTCACAATTCAACTTTACACTACAGGCCAAAGAGAACCCTAGTCATGATCATACCAATAATCTACCCATCTTTACACTCCAGTGAAAGAGAATTTCAACATCAGGGTTATAAAAATGTCATATATAATAGTAACTCATAAATAGTAACTCGTGAATAGTAAACCCGACACAAAAAGATAGAAATTCCACAATAAAATCCATACCAATATTTCGGTATAATGATATTGAAAGAATAACATTTCTTAAGCTTATAAACAATTTATTTAAATTGTTTACACTTACTAAATAATACATTTAATCATCTTAAAATGCCAAACTCATAATATTTCATCACCAATAACCAAAAACCCTC
Organism: Panax notoginseng; assembly: GCA_016801055.1. Classification (NCBI taxonomy): domain Eukaryota; kingdom Viridiplantae; phylum Streptophyta; class Magnoliopsida; order Apiales; family Araliaceae; genus Panax; species Panax notoginseng. The sequence continues at coordinate 74,781,901 of CM029021.1, forward strand.
ATCAAAAATCTGCATATACCTCATATAGGATCCTCAAGCCATAAAATCCTATTTTTCAATTTTCTTTCCTCACAAAACATATTTAATTCATTTACTCATAACTAGACCATTTTCATAAAAAATACCAAATCAGTTCTAAAAATATTTCTTTTCTGGAATTTAGCATAATATAGTCTCATAGTGAACATATATTTTTCTCAGAATTTTTAAAAGTCATTTACTATTTTTCATATGGCCAAAATAGCCGAATATTTAGACATTTATCAAAAATTGTACTTTTGTCTAAAAATTCTGAAATTTACAGAGTATACTTCTATCATATACATGTACTCCCAATAAAAATTTCATCAATTTTGGAGTTAACCACAAGGAATTATAAGCTGTTACTTTTAAAATAGTCTTTTCTCATAAAATTCATAACTCTCAATCTATACATCCAAAAATCACCATTTTTGGACACAATCAAGAAAACTCATCAAAATATCATTTCAAATTTTTCCAGAATTTTTGAAGGTCAGAAAAATTACGAAATTGAAAAACATAACAACCCTTAAAATCCCTTACTATCCCTTACTATCCCTTACCTCAAAAGAGCAGTACTTCTGATCGGTATAAGGCTGAAAGAAACTTGCACTGATGAATAGAAACTCTCAAAGTATCTAAATACTCACAAAATATGCTTCATAATATAGAGAGAGAAAGACAGAAAGCTTATGTTTTTTGTGTGATTTTCAATTCTAACTTAGCCCTCTATTTATAGGAAAATTTTGGTAGGTTTGACCTGCAACCTGATGGCTTTACCTGCTACTATTCCCACCCACCACATTTGAAATATAATTCAGCATATTTCTTCACCAACCACAAGTGGGGCCCACCAATTCTAGAATTTTCCACCAAAATGATAAACTCCGAAAATTCAACAATTTCTGAACCAGTCATCTCGTAAAATTCATAATAAATCATACGTTCATTTTTAACGGTTCAAAATTTGTAGACATATACTCAACTTATATATGTATAACATATCCAAAAATTACCACGATCCAACGGTCGGATTAAAAATTATAACCCCCGCAAAATATCTCAAAAACCCTAATTTTTAATACCTCCATTCCGATAAAAATACTGATAAAAACCTCAGCATTAACTCCTTCACTTTTAACCACAAAAATATATCCCTCGTTTATATCCACATAAAATAAATATTTCCTTATCATATGAATCAATAATTAATTATTCACAAATAATATTACAGAATCACATTTATGACAACCAGGCCGTTCCCAGGAAAGAGTGGGCTTTCCAATAAGGATTTCTCCTTACTAGCGCGCAATTAGATGACCAAACCTCTCCTTAGACAGAACTTTCTAGACATTGTCAATAATGCTATCTAATAATATTAATCAAATAATATGAATTATTGATCTGATAATAGAAAATACTGTGCAGCAACAATTATTGAACAACAATAATATAAAATTTCAACGTAGCAATTATTGAATCAATAAAATAAAATATTGAACAGTAATTACTGTAACAATTATTGAGTAGTGCCTTCTTACGTAAGAATCAATAATTTCAAAAATACTGTGCAATACCGTGTGCTACTGTGTAATAACGCGTATTACTGTATTTTAACCACCGGGTATTCCAACAGTGTTAACGGTAACAACTACGTCGTTATTTGTAAAAACTCAAATTTATCGTTTTCTTCATCCGACAGTTATTCGTTATGGGGCCCACAAATAGCTGCGCCGTCGTACGAATATTCCCCGACAGAAAGAATATTCCACGACCAAACGAATATTCCCCAACAACAATGAATATTTTATAACCACTTGTGTATTTTGAAAAAAATTTATATATCACCCTTAACTTTAACATTTATCAATTTAACCATTTACTGAATAGAAATTATAAGAAAAATTGAATACTTTTATTTCATAAAATTCGGGGTCTTACAACAATCTCACCGTTGTCTATCAGATCTTAGATCTTATGCTTGAAGGCCCAACAATCTTGAGTATCATGTCCAGGTGCCCCGGCATGATAAACACATTTCCAAGCAGCATTAAAATCCCTACCATTAGGGTTGGCTGGTGGAAGAAGATGCGTGATTTTCTTCCGCGTGGACCGAAAAGTGAGAATATTCTCGAGAGTGTAAGACCCCGAATTTTATGAAATAAAAGTATTCAATTTTTCTATTCAGTAAATGGTTAAATTGATAAAATTTTAAAGTTATGGGTGAAATATGAATTTTTTTTCAAAATAAGCAAGTGGTTATAAAATAATCATTGTTGTCGGGGAATATTCGTTTGGTCGTGGAATATTCTTTCTGTCGGAGAATATTCGTACGACGGCGCAGCTATTTGTGGGCCCCATAACGAATAACTGTCGGGTGAAGGAAAACGACAAATTTGAGTTTTTACAAATAACGGCGTAGTTGTTACCGTTAACACTGTTGGAATACCCGGTGGTTAAAATACAGTAATACGCGTTATTGCACAGTAGCACACGGTATTGCATAGTATTTTTGAAATTATTGATTTCTTACGTAAGAAGGCACTACTCAATAATTGTTACAGTAATTACTGTTCAATATTTTATTTTATTGATTCAATAATTGCTGCGTTGATATTTTATATTATTGTTGTTTCAATAATTGTTGCTGCACAGTATTTTTTATTATCAGATCAATAATTCATATTATTTGAATAATATTATTAGATAACATTATTGACAATGTCTAGAAAGTTCTGTCTAAGGAGAGGTTTGGTCATCTAATTGCGCGCTAGTAAGGAGAAATCCTTATTGGAAAGCCCCCTCTTTCCTGGGAACGGCCTGGTTGTCATAAATGTGATTCTGTAATATTATTTGTGAATAATTAATTATTGATTTATATGATAAGAAAATATTTATTTTATGTGGATATAAATGAGGGATATATTTTTGTGGTTAAAATGAAGGAGTTAATGTTGAGGTTTTTATCCGTATTTTTGTCGGAATGAAGGTATTAAAAATCAGGGTTTTTGAGATATTTTGCGGGGGTTATAATTTTTAATCCGACCGTTGGATCGTGGTAATTTTTGGATATGTTATACATATATAAGTTGAGTATATGTCCACAAATTTTGAACCGTTAAAAATGAACGTATGATTTATTATGAATTTTACGAGATGACTGGTTCAGAAATTGTTGAATTTTCGGAGTTTATCATTTTGGTGGAAAATTCTAGAATTGGTGGGCCCCACTTGTGGTTGGTGAAGAAATGTGCTGAATTATATTTCAAATGTGGTGGGTGGGAATAGTAGCAGGTAAAGCCATCAGGTTGCAGGTCAAACCTACCAAAATTTTCCTATAAATAGAGGGCTAAGTTAGAATTGAAAATCACACCAAAAACATAAGCTTTCTCTCTTTCTCTCTCTATATTATGAAGCATATTTTGTGAGTATTTAGATACTCTGTGAGTTTCTATTCATCAGTGTAAGTTTTCTTCAGCCTTATACCGATCAGAAGTACTGCTCTTTTGAGGTAAGGGATAGTAAGGGATAGTAAGGGATAGTAAGGGATAGTAAGAGATTTTAAGGGTTGTTATGATTTTCAGTTTCGTAATTTTTCTGATCTTCAAAAATTTTGGAAAAATTTGAAATGATATTTTGATGAGTTTTCTTGATTGTGTCCAAAAATGATGATTTTTGGATGTATAGATTGAGAGTTATGAATTTTATGAGAAAAGACTATTTTAAAAGTAACAGCTTATAATTCCTTGTGGTTAACTCCAAAATTGATGAAATTTTTATTGGGAGTACATGTATATGATAGAAGTATACTCTGTAAATTTCAGAATTTTTAGACAAAAGTACAATTTTTGATAAATGTCTAAATATTCGGCTATTTCGGCCATATGAAAAATAGTAAATGACTTTTAAAAATTCTGAGAAAAATATATGTTCACTATGGGACTATATTATGCTAAATCCCAGAAAAGAAATATTTTTGGAACTGATTTGGTATTTTTCATGAAAATGGTCTAGTTATGAGTAAATGAATTAAATATGTTTTGTGAAGAAAGAAAATTGGAAAATAGGATTTTATGGCTTGAGAATCCTATATGAGGTATATGCAGATTTTTGATGAGGGTTTTGGTTATTGATGATGAAATTGTAAGAGTTGGCATTTTATGATGATTAAATGCATTAATTAGTAAAGTGTAAACAATTAAAATAAATTGTTTATAAATTTAAGTAATGTTATTCTTTCAATATCATTATACCGAAATATTGGTATGGATTTTATTGTGGAATTTCTATCTTTTTGTGTCGGATTTACTATTCACGAGTTACTATTTATGAGTTACTATTATATATGACATTTTTTATAACCTTGATGTTGAAATTCTCTTTTGCTTGAGTGTAAAGATGGGTAAATTATTGGTATGATCATGACTATGGGTTCTCTTTGACCAGTAGTGCAAAGATGAATTGTTGACTAGTATGATCATGACCATTGAATTTATAATTGAATATCTTTAGCTTAAGTGCAAAGGTGAATTGATCAACATGGTTATAATTATTGTTTATATAATTCTGAAATGATTATATATTTCTTTGAGATATGAATATATTTGGCCGTAGTGCAAATATGAACTGTTGAGGAATATCTTTGGCCTGTAGTGCAAAGATGAAATATTGATGAATATCTTTGGCCTGTAGTGCAAAGATGAATTATTGATGAATATATTTGGCTCGTAATGCAAAGATGACTTGTTGTTGAATATCTTTGGCCTGTAGTGCAAAGATGAGTTGTTGATGAATTTATTAGTATGATTATGAACATGAACTGTGATTTGGTATAACCATGATGTTTGATGTTTCAGGTGATAAAAATTATCTTTGTCCTAGATGAGAAAAGGAATTTAGAATTACAATTACGATTATGAGTTATACACGTGATTGTGGACAGGAATTGTTAATTGATGTTACAGGGATAAAACATTATTGGTGGATTTTTATCATGGAGAAGATAATAAACTTTATAGTCTATTTGACTCTTCTAATGGATTGCTCGTTCCGCTGCAACTATGGTTGAAATTTTTATCATTTACCATATGTTCTAAATCTCTGATTTATTATTGATGAAGGCTATTGATAATTTAATTATCTTTAGTCATGATATTCTTTACTGAGCTAGTTGTGCTCACCCTTTTGCTTCACAATTCCTTTCAGGTAATAAGAGTGTAGCTGGGTCGAGCGAGGGTAACAAGGGAATAGAACGGTGGTCATCATTTAGTAGTTATATTTGGTGAAGAAAATAGGGTGAGGCGAACCCAACGTTGGAAGGGTGTTTTGTCACTATCATACAAGATGTCTAATGACATACAACCTCGTGTCATCATATGATAGGGTTGTGCTCATCCACTTGCTGAGTATATCTATGGGCACTACCTATATAATCTTGGTGTTTGTTTGAAGTATAATTCTCAATTAGAGACAGTGGAGATAATGATAAGTCAAGAGAAGACTCACCATTGGGAAGAATATGATAGTAATCTTCTCGTTTTTCTTTGGGGTCTATTGGGCCAACCAAGGATAATTCTGTGGCCATATGATATCTATCATAACCTAGACGCGTGGTCTCCCATGTACGAAGGTTTCCTTGAGCACTTCCCAAAGATTCTAATTTCTAAAACAGTTTTTGACTGTACCTTTATGTAAGGTACCTTTGTGAGGTGCTGATACATGATGGTGTCCAATGTCACATTTGGTATATATTTGTATCCAAACTCACAGCATATGTGTTATTGTATTTTGCACGACAATTGTTGTAATAAAGTTGTAGTTGTTTTCTGTACCATGTATTTGACGACTCAGAATGGGTTGGGTGGAATGAACCTATTTTGGGGATGTCACAGGTGGTATCAGAGCTTAGGGATATGATCTTTGGCGGAGATCGGGGAATATAACTAGGAGGGGAGAGATGAGTAAATCCTTCGCTAGTGTGTCCTACCTAAGCTTATTTGTTGGTCAGTCATAATATCGAGATATTATGTGATATGTTAATTTGTTAAATTAACCCTTGTTTTGAAGCTGTATTCTAGAAAGATATCTGAAATACAGGAGATGAGCAATGGAGAAATCATGATGATAAGGAAGATGGAATCTGAAATGAAAGCAAGGTATTCTCAACTCTTTGAAATACCAGGTACGTAAATTTCGGGGACGAAATTTCATAAGGAGGGGAGATTGTAAGACCCCGAATTTTATGAAATAAAAGTATTCAATTTTTCTATTCAGTAAATGGTTAAATTGATAAAATTTTAAAGTTATGGGTGAAATATGACTTTTTTTTCAAAATAAGCAAGTGGTTATAAAATAATCATTGTTGTCGGGGAATATTCGTTTGGTCGTGGAATATTCTTTCTGTCGGAGAATATTCGTACGACGGCGCAGCTATTTGTGGGCCCCATAACGAATAACTGTCGGGTGAAGGAAAACGACAAATTTGAGTTTTTACAAATAACGGCGTAGTTGTTACCGTTAACACTGTTGGAATACCCGGTGGTTAAAATACAGTAATACGCGTTATTGCACAGTAGCACACGGTATTGCATAGTATTTTTGAAATTATTGATTCTTACGTAAGAAGGCACTACTCAATAATTGTTACAGTAATTACTGTTCAATATTTTATTTTATTGATTCAATAATTGCTGCGTTGATATTTTATATTATTGTTGTTTCAATAATTGTTGCTGCACAGTATTTTTTATTATCAGATCAATAATTCATATTATTTGAATAATATTATTAGATAACATTATTGGCAATGTCTAGAAAGTTCTGTCTAAGGAGAGGTTTGGTCATCTAATTGCGCGCTAGTAAGGAGAAATCCTTATTGGAAAGCCCCCTCTTTCCTGGGAACGGCCTGGTTGTCATAAATGTGATTCTGTAATATTATTTGTGAATAATTAATTATTGATTTATATGATAAGAAAATATTTATTTTATGTGGATATAAATGAGGGATATATTTTTGTGGTTAAAATGAAGGAGTTAATGTTGAGGTTTTTATCCGTATTTTTGTCGGAATGAAGGTATTAAAAATCAGGGTTTTTAAGATATTTTGCGGGGGTTATAATTTTTAATCCGACCGTTGGATCGTGGTAATTTTTGGATATGTTATACATATATAAGTTGAGTATATGTCCACAAATTTTGAACCGTTAAAAATGAACGTATGATTTATTATGAATTTTACGAGATGACTGGTTCAGAAATTGTTGAATTTTCGGAGTTTATCATTTTGGTGGAAAATTCTAGAATTGGTGGGCCCCACTTGTGGTTGGTGAAGAAATGTGCTGAATTATATTTCAAATGTGGTGGGTGGGAATAGTAGCAGGTAAAGCCATCAGGTTGCAGGTCAAACCTACCAAAATTTTCCTATAAATAGAGGGCTAAGTTAGAATTGAAAATCACACCAAAAACATAAGCTTTCTCTCTTTCTCTCTCTATATTATGAAGCATATTTTGTGAGTATTTAGATACTCTGTGAGTTTCTATTCATCAGTGTAAGTTTTCTTCAGCCTTATACCGATCAGAAGTACTGCTCTTTTGAGGTAAGGGATAGTAAGGGATAGTAAGGGATAGTAAGAGATTTTAAGGGTTGTTATGATTTTCAGTTTCGTAATTTTTCTGATCTTCAAAAATTTTGGAAAAATTTGAAATGATATTTTGATGAGTTTTCTTGATTGTGTCCAAAAATGATGATTTTTGGATGTATAGATTGAGAGTTATGAATTTTATGAGAAAAGACTATTTTAAAAGTAACAGCTTATAATTCCTTGTGGTTAACTCCAAAATTGATGAAATTTTTATTGGGAGTACATGTATATGATAGAAGTATACTCTGTAAATTTCAGAATTTTTAGACAAAAGTACAATTTTTGATAAATGTCTAAATATTCGGCTATTTCGGCCATATGAAAAATAGTAAATGACTTTTAAAAATTCTGAGAAAAATATATGTTCACTATGGGACTATATTATGCTAAATCCCAGAAAAGAAATATTTTTGGAACTGATTTGGTATTTTTCATGAAAATGGTCTAGTTATGAGTAAATGAATTAAATATGTTTTGTGAAGAAAGAAAATTGGAAAATAGGATTTTATGGCTTGAGAATCCTATATGAGGTATATGCAGATTTTTGATGAGGGTTTTTGGTTATTTGTGATGAAATATTATGAGTTTGGCATTTTAAGATGATTAAATGCATTATTTAGTAAGTGTAAACAATTTAAATAAATTGTTTATAAGCTTAAGAAATGTTATTCTTTCAATATCATTATACCGAAATATTGGTATGAATTTTATTGTGGAATTTCTATCTTTTTGTGTCGGGTTTACTATTCACGAGTTACTATTTATGAGTTACTATTATATATGACATTTTTATAACCCTGATGTTGAAATTCTCTTTCACTGGAGTGTAAAGATGGGTAAATTATTGGTATGATCATGACTATGGGTTCTCTTTGGCCAGTAGTGCAAAGATGAATTGTTGACTAGTATGATCATGACCATTGAATTTATAATTGAATATCTTTAGCTTAAGTGCAAAGGTGAATTGATCAACATGGTTATAATTATTGTTTATATAATTCTGAAATGATTATATATTTCTTTGAGATATGAATATATTTGGCCGTAGTGCAAATATGAACTGTTGAGGAATATCTTTGGCCTGTAGTGCAAAGATGAAATATTGATGAATATCTTTGGCCTGTAGTGCAAAGATGAATTATTGATGAATATATTTGGCTCGTAATGCAAAGATGACTTGTTGTTGAATATCTTTGGCCTGTAGTGCAAAGATGAGTTGTTGATGAATTTATTAGTATGATTATGAACATGAACTGTGATTTGGTATAACCATGATGTTTGATGTTTCAGGTGATAAAAATTATCTTTGTCCTAGATGAGAAAAGGAATTTAGAATTACAATTACGATTATGAGTTATACACGTGATTGTGGACAGGAATTGTTAATTGATGTTACAGGGATAAAACATTGTTGGTGGATTTTTATCATGGAGAAGATAATAAACTTTATAGTCTATTTGACTCTTCTAATGGATTGCTCGTTCCGCTGCAACTATGGTTGAAATTTTTATCATTTACCATATGTTCTAAATCTCTGATTTATTATTGATGAAGGCTATTGATAATTTAATTATCTTTAGTCATGATATTCTTTACTGAGCTAGTTGTGCTCACCCTTTTGCTTCACAATTCCTTTCAGGTAATAAGAGTGTAGCTGGGTCGAGCGAGGGTAACAAGGGAATAGAACGGTGGTCATCATTTAGTAGTTATATTTGGTGAAGAAAATAGGGTGAGGCGAACCCAACGTTGGAAGGGTGTTTTGTCACTATCATACAAGATGTCTAATGACATACAACCTCGTGTCATCATATGATAGGGTTGTGCTCATCCACTTGCTGAGTATATCTATGGGCACTACCTATATAATCTTGGTGTTTGTTTGAAGTATAATTCTCAATTAGAGACAGTGGAGATAATGATAAGTCAAGAGAAGACTCACCATTGGGAAGAATATGATAGTAATCTTCTCGTTTTTCTTTGGGGTCTATTGGGCCAACCAAGGATAATTCTGTGGCCATATGATATCTATCATAACCTAGACGCGTGGTCTCCCATGTACGAAGGTTTCCTTGAGCACTTCCCAAAGATTCTAATTTCTAAAACAGTTTTTGACTGTACCTTTATGTAAGGTACCTTTGTGAGGTGCTGATACATGATGGTGTCCAATGTCACATTTGGTATATATTTGTATCCAAACTCACAGCATATGTGTTGTTGTATTTTGCACGACAATTGTTGTAATAAAGTTGTAGTTGTTTTCTGTACCATGTATTTGACGACTCAGAATGGGTTGGGTGGAATGAACCTATTTTGGGGATGTCACAGAGAGAGTCCCCTAAGGGTGTGAACACTCGAGAGCGTTTGACTTCTCCACCTTTTGGTACTTGAGGGTTTAACGATTGTGCTTGGAAGGGAGTGTAATTTCTCCTCAGAATAGGCATGTTCTGATTACCTTTTTGACCCTGTAGTATCAGGGAAACATCCTCTTCTTTCTTTTTATGGACCCTCTAGGGGTTGTTTCCATAATTTTCAGATTGGATGTGTTCAGCAACAACTTTAAGGACAGCTAGGTCTTGAATCTTTCCTGATTTCAATCCCAATTCAGCCATTTCCCCATGTTTAATCATTTCAGAGAATGGTTTACTGATGCCAGCTAAAACTCTCTCATAGAAAGGAGCTTCTTGTATGTCGATAAAGGTCATAACCATCTCTGACTCTGTCATAGAAGGAATGACTTGAGCAGCAAGGCGCCTCCACCTTTGAGCATACTCTCTGAAAGACTCGTTGGACTGTTTCTTGACCTTGGTAATCTAGTACCGGTCAGGAGCCATCTGAGACTGGAAGCTGTATTATGTGAGGAAGGCGTTAGCTAGCTCTTCCCAGCTATGAATTTTTGAATTTCCTAATCTTGTATACCATGAACGGGCTTCTCCAGTTAGACTTTTCTAGAACAGCTGCATTCTGAGCTTCTCATCCTCTGCATAAGATTCGAGTTCTCCAATGAATACCTTCAAATGTGTGTAAGGATTTCCTAACCCATCATACTTTTCAAAGTCAGGAGTTTTGAATTTTTCTGGATAATGAACACCAGGGAATATACAAAGGTCAGCATATGACACACTCCCATGTGCTGCAATTCCTTTGATAGAATGTAGGGTTTCTTCCATTTGAAGAACTTTCTTTTTGATGTCACCGGTGTCTGGATCTCTTGTGAGATGGGCGGCATCATGACTTTTGTTGGTTGTATCCAACTGTAATTCAGGTACTGTAATGGCTTTATCAGGACCTTGAGTTCCTCTTAGTGTAGAGGATTCATCATGTACGTATTTTTGGACCCTGCGTAGATTGATGTAGTTCTTTAAGCAGAACAGCCAAGTATGCGATTTGTTTACTTAATCCATTAAATTCTTCACGAGAAACTGGATTAGACTGGTCAGATGAAGACATGATTGGCTGTAGGCCTGCGGCCTTTTTGGACTTTGACCGAGTAATAGGTCTGAATGCTTCCCTGTGAGAAAAGTGGCATAGTTTAGTTTTTAGGGAATGTGTAAATATTAACATGTTATATGGTGTGTCCGTTTTAGGAATTTTGTCCTGCAAAACGGATGTTAGCAGTTTGTAATACAAGATATCATGTTAATATAAATATGTACATGCACATATTTCTTCATATTTCTCATTATATGGAGATGAATATGGAATGTAAATTACCAGTAATTATTTTTTACAAGTAATTTAAAATGAGAAAGCATGAAGAGACTTTCCTCCGTGTTTGGTTTATCAGAGGCTGACCTATCTTAGGTTACTCTCGCGGCTTTTCGGCATGAAGGTTCCCAAATCATCGCAATTTACTCGACGGGAAGTTAATCCGGTCGTTCAACTGGAGCGAATTTGGGTGGTGCCTTTCCTAAGCCTCGGGGAATTAGTCTTCCCACGAGTCCAGTAATCAAACACCGACAGGATAGCCTCCTGGTGGAAGGACTACACAACATACATTCACATACATCGCGTCTCACCGTATATGAAATTGATGACATGTGCGAAGCACTAATATCACAGGCAGATATAGTGTAAAGCATTAATCGCAGTAAAGATATGCATTCGTACATATTCATCATAAATGTAAATGCAACATCCACAAACAAGCATATAACAGTTTTGAAAAGCTTGTAATAGTGGCTTAAGCCCTCTTACCGGAGTCCCCAGCAGAGTCGCCACCTGTCGACGTCGGGATTTTTATTTGTCCTTTTTCATTACCTATTTTTTTGTATTCTTATTTTAGGTGAGATTTGTTTGAAAAAACAAGTGAAAAAGGTCCGATATGTGTAATGTCGACGATTGGACTATAAGAGTCGCCAGTTGGTTTTTTAACTGGTTGTACCAACATAACCGAGAAAAGGTTTGCACATTGACCCAGTGATGTGACACTGCTAAACGGGTCTGTGAAACCGAGATTCTTTTCAGGGTCCTGGGACTTGCTTATGCGGAGGGAAGGTGTTAGGCACCCCCGACATCGGTGTTGCCACGGTGACCGCCACTTTTCAAGAAACTGTTATATGAATTTGTGTGTGTGTGTGTGTGTGTGTGGGTAAATGTGCTTTAATTTGGAAGTAGTGCGAGGCCTCGTTCGCACCTCTATACACATGATTTGAATTTATATAAAAATTCAGTTTTAAACAAGATATGGCAGTGATGTTTTAAAAGAGGTTTTTCAAACCCAATGCTCAATAGTAATTAAGACATTTTACACTCCCATTTTATTCATTATTCGGCTTGGTTGATTTTATTTTACAGATGCGAGGCATCTGTATGAAAATAATGTAAAAAAGGTGTTGAATTCCTCGTGGGTATGAGAACCATCTGAGGAAATCAAAACATCACAGATAAATTTACAAGCTGCTTACAGCTAAAAAGGTCCATCACGGGAACCGAATCAAGATTCAGTGGACTGAATCTGTGATCACATAATTCCTAGGCTCACATGATGCCGCAGTTGATATAAACGTAATAAGTATGTATATATATATATATATAAAAGCTGTAAATAGATATATATACAGACATGATCACCAACCACGAAGCACCTCTATGGGGGATCAGAAATGTAAATAAAGCTTTAAAAGATATCTACCGCCACGGAGGAAACTCCAGGCAGGACAAAATGTACAGAAACCAATAAAAACGGTCAACCACCACGAAGTAAACTTCAGGTGGGACGAAATGTATATATATATATATATATATATATATATATATATATATATATATATAAAAGCGATAAACGCACCGGATATAAAATTCAGGCTCATCGGACAAAGTCCAACAACAGTTAATATATATAAGTATATATATATATTAAAGCAGTAAATGCACCGGATATAAAATCCAAGCGCATCGAACAAAGTTCGACATACAGTTCATATATAGAAATATGTATATACGAAAGCAAATAAACGCTCCGGATATCAAATTCAGGCTCATCAAACAAAGTCCGACAACAGTTAATATATATATATATATATATATATATATATATATATATATATATATATATATATTAAAGCAGTAAACGCTCCAGACCGAAGTCTAGGCTCATCGAACAGAGTTCGACATGCAGTTTATATATATATATATATATATATATATATATATATATATATATATATATATATAAGCAAGTAAACGCTCCAGACCGAAGTCTAAGCTCAATCGAGGCATAACTCGATAATGTTAGTCCATATATATAAATATATATGTATATACAAACTGAAATAAAACCACGGATTGAAGTCCGGGAAAATACACGCAACACGACTCTCAACGTAAAGAAGGGTGTGTGCAAGTGTGAAGAGAAAGGCTTGAAATGTGTGAGAAGGCTTACAGTGGACTGCCAAAGAAGACTTCAATAACTTTAAAGTAGATAAACACTGGCTTCTGTCTGTACAAAAGTAGCTATATGTGAGATCACAAGTGTTTAAAATGAGAAAGCACTCAGTTTGAGGTATGTATGGAGCAAATTGGACAGGGATTCCTCGCCTTTTCTCTTCTCAAAATGGCCACCCCAAGCCCTACATTTATAGCCGCATGTGTACCAGAGGCTGCCCGGGGTGCCCCGGGCTTCGTTGGTCACGCCGTCTCGAAGTACTTGCACGTAGGCAACGTGATGTCCGCTCGAACATTCAGAATTGCAATCTGGGCAACCGACTGAGGTATATAGGACCTATTTCGGACCGCCGTTGTCGAGAGTTACGCAATGACATGGGAATAGAGGTTATACGAACTCATAAAGATGGGACGATGCCCTCAGGTCCTCAGCTTCAAATTTTATCCGTTGTTCTCCGTAATAGTCATTCAGGATTGGTTTTCCTTGATTCTCGTGGGACATTATCGTGTAGAAATGTATGTTTGAAATGTTGAGATGGCGTGATGTGGCATCATGGTGGCAAGATGATAACTTTTCCCCTCACCGGGTTTATCTCCGATTTGGGCTGATAAAGCAGACATTGCTCAGGGTTATTGCTGAGATTGGACTGCTATAAATGTTGAAGGTCATTAGTGTCATCTCTGAGGTGTGCCTGTCTTATACTGAGTGCCTCAGTGTGAGCGTCAAGGTTGAAGCTGATGGCATGCATTTAAAACAAGCATTTCTGAGGTTATCTTCAGAACTGCCACTGCCTTCCTTGGGGTTATTTCCAAGGTTGGAATTCGCTATTCCCAGTGTTGGGACTGAGACGGAACATCTCGGGGTTATCTCTGGGATGAAATCGGTCTTCTCCGGTTTGTGTTCCGATATTAGATCTGCATGCCTCGGGGTTATCTCTGAGGTTGGAATTGTTACTCCCGGTGTGTGTTCCGGGGTTGAGCCGTTACTCCCAGTGTGTGTTCTGGGGTTGAGCTATTCCTCCCGGTGGTATCCGGAATGGATATGAACCGTCTTCCAGGGTTTCCTTTTAAAAGACGAATCTGCGCTTCTGTGATGTCAGTAACAGATATGCAGAAAATTTCGAGTGTCTACAACCATCAGTACGATGCACACCAAACATGGAAGATGTATTTTGATGGAGCTGTAAACATGAAAGATTATGGGGCTGGAGCAGGTCTAGTATCCGTTACGGGGGAGCAGTATCCCGTTGCCGTCAAATTATAGTTTGTCAGCACCAACAACACAGCTGAGTATGAAGGCTCTATCATGGGGCTAAAACTTTCCCGTTCAATGAGCATCAGGAAGTTAACTGTCTTTGGGGATTCGTAGTTGGTAATCAGATAATCCACGAGAATCTATCAAACCAAAGAACTACATTTGCTGCCTTACCATCGACAAGTTTTATAGATGGCTTTGGAGTTCGAAGAGATCTCTTTTCTACACATTCCCCGTAACAAGAATGACTTTGCAGATGCATTAGCAACTTTAGCCTCCTTGATTCACATACCTAATAAGGAACACATGCCAAGCATCACATTTGCACTGCAAAAGGCACCAGCCTATGGGAACTATGTTGGAGAAATATCGGATGAGCTACCTCCCATCCAGCATCCTTGGTATCAGTACATCAAGGAGTACTTACTAGATGGATCTACACCCGCTGAGGCGAGCCCGACTGAGAAAAGGCGGATCCATCGACTTGCTATGAAATTCTACCTGAGCGGAGATGCACTCTATAAAAGAGATGCAGGACTAGGTCTCCTTAGATGTTTGGACAAGGACCAAGCTTAGAGGCTAATGGATGAGGTCCATGGTGGAGTATGTGGCCCACACATGAGCGGCCCCCCTACTTGTTAAGAAGATCCTTAGGACAGGACATTACTAGCTTACCCTCAAGGCTAACTGTGATGATCACGTCAAGATGTGCTATCAATGCCAAATTCATGGAAATGCCATCCATGCCCCTCCAAGGGAACTCCACAATATGAGTTCGCCCTGACCCTTCTCAATATGGGGAAGGGACGTGATCAGGCCCATCGATCCCAAAGCCAGTAATGGGCATCAGTTTATCTTCACCATGATCGACTACTTCACCAAGTGGGTAAAAGCAGCCTCCCTCCCCAGGGTTACCAAAGAAGTCATCATTGCTTTCATCAGAAATAATGTCATTTGTCGATATAGACAACCAGAGGTTATTCTATCAGACAATGCTAAGAACCTCAATTACAAAATGATGGAGGAGTTGTGTAATAAATTCCACATCAAGCATCACAACTCCGTCATCTACCGTCCAAAGATGAATGGTCCTGATGAAGCGGCTAACAAAAACATCAAGAAGATTATTCAAAAGATGTCCGTCAATCACAAAGGATGGCCTGACCTATTGCCTCTGACTCTGTTAGCCTACAGAACATTAATGCGCACTTCCACTGGGGCAACCCCTTACTCATTAACCTATGGGATGGAAGCAGTACTCCTCGTAAAGGTGGAAATGGAATCCCTCAGAGTATTGATAGACGTTCAGCTAGATAAAGACCAATGGTTACAAGATAGGTATCACCAATTGTCTCTAATAGACGAAAGGCGAACAGCGACTATCTTCCATGGTTAGTTATATCAACAAAGGATTGCCAGATCCTATAATAGAAAAGTTTGGCTACGGTAGTTCAAACAACACGACTTGGTTTTGAAGAAGATCATTGACAACCAATATCAATCTAAGGGAAAATTAACCCCAAACTGTGAAGGCCCATTTGTTGTCAAGGAGGTATTGACAGGAGGCGCTCTCAGATTACAGAAAATGGATGGCGATGAATTTCCACAACTCATTAACTCAGACACCATGAAACGGTACTATGTCTAAAAGTTACCATCAAGCAAACATCCTGGTTTTGGATCACCAGATCCCCAGTCAATCCAGGTTTTCTCAAACCCTTCACTACATATAACCTTTTTCACACCTATTTGCCCCCTCAGGGATAATCACATTTTCCAACTAGCAACCTGGTTCGGATCACCGGATCCTTCACTCCCCGTAGGTTTTTAAAACCTTTCACACTTTCAGTTTATCCCATTAGGGATTAAACCTTTCACACCTTCAATTTATCATGTACATGGGATTAAACTTTTCATCTACAATCCACCCTGTACATGTGGTGAACTACGTCGACTTGATCTCCCCAATCACGGGAGTACGTAGGCAGCCATTTTTATGGTTTGGTCTCACCACAGAAAAAATAATAACAAACACACTCATATCCATAACCACATACAAAAAACTAGTCCCAAGACACCAAAGAGGGAATACACACAGATCAACGATCTATTCTAAAAGATCCTGAGATATCTCAATGTCCATCCATCAAGGAGGAGTTCAGAATACATCAAGATCACAAGCCCTGGAGGACAGACAACTATTAATCAAGTAATAAAGCATAACTAAAAGGAAATTGAATCAAAACATATGTCCCTGCCATATAATACTATTTGATATATATAATGTGTCCTGTACATGACAAAAATGGTTAAGCTAGTCTATGCAGAAAAATCAAAGCTAATCTATAAACCAGTGGATAAGCGAGCCACCAAATCTCACATGGCATCCCTCTCGAAAGAAGGAGGTAACATTGTGATCTCCTGTCCAAGGGTCTCTACACGAGCCAACAAATCTACAGTAAACTGCAGGTGATATCTCGGGTAGATATAGCGTCATCCCGCTCAGCAACAGCGGTATCCCTATGAGTTAGAGCATCATCTCTCTAACAGAGCGACATCTCTACCAAAAAGAGTTATCAACATCAAAGCCCACATCCACTATCTGTTCACTATATGGTACAGAAGTAAAAGCCTCTTGTGATCTCAGCGTCTTATCAGCTCATCTGTCAAAGTAACTATCCCAGACCACAAGCAATATTGGGGAAATTTCAAAATTGGCGACAACCCGATATTGGAAACCTTACAACAAGACTGGGGCAATCTCGAAAATAACGACAACTCAACAATGGGGCATTTATCAACCATCCTAAAGAGGAAAATGCACCAATCAATACCATCAGCATGGAATATCATCATCAGAGCTTTCCTCACAACAGCTCACTTACGATTCGGTATGATCATTTGGTCTTTTCCAATCATATTGTTCTCAGAATAAACAATCTATATGTGAGGATATTACTCACTCTCGACTTGGTCAATAAAGAGAGTTCCTCATATGAATCCCCGACAACAACATGCGAAAGGACTGGGGCACTTTTCAATTCCCGGAAAAGGAAGGAGTTTAAGGCGAGATAAAGCCTCTCATCAAAAGAAGGGGAAAATTCTTAAGAAAGTCCTTAACTTAAAAGTAGAAGGCCAACGATGAAAGGTCTACCGGATGAAAACTACACCATCAACATACGTCAAGTCCTCACAAGTTGAGGCCTCTACACTGATGTTTAAATCTGGGCAGCGAAAGAATGAGTTGCACCCTTCAGGGATGTCAGCGGCATTTAAGTCATTAGTTCAGACGGGTTGCGAATCAAATGCTCAAGGAAATGAGAAGCAAGCACCCAACAGCGAAAGGAAACTCCAAATCACCTCTAAAATGGGTGAGGCAGAGTCCAGTGAAGCGAACCTTAGAATATTACTTTAGCGAAGGTATCAGAAGATTTGGTATTCTAAACCATTGACATCAATTCAACGTAACATCAAGATAGTTCAGGGACACCACCATTTGAGTGGGAATTGAAATAATTTGGCGATGTCAGTGTAGTCAGTTACCAGCAGGGTAGGCACCGTTATCAAACTACCATCAGGGTAGGCACCGTTGTAAACTACCATCATATGCATCGGGAAGGTCCGGTGATTTTAGAACGTCATCCCCAATAGAAATGTAGAAAACATCTCAACTTATCTTCATCAAACAAGCATCGACAACACCAAGCCGTTGGAGTCAACACCAGCATAGGCATCAGCAATGATCGGTAAAAGTAAAGAGATTTGCAAAAATATTTTAACATTCATCATAACATTCATTACATTGTAATTTGTAAAATGCAAAAAGCGAAGTGTGAAGTGCGATGTACGAGTTGCAAAGTGCGATTGGCCAAATGCGAAATGCGAAGTGCGAAATGTGAAGTGTGATGGGCGATTTGCGAACTGCGATTTGTAAAAACATTTTAAACATTCATCATAACATTCGTTACATTACAATTTGCATCATTAGAAATACATTGTTATTGTGACGCCCCCAAATTCGGGTTACCTGACCCCCGAGTTTGGTGCTCACGATCCACCATATAATAACATCTAACTACCCATTCATATAGAAATAGTAATACATAAGTCATTAACAGTGATTATTAATACATTAGTCCCAGGTCCACTAATCATAACATTACAGACATACCCCTTAGATATACAAAAAGGGTTTACAATACCACATAATATTAATAAAGTTCATTATACTAATTTATCAATATGCCTTTTCCTTTGTTCTTCTTCGCAGCACCTTCTGTAACTTCGTCCCTAGCTAAAAAGTTTTATTTAGCAAGGGTGAGCAACAAGTTTGCCCCGCAAGTTAAGACATACGATAAATGTATAGGAATAACTAACAAGTCTTTCGCATTCTATACAATAATAATCTGAATATGAAAGAGTACAACGCTTTCAAGGTTTTCTACGATATTCAAATGAATAATCAGGAATTAATTCTACGAAATAGCAAAGTGGAATGTTTTTCCAAATTTATGTTGAGCGATCTGTTGAATCTTGAACTTCTCTTCTCGAGTAACTATCAAAGATTTGACTTTGATATACCCAGGTGTATCAGATAACCATAAAAATTATATCATACCCCTATGCAAGTACTTAGAGCCGGCCAACTCCTTGTACTCTATATTATACATAATACTTAAGTCGCACGCAATGGTCGAATATACGACTAAAAGTATTCTCTTTATATAAAAGGTTGTTCTTCTCAGTCTCGGAATCAAGATTTGACTTTACAACGAAATTCAATGATTTCAATTTCTATTTACTTATCAATCTAGCCGAAATAATTGGCATTGATCTGTCAATAACAATTGAATTCTCTTCTCGAATCTATCAAGTTCTAACAAATGTTCGTCTAGCCAAAATAATTAGCTAAGACATTTCTCAACATAAATTGACAATAAACAGGAATTATCTGTTCTGTCAATATTTGCTTCTACGGATATGAATATCCAACAACAGTTTTTCTACGAATGTATATTTTCCGAATCAGTAATTCAATTTGAATTATTAAACATGCACTAACTGCGAATAATCAACAATAAATTCTTGGACATGGTATAATTAGCAATAATTAACCATTATAATATTTAAACAATATTAACTCAAGGTTGAGTTAGGAAACTTGCCTCTTCCGCTGTTTAAAGCTACACAATAAACTTATCTACTTTCGTAAGACCTATAACCAATAATATCGGTCTCACAATTAGCACAATATTTTATAACATGCAACACTGTATTCTCAGTCAATCTTCTCATATACACATTACCACATAACTACATCAGTGTTTATAACCCTACATAAACACTTAACATGTCTAACTAGTTCAGTCTAGTTGGACTTCGATCTTATCTCGGTGTTCTGGTCACCCTATCCGATAATTAACACATTTATTGTCAATTAAATTCGGTCTCTAAGCTTTAATATTATTTTAGATAATTCAAATATCATTAATAATATTTTTCGGAAGCTTTTAATAATTTATAAGCAACTATTATAATTTATAATAATTTTTCAAACATCAAAATCATCTTTAAATGATTTAATTATCAAATAATCTTATCATCATTAATATTTAATAATATAAAAATATTAATGTTATACTTGTCAAAAAATTAAAGTTATTATTAATAACTTAAAATATTTTTAAATCATCAATATTCTACTTAAATGATTTTAAAATCATTTTTAAACCATCACCATTAATATTTAAATATTAATGAAATTATCATCAAAATATTAAAAATCATTAATTATAACTTAAAATATTTTTAAATCATTTTTTTCACTTTTAAATGATTCTTAAATCAATAAAATTATTTTTAATTCATTTATTTAATATAATAATTAAATAAATCTAATATCATTAATATTAATGAGAATTCTCCAAAAATATTAAAAGTTATATTTTATAATTCAAAAATTTTCTAACATTTTATTCTCATTTAAAATGATTTTTAATTCATTAAAATAATTTTTATCTTATTTATTTAATTTATTAATTAAATAAATCTAATATCATTAATATTAATTTATTAATAAAAATTCTCTAAAAATATTAAAAGTCACATTTTTAACTCAAAATATTTTTAAATACTTTATTCTTATTTAAAATAATTTTTCATAATATTAAATCATTTTCCTCTAATTTATTTAATACACTAATTAAATAAATTAAATACCTTTAATATTTAAATAATTATAAATATTAAAGAAAATATTCCAATTGGTCAAAAATTATTTTTCATAATTTAAAATAATTTTTAAAACTATTTTTAATCATTTTTATAATTTATTTCTATTTTTAAGTGTTTTTCGAAAAATCAGAAAATAAAATAAATAAAAACCGTTGCTAAAGCTTGTAGTGACACTTGTCTATCGTCTTAGGTGTTCTTTGTAACAACCCGATATTTTCTATATAAATAAATAAGAAATTTTTTGTATAAATTTTTATTATTATTATTTTAAGGATGAGGATTTGTACAAGATAATGTGTTTATGTATTTATGCGGTAAATAAAAATATATTTATTACATAAATATTTATAAATAATTTTATTGCAGAAATTATTGAGTATATTCTTATTATAATTGCTTTTATAGCAGAAATGTTTTTATTAACTATTTTCCATGAAACTATAATCATATATTATTTAAATAATATATGGAGTGATTTTTAGAATAAATATAATAATTATTTTATTATATGAGTTTTAGTACAGATTATCAAGTTAATTATTTTACCATAATTATTAATGTTAAATATGGAAGAATAAAGCAGATATGAAATCCAAACTCTAATTTTGGATTTTTATTGAGGAATGAGAATAATAATATAATATTAATTATATTTTAATTTTTTAGTGCTATGAATATGTACTGTATGTACGTATTGATGATGGTTGGTCAATTATGGTGTATAATTTCAAAACTCTAATATTAATTGGTTAAACCCTAGTTTTGCTGGGGGAAACCCTAATTTGAAAATCAATTGTGAGTTTAAGACTGTGATATAACTGTGATATATGATTTATGACATTTACTATAAATATCATTATTAATTAGGTAAACCCTAATTAAAATCTAGAAAACCCTAATTAATCTTTAGAAAAACCCTAATTTTAAATGTTAAACTCTAATTTGAAACCCAAATTAGAGTTCAAGATTGATTGGAGATTGTGTTAATGTGATTAATGTCATGTACAGTAGATTTTATTGCTAATTATGGAAAACCTAATTAGTAATTAAAAACCCTAATATCAAGAACCCTAATTTGGTAATTAGAAACCCTAATTGCAATTTAGTAACCCTAATTATTAAAATCGTAAACCCTAATTGCTACATTAGCAAAGTTAATTATAATTAGTGATATTAAACCCTAATGTTCCTGTATAAATTAATTAGAAACCTAATCTAATTAATAAACCCTAATTTTCTAACTTTAGAAACTAAAATTTCTATATTTTTTTTATTTATTTGTGTAAACCTTAAAATGTTATTCTAGAAAAGCTAATGTTGGAAAACCTTAGGGTTAAACCCTAAGGGCCAAACCCTAAGGGTTTCCAAGGATTACAATAATGCCCTTAAAATTCCATGTGAAAAGACTAAAATACCCCTCTTTGGATATTTTATAGAGATAACTTGTAAATCTATACAAAATGGAGTTGGTGACCAACTTGTTTGACAAATGTGACTCAAATATGACAGCAACTCAGCCACTCAATCAGCCATTACATTGCATCTAGCCTTGTATAAATAGATTTAGAGAGAGAGAAATTCATTTGCATGCTCATTTTTGTACCAACTCTCAACTTATCTCTCAACCCAAACCCACGAAAATTTCAAGGAATTTTAGTCACAAACAAAGCCCCATGAAATCCCATAACCAAATCAGAAGCCAGAAATTAGAAATTAACCATAGAAGGTATAAACCCCTAGCTTGATTTATGTCCATAAATTCTGTGTTAGATGTTATGTTTGATTGTTAAAATATGTTAGTTATAGTCTATTTTGATGATCTGGGTTGTTAGTATACAGATCCATAACATCTAATTCTTATCGGTCAAAATCCGTTGACCGGCATTGACCGGGCCATTTCTGGGTAACCCAGAATGAGCCCAGAAAGCTCTGACAAGTTCTTCAAGAGCGTGGATCTGACAGTGATTTGATGTTTCGTTATGGTTCTTGCATCTAAGTTGTAGTATATTTGTTATACTACATCATCATGCCTTAATATCACATATATAGTAGGCAGGTTGAAGATTGTGGCCGGTCAAACTAGTTAAGTCGGTCATGTTTTCTGTTTTTTGGGTAACCCAGAAAACATAAGAACATGGCGACTAACATTGTTTGACCAGACTAGATCTGGCGATTGTGTTGTGATTTAGTTGATGTTATGTGATAGATCTCCTGTACTAAATGTTGTCTACACACTGAAGTTTATAGATCACAAAAACAGTACACGATCAGCATGTAGTGGAAGCCCGAAATTTCATGCTCGAACTGTTCTTCATTTCTGGGCAACCCAGAAAGGAAGAACAGCCTCTGACAGCTACTTTGCTGGGTTAGATCTATTTGGTTATGTGTGGTATGAACTTGATTGTTGTTGGATCCTGTAGTCTTGTATTAGTACTACATGATCTGACAAACAACATCTCTAGAAACTCAACACACACGAAATTACACCTGGTCAAACCTGGTCACTCGGTAATGGGCTTGATGTTCTGGGTTTCATGAAGAACACCTCAAGAACACCTATAGCGACAGTTTCGTCGCTATAGGACCCTTTAGCGACAGTTTCCTTATAAAATTAATTAATTATATTTAATAAATAGAAAAAAAATAGTTTTTAATTAATAAAAATACCAAATAAATTATTAAAAATTATTTTAAATTCTAAAAATTAGTTTTTAATTATTTTAAGTATATTTCATAAATATTTAATATTTTTGAAATATTATTAGTATGTAATTTATTTAATTATAGTATTAAATAAATTAGATAAAAATGATTTTAATATTTGAAAAATCATTTAAAATTATATTATGATATAAGAAAATATTTTAAGTTATGACTTTTAATATTTTGTGATGAAATTCATTAATAAATTAATATTAATGATAATTAAGTTATTTACTAAATGAATTAAATAAATTAATTAAAAATAATTTTATTATATTAAAAATCATTTTAAATAATAATAAGGTATTTAAAAATATTTTAAGTTATAAAATATAACTTTCAATATTTAAATGCAAAATTTCATTAATTAATTATTATTAATGATATTAAGGTTATTTAATAATAATATTAAATAAATTAGTTTAAAAATGATTTTAATATTATAAAAATTATTTTAAATGAAAATAAAGTGTTTAAAGATATTTTAAGTTATAAAATATAACTTTTAATATTTAAATGATAATTTCATTAATAATTTAATATTAATGATATTAATTTAACATTAATGATATTAAATTTATTTAATAATTATATTAGATAAATAGTTTAAAAATAGTTTTATTAATTTTAAAAATCGTTTAAAAGGGGATATAAATGAATTGAAAATATTTTAAGTTATGTTTAATGACTTTTAATATTTAGATGAATAGTATATTAATAATTTAATATTAATGATAATTATTTAAAAATAATTTTAAATGTTTTAAAAATCATTTAAGGGTAATATTAATATTTTAAAAGTATTTTAAGTTATTATACATAACTTTAACATTTTAGAAATGATTTTATTAATAGTTTAATAATAATTAAATATTAATGATAATTGAATTGATTAATATTTAAATCATTTAATAATGATTCCGATGTTTGAAAATTCATGATAAATTATAATAAATGTTTTAAAATTATTATAAGTCATTTAAAAATAATATGATTGATACTTACAGATATTGAGTTACAGATTTGAGTCTTAGACTCGATAAATACCCGATAAAGCTGTCGGTACCCCGACATATTTCAGAAATTGATTTGGACTTAAATAATTTGATTAGATATGTGATTATTTATGATTCAATGGTTGTTGAACATGTGTGATAATGTGATTAGGTTATGTGCTGACGGCGAAATGCAATACTATGTGTTATAGTATATTGTTCTAATCAAACGAATGATCTGATTAATGATAGGTCGTGATTTAAAAGATAAAACTAAGTTGTAAATTGTAAGTAGCACATTAGGCAAGTATCTTACCTTTGTATTTTCTTTATGCAATGGACATGAGTAAGAATATTTATGAAATTATATTATTAATGTAAAGATTATTAACTTTATATTATATACGCTCATTGATTATCAACATGTTAGTATATGATAATTTAGATTTATATTCTGTTCGTTAATTTCTATAAATGGTTATACAAGTGTCCCCACTTGGATAATCATTGTATTTAATCACATGTTGATACACCTTTGTCAATTATCCGTATATATATATATATATATATATATATATATTTATATATATATATATATATTTATATGTTGAATTATAGATTATTATTGAACAAGGTAAAACCTTTGATTTGGAACCCAGACAAATATGAATATCCCTACACGGGAACACTTTTATGCGCCCAAGGCGGATAGAGTGAACGATACCCTCGTTCTTGCATGTGGTATTGATCAATGCAAGGTACAACGGGCTGATCACCCTCGTGCCCCGTAAGTTATGACGGTTTGCAGATGAATTTCTATTTAACATTTTCAAAAATAGAAAATAATGTCCATAGTATGTCACTTTAACCCTATTTATAGTCAGTACGTAGTTTTAAAAATTTGAAAGAGGATTGTTATGTTATTATTATCATTGGTACATATTACTTCACAACTATTGAATCGTTGTAGAAGGGTAGTATAAAGAAAACATTTAAATTCTTTCAGCTTATATATATAATTGCTATTACTTGCTGGGCACTCAAATGCTCATCCTTACTTAATTTAAATGTTTTCAGCTAAGTGTGAAGAACCAGAGAGCTCATGCAGAAACAAAGGAAAAGGAAAGCTAACCAAATAAGATTTGTGGTAGTTTATGTAATAGTTTGATATTATTAAGACAAATATGACATATATTAGCTATCATGGGTTGTAATGAATGCATTAAAAGTTACGTACTTGGGAGCTAGACTCTGATAATTATGTAAATTAAGTTTGACTTTTATATTATTATTATTATTATTAGTATTATACCGCTCATAGAAATGGTATCGTAAAGCACCGAGTTCGGGTTTCAAGTACTCGGATTTGGGGGCCTTACAGGTTGGTATCAGAGCTTAGGATTAAAAACCATAGGTGGGTTAGACCTTAGGCTATAACCTTATAATAGAGGGAAACGTTAAAAATATAAATAACTCATATAGAGTTTAAAAAGGAGATGAATTGAATAAATTCATCGTCAAATAAAATAAAAGATAACTTATATAAAACTTATTTGCTATGTGTATATATTATATGTTAATCGGGATAATTTATGTGTGTAGATGTCTGGAGGGAAAGGCTTGATATATGCTTATAGCATGAAGAAGGATCAAACCCATACACCTGAGCTGATATCGAAGCCAATAGTTGAAATAGAGGCTCACGATAAAAACAACTCAGATGATATGGTTATTATAGAAAACGTAATACCAGATCCAGAGATGGTGGAGCTGACAGATAGTGATTTGGACACTAAAGTTGAAGCTGACCAAGCATCAACGGAGGTGCAAGATCTGAGGAACAAGGTTTCTTCTCTTGAGAGGCTATGGGAAATAGAAAAGCTGCTAAATAGTCAACTGCGTCAAGCGTTAATAGAAATAATGGAAGAACAAGATAAGCTCAAAATCCAAATTGATCAGATAGGAGCCACAAGTAACTCTTCGTGTGCCACTCCGAGCAAGAAGGGAAAAAGAAAGATAGGAGACCAGGACTTAGGAAAACCTGATAAGAAGAAAGGGAAAGGAATATGTTACCTTTACGGTTATGAAGGACATACCACTCTATATTGTCCTGACTACAAACTAGGAGCATGTTTTATCTGTGGGATAGAAGGTCATCAGGCGAAAAGTTGTCCAAGGAAAAAGGCGTAGCGAATAGGTAGTATAGGTTCGGTGATATAGGTGTGTTTAATGTAATATGTGTGATTAGTATGTATGTGTAAGGATATATTCTAAAACTTTTGTAATGATCAAGTTGTAAATCCCGACTTTTGTAGTCACAAAGGGATGAATGATGTTAAAAGCACTATGTGCTATGTTATGTAAATATTCGTTAAATGAATACGAATCTATGTTTGAGTAATGAAACAAGTTTGAAATATTAAACTTATATGATAAGGTTTAGAATGTAAGTTAAATTTATGATTTTATTTAATCAGATAAATACCGCCAAGACGTCGAACTCGAAATCAAAGCGCAGAAGAATCTGTCAACAACGATGAAGGGCAACAACAAGCAGACCTGATACAAAACTTTGCGAACATGATAGCTCAGGCTATGCAACAAGGAATTCCAGCAGCAGGGAACCAGCCAGACAACTGCTTGGCAAATTTTAAAGATTTCAAAGCTGTAGGACCGCCGGAATTCAAAGGTACAATTGACCCTATAGAAGCCCAAATTTGGGTTAAGGAGATTGAGAAGGCGTTCGTAATAGCTAGGATAACTAAGGGGCAAGAGACTGCTTTTGCCACCTACATGATGAAGGGTGAGGCAAATTTTTGGTGGGAGGCGAATCAGGCGAGGGCAGGAGAAGGTATAGTCACATGGGATAGGTTTAAAATATTGTTTTTCGAAAATTATTTTTCACCTAGTATGCAGGCGAGGATGGAGGTTAAATTTTTAGAGTTGAAGCAGGAGAATATGACGGTGTTTGAATACACCGCAAAATTTAATGAGTTTGCTAGGTTTGCCCCACATCAAGTGGATATGGAGGCTAGGAAAGCGTGAAGGTTTGAGCTGGGATTAAAACCCTGGCTCTACAACAAGGTGGCAGTGTTGCAGATCCCTACATTTGCAGCACTCATGGAGAAGGCGATTATTGCTAAGGAGGGAAGTGAGGCCATGAGCCTTTACAACAAGGAGATGAAGAATAAGGGCAAAGTTGAAGGAGCTAGGAAGGTAGGAATTAATAGTGGGACCAGGAATGGAGATAGCAAGAGGAAGGTGAATAACTTTGGGAATGTTCAGATCAAGCAGGAAAGTGTTAAGAAGCCAGCGATACAGTGTAAGACTTGTGGAAAGAACCACTCTGGGAGTTTTTAAAGAAAAGTTTGTTTGCTATAAGTGCGGGCAGGAGGGCCATATCTCTCCCAACTGTCCTAATCCTAGGATGAACAGTGGGTGTTTTCTGTGCGGATCGACAGAACACAGGGTGAAGGATTTTTCGAAGAGGAGGGTGGAGGTAGGTAGTGTGAACACGGGCACTGGCAGCGGAACTTTAGCAATCACGGGACCTACGTCATCGAACAAGCCAACAAAATCTACTACAAGGGTCTACAACATGATAGTCCAGGATACGGCAGCAGCTGACAATGTAATTCCATGTATTATTCGTATAACTTTTCTTATATGCATGATTTTCATATATATAGTAAATTATTTTATAAAGAAATTTTGAGGGAGAAATTTGAGTTCTTTTAAAAATCAAATTTCCGTTTAATCAGAAAGACAAGCTTTATATGAATAGTTAAAGATCAGTTCGATCAAATTATGGTCGAGATCTACTTGCGAAGATTGTGTATGCTATGTACCCATGTATGTATGAGTTTTAAAACGGTGATTCCGGGAACGGAATCTTTATAAGGGAGGGTGAATGTAACAACCCGATATTTTCTATATAAATAAATAAGAAAATTTTCGTATAATTTTTTTATTATTATTTTAAGGATGAGGATTTGTACAAGATAATGTGTTTATGTATTTATGCGGTAAATAAAAATATATTTATTACATAAATATTTATAAATAATTTTATTGTAGAAATTATTGAGTATATTCTTATTATAATTGCTTTTATAGCAGAAATATTTTTATTAACTATTTTCCATGAAACTATAATCATATATTATTTAAATAATATATGGAGTGATTTTTAGAATAAATATAATAATTATTTTATTATATGAGTTTTAGTACAGATTATCAAGTTAATTATTTTACCTTAATTATTAATGTTAAATATGGAAGAATAAAGCAGATATGAAATCCAAACTCTAATTTTGGATTTTTATTGAGGAATGAGAATAATAATATAATATTAATTATATTTTAATTTTTTAGTGCTATGAATATGTACTGTATGTACGTATTGATGATGGTTGGTCAATTATGGTGTATAATTTCAAAACTCTAATATTAATTGGTTAAACCCTAGTTTTGCTGGGGGGAAACCCTAATTTGAAAATCAATTGTGAGTTTAAGACTGTGATATAACTGTGATATATGATTTATGACATTTACTATAAATATCATTATTAATTAGGTAAACCCTAATTAAATCTAGAAAACCCTAATTAATCTTTAGAAAAACCCTAATTTTAAATGATAAACCCTAATTTGAAACCCAAAATAGAGTTCAAGATTGATTGGAGATTGTGTTAATGTGATTAATGTCATGTACAGTAGATTTTATTGCTAATTATGGAAAACCTAATTAGTAATTAAAAACCCTAATATCAAGAACCCTAATTTGGTAATTAGAAACCCTAATTACAATTTAGTAACCCTAATTATTAAAATCGTAAACCCTAATTGCTACATTAGCAAAGTTAATTATAATTAGTGATATTAAACCATAATGTTCCTGTATAAATTAATTAGAAACCTAATCTAATTAATAAACCCTAATTTTCTAATTTTAGAAACTAAAATTTCTATATTTTTTTTATTTATTTGTGTAAACCTTAAAATGTTATTCTAGAAAAGCTAATGTTGGAAAACCTTAGGGTTAAACCCTAAGGGCCAAACCCTAAGGGTTTCCAAGGATTACAATAATGCCCTTAAAATTTCATGCGAAAAGACTAAAATACCCCTCTTTGGATATTTTATAATGATAACTTGTAAATCTATACAAAATGGAGTTGGTGACTAACTTGTTTGACAAATGTGACTCAAATATGACAACAACTCAGCCACTCAATCAGCCATTACATTGCATCTAGCCTTGTATAAATAGATTTGGAGAGAGAGAAATTCATTTGCATGCTCATTTTTGTACCAACTCTCAACTTATCTCTCAACCCAAACCCACTAAAATTTCAAGGAATTGCAGTCACAAACAAAGCCCCACGAAATCCCATAACCAAATCATAAGCCAGAAATTAGAAATTAATCATAGAAGGTACAAAACCCTAGCTTGATTTCTGTCCATAAATTTTGTGTTAGATGTTATGTTTGATTGTTAAAATATGTTAGTTATAGTCTATTTTGATGATCTAGGTTGTTAGTATACAGATCCATAACATCTAAGTCTTCAAATTGATGAATCTTCAAAATTTGGAAAAAAAATTCTTGAGGTCTGACAACGAATGTCAGGCCCTATAAATCCTTGCTCGATTATGGTTTTTGTTGTTTTTAAGTTTTTATATATAGCCTGTAATGTGGTATGTAATCTGCAAGTGGACTCAGGGTCATTAGAGGTATATATTAGTAGTTATTATCGGTCAAAATCCGTTGACCGGCATTGACTGGGCTATTTCTGGGTAACCCAGAATGAGCCCAGAGAGCTCTGACAAGTTCTTCAAGAGCGTGGATCTGACAGTGATTTGATGTTTCGTTATGGTTCTTGCATCTAAGTTGTAGTATATTTGTTAGACTACATCATCATGCCTTAATATCACATATATAGTAAGCAGGTTGAAGATTGTGGCCGGTCAAACTAGTTAAGTCGGTCATGTTTTCTGTTTTCTGGGTAACCCAGAAAACATAAGAACATGACGACTGACATTGACCAGACTAGATCTGGCAATTGTGTTGTGATTTAGTTGATGTTATGTGATAGATCTCTTGTACTAAATGTTGTCTACACACTGAAGTTTATAGATTACAAAAACAGTACATGATCAGCATGTAGTGGAAGCCCGAAATTTCATGCTCGAACTGTTCTTCATTTATGGGCAACCTAGAAATGAAAAACAGCCTCTGATAGCTACTTTGCTGGGTTAGATCTCTTTGGTTATGTGTGGTATGAACTTAATTGTTGTTGGATCTTGTAGTCTTGTATTAGTACTACATGATCTGACAAACAACATCTCCAGAAACACAACACACACGAAATTAGACCTGGTCAAACCTGGTCACTCGGTAATGGGTTTAATGTTCTGGATTTCATGAAGAATACCTATAACGATAGTTTCGTCGCTATAGGACCCTTTAGCGACAGTTTCCTTATAAAATTAATTAATTATATTTAATAAATAGAAAAAATTAATTTTTAATTATTAAAAATACCAAATAAATTATTAAAAATTATTTTAAATTCTGAAAATTAGTTTTTAATATTTTAAGTATATTTCATAAATATTTAATATTTTTGAAATATTATTAGTATGTAATTTATTTAATTATAATATTAAATAAATTAGATAAAAATGATTTTAATATTTAAAAAATTATTTAAAATTATATTATGATATAAGAAAATATTTTAAGTTATGACTTTTAATATTTTGTGATGAAATTCATTAATAAATTAATATTAATGATAATTAAGTTATTTACTAAATAAATTAAATAAATTAATTAAAAATAATTTTATTATATTAAAAATTATTTTAAATAATAATAAGGTATTTAAAAATATTTTAAGTTATAAAATATAACTTTCAATATTTAAAGGCAAAATTTCATTAATTAATTATTATTAATGATATTAAGGTTATTTAATAATAATATTAAATAAATTAATTTAAAAATGATTTTAATATTATAAAAATTATTTTAAATGAAAATAAAGTGTTTAAAGATATTTTAAGTTATAAAATGTAACTTTTAATATTTAAAGGATAATTTCATTAATAATTTAATATTAATGATATTAATTTAACATTAATGATATTAAATTTATTTAATAATTATATTAAATAAATAGTTTTATTAATTTAAAAAATCATTTAAAAGGGGATATAAATGAATTAAAAATATTTTAAGTTATGTTTAATGACTTTTAATATTTAGATGAATAGTACATTAATAATTTAATATTAATGATAATTATTTAAAAATAATTTTAAATATTTTAAAAATTATTTAAGGGTAATATTAATACTTTAAAAGTATTTTAAGTTATTATACATAACTTTAACACTTTAGAAATGATTTCATTAATAGTTTAATAATAATTAAATATTAATGATAATAGAATTAATTAATATTTAAATCATTTAATAATGATTTCGATGTTTGAAAATTCATGATAAATTATAATAAATGTTTTAAAATTATTATAAGTCATTTAAAAATAATATGACTGATACTTACAGATATTGAGTTACAGATTGGAGTCATAGACTCGATAAATACCCGATAAAGCTGTCGGTACCCCGACATATTTCAGAAATTGATCTGGACTTAGATAACTTGATTAGATATGTGATTATTTGTGATTCAATGGTTGTTGAACATGTGTGATAATGTGATTAGGTTAATGATAGGTCGTGATTTAAAAGATAAAACTAAGTTATAAATTGTAAGTAGCGCATCAGGCAAGTATCTTACCTTTGTATTTTCTTTATGCAATAGACATGAGTAAGAATATTTATGAAATTATATTATTAATGTATAGATTATTAACTTTATATTATATACGCTCATTGATTATTAACATGTTAGTATATGATAATTCAGATTTATATTCTGTTCGTTAATTTCTATAAATGGTTATACAAGTGTCCCCACTTGGATAATCATTGTATTTAATCACATGTTGATACACCTTTGTCAATTACCCGTATATATATGTATATATATATATATATATGTTGAATTATAGATTATTGTTGAACAAGATAAAACCTTTGATTTGGAACCCAGACAAGTATGAACATCCCTACACGGGAAAACTTTTATGCGCCCAAGGCGGATAGAGTGAACGATACCCTCGTTCTTGCATGTAGTATTGATCAATGCATGGTACAACGGGCTGATCACCCCCGTGCCCGTAAGTTATGACGGTTTGCAGATGAATTTCTGTTTAACCTTTTTGAAAATAGAAAATAATGTTCATAGTATGTCACTTTAACCCTATTTATAGTCAGTACGTAGTTTCAAAAATTTAAAAGAGGATTGTTATGTTATTATTATCATTGGTACAGATTACTTCACAACTATTGAATCGTTGTAGAAGGGTAGTATAAAGAAAATATTTAAATTCTTTCAACTTATAAATATAATTGATATTACTTGCTGGGCACTCAAATGCTCACCCTTGCTTAATTTAAATGTTTTCAACTAAGTGTGAAGAACCAGAGAGCTCATGCAGAAACAAAGGAAAAGGAAAGCTAACCAAATAAGATTTGTGGTAGTTTATGTAATTGTTTGATATTATTAAGACAAGTATGACATATATTATCTATCATGGGTTGTAATGAATGTATTAAAGGTTGCGTACTTGGGAGCTAGACTCTGATAATTATGTAAATTAAGTTTGACTTTTATATTATTGTTATTATTATTAGTATTATTTCGCTCATAGAAATGGTATCGTAAAGCACCGAGTTCGGGTTTCAATTACCCGGATTTGGGGGCCTTACATTCTTGGCTCAAGAACACTGACAATCTCAGTGTACAAGGGGTCATGTTTGACCATACTTTGATCTCGGTTCATGCATTTTTTGTCCAACCAGAAACTCAGATCTTGTAGTGTTTATACTACACTACAAGTCACAATACTTAGTTTGATCATACTACAAACCAACAAGAAGATTTGGCCATCTAAAATCATAGTCAGACGGCTCCTGGGTTTTCCAGAAACCCAGGAAGTTCGTGAGACCATATTGTGGCTTAATTATTTATATGTTCCAGTCATGTTTCATGTGCTCTCAATGTTCAATTATGTAGTCATTGTGTCATAAACCATTTACAAAGTAACATCTCAGTTAAACGACAACAGAATCACGATTTATGAGCCGATCAAAGGCTGTCAGAAAGCTTGTTCTTACTTTTTCTGGGTTTTCCAGAAACAGAAAAACAGTGTGAGTGGTCTACTTTGGCCACCTATTACTTCGATCCTGTTTGTGATATAAAGGATCTTAAAGCATGGATCTGTGGTCCAGACAACAGGCTACACATATATTATAACAACATCAACTAACAACATAAAACCTGTCAGATATATGACTTAGAAAAGCTTGTCAGAGATTGAAAAATACTTTCTGGGTTACCCAGAATTAGTCTGGTCATGCCCGGTCAACGGGTTTTGACCGATTATAACTTCAAATGTAGACATCTAATGGCTATACTACCACTTGCAGATGAAAGACCTCATACCAGATGTAAGACCCCGAATTATTAATAAATGAAATTTAAATTCCCTCTATTTATTATTTTGAAATAGTAAAGGTTAAATTGATTAACGAGGTTAGTTATGGGTAAAATGCGCAAATATTTCAAATAAGCAGGTGGTTATAAAATATTCATTGTTGTCGGGGAATATTCGTTTGGTCGTGGAATATTCTTTCTGTCAGGGAATATTCGTACGACGGCGCAGTCTTTTGTGGGCCCCATAACGAAAAGCGATTGGATGAAGAAAACGACAAGTATACGTTGTTTATAAATAACGGCGTAGTTGTTACCGTTAATACTGTTGGAATACCCGATGGTTAAAACACAGTAATACGCGTTGTTGCACAGTGGCACACTGTATTGCACCAATTATTGATTCTTACGTAAGAAGGCACTACTCAATAATGGTTACAGTAATTACTGTTCAGTATTTTATTTTATTGATTCAATAATTGCTGCGTTGATATTTTATATTACTGTTGTTACAATAATTGTCACTACACAGTATTTCCCATTATCAGATCAATAATTC
Source organism: Panax notoginseng (assembly GCA_016801055.1). Lineage (NCBI taxonomy): Eukaryota > Viridiplantae > Streptophyta > Magnoliopsida > Apiales > Araliaceae > Panax > Panax notoginseng. The sequence goes on from CM029021.1 coordinate 74,816,761, forward strand.
ATATTATTTGAATAATATTATTAGATAACATTATTGGCAATGTCTAGAAAGTTCTATCTAAGGAGAGGTTTGGTCATCTAATTGCGCGTCAGTAAGGAGAAATCCTTATTGGAAAGCCCCCTCTTTCTTGGGAACGGCCTGGTTGCCAGTACTGTGATTCTGTAATATTATTTGTGAATAATTAATTATTGATTTATATGATGAGAAAAATATTAATTTTATGTGGATATAGATGGAGAAAATTTTTTAAGTGACAATTATTAAAAAATGATATTTTATCTTTTCTGATAAAATAATTTATTATTATATTTAATAATATAATAATGGTGATAGTTTTACAATGAATGTGGGATATGAGTATATGAGGAGGAAGAGTATTTTTTTTTTTGTATTAAATGATTAACACATGTTTTGTGTGTCGGTGGACCCTATTTCTTGACTGAAATTTGATTATAGCATGTAAAATCGCCCGTTTATGGATTTCGGTCAATTTCTGTTTGGAATTTGGAAAAACTTTCTTCTGCAAAGTTGTAGAGAATTAAATTTTCTATAAAAAATTGCGAGATTCGAATTTTCTGATAAAAGGGTTATTTTCTATGAATTATTGAAGTTTTGGAAAATAAAATAATTTTTATTAATTATGGGTGGGACCCACTTTTATTCTAACACATGTGGGCTGCTAATTTTGGGTCAAGGATGGCTGCTGGCTGAATTGGTCTTTAGGCATGCGTAGAAATGAGTTTTGTAAATAATAATATTTTATTATTTAGTCTCCTTTGGCGTTCTAGCATTTTCCTATAAATAGGTGCTTAAGTTAGAATTGAAAATCACACCAGAAACAAGTTTTCTCTCTTTCTCTCTCTAGATTATTGAGTGTATTTTGTGAGTATTTAGATACTTTGAGAGTTTCTATTTCATCAGAGCAAGTTTCTTTGAGCCTTATACCGGTATTTCGACCAGAAGTACTGTCTTTACGAGGTAAGGGATGATATTTTATTCGAAAATGGTATTATTTCTTCAATATCATTATGCCGAAATATTGGTTGGAAATTTTTATCAAATTTGGAACTTTTCATGTTGGGGTTACTATTCATGAGTTACTATTCACGAGTTACTATTCACCGAAAAATGAAATTTTTTCTTTTCGTCCAAAATATCTATTCTGGGTACTAGCTTTGATTGTATCCATGTTTTGATCATTCTTGAATTTTACTTCACTATGAATAATTATAAGGTATTTTTGGACATGGATAAATCGAAATACGAATCCTTAATATTTGTTATTTTGTTTCATTGGATTCGTTTTTTTAAGATATTTTTCATCATCCTCAGTCCTAAATGATGATATTACTGAATATCTTTGGCATGTAGTACAAAGATGAATGATTAACTGATGAATATCTTTGGCCCGTAGTGCAAAGATGAACAGGTGTTGAGATGAACATGACCGACTGGTGATACAAATGAATATCTTTGGCCTGTAGTGCAAAGATGAATATTTGATTAAAGATGGTTATTGATTGTTGTTACAGGGATAAAATATTGATGATGGACTTTTAAATCTTAGAAGATAGTAGAACTCATTCTCTACTTGACTCTTCTAATGGTTTGCTGTTTCCGCTGCAGTTATTGATTTAAAACTTGTTGTCTATTGTATTCTATTAGATTTTTCCCTGTTGAAGACTAACGATAATTTGTTATGTATTATCTTAGTCATAATGTTCTTTACTGGGCTAGTTGAGCTCACCCTTTTCCTTTTTGTTCCATTTTTCTCAGGAGGCGAGAATGTAGCGAGTACTAGTCGGGGTATGGAATGATGGTTCTAGAAGTTATTTTAGTAATCCTCACCATTTTTGTGAAATAATGTATTAATAATTGTGATGAGGACTTATTTGAGTGTGGATATTGTCTAGATGACAATATTTGTATTTAAACTCACAGTTCTTATGTTGTAACAGTAAAGATGTAGTTGTTTCTGTACCATGTATTTTGGCGACTCAGAATGGGTGTTGTATACCTATTTTGGCGGCGTCACAGTTGGTATCAGAGCTTAGGGATATGATCTCTGGCGGAGATCGAAGAATAGAACTAGGAGGAGAGAGACGAATAAATCCTTCGCTAGTGTGTCCTACCTAAGCTTATTTATTGGTCAGTCATAATATACGGGTATTATGTGATTTGTTAATTTATTTAATTAACCCTTATTTTATGGCAGTATTTGAGAAAGTCGACTGAGAATGTTAACAGTGGAGTAAATGAGACCGTGGAGATACCGGTGCTTACCAACGAGGAGAACGTGCAACAGGCTGACAATGTTCCTCCTGTGAACAACACCAATGAGCAGATGATGAACGATGGAATGTTTAGAAGTTTTTTGCAATTCATGCAAAACCAGACGAGGGAGACTCGTGTTCAAAATACAGGAGAAAATGATAGCAATTCACGGTTTGTCATAGCCAAACAGTTCAAAAGAATTGGGACCACCAGAATTTAAGGGAAAGCCAGATCCGATCATGGCGGAAATGTGGGTCAAGAAAATTACCAAGATATTCGATGTCTTGGGATGCACGGAGGAACAGAAGGTTCCATTCGCCACCTTTATGTTCCGTGGCAAGGCAGACTACTGGTGGGAGTCTGTGAAGCGTACCCATCCAGCCGCACTCAGCATGTCTTGGGAGACATTTCAGAAACTGTTCAACGACAAGTACTTTCCTAAAAGTATTCGTCATATGAAGGAGGTAGAGTTTATTAGACTAGAGCAGAATAATATGACGGTATCTCAGTACGAGGCGAAGTTTGCAGAGTTGTCCAGGTTTGCACCTCATTTGGTGGAGAATGAGGAACGTATGACGAGGATGTTTATGAGAGGTTTGAAACCCAGCATACGTCAATATCTCATTTCTCATAAATTTTCTCTCTATTCAGATGTTGTCAACAGGGCTCAATTATTAGAGCGAGATAACGAGTACGGTCAACTGAGGGACCACAACCAGGATCATATCGGTGACAGCAGTCATCAGAACAATGATAACCAGCAGAGAAAGAAAAATACAGACAAGAACGGCAACCACTCTGGTGGTAATCGTGGCTATGAAAATAGAAGAAGCGAGTCGGGAGGAGATTTTAAAAAGAGGAGATTCAACAATGACAATACGAAGACGTCAGTACCAGCAGCAACTGGTTCCAAGGGAGGAGAACGACCACCGGTTATATGCTATAAGTGCGGAAAAGAAGGTCATATCAGCCCAAACTGCCCACAACAGTTTAAGGTATGTTATAATTGTGGAAAGGAAGGACATATCGCTCGAGATTGCACTGTAGAAAAACCAAGTCCAGCGGGGATGGTGACTCAAAAAACTACCCCAGAAAAGATAAAGTCAACGGTTCCTGGAAGAGCGTTTGTCGTGACTGGTCAACATGCGAGGAACCCAAACGATGTGATCACGGGTAAGCTAATCATAAATTCATGCGAAGTTTATACCTTATTAGATACCGGTTGTACCCATTCTTTTTTCTCTCCTGCTTGTGCTCAACGTTTAAACTTGACTCCGGAGAAGTTAGACTTTGATTTATCTGTGGAGACTCCGTTAGGAGAAACTTTCATCACATCCACTGTTTATAAATCTTGTTTGATCCAAGTTGGCACCATCACATTACCTGTTGACCTTATCTCTTTAAAGATACTTGCTTTTGATGTGATTTTAGGGATTGATTGGTTAACTACTCATCATGTCAAAATTGATTATTTTCGTAAGGTTGTTAGTTTTCATATTCCTAACCAACCTGTTGTACGAATTCAAGCAACTAAGCCATTAAAATCAATCACTGTTATATCAAGCCATAAAGTCATTCGTTTATTAAAAAACGGATGTCAAGCTTTCTTAGCCTATGTTATGGATTTGAATAAAGACACGTCAAATTTGAATAATATTCCTGTTGTTATTGACTTTCCTGACGTATTTCCTGAAGAACTTCCCGGTCTACCCCCGGAACGTGAAATTGAATTCTTTATTGATCTTGAACCTGGTACAAAGTCCATTTCTAAAACCCCATATCGAATGGCTCCTATTGAACTTCAGGAGTTAAAGGTCCAACTACAAGAGTTGTTGGACATCGGTTTCATTCGTCCTAGTACATCTCCTTGGGGTGCTCCTATTTTATTTGTAAAGAAGAAAGATGGGAGTATGCGACTTTGTATTGATTACCGGGAATTAAACCATGTCACTATTAAGAATAGGTATCCGCTACCTCGTATTGATGACCTATTTGACCAGTTACAAGGAGCATAATTCTTTTCAAAGATCGATCTTCGTTCTGGATATCATCAGCTGAAGGTTAAAACTGAGGATATTCCAAAGACTGCCTTCAGAACTCGGTACGGGCATTATGAATTCCTAGTCATGTCTTTTGGATTGACTAATGCTCCTGCGGCTTTCATGGATATGATGAACCGAGTATTCAAGGATTATTTGGATCAGTTCGTTGTTGTCTTTATTGATGACATCCTCATATATTCCAAAAGCCGTGAAGATCATTAGCATCATTTGAAGCTGGTACTCTAAAGGCTGCGTGAAAATAAGTTATATGCTAAGTTGAAGAAATGCGAGTTCTGGCTTGAGGAAGTGGCATTCCTAGGGCACGTGGTGTCAAAACATGGAGTATCTGTTGACCCGGCGAAGATTGAAGTAATACAAAGTTGGGAGCAACCAAAGACGGTGACCGAAGTACGTAGCTTTCTGGGCTTAGCTGGTTATTATCGGAGATTCGTCGAAGGGTTTTCTCGAATCGCTACCCCGTTAACTCAGCTAACTCGGAAAGATATCAAATTTGTATGGAGCGAGGAATGCGAGAAGAGTTTTCAAGAGCTTAAGAAGAGACTCATTTCGGCACCTGTTTTGACCATACCATCTGGTTCGGATGGATTTGTTATCTACAGCGATGCTTCAGGCAAAGGGCTAGGATGTGTTCTCATGCAACGTAGGAAAGTTATAGCCTATGCCTCGCGACAACTTAAAGAATATGAGAGAAATTATCCTACTCATGATCTAGAGTTGGCAGCAGTCGTTTTCGCGCTAACGATCTGGAGGCACTATCTATATGGGGAGAAAGTGGAGATTTATTCAGACCATAAAAGCCTCAAATATTTCTTCACTCAAAAAGAACTCAACATGCGGCAACAATGTTGGCTCGAGCTGTTGAAAGATTACGACCACACTATTCAATACCATCCTGGAAAAGCAAACATGGTAGCTGACGCGTTGAGCAGAAGATCATATGCAGGAACGAGTGCGATGATGTCAAGTATACGCATAGAACCAACTTTAATTGATAAAGTTAAAGTTGCTCAAACCACAGACCCGGAGCTGATGCGTATGAAGAAGAAAGTGCAAGAAGGAGCTATTCCAGAAGCAAGAATCGATGAAGAAGGAATATTTCGAGTCCACTCCAGACTTTGTGTTCCTAACGATTCTGATTTAAAGTACAAGATCATGATGGAAGCACACAATACACCATTTGCAATCCATCATGGAAGTACCAAAATGTATCGTGATCTTCGACATACATTTTGGTGGAATAATATGAAGAGAGAGATTGCAAAGTTTATCTCGAGGTGTTTAACTTGTCAACGTGTAAAGGCGGAACATTAAGTGTCAAAGGGTCCATTTCAACCACTTGAGATTCCGAAATGGAAGTGGGAACACATTACCATGGATTTCGTTACGGGTCTTCCCACGGTTTCTCAAGGCATAAATGCTATTTGGGTTATTGTTGATAGATTAACTAAGTCTGCTCATTTCTTGCCGATACGGGAGACTTATTCCCTTGAACGTCTTACTCATATATAAGTAGATGAGATTGTGAGACTGCATGGCATGCCAGTATCCATAGTTTCGGATCGTGACCCAAGATTTACTTCAAGATTTTGGGTTAGCTTGCAAAAAGCTACGGGCACAGATTTACGATTTAGTTCGGCATACCATCCTCAAACGGACGGACAATCAGAGAGGACTATTAAAACCCTTGAAGATCTATTAAGACTTTGTGTCCTAGATTTCAAAGGGAGTTGGGATAAGTACCTACCATTGGTGAAATTCTCCTACAATAACAGTTATCAGGCAAGTATAGGTGTGGCCCCATTTGAAGCATTATATGGGCGAAAGTGTCGCTCTCCAGTATGTTGGGATGAGGTGGGAGAAGCAACGTTGCTAGGACCAGAGTTGTTACGAATGACTATAGAGAAGATCCAAACGATTCGACAACGTATACAAACGGCACAGGATCGACAAAAGAGTTATGCAGATCTTCATCGAAAGGACGTGGAATTTGACATTGGGGATCATGTATTCTTGTGTGTGGCTCCATGGAAAGGAGTTACAAGATTTGGGAAGAGCGAAAAGCTCAATCCACAATTTATTGGTCCATTTCAGATTCTTGACCGAGTAGGAAATGTGGCCTATAGACTCATGTTACCTCCAAGTATGTCTCGTGTTCATAATATTTTTTATATATCTGTGTTACGTAAATATGTGAAAGACCCAGACCACGTTATTGAGTTAGAACCGGACGAGATAGCTGAAGACTTAACGTACGAGGAGGTACCTGTTAAGATCTTGGATAGAAAGGAGCATGTCCTACGCACGAAGGTCATACCACAAGTTAAAGTTTTGTGAAGAAACCATGCTATTGAGGAAATGACCTGGGAATTGGAAACGGAAATGAAAGCAAGGTATCCTCATCTTTTCGAAACACCAGGTACGTACGTCAATTTCGAGGACGAAATTTCATAAGGAGGGGAGGTTGTAAGACCCCAAATTATTAATAAATGAAATTTAAATTTCCTCTATTTATTATTTTGAAATAGTAAGGGTTAAATTGATTAACGAGATTAGTTATGGGTAAAATGCGCAAATATTTTAAATAAGCAGGTGGTTATAAAATATTCATTGTTGTCGGGGAATATTCGTTTGGTCGTGGAATATTCTTTCTGTTGGAGAATATTCGTACGACGGCGCAGCCTTTTGTGGGTCCCATAACGGAAAGCGATTGGATGAAAAAAACGACAAGTATAAGTTATTTATAAATAACGGCGTAGTTGTTACCGTTAATACTGTTGGAATACCCGGTGGTTAAAACACAGTAATACGCGTTGTTGTACAGTGGCACACTGTATTGCACCAATTATTAATTCTTACGTAAGAAGGCACTACTCAATAATGGTTACAGTAATTATTGTTCAGTATTTTATTTTATTGATTCAATAATTGCTGCGTTGATATTTTATATTACTGTTGTTTCAATAATTGTCACTACACAGTATTTCCCATTATTAGATCAATAATTCAGATTATTTAAATAATATTATTAGATAACATTATTGGCAATGTCTAGAAAGTTCTGTCTAAGGAGAGGTTTGGTCATCTAATTGCGTGCCAGTAAGGAGAAATCCTTATTGGAAAGCCCCATCTTTCCTGGGAACGACCTGGTTGCCAGTACTGTGATTCTGTAATATTATTTGTGAATAATTAATTATTGATTTATATGATGAGGAAAATATTAATTTTATGTGGATATAGATGGAGAAAATTTTTTAAGTGACAATTATTAAAAAATGATATTTTATCTTTTCTGATAAAATAATTTATTATTATATTTAATAATATAATAATGGTGATAGTTTTACAATGAATGTGGGATATATGAGTATATGAGGAGAAAGAGTATTTTTTTTTTGTATTAAATGATTAACACATGTTTTGTGTGTCGGTGGACCCCATTTTTTGACTGAAATTTGATTATAGCCTGTAAAATCACCCGTTTATGGATTTTGGTCAATTTCTGTTTGGAATTTGGAAAAACTTTCTTCTGTAAAGTTGTAGAGAATTGAATTTCCTATAAAAAAGCGCAAGATTCGAATTTTCTGATAAAAGGGTTATTTTCTATGAATTATTGAAGTTTTGGAAAATAAAATAATTTTTATTAATTATGGGTGGGACCCACTTTTATTCTAACACATGTGGGCTGCTAATTTTGGGTCAAGGATGGCTGCTGGCTGAATTGGTCTTTAGGCATGCGTAGAAATGAGTTTTGTAAATAATAATATTTTATTATTTAGTCTCCTTTGGCGTTCTAGCATTTTCCTATAAATAGGTGCTTAACTTAGAATTGAAAATCACACCAGAAACAAGTTTTCTCTCTTTCTCTCTCTAGATTATTGAGTGTATTTTGTGAGTATTTAGATACTTTGAGAGTTTCTATTTCATCAGAGCAAGTTTCTTTCAGCCTTATACCGGTATTCCGACCAGAAGTACTGTCTTTACGAGGTAAGGGATGTTATTTTATTCGAAAATGGTATTATTTCTTCAATATCATTATGTCAAAATATTGGTTGAAAATTTTTATCAAATTTAGAACTTTTCACGTCGGGGTTACTATTCACGAGTTACTATTCACCAAAAAATGAAATTTTTTCTTTTCGTCCAAAATATCTATTTTGGGTACTAGCTTTGATTGTATCCATGTTTTGATCATTCTTGAATTTTACTTCACTATGAATAATTATAAGGTATTTTTGGACATGGATAAATCGAAATATGAATCCTTAATATTTGTTATTTTGTTTCACTGGATTCGTTTTTTTTAAGATATTTTTCATCATCCTCAGTCCTAAATGATGATATTACTGAATATCTTTGGCCTGTAGTGCAAAGATAAATGATTAACTGATGAATATCTTTGGCCCGTAGTGCAAAGATGAACAGGTGTTGAGATGAACATGACCGACTGGTGATACAAATGAATATCTTTGGCCTGTAGTGCAAAGATGAATATTTGATTAAAGATGGTTATTGATTGTTGTTACAGGGATAAAATATTGATGATGGACTTTTAAATCTTAGAAGATAGTAGAACTCATTCTCTACTTGACTCTTCTAATGGTTTGTTGTTTCTGCTGCAGTTATTGATTTAAAACGTGTTGTCTATTGTATTCTATTAGATTTTTCCCTGTTGAAGACTAACGATAATTTGTTCTGTATTATCTTAGTCATAATGTTCTTTACTGGGCTAGTTGAGCTCACCCTTTTCCTTTTTGTTCCATTTTTCTCAGGAGGCGAGAATGTAGCGAGTACTAGTCGGGGTATGGAATGATGGTTCTAGAAGTTATTTTAGTAGTCCTCACCATTTTTGTGAAATAATGTATCAATAATTGTGATGAGGACTTATTTGAGTGTGGATATTGTCTAGATGACAATATTTGTATTTAAACTCACAGTTCTTATGTTGTAACAGTAAAGATGTAGTTGTTTCTGTACCATGTATTTTGGCGACTCAGAATGGGTGTTGTATACCTATTTTGGGGGCGTCACACCAGACTACCAATAGAAAAGATCAAACAACAAAAATCATAAACACAGAAAGATTTAGAGCGACTGACATTTCTTGTCAGACTACTATAAATGCTCAAGAACAGTTTTTGAAAAACATAGTTTTTACCCACTTTGATGCTATGGATTCATGATAGATCATCATAGATCTTCATAAAACATCCATTAGCAAAATTCTAAACACTTAAACACAAAAATTATCTAAGCATACAAGATCAAAATGAAACTTAGGGTTTATACCTTTTCTTGAATATGCTTTGATCTTAGATCTCCTTAGTTGTTATTGGTGATATAGGATCGGTTTAGGGGACTGATCTACTTAACAAATTCGGGGTCTTGGTGAGAGAGAGAGAGAGTTGGTGAGAGCTTGAATGCAAAATAAGTGAAATGCTAGACTTTCTCTCTCCCAAATCAATTTATATTGCTTAATATGTTGCTAGATCTGATAATTTCGGCTGTTTAGCTAAGATATACACTCACCAAGTCAATGTAGTGGTTCACCAACTAAAGTTACTAGCAATTATACAAGTTACCAATTAAAGAAAATGAAAAAAGGCATTTTGGTCTTTAGCAAAATAAATTTAATGGCATTCTTGACAATTGCATAAACCCTTAGGGTTTAACCCTAAGGTTCTAACCCTTAGGTTTAAAAAAACTCCAATTCTAAAATTTTCTAAATAGGGTTTAAAAATAGAAAATTAAGAATTTCGAAAATATGATTATGGTTTTAAATATAAATTAATATTTCTAAAGTATAATTAGGGTTTCCTAATTATATTAACACATACTAATCACTTTAGGCTTGCTAATTAGGGTTAGGGTTTCCTAATTAGGGTTTAGGATTTCTAAATTTAAAATTAGGGTTTTTCGGCTTTTAATTAGGGTTTCTAACAGTACATTAGGTTTTCTAATCCTGATATTAGGGTTTCTAATCTCTTATTAGGGTTTATTAATTTCAAACCTTATCCGATTAATCATTTGATCAAAATCTCTATATAGTACAAACGCATACTCATCAATATAATTATTTTAATTATATTTTCTATCGAATCCCTATCCAGAAATTAGGGTTAGGGTTTCAAAAGCTATTAAACACAACTCTACTCTAATTTTTCAGTCAATACACAAATTAAGTAATTCTCGAGACTCGTATCACAGATACACAGTATAATATTAACAATCAATGTTAATATTAAATAAAATTAAATAAATTTATTCGTAAAATTTGGATTATTCGAAATCACATGTTATCACAGTTATATTTCAAGGGTCTAGTGATCCTTATCATGTACATTCCATTGCATTGTATGAACATGATAAAGAGGGGCATCTGTAGACAATCGAAATTTTGTTTTCCTGTTACTAACTATGTAGGAGGATAAAAACGTCTTTTTCACACTCTAGAGATAACCCTGGAGGACCACAACATTAATTTTAACCTTGGAGATAGCCACGGGAGATCCAGTTTCCAAACCCAGAGATAACCACGGGAAAATAGTTTCTAACCCTGGAGATAACCCCAAGAAAGTCAGTTTTAACCCCAGAGATATCTTCGGGGGATCAAGTTCAAAGCCTGGAGATAACCCCAGGAGGTCAAACCAACCTCAAAGATAACCTTGAGGACATTCAGAGTCAACAGCAGGCCAACCTCAGATATAACCTTGAGAAAAGACTGTTATAACTGCGCAAAAATCAGAGATAACCCCGGGAGGGAAAAAATGGTCATTTTAATAACTTAACTTCAACTCACATAAAATCAACTCATTTCAACTCAAATTGCTTCAAAAGAAGTCCCACAAAAACCATATCTTAACTTCCAAGCGCAAACTACGCAAAACGGCTCAACGGACTACCTGACGGAAACCCAGAAATGCTATTTTGGTCATGGACCCATCTTTCCGGCATAAAAAAGGGCAAATCATATGTCTTTGCATAGCTCTCAAAAAGAGCTTTTTGAAATGGTATGGCACGCTTTCATCGGACTCTTGGATTGAAAGTTATGAAGGTTCGAGCGAACAACACGTTTTCCGAGTGCACGTACTTCGAGATAACAGGACCCATACTGTCCGAGGCACCCCGAGCAGCCGTAGGTACACCTGCGGTATCCCCCTCTATAAATAGAGGGCTTGGGGTGGCCATATTTATAATAGAAATGGCGAGGAAGCCCTGTCTAATTTGTTCTGTACACACTATAAACTGAGTGCATTCTCATTTTAAACACTTGTAAGCTTATATTCTGTCATATTTTTATCGGCAGGAGCCGAGTTTTCATCCACTTAAAGTTATAAAAGTCTTCTTTGGCAGTTCACTGTAAGCCTTCTTACACACTTTAAAGCATTTCTCTTCATCTTTGCACACATTGTTCTTCACGTTGAGAGTCGCATTGCATGCGTAGGCCCAGACTTTGATCCGTTGTTTTATTTTTTGTTTGTATATATATACTTATATATATATATAAATATATTTTTATATATGGACTAACATTATCGAGTTATGGCTCGATTAAGCCTGGACTTACATCCAGAGCGTTTACTTGCTTTTCTATATATATATATATATATATATATATATATATATATATATATATATATATATATATGAACTGTTGTCGAACTTTGTTCGATGAGCCTAGATTTTATATCTGGAGCTTTTACTGCTTATATATATACTTATATATTTGAACTGTTGTCGAACTCTGTTCGATAAGCCTAGATTTTACATCCGGAGCGTTTATTTTCTTTCATATATACATACATACATATATATATATATATATGAATTGTTGTCGAATTCTGTTCGATGAGCATGGAGTTTTATATATATATATATATATATATATATATATATATATATATATATATATATATATATATATATATATATATATATATTTACATTTCGTCCCACCTGGAGTTTACTTCGTGGCGGTTGATTGCTTTTACAGTTTTATTTATATTTCTGATCCCTCATAGAGGTGCTTCGTGGTGGTTGATCATGTCTATATATATATATATATATATATATATATATATATATATATATATATATATATATATATATATATATATATATATATATTTACAGCTTTTATATATATAACTGTTTACTACTTTCATATAAATTGCGGCATCATGTGAGCCTAGAAATCATGTGATCATAGATTCAGTCTACTTAATCTAGATTCGATTCCCGTGATGGATATTTTTAGCTATAAACAGCTTGTAAATTTATTCACGGTGTTTGGATTTCCTCATATGGTTTTCATGCCCACGAGGAGTTCGGAACTGCTTTGTACATTATTTTCTCGAAGATGCTTCGCATCTCAAAAATAAAAAGTAATCCAGCCGAATATTTAATAAAAATGGAAGTATCCAAATGTCTCAATTCTTATTGAGCATAAGGGTTTGGAAAACCTCTTTTACAAAACATCACTGCCATATCTTGTTTAAAACTTAATTTTTACACAAATTCAGACCCTTTGTATATAGGTGCGAATGAGAACTTGCACTACTTCCATACAACTGCACATTGACCCACAGACATTCATATAATAATTTTTTTAAAAGTGGCGGTCATCATGGTAACACGGATGTTGGCGGGTGCCTAACACCTTCCCTCCGCGTAATCAAGCCCCTAGACCCTAACGAATCTCGATTTCACAGACTCGTTTATCAGTGTCACATCACTGAGTCAATGTGCAAACCTTTTCTCGACTGTGTTGGTACAACCATATAAAAAATCAACTGGCGACTCTTACAGTCCATTCGTCGACATATACATGTTGAACCTTTTCACAACTTATTTTTTCAAACAAATCTCACCTAACATGAGAATACCAAAGAACAAGAATAAAAAAGGAACAAATAAAAATCCTGACGTCGACAAGGTTCATTGTTTTTAAGAAAACTATTTTCTTCAAGTCTCACATTGAGAAGGAATAAAACTATTTAACACTTTAAAAGTATAAGTGAAATAGTTTAATTCACTTGTGATATTAAAGGAAAGGCTTGGAACTGGTCACAATAACGTGGTACAAAGCACCACCCGCACGAGACCCAGGACCGGGTGCGGGTTCCCATCAAAAAGTTGCATTGACGCTTTAGGCGCACTTTGCACGTACACATCGTCGCTAGGAGTCTCGCTCGAGCCATGAGCCTATATTTTTAGACAAAGCTTGAACCAGGTTAATGAACCTCATTCATAGTTAAACAATTTTGTGTTTAATCACTATGGATACTAAAAAGTTTTAAAACTATCATAAACTGATTTGATAATTATATAATTTACTTTGTAAACTGTTGCTTTATACACAGTTTAGTTTTTATCAGTTTTGCAACTGGGTAGTCATTTGTCTTCTTACACTCGTCAACCTTTACAAAGCAACATATATTGAGATTCATCGGTGAGTTGGTATCACTGTGAATATATAGGTTTGGCATATATCCTGGAGGTATATTTCCAATAGACTTTAGCAAACCTTGGTAGTAAGGGGTAATAAACCTTTTTGTTCATATGATTATGTACCTTTCTAAACTTTCAATCACTACATGTGGTAGTAGTATTTGATTGCTACATGTTAGTATTTGTTTGGTTATAGGGCGTTTAACATGTTTAGTGTATTTGATGCATTTGAAAATTCAAATACACTTTATAATTTATTAGTAATTTATTTAACTCACAAACATAATATTTGAATTTTATATGCAATGCATCAAAAATTGTGTTGCATTTGAAAGTTCAAATGCAACCATCACAAATGCTAAAAGCACTAGTAGAAACCGTCATCCACAGTTTGAGCTATATACTGCTTTAGTCAATAACATTTGCTTAATTTAATTTTCAACATTCATTAAAAAAATTTACAAATAATTTTCATTAGGTTATAATCTTGTCTACCTTTGCTATTGGAAGTAATTTTTTTCCCCGTGTCTTAACTCTTTTACATAAAAAATGAAAAATAGAAAAAATAAAAGATCTCTTCGCTTAAAGTACTAGAAAAAGAGATTGACATCTGTTGTACAAAAATCCTTGACCAATCTAACCTTTTCAGGTCTAAGCTCAACCTGGTTCGACCCGGCCCAAGGAACCTGACCCGAAGTTTACTAGGTCTAGAAATGTTACACGTAACGACCCCAAAATTCATACAATTAAATTCTCGACTTTGGTCATTAACAATACATTCAACCTCTAATTTTACATCATTAAACGATAATACAACCATTAAAATTTTCGGAATAATTTTCTATTACAAACTAGTCTCGTTCCCAAAACTTTCAACCTTTACATCTAAATATCTCTGAATCAATTTAATACTATAAGAGTTTACATTGCAAAACTATATTACAATTCAACATTAATACATTTACCGAAACATTAGACATGGTTCAAATAATAATAATTCAGCCAAAGTGTATAAATTTTCAAGTATCACATCTGATTTATGTCTTTCCAGTAGCGCATAACTTTACCTTGAATCCTTAACCTACAAAAGTGGTTATTTGCAAGGTTGAGCTCAACAACCCAACAAAATCTAACAGTTTTTATGCATCACATAGCACACAATAACATGCTCAACATACATCTCATAAATATTGGACTAACATAATATACATGTTGTAGTTCATATAACAAGTATAAAGATTGAGTTCCTTACTCAATCAACATTCATTACTTAATCAACATAGTCATAAATTGATTTTAACATTTCATACTTTCCACATATATATATAACACATCATTCCATTTGCAATAAAGATTTAAAACAGTTCATCATCAAGTTCACATAGCAAATAAGAACTGAAAGATTTGTTTTAATCGTTGTTTACCAATAAAAGTTTAACAACTTACAGTTATCTGCACTTCACATTCCCTACACAATTATATAATCATACACATCAACTATTAGTCACATAGCAACATATAGTAGTTGTAATGTAAACTTTACTCTACATCTGATAACCCTTCTTATTATCAATACACAATGTTCAATTTGATTATGTTAACTTTTGACTTACATCTCACTATATTATTTCTTAGGTCATACTCGAAGTTCATTCAACTGTTTAAATCTTGCTAGGACTACTTATTGGTTTTATATTAAACTTATTTCATATCTTATAATATTCATTTCATTTGAGTTAAAACACTTTTTGCGTTCATTAACACTAGACACGGCGTTTCGACGTTCATTCGTCACACGCCCGATTTGTCTCTCTTATGTGTGTTTAGTATGCTTATACAACTTATCTAATACATCATATTAATATTAAGCATCATTATACTTACTAACATTTATGTTTTATAACTTAGAACATCTTTTATCGTCAGAAGCACTACACTTGCATATGTGCATGCCCGACGCCCTCCGATTGTCCCCAAAAACACAACAGTCCTAAAGATGACCATTTTGACCCCTGTTCCCGACCTCAAATTGAACTACTTAAAGAATAAAAGTTGTAGGTCTATTCTTTCTCGTTCCAGATCATCTTGAATCGCATCCATCGGAGTTTGTATGAAAACGTTATGCTCCTTTTAGTAAAACATGTCCGGTCAGATTATTTGTCAAAATTTGGCAAGTCAGACTACCCCCCAGCCGGGGCTGGGATTTTTGTACTACAATAGCCAGTCGGGGTTGGGGTACCTTCAGCAAATTCGCGAATGAACACCACGAATACTACAGAAAGCCAGATTAGGCCTACAAACTCCTTTCTAACAATCATACCAACCTAACCAAGGTGTAATAGGTTTACAGAAACATAAACTAATGTTTCTAACACGTTTCTAACCACATAAACAACCAAATTACAACCTTTAATTTCACTATTTCTATTATTTCCTCTTCTTTTGACATTTATAGCGAAATTCCTCACTGTAAATTCGTTTCTTAACCAAATTGATGCATTCAACTTGTGTTCTTTTCATTTCTTATCGTATTAACGGAATCCATTACAAATTTTACAATTATAACATAAACTCCTAACCAATTTTAGTCTCAAAACAGACCCAAAATACATATATTAAACAAAACTCATACTCTTCATCCTTAACATGATTTCCATGAAATTAACAACTCTAAAATTGTTTATAGATGACATACCATAGATTATACACACATATAAACAAATATATCATTATCCTTCATCAAGCAAAACTAATTTTATAGAAACCTAATATTTGAGGTAAACAAAAGTAGAGAGTTTTAAGGTTGGTTTAATACCTTTTGATTCCTTCTTAACCCAATTAGATGATGAATAAGGTTATTTTTTTCTTGTTCTTCCAAAGCTATTCTCCAATTCTCTCTCAAACTCTATGACGTCCCCAAATTCAGGTAGTTGAAACCCGAACTCGGTGCTTCACGATACCATTTCTATGAGCGGAATAATAATAATAATAATAATAATAATAATAATAATAATAATAATAATAATATAAATACTTAAACTTAATTACATATCAGAGTTTGAATTCCCAGGTACGCAACCTTTAAGCATTCATTACATGTTAATTAATAAGTATCATCGTTTTAATAAAGTCTAATTATTACATAAGATAGCATAGGACTTATTCTGCAACCTTTCCTTTTCCTTTGTTCCTGGCAGAGCTTTCTGATTGATCACACTTAGCTAAAAACATTTAAATTAAGCAAGAATGAGTATTTGGGTGCCCAGCAAGTAATAGCAACAATAAATATTAACTGAAAGGATTAAATATTTTCTTTGAATGACACTTCTATAACGAATCAATTGTTGTGAGGTAAGCTGAACCAATAATAACAACATATCAGTTCTATATCAAAATTTTGAAACTACGTACTGACTATAATTAGAGATCAGTCGACAGACTATGAACATTATTTTTAATTTTTGATAAGTTTAAGAAGAACTTCATCTGCAAACCGTCATAACTTATAGGCACGGGGGATGATCAGTCTGTTATTGTAACGACCGAGAAATTCGGATCCTTTGTAAAATACATGAAAGAATTAATTAATAAATAAAATAGTATTATTTGTTATTATTATGTGTTAATAAGACGTATGTCGTTCTTTAGCCTAGAAACATCGGAACATCGTAGTATTTTAACTACGTGAGGGAATTAAAGTGTTTGAATTTTCAAGATGAAAATAAAAGCTTTCCGAGAAAATTTTCGAAAAACGCTATTCATCGTTTATCGCTCGGGAATTATTTTTGAACTTTTGAGAAATACATAACGTTATAATATCGGGGTGAGATGGATTATGTAATAATAATCCAAGTATGAAAAACGCAATATTTCGCATGCGGAATTAATTCAATAACCTTAAGGATTTAGAATCCGAATGAATTAAACATGTGGACTATTGTATGAAGAGCAAGTCCAATATGAATAAAGGTGTGAACCTAGGTCGGATTAATATGAAGCCCAAGCTAAATTCATACAAGCCCAAAGACTAAGTTAAACTAATTACAAACAAGCCCAAGTTATGATCCATTAGCTAAATTGGATCCATGGGGCAACCCATGGGTGAATTGATGGGAAAGAACTTTGTGTGATGGGCAAGATTACTTAATGAACAAGTAGTGAATAGTAAGGAGGTAGAATAACTTAATGACCCTTTTAACCTCACTTTAGAAATCCTATAAATAGAGGAGGAGATGGCTCATTATTTGGTTGTTATTTCATCCAAGATAAGTAACCTATTTGGTAGAGAGAATAAGCACTTATAAGCCCAACCTTCCATCGTTAGATTTTCCAAAGAAGAAGAAGTTAGTCTTCAAAAGTAATGATCTCATGATCCTATATTCTTCCATCTCTACCATACTAGCTTGATAAGAGAAGTGTAACTTAACCAACATATATGCTAAGAACATATGAAAAGTGGTTAAGCAATGGACTTAAGCCGAGTGAGTAAAGAATAAACAATTTAAACTTGAATAAGTTCTTAACTTTTGAAGAACATGAATAAACTTGTCATATGATTTCCTCAGAAAGTTAATATGCTAATAAGATGCAATAATGTTGCTTAAGGAACTTAAATTAAGAATAAGTCATAAGAAAATGAAAATCATGTATTGAAGAATTTGTTAAGTTATGAACTTATAAGAAATAAGTTATAACCTAATTTAAATATAAGTTATTGTAATATATAAATTGAAATGTCTAGTTAATGAAATGAATGCATTTGGAATGATGAACAAATCGTTAGTAATAAAGTTTTACCGGAATTCACACGATTGGACGATAATCGTCGAATTCGTGAAATTCTCAGAATCGAAGTCGGATTTTGTGTTTAACCTCGAAAACATTTGTTTTTGTTGGAGACAAGTCGTATTTGGCATTATAGAGTTGCGGACTCGAAAATGACCGGATTTTGACTTACAACGAAGAAACGAGCGTTGAACGGTCACGAACGTTTACCGTTTTCGTTAAAAAAGAACTAATATGTGAACTTTTACCAAATGAAGTCTAATAGATAAATTTCTTGCCTGAACACGTAGAGTACGTGATTTGTGAACCGTAGGCTATTGAACGAGCCAATTCGGACTTATAACGAAGAAGTTACGAGTCCGGGAATCTCACAAGTTGAAAAATCTATCAAAGTTTTCTGGTGCACAGAGCTGGCGCCGTGGCGCCAACCCAAGGCCAAAAAGCCCGCGCCACAGCGCTGAGCTTAGCCGGGCAAAGCCATAACCTACTGGAGAGTGGCGCCACAGCGCGGCCGTAACAAAGGAAACTCGCGCCGCAGCGCCGCAGCGCCGCAGCGCCGCAGCGCCGCAGCGCCGCAACGCCGAGTCCGGTCTTCAAGCCCTAATGAGTGACGCCGCAACGCAGCATAACAAAGGAACACTGGCACAATAGCGCCAAACTTAAAACTTAGATAACAAAGAATGTTTACATGTTGAGCATTACTAGAAAATGATCAACAATTAACTAAGGATCATAATGTAACATTGTTAAGACATAATTAAGCCTTAAGTATGATCACTTAGGGTTAAGATAAGCCAATTGAATATGAAAGTAAGAACGACGTAACGGAAAGCCCGAACCAATAATAACAAGTCTAATAAGTAATTAGATTGAGAAGAAGGGTAAGATTCTTTAGGAACCATGTATGATTATTCATGACCTAATGTGCTATGTGATGTTATCATCTATTGTAGAGACCTTAAAGACTTAAAGTGCACATGTTATATCTATAAGCAGAAGCTAAAGGCAAGTACTTTAACCCTTGTTCCAGTTCGATCTGGACGAGCTTTGTGATTCATGTATTCTTTGCATGAGTTAATATCTGATGAAATCAACGCCAATCCTTTCGGCTAGACTTACGATATGTTGGATTCTTATAATCTGTTAAGTATTGGCAATGATATACCAAACTAATATTGTTGTGGTTTTCAAAAGGAGACTGAGTATGCTAAATTGTTTTGTCGTCAAACGACAGGAACGTGAGGTTGCCACAACTTAAACGTATACACGTTTAATGAATGTAGTGTTGATCAACATAGAGTACTATAGGCTGATCACCTAGACGTGCTCGTAAGCTATGCCGGACTTACGGACTTCATGTCGGGATGTCCTTTTCAAAGTACTTGTGAAATGCTCATGGTCTTGGTCCGAAATTGACGTTTTACTAAATATTGAAGATATATGATTTCTATGTCTCAAGCATGCTATTTTACTAGAATTATTGTACGTGCTGAGCTAGTTAGGCTCACTCTTGCTTGAACCATATGAATGCAGCTAAGACCTAACGGACCAACGGATCCGGCAAGGATAAAGGGAAGGCTAAGGCGAACCCGTAGATTACCTATGTAATAGTATAGGTTTTGTAATGATAATATTTTATATTATGATAAGAACAGATGTAACGGTTATAAAGAACCTGGGAGAATGTTAATATTATTTTGAATATATATAAGACATATTCGTTCTTTTGAGGTATTTCAATTGAATGATTGTGTGAACTGTAGCACCGTGTAGCACCATTTGTCAGGTTAGAAGACACCCGGATTTGGGGTCGTCACAGGTTGGTATCAAAGCATCATGTTATAAAACTTAAGGGGGGAGTTAAACCTTAAGAAAAGTCAAAGAATAAAAGATGTAAATTAACCTTATAAAAATGCATTATATATGTTATGTGTTTTTATTATTCTACTGACATGTACTAATCAAACTTTTTGTATTGTTGTAGATGTCAGGAGAAAATAGAGACGTACAGGTAGTAAGTGAAGGGTCGGTGAATCAGATAGAGGTCATACCGAACCCCATAGCAGTAGATTCTGAGATAGTAGTGGTTGAGTCTGGAGACTCAGCGAGTTTAGATCTCATATCCGTGTTCGACGGCATGCTAGAAGAAGAGGTGGAGGTGGTGTCTTTCAACCCAGTAGCTATAGCAGCAGAGACGGCTCCGGGGGAGTCGATGATGTCACTTTTCATGTCAGTGCTGGATAGAAACATCCACTACTGTCAGGAGGTTAAGGAGCTAAAAGTAGAGCTCCAGGCGGTAATAGAAGATAAGATGGACGTGGAGTCCATGTGGGAGCAGGAGCATGATGAGAGGATTTTGGCCAAGGACCAAGTCCATGAGCTGAAATAGGAGGTCTTTGAGCTCAGAGGGGAGCTAATGACCAAGAAGCAGAAGATAGGGAGGATGTCCTATATCCATAGGAGTTCTCATGTGAACTTCAAGTTGCAAGTAGCTGGTTATCCAGTAGAAATAGGGCAGACACGGCATACTATCAGCCCTGATATTATCGGCGGTCTTGCCAAATCGGATTTTGAGAATGCCTTAAGGCAGATGTGATCTAGTAGTGGCTAGAGTAGTTAAGATATGTAAATATTTTGCATCTAGTTGGGACGTAAAACCCTCTTTTGTATAACAAAGGGTAGTCTTTTGTAAATCCCAATTTTTGGAAAGTAATTGCGAGAAAATTGCATACTAAGGATATCTTTTATGCCTTTGGGACTGGTTAGTACTTTAATGTTTAAAACCCATTCCACATTTGTTGGAGATATATCTTCAAACAAAAATGTAGGGGTCGATGCTTCTGACACACGACAGATGATACTCTACGATCAAGATCGTGGTGTCTTGTTACCTTGGTGCTTGGTCTGATTCTATCAAATAAGAGCACTACTATTTCTCTTAAAGACTTGCACACTACGATCTTTACTTGCTTACTTTGCAAGCTTTACGTTTTCGAGAGCACACTTCGATCGTTGAGTTGGCTCGACAATCGTTAGGACCACTCTACGATTTTCAAAGAGGCCCTTCAAGGCAGGCACACTACGATCATTGATGCTCTACATTTCTGCCTTGGCTTCTACAATCTTGATCAGCTTAATGCACTACGATCTCTTCGAAGCCTATCTATTACATCTCAAGATCAACCTAACAGCTTTGATCTATCATTAAGTCCTTGTACATATATTCCTTGAAGGACTTTATGTATATTCATGAGCATTTTAAACATCAAATCAAAATATGCATTCTCCCAATAATCTCCCCCTATTTGATGTTGACATAACCAAGGAGATTTGTTGTCATGATTATTAGTTTCTAGATGCATTTGCAGAAAAGTAAACATGACTTAATATTTCAGTGAGCAGCTAAAATTTCTAGAGAATAAGCATGAATTTATTGACGTTCGAAGAATATTACAATTTAACTTTACATCAATAAGAATTTAAACTTTCACTTATCTCTATTTCTTTGATCTTTTGCGAGGAGGATTGGCATACTCCTCAGCCCTTCTTTTCCTGCTTGCTTCGTCCCACCTGGCTAGATCTTCCCGCTCACTAGGGCTTATCCTAGGATTTAGATCATGCCTATTCATGAATGCAGGATCTCCAGTTGGCATTCTAAGGCCTGTGGTGGTGACTGTAACGCCCCAGAATCCGGTCTACTTTCAAACCCAGACTCTATGCGTCACGATTCCCTTTCCTTCCAAACACACATCATTATATACTTAAATAAAACAACATATGTTCTCAAATCCCAGGTTCTCGAAACCTTATAATCTCTTTCATTACAAATAATGATAATTACATTATTCTTTTCATCTTACACGAGTGACTTTCATCCGCCACCAAGGATACATAACTGTTCATTAAACTAGTCTATAGTTTAATTCTATCATTCTATATTACAAGTCTTCACTTGTTCTTCACGCACATTCATATACTAAATGGCACTTCGTCTGGATATCACTCAACTTGATCTTTACGGGATCCTTAAGTTCTTTCTAACGTCATTCGCTGAAAATATTTTTCATTTAAAACAAGTGTGAGCATTCAATTGCCCAGCAAGTCATAACAGTTGAACAAATAACTTCAAGAGTTTAAACATTCTTCAGAACTTTGATAACCGAACAAAGGTTATGAAGCAGCTTGAATAATAGGAATAGTCTCGATTCCTATCATCTTACAATATTCATCACATACTCTTTACACTACTTTCATTCTTCTACCTTTTTCCATACATATCTTGTCTGGCTAGAATCATTAGCACAGACTTAGCAATAACGGTTCATATATAAACAGAACATACTTGTATTGAACAATTCAATAACAGAACAGTTCATCTCATAGAAACACCAAAGTGTTCACATTGTGGCATAAGGCCTCATACGTTCTACCACCTTGTACAAATATCACACATTCGCACACATACAAAACTTCTAAATCCAACATTTGAGAAGTCAAGAAACTAGCATTCATATAAAATATGAATGAAGTTAGGAAAACTTGCCTTACGCACAGCTACAGCTTACGCTGAACTTCTCATTTCCAAATCCCTATATAACACATAAGGAAATAACACGTACTCCAATTAGTCATATACTTGACTTACGCATTGGTTTACTTAACTTTACTTCTTAAGGTTCGCGCTCTTGTAATTTAAGTTTACGCGACTAACTTTCTTTACTACCAATTTACGGCTTCATCACATACGGAGATGTCTTACTCAAAACATTCATCATCTTTGATGATTTACAATCTTATCTTCTTCTCATAACTTCCATAGGACTCCACATACATCGCTTCTCTGCTAGTAGTCCATATGGTACTCTGAGTGGTTTCCCACAAACAACCAACAAACAAGTTCCCGTCTCATCTACACTGCCCACACAGTGAGTTAGATCAGTTGCCAGTTTTGTATATACCTTCGCTCTTTGAAGAAATTGTTTAGCCCAGCTCCCATATGTCAACCATCAAAGGTTACGATTGTAACACAACCTAACTTCTCATAACTTGTCTGAACCATTAAACTATAATGTTGGTTAAGTCAACTTCTTATTCCTTATGACTTTCAGGCAACTAAATGCCATACCTCAAGATTCATTTCTTTATCGTCTAAGTCATACAGTATTTCGTATACTCGGAACGATCATTCCATGTCAATACAATGTGGACATAGCGTTAAACATTTTATATTATCTTATTCATATCTTACAATGTCCGGTTCATTCGATTCGGAATGTTGTCCAAGTTATAATTATTAACTCAGCTTCTTAACGTTATGCGTTATTATCTTCAACTCAGTTTATTTACCGTTCACGGCTAAACAACTTCTTCATTACCTTACGGTCAAACCATACACGGAGTGTAGGTTCGGCCCGTTTATTAATCATGTACACTCAACCCTTACATTGGTTAAAGTGTTTTAACACTTACCTTTCATTCTAACATTCTCTATCAAATTCACCCTAGGACTTTCAATAATCTCCTTACCATTCGTTACGGCTTTCATTGATAAATCATATCTTCCTTACTACTTTCATCAACGTCTAAGTCATACAACCATTGTATATTAAGAACGTTCGTCCGACGTGAATACGATTCACGAGGATCGTTTACGTATTCAACGATTACGTTGCCCATCTCTTAATCTCTCATTCAACCTTTACTCAAGGTTTCAATCGCTTTCAATCTTTATCCGTCCCATGAACCCCATGTTCATTATTCTTTCTTAATGTCGAAGCCATACCGTTCGTTGTATGCTAAGACTGATCATTCATCGCAACAACGTTGCACTCACAGCGTTCATACACGTTGCACTTATCTCTCATTACCATAACATAACATCAGAATGTTATTCATTACCTTCATCACTCAACGTCTAAGGAATCACAATCATAGAAATCCATCACGTTCGTTCATTACGAATACGGTCCCTGGATATCGGTTACGTAATCTAGCGCTTACATTCTCTATCTTTTAATCTCGTTTAATCCTTTCGTTCAACCTTCACTAAAGGTTTAACTCACTTGCTTAAGTGTTATTTTAGGCGAACTATATGTTCCAATTTCTTTCTTGCACATCCCCCAGTACTTGAGCAATAAAAATCTCATTTCTGGGCACTGCCCTGCACCGGCGCTGGTACGCCGTGCCCTTTGTTATCACTCGCGCTGCGGTGCCAACTAATAGTACCTGAGGCTCTGAGCTCGCACTGCGGTGCCACTTCTCAAAGCTCAGTTGGCGCTGCGGCACCGAGCCTAAACCCTAGAAAATTTTTCCTAAGTCTTTTACAAGCTTGAATTTCTTACTTCGAAATTTCGTAACTTATTCGTTATAACTCGGAACGAGATCGTTCCAAAGCCATTCTCTTCCTTATCTTACGTACTTCAATACCCCTCAAATAGAACTTCATTCTAAATCTGTTAACGTACCATTCTATTGGCTTGATCTTCACCCTTTGTTCATTTTTTACGCTTTTAACGTTCTTTGTTCGTTCGTCCATAATTCGGTCATCCGAACTCGGAACTCATTTGTTCTTAAGTCCATGACTCATATTTTCTACGTTCTCTTAATTTCTTATGAAACCCTACACGTTTGGGTTCATTTACTAACTTTCTAATTCTCATTCGCCTTTTACAAAAATTTCGCCATAACTTCATTATAGCTAAGTTTTAATCTGTTCTTCATGAACATTTCTACCATTCCTGACCAATCAATATGCAACTAACTTATACGCGATGGTTTTAAACTTATCCATCAACAACAATTATCCTACGATGGTTTTAAATTTGTCCATCAACAACGTTCTTCATGTTCTTCGCGTGTTCTTCGTTCGTTCTTCATTTTTTATCAATATTTTGGATTACGATTCCACTTTTTCTTGGAATTTGATGTTATAGAACACCATTCCTTACTTATTTCACCTAATCGTTCATAATATTCATTCAGATCGCTTAAAATCCTTACGAATCTTATACAGCCTTAAGAAATTTACAAACTAAACTTCTAATTCTTATTTCTTTATTTTCTTATGATTTCAACCATATGAAATCATTACTAACATTTTTTACTCCTTATTCTCATTAAGTTATGTTTTAAACATATTAAACTTAAAGAAAATACTAGAAGAGACTAGGGTTCGGATTACCGCTCTTCTTTAATCTCCTTCCGTCGGACAAAGCGTGCACTCGGGCAAGCTTTTCCTCTTCCTCTACCTCTTCTTCTCCCATCCGAACTCTCTCTCTCTATCTCTCAAAGTGTAGGATTTTCAAAAGCTCAAAATAATGAACTTAAGCTTTCTATTTATAGAAAACCAAAGCTAAGGCAATTTGGTCATTTCGCCCCCCCCACCTTCTTACTATTCCCACCTCCTCCAACACTTAGCCACCAAGTAAACTTGGCCTCCACCCTTACTTGGTGGCCAAGTGGCCGGCCCACATGCCCATGGGTCATCCCATGGGTTGCCCCAATGGTTCTTACCCATCCGTTTACCCATCGGTTCGATTCGCGGTTTCTTTTCTTCGTTTGGGCCTTAACCCTAATTCTTATTGGGCCTATCTTGGGCTTGATTATCACAAAGCAATGGGCTTGACATAATCCAAGTCCAATTGGATTCAACAAAGTCTAAGAACTCAAAGTCCATTAAGACTAATCGTATTCTACGCATTCCATTCTCGTATTCTCGTATTCTCTTCGTATATCGTTCGTACGATATCCATATTATACGTCATACTAATCTTCGTACTATACTCGTATAATTACTAGTATTATACTCGTATCTCTCACGCATAATAACCCTAATTATTATACGTGGTCATAGTATTCTTAGAACTCACTTTTTCTAACCCTTAGGTTTTGAGTCCGCAGGCGAGAACTTCGTTTTTGATATAACTGAAATATTATTAAATATTCTATCACGTCTCAAAATTATACGTAATCATTAACTTCTCGGAATTTCAAAATAAATATCCGAGCAGAAATGGATGAATAGTGCCTATTTCGTCTTTTTCCCCAAAAATATTTTGTTCCCTGAAAATTTTTATTTTTGTCTTGAAAATTCTTATTTGTTCAATCTAGCTCGTAGCCAGAATACTCCCGACTTATAATCATCCTAGGTTCTAGAATGATTAATAAACACATAGCACATAATAGTATTAATTAAAATTCATTTTATTAATAACTAATTCTTTAAACCTAAATTCTGGATAATCCAAAATTCTGGGTTGTCACATTCTTCCATCCTTATAAAAATTCCGTCCTCGGAATTTCTTAAAACCAAACACTTACCCGGGTTCTCACATTCTTCCCTTCTTCACAGAATTTTGTCCTCGAAATTTTAGCTTACTCTACTTCTCAACTTCCCTTCAACGGAGTTCTTATCTTTCCATCATTCCTAACCTCTATAACCTATCAAGAATCATGAAGTAGAAGGAATAGCGAGGAATATAAAATATCCTTTAAAACATTTCAAACTTTTGCTGAGGGGTCAAATTGACCATGAACTCTTACTAGGTTAAACAGCCTTTCGCCGTAAACCTTTCTTTCCATGGTAAGTTTATAATCACAAAGAAAGTAAACTACCTATTCCATATGTAGGTGATCAACCTATCGTATATCCCCATTTCGGGGTATGTTCACCTCAGACTTAATACCAAAAATTTTGGAAATCACTTGAAACATTCGTCTAGTCAACTCAATTGACATCGACTACTTCTTTAAATTCTTTTCGCAATACATCAAAATGTTTCATGACGTCATGATATCGCACTTTTCACAGTGTGTTGAGGAATTCGTCAGTTTATGACTTCTTCATTATACATCTTACCATAGCGGTTTGTTGATTCTAAGATCACATCCCCCCCAGGTTCAATTCCATTAACAACTCCATCTTTTTACCATCCTGGCATTAAATGCACTGATGATATAAAATTCATTTTGATATTTCAAATCAACTTCTGTCTAGCCGAAGCAATTGGCATAGACATAAAAAGAATAGCTCTTTTAAAATCCATTGGTTCTAAAAGTTGAACCAATTCTTTCCTTTTTTTGAAATGTACACATAAGCACGATTTCAATAAACTTCGAAATCTAGCATGGCTAGAGGATTTGGAATATCCTATTCTCTATCTTTCTTCATTGTCTTACTACGACAATACTTAAACTTCTCTAGCACCTTCAATGCTAAGTCTACTGAAAATACTTTGTTTTCAGTCTAAACATCTCTATACTTTAGTACAGTCCATCAACTTACCACAGATTATGAGTTCAGGAACTTTTCACAATAGAATGAGTTTAAGAACATCTAGACAGACCTTAGGCGTCCATTCGCTGAGACGTTCAAAAACATACCATATTATTATGAGTCACGAACTTACCATAAGTATGAGTTTCAAGAACTCACACCTACCTGATTGTTCTCTACCTATCAAGTATATACATGAGAAAAGATTCACCTTCTCGTCATATACATCTTAATAGTGCAACCAATTCCAATGATTATCACTGTAATAAACTGAGTAGTTGTTACACCAAGCACAAACCTCTGCCCATACAAAGGTTCATACAACTCAGCCATCACATGAGTCCTCAATTGAAATCTTACAACTTACATTTCTCTTTACTTAATATGAATTTTCTTTAATTCGTATGCTATCCTTCTCAACTCAATTTGAGTTCTTCTTTCCCCCGTACTACTTCGTAGTACCATTTATTCATAGCATTAGCTATAAATCATTCATCGTTTAACAGCTCATCTGTTACTACGATTTACTATGATCACGTGGTGATCTTCTTCCTTAATCGTTTAACTCAACGATTTTCTTATCCTCCTCTATACGATTATAGTCTTAGGTACACATACCTAAGAGTTATAACCTATAGCTTTGATACCACTCTGTACCGCCCCGAAATCTGGTCTACTTTCAAACCCGGACTCCATGCGTCACGATTCCCTTTCCTTCCAAACACACATCATTATATACTTAAATATAACAACATATGTTCTCAAATCCCAGGTTCTCGAAACCTTATAATCTCTTTCATTACAAATAATGATAATTACATTATTCTTTTCATCTTACACGACTTTCATCTGCCACCAATGATACATAATTGTTCATTAAACTAGTTTATAGTTTAATTCTATCATTCTATATTACAATTCTTCACTTGTTCTTTACGCACATTCACATACTGAATGACACTTCGTCTGGATATCGCTCAACTTGATCTTTACGGGATCCTTAAGTTCTTTCTAACATCGTTCGCTGAAAATGTTTTTCATTTAAAATAAGTGTGAGCATTCAATTGGCCAGCAAAGTCATAACAGTTGAACAAATAACTTCAAGAGTTTAAACATTCTTCAGAACTTCGATAACCGAACAAAGGTTATGAAGAAACTTGAATAATAGAAATAGTCTCGATTCCTATCATCTTACAATATTCATCACACACTCTTTACACTACTTTCATTCTTCTACCTTTTTCCATACATATCTTGTCTGGCTAGAATCATTAGCACAGACTTAACAATAATGGTTCATGTATAAACAGAACATACTTGTATTGAACAGTTCAATCACTGAACAGTTCATCTCATAGAAACACCGAAGTGTTCACATTGTGGCACAAGGCCTCATACATACAGAACTTCTCAAGTCCAACATTTGAGAAGTCAAGAAACTAGCATTCATATAAAATATGAATGAAGTTAGAAAAACTTGCCTTACGCACAACTACAGCTTACGCTGAACTGCTCATTTCCAAATCCCTATATAACACATAAGGAAATAACACGTACTCCAATTAGTCATATACTTGACTTACATATTGGTTTACTTAACTTTACTTCTTAAAGTTCGTGCTCTTGTAATTTAAGTTTACGCGACTGACTTTCTTTACTACCAATTTACGGCTTCATCACATACGAAGATATCTTACTCAAAACGTTCATCATCTTTGATGATTTACATTCTTATCTTCTTCTCATAACTTCTATAGGACTCCACATACATCGCTTCTCTGCTAGTAGTCCATATGGTACTCTGAGTGGTTTCCCACCAACAACCAACAAATAAGTTCCCGTCTCATCTACACTACCCACATAGTGAGTTAGATCGGTTGTAAGTTTTGTATATACCTTTGCTCTCTGAAGGAATTGTTTAGCCCAGCTCCCATATGTCAACCATCAAAGGTTACGATTGTAACATAACCTAACTTCTCTTAACTTGTCAGAACCATTGAACTATAATGTTCGTTAAGTCAACTTCTTATTCCTTATGGCTTTCTGGCAAATAAATGCCATACCTCAGGATTCATTTCTTTATCGTCTAAGTCATACAGTCTTTTGTATACTCAAAACGATCATTGCATGTCAATACTATGTGGACATAGTGTTAAACATTTTATATTATCTTATTCATATCTTACAACGTCCAGTTCATTCGATTCGGAACGTTGTCCAAGTTAAACTTATTAACTCGGCTTCTTAACGTTATGCGTTATTATCTTTAACTCAGTTTCTTTACCGTTCACAGTTAAACAACTTCTTCATTACCTTATGGTCAAACCATACACGGAGTGTAGGTCCAGCCAGTTTATTAATCACGTACACTCAACCCTTACGTTGGTTAAAGTGTTTTAACACTTACCTTTCATTCTAAGATTCTCTATACGACACACCCTCAGACTTTCATTAATCTCCTTACCATTCGTTATGGCTTTCCTTGATAAATCATAACTTCTTTACTACCTTCATCAACGTCTAAGTCATACAACCATTGTATATTTAGAACATTCGTCTGACGTGAATACGATTCATGAGGATCGTTTATGTATTCGACGATTACGTTGGTCGTCTCTTAATCTCTCATTCAACCTTTACTCAAGGTTTCAATTGCTTTCAATCGTTATCCATCTCATGAACCCCATGTTCATTATTCTTTCTTAATGTCAAAGCCATACCGTTTGTTGTATGCTAAGACTGATCATTCATCGCAACAACGTTGCATTCACAGCGTTCATACGCATTGCACTTATCTCTCATTACCATGACATAACATCAGAATGTTATTCATTACCTTCATCACTCAACGTCTAAGGAATCACAATCATAGCAATCCGTCACGTTCGTTCATTGCGACTACGGTCCCCGAATATCGGCTACGTAATCTAGCACTTACATTCTCTATCTTTTAATCTCGTTTAATCCTTTCGTTCAACCTTCACTGGTTTAACTCACTTGCTTAACTGTTATTTTAGGTGAACTATATGTTCCTATTTCTTTCTTGCATATTGTTGCCTCTTTTTCAGTTCTGATAAAAGAGCTCTAACTCATACAAGCATATATGTGTCAACAAATAATACAGAGTAAGTAAAGTATCGATCTGTAGTTGTCAAATTTAAACTACTATGCATCAATTAAATCACTGTATTTATATGCTTAGACTAGTGACTATATTAGTGAATTACTCTAATGGCAAATAGCAATTAAAACAAGACTAATAATGGAATATATCAAATTTGGAAATAATGGGATCCTAACGTCATTTAATACTTCATCTAATTACCACTATCATGCAAGAAGTGTTCACATATCACAGGAAAGTAGTCAAGAGCACTAATAGAGTCATAGCCATTTTTCAATGCACTATGACCTACTTACATAGCATCCACAGATGATAGACTCCATGTAATCGTCAATATAACCAAAATCACTATATGTCTATGTGAAATTGCAATCATACTGAACTTAAGCACAAGCCCTTATTTTAACTCACACGGTGAAACAATATATGTCTATCTAGTTCACAAAATACACAAGCCATATAAAACAGCCCAATATTCGTATGTTATCATGATTACAATCCATACTTGCATGTTCACTGTTATTTCCATATAGGTACTGAGACGAATGGTAATTAAGCATTCATACATGCAAAACAACCACGATAGAAATCCCATATGATATGCAAAACAGCCTTAGCAATCAAGCATGCAACTAAACTACATATTAAAATCCGTTAGAATCCCATAATGGAGTTTAGTTCATGACTGAACCAAAAGCCATTATGGAATCAACGCAAAACATGGTTAATAAGCAAATAATTAAAAGATGAAGGATAGAATGAACAAACCCAATTGCTGAATATAAAACAATGTTAATGATCAAATCCTCATAAAATTCCAACAAAATAATAATACTAATTCACAATGATAGAGAATCCCAATAAGAATTGGAAGAGTAGGCTTTTTGGCTTCGTTCTACGTTGGAATCTCCCTCACGGTGTAAACCCTAGTTACTATGATAAAAATACGTCAAAAGTTATCCAAGATACCTCTGACACCAGTCAGATATCGTTTTAATCAATTACAACCCTTTTAATTAAAAAAATAAAATAAAACAAATCAGCAGCTTCAGGCCTCGCGCGCGGCCGCGCACCCCTCTAGTGTATATCTCACGTGAGCGCGTGACTTGCAGTAGGTAAAGTTGTCTGGACGGGTGCTCGCGCGGGCACGCGTCTCCAAGCATGTTATGACGTGTGGCTAGCAGTCTGTGTCTTCTGATTCTGCTGCTGCACTGATTTGCTCTACTGCTCTATCCTTTGTCCATCCATGCTTCACTTGATCCTCTTGCCATGCATATCCCAGCTTGTGCCTCGCCTTCATGCGTCCATTCGCCTCGTGCCCTCTAATACCACCAAAACAGGCCATTTTCTGCACTTTTTTGCCAAAAGGGGTTTTAAGTAAATGTAATGCAAAATAACATGAAATGCACTAAAAAACACACTAAAATGTACTTGAGATGGGCATAGTTCGCGTGAATTGGTATTCAATAAGTAGGAATAAATCCCAGTTATCAAATACCCTCAAACTTGAACTGTTGATTGCCCTCAAGCAATGCATGCTAAATAACAATGAAAATGCAACTACAATACTATGCACTAAGCTATGATGCAAACTAGTCTCACATAGTTCCAGCCGTAACAGAATTTCAGTCCAAATTTCCTCAGTGAATTATCCAAATGCAAGCATATAATTTCAAACCAAACTATAGGCATAATATCATACACTCAGATCATTCATATATGTTATAGAGATGATGTGTGTGTGTGTGGTGTTCACCAAAACTTGACTTAAGCAAAGATTATACATGTTACATTGCTCAAAACAAAAAATTATAGTCTAAATCAAGATTCATGTATACTCATGCAACACAGACTGTTTCAACATATCAACATAAACTAAGGTTCAACAATGGGCTTAACTGCTTTATTGCTACTCACGAGGGCAATTTTTTTGCACTTTCCCGTGGTGTTTATTGCTATTTTTCTTTTCTTTTTCTTTTTTTCTTTTTTTTTCACATGACTGTGCAATGTCTTAATCCATTAGGCACACTGCTACCCTTTAGCTAGCTTTCAACCAACGACTCCTAGACCATGAAAGACCTTAGGGCACTAGATGTAGAGACAATCCCCTCAGGCATACTTACTCAAGTAGCCGGGCCCCGAATTAAGACTAGCCACATTATTGCTATTTGATTTTTATTTTATTTTTTTTATACATAGCATACCCATGTTTTCCCAAAGTTTGAATGTCAATGTTGCATACAGTCTAAGATTACTTTCCACATATTTCTCTTTTTAAAACTACATTTGCTATCAAGCAATGCAACGCATACTTCTTATACCTACAAGCGATTGTGAACACATATGTGCAAACCGAAAGCATTTAAACAGCAACATGAATTTCATCGTGTAAAACATTATATCTCAGCTCGCGTTATCCAAAATATTCATGACTCTTTTAAAATTCACTATCACCATTGGCTATACCAAATTTCCATAAAGTTAAACATTGTGAGACATGCAAACTAAAACATACTAGCACAAGCAATAATGACTAAAAATTAAAAAATTTAGCAAAATTTTATCTAACACCTAAACATGCAAAATTAAAACTAAACATGCAAAAACAAAATGAAACTATATGCAACTATACTACTACCCCAATACCCCCAAACTTATCATATTCAATGCCTCATTGAATGAAGGTAATTGGTACAGAAAACTCCCCTAATGATCGACTGAACCACCCTCCTCGGGTGGTGAATCTGGTGGTGGATATGGCACTGCTGTCCCGAACTGAGGCCACTTGAGCATTGTTCCATACTATGAAAAAAGCTTCTACTAAAGCCCTCATGAAACCCGTAGCAAATGCGCCAAAATTATCGTACATAGCATCGACTTTGCGCTCCAACCTTCAGAGCTGGCGATCGCGGTCGTGTTGACGGGCTCGCTTCATCTTTCTGAGAGGGCTGCTGGGATGGCCCTGGGAATGTGGGTCAGAGAATAAATCCTCGTCCGCGCGGGTGTGGCTCCCCACCTGCCCAGTCCTCAAATTTTGCAATGGTGGCACGAGTTATGTCTTGGCTCAAGTATTGCATTTGTTCGTTGCCCCAGTTGCATCCCTGATGAGCACATAGCATGACTACCACTGATACGTGTGGAATGCTCCCTTTGGTACTTCCCCTCATATACTTCAAAATATTTTGATGAATCAAATGACCCACGTCAATATACTTGCCTGTAATTATACCCCACAAAATTATGGCCCTTTCCGTCGTGATCTCATGCTGATGAGACGAAGGTAATAGCTTGGCACATATGAATAAATTCTATGCCTTGGCATATCGATTCAATGCGGCTGTTGGGAATATGCGAGGCTGGTTCGTACCAACTTTGTAAGTCCACTTCGTGCCTGGCACGCACAATTCAACAATAACAAGCTCCAAGGCTGTTGCCATATATGCCCCTATAATCTAATTGGCAGCCCCTGTTGCTGGTTTCTCGGTGAGTCTGAAAATGGTTCTAATGGTGGTGGGTCTGAAGTCTATCTCGACACCTCGAACGATAGCGATATCGTTCATGGTGACTTTGGCATTGGCGTAAAACTCTCGGACTATGTTGATCGGAATGGGTGTAGGAGTGGTTGTGAGTCCAACCCATCCCCGTTCGTGAATCATGGCACATAACTGACCATCTTGGTCCTCCGATTTAAAATTATGCACCTTGACAAACGTCTTCGCCACAATTCTGTAATACTCCTGCTGGGCTGCCAAATTCATAAACTTAGTGTGGTCAACCACATCCTCTCCTTGACTGCCAGAGGAAGATGAAGAAGAAGATGAAGTGGAGCGAGCTCTTTTTGGACCCATATGCTCGGAGAGAGATAATGCAGATGATTTTGACTGAAAATGAAGAAAAGCTTAAGAAGTGATAACCCCCAAACTCGTTTCGACAAACCCAAATCAGGAACCCTAGCTTTATATATGGATGAGAGGGTGGGTTGAGCTTTGAACGTGGAGAAAATTATGGATATGTGATTGAGAGATGTACGACTTCAATTTATAACTAA
Source organism: Panax notoginseng (assembly GCA_016801055.1). Classification (NCBI taxonomy): domain Eukaryota; kingdom Viridiplantae; phylum Streptophyta; class Magnoliopsida; order Apiales; family Araliaceae; genus Panax; species Panax notoginseng. Next base: position 74,851,776 of record CM029021.1, read on the forward strand.
TAGAGAGATAGAGACGTGAGTTATGGAGAGACACTGTGATTGCGCTTCTGTTTTCATTTCAAATGAGAGTCCAACAGATCTCCATCACGTTTTTAAGCTTAAAAATTTGTCCGCGCGGGTGTTCAATGTGTTGAGAGCGCGGGCGCGCGAATTTGTACTGCCTTTCTCACGCGACCACGCAATCCTGATATCTGCACTGCTGATGTTCAATTCCACTCTGCATATAGTGATGTCGTCAATTTTAGATACCTACATAGACATTAATGTGCACTATTAGGGCATGAATTAATGACCATATAAACTCTATCCTCTTTCACACGTTCTCACTACAAATTCTGCTACAAACTTAACCATGCAAATCCGCCAAACGATCAATACTGACATGAGATGAACCAACTAAAACAATCTAACCGAAATAAATAAAAAGAAAATCGATATAGATACAATGGGTTGCCTCCCATCAAGCGCTAAGTTATAGTCAATTAGCTTGACTTTCTCTGAAACTCATGTTGAAGATAGAATTGAGGTGATTATCTTTCTATCCACCTCACCACCAGAATGATGCTTCAATCTCTGCCCATTTTCCTTAAGATGCTTGTCCGGTAACTTATCACATTTTGCACTGGTTTCATAATGTGGAGTGATATCCAGATATTGAGCGAATTCATTTAATTCCTCATTCTCAACCTCTGGATTGTCAGAAATTACACGTCCCACTGGTTCATAGTCCACTATTCGATGTACTCCATCATTTGAACCCTGATCCACTAAATCAACCTAGAAGCATTCTTCTTCATCTGGTGGGAACTTCATGGCCTTGAAGACATTAAAGGTGACTTCTTGATCATGTACACGCATAGTGAGTTCCCCTTTTTTCACGTCTATCAGAGTCCTTCCTATGGCTAAGAATGTTCTCCCTAGTATGATCGGTATACTCTTGTCTTCCTCAAAATCTAAAATGATGAAGTCAGCCGAAAAGATGAATTTGTCCACTTTAACCAACACATCTTCAACAATTCCTCATGGATACGTGATAGATCTGTCAGCTAGCTGCAACGTAATGTTTGTCGGCCTTGGAGCCGGCAATCCCAGCTGATTAAACACTGACAAGGGCATCAGATTGATACTTGCCCCAAGATCACATAAACACTTTTCGAAGTTTATCTTTCCGATAGTGCACAGAACTGTGAAACTGCCCGGATCTTTAAGCTTTGAAGGTAGTTTACGCTGAAGCACTGCACTGCATTCCTCTGTCAAGGCCACTATCTCAGACTCATCTAATCTTCTCTTCCTTGATAATATACCCTTCATAAACTTTGCATGGCTTGAAATTTGTTCTAATGCCTCGGTGAACGGTATGTTGATCTGCAGCTTTTTGAATACCTCCAAGAACTTGCTAAACTGTTTGTCTTCCCTATGCTTATTCAATCTCTACGGATATAGTACTTGAGGGTGAATTGGTGGCACTGAACTCTTGACCTTTTCTTCTGAACCTACTTTGTCTTTCTCTTCCTGCTGTTCCTCAGAATTTTTTAAATTTTCTTCCTCAACAGTCACGTGCTCTGCCTCGCGCGGCCGCGCGGCTTCCCTTTGTAACTCATGCGCCGGCGCGCGACTGTCAGTTCCTACAGTATTCTTCCCATATCTCAATGTGATCGCTTGACACTGTTCCTTCACGTCTCTTCTAGGATTTTCCTCTGTGTTACTTGGCGAAGAACCTTGAGGCCTGTTGTTAAGCATGCTCACCATCTGCCCCATTTGAGTTTCCAGATTCTTGATAGCCACTGCTTGGCTTTGGATCATAACTTCCGTGCTTGCCATGTATTTCAACATCATCTCTTCCATTTCTGATTTCTTTTCTGGCTGTGGTGCAGCTGGAGTGTGATATTGTTGTTGAGAAAATCCTAGCGAAAATGGTGGTTTGGATGAAAATTGTGGCTGAGATGACTGTGGTTGAAACTGTTGGTTCGACTAAAACTGATTCTGTTGATTTCCTTGGTTATTTGACCAACTAAAGTTTGGATGATTTCGGTTGCTGGGGTGGTATGTGTTCTAAAACTGGCCTTGATCTTTCCTGTAATTTCCCACATATTGTACTGACTCCGAGCTGATAGCACACTGATCTATCGAGTGTGACCCTGCATAAATCTCACATACGAAGGCAACTATTTTCGTCCCACTTTCTGCCAAAGTATCTATCTTCTTTGCCATCGCTGCCATTTGTGCTGACAACTGAGTAATAACATCTACCTCCAACACACCTGCAACTTTGGGCCGTGGCATCCGAGCTATAGGATTCTGGTAGTCATTTGCAGCTATAGTCTCGATAAGTGTATAGGCCTCGTCATAGCTCTTTGCCCATAATGCCCCTCCTGCAGTTGCATCCACAATAGGTCTCGACTGCCATCCCAAACCATTGTAAAATGAGTTGATCACCATCCAATCTGGCATACCGTGATGCAGACACTTCCTTAGCATCTCTTTATATCTCTCACATGCCTCATATAAGGACTCGTCCTGTTGTTGCTCAAACTGAGAGATAGTTGTTTTCATCTTTGCAGTCTTAGCCATTGGAAAGAACTTGCCTAAAAATTTATGTGCTAAGTCCTCACATGTAGTGATTGACCCTGACGGCAGAGAATGTAGCCAACTTCTCGCCTTATCCCTCAATGAAAATGGAAATAACCTTAGTTTGATAGCGTCCTCCGTCACACCGTTGTATCTGAATGTATCACATGTCTCGATAAAACTTAACAGGTGTTCATTCGGATCATCCGTAGCAGCACCCCCAAACTGTACCGAGTTATGCACCATTTGAATAGTGCCCGATTTAATCTCAAAAGTATTGGCTGCTATCGCCGGTTTGACTATGCTAGACTGCAGTCCGTTTATGTTTGGCATGGAATAATCCCTTAGAGCCCGATGCTCTTCTCTTTGCTCAATTCTCTATTCTTCTGCCATACTAGATGTTGTACTTTCTAACTGCGCTTGCAAATTTCTCTGCACACTTGCTTTCCAACCTCTTCCGTTAATGTTACCCTGCGCTGGTGTTAATTCTGAGTTAGATGATCGCGTGTGCATAAAAACCTACAAGTACCTGAAACCAAAAGCAAAGGCAAAATAGAAATGAGGAACGATCAGAATTGTCTAAGTCATACAATATAGCTTTAAACTGATGATAATTATTTAAATTAAAATGCCTTTCCCCGACAACGGTACCAAAAACTTGTTGCCTCTTTTTCAGTTCTGATAAAAGAGCTCTAACTCATGCAAGCATACATGTGTCAGCAAATAATACAGAGTAAGTAGAGTATCGATCCCACAGAGAAAGTTGTCAAATTTAAACTGCTATGCATCAATTAAATCACTATATTTATATGCTTAGACTAATGACTATATTAGTGAATTACTCTAATGGCAAATAGCAATTAAAATAAGACTAATAATGGAATAAATCAAATTTGGAAATAATGGGATCCTAACGTCATTTAATACTTCATCTAATTACCACTATCATGCAAGAAGTGTTCACATATCACAGGAAAGTAGTCAAGAGCACTAATAGAGTCATAGCCATTTTTCAATGCACTATGACCTACTTACATAGCATCCACAGATGATAGACTCCATGTATTCGTCAATATAACCAAAATCACTATATGTCTATGTGAAATTGCAATCATACTGAACTTAAGCGCAAGCCCTTATTTTAACTCACATGGTGAAACAGTATATGTCTATCTGGTTCACAAAATACACAAGCCATATAAAATAGCCCAATATTCGTATGCTATCATGATTACAATCCATACTTGCATGTTCATTGTCAATTCCATATAGGTATTGAGACGAATGGTGATCAAGCATTCATACATGCAAAACAACCACAATAGAAATCCCATATGATATGCAAAATAGCCTTAGCAATCAAGCATGCAACTAAACTACATATTAAAATCCGTTAAAATCCCATAATGGAGTTTAGTTCATGACTGAACCAAAAGCCATTATGGGATCAACGCAAAACATAGTTAATAAGCAAACAATTGAAAGATGAAGGATAGAATGATCAAACCCAATTGCTGAATATAAACTAATGTTAATGATCAAATCCTCATAAAATTCCAGCAAAATAATAATACTAATTCACAAAGATAGAGAATCCCAAGAAGAATTGGAAGAGTAGGCATTTTGGCTTCGTTATACGTTGGAATCTCCCTCACGGTGTAAACCCTAGTTACTACGATAAAAATACATCAAAAGTTATCCAAGATACCTCTAACACCAGTCAGATATCGTTTTAATCAATTACAACCCTTTTAATTAAAAAAATAAAATAAAACAAATCAGCAAATTCAGGCTTCGCGCGCGGCCGCGCGCCCCTCCAGTGTATATCTCGCGCGGGCGCACGACTTGCAGTAGGTAAAATTGTCTGGCAGGGTGCTCGCGCGGGCGCGCGTCTCCAAGGTTGTCATACCGCGCGGCCACGCGGCTAGCAGTTTGTGTCTTCTGATTCTGCTACTGCACTGATTTGCTCTGTTGCTCCATCCTTTATCCATCCATGCTTATCCATCCATGCTTCACTTGATCCTTTTGCCATGCATATCCCAGCTTGTGCCTCGCCTTTATGCGTCCATTCGCCTCGTGCCCTCTAATACCACCAAAACAGGCCATTTTCTGCACTTTTTCACCAAAAGGAGTTTTAAGTAAATGCAATGCAAAATAACATGAAATGCACTAAAAACACACTAAAATGTACTTGAGATGGGCATAGTTCTTGTGAATTGGTATTCAATAAGTAGGTATAAATCCCACTTATCACACATCCCCTAGTACTCGAGCAATAAAAATCTCATTTTTGGGCACTGCCCTGCACCGGCGCTGCGGCGCCGTGCCCTTTGTTATCACTCGCGCTGCAGTGCCAACAAATAATACCTGAGGCTTCGAGCTCGTGCTGTGGTGCCACTTCTCAAAGCTCAGCCGGCGCTGCGGCGCCGAGCCTAAACCCTAGAAAATTTTTCCTAAGTCTTTTACAAGCTTGAATTTCGTAACTTATTCGTTATAACTCGGAACGAGATCGTTCCAAAGCCATTCTCTTCCTTATCTTACGTACTTCAATACCCCTCAAATAGAACTTTCTTCTGAATCTCTTAACGTAGCATTCTATTGGCTTGATATTCACCCTTCGTTCATTTTTTACGCTTTTAACGTTCTTTGTTTGTTCGTCCGTAATTCGGTCATCCGAACTCAGAACTCATTCATTCTTGAGTCCACAACTCACGTTTTCTGCATTCTCTTACTTTCTTATGAAACCCTACACGTTCGGGTTCATTTACTAACTTTTTAATTCTTGTTCGTCTTTTACGAAAATTTTGCCATAACTTCGTTATAGCTAAGTTTTAATCTGTTGTTCATGAACATTTCTACCATTCCTAACTAATCAATATGCAACTAACTTATACGCGATGGTTTTAAACTTGTCCATCAAAAACAATTATCCTATGATGATTTTAAATTTGTCCATCAACAACATTCTTCACGTTCTTCGCGCGTTCTTCTTGTTCTTCGTTCGTTCTTTATTTTTAATCAATATTTTGGATTACGATTCCATTTTTTCTTGGAATTTAATGTTCTAGAGCGCCATCCCTTACTTATTTCACCTACTCGTTCATAATATTCATTCATATCACTTAAAATCCTTACGAATCTTATACTTCCTTAAGATATTTACAAACTAAACTTCTAATTTTTATTTCTTTATTTTCTTATGATTTCAACCATATGAAATCATTACTAACATCTTTTACTACTTATTCTCATTAAGTTATGTTTTAAACATATTAAAGTTAAAGAAAATATTAGAAGGGACTAGGGTTCGGATTACCGTTCTTCTTTAATCTCCTTCCGTCAGACAAAGCGTGCACTCGGGCAAGCTTTTCCTCTTCCTCTACCTCTTCTTCTCCCATCCGAACTCTCTCTCTCTATCTCTCAAAGTGTAGGATTTTTAAAAGCTCAAAATAATGAACTTAAGCTTTCTATTTATAGAAAACCAAAGCTAGGGTAATTTGGTCATTTCGCCCCCCACCTCCTTACTATTCCCACCTCTTCCAACACTTAGCCACCAAGTAAACTTGGCCTCCACCCTTACTTCGTGGCCAAGTGGCCGGCCCACATACCCATGGGTCATCCCATGGGTTGCCCCAATGGGTCTTACCCATCCATTTATCCATCGGTTCAATCCGCAGTTTCTTTTCTTGGTTTGGGCCTTAACCTTAATTCTTATTAGGCCTATCTTGGGCTTGATTATCACAAAGCATTGGGCTTGACATAATCCAAGTCCAATTGGACTTTACAAAGTCCATGAACACAAAGTCCATTAAGACTAATCGTATTCTATGCATTCCATTCTCATATTCTCGTATTCTCTTCGTATATCGTTCGTACGATATTCGTATTATACTTCGTACTAATTTTCGTACTATACTCATATAATAACTAGTATTATACTCATATCTCTCACGCATAATAACCCTAATTATTATACGTGGTCATAGTATTCTCGGAACTCACTTTCCCTAACCCTTAGGTTTTGAGTCCGCAGGCGAAAACTTCATTTTTGCCATAACTGAAATATTATTGAATATTCCATCACGTCTCAAATTTATTCGTAATTATTAACTTCTCAAAATTTCAAAATAAATCTCCGAGCAGAAATGGATGAATAGTGTATATTTCATCTTTTTCCCCGAATATATTTTGTTCCTGGAAAAATTTTATTTTCGTCTTGAAAATTCTTATTCGTTCATTCTAGCTTGTAGCCAGAATACTCCCGACTTATAATCATTTTAGGTTCTAGAACGATTAATAAACACATAGCACATAATAGTATTAATAAAAATTCATTTTATTAATAACTAATTCTTTAAATCTAAATTCTGGATAATCCAAAATTTTGGGTTGTCACAGTGACATTTTGTGAGCTGGTAGCTGGCCCTATACTCCTTATTGGCTGAGCCATTAAAACTTCCTACTGATCAGATCGTTGAGTCTGATGGCTGGATCGTGGAGTCTATTGGAATTGCCTTGTAGGAGGACTCCTTAAAGCTTGAGTTTGGAATTGTCCTCTGCCCCTGACTTTGCCTTCTTGAACTCAATTCCCTTTATGTCAGCATCAAGGGTTCGAATGTCTTCGGATAGTCGAGTGACTCCTTAGACGAGCTCATTGAGTTGGCTTTGGGTTTGAACAATGTCCTCACGATTTTCCTTGATCAAAGCTTCAGATCGAGCTTCCTTGTTTTTGAGGACGGCTAGAACATTGTTAGTTTGATGTCCTTGGTTTACGTAGGATTGTTGAAATTCTTTGACTGCGATTTTTAAATTGATGATGTTCTCCAACATAAGATCATGTTGGGCGTTTTGAGCTATTTGTAAGGCAAGAACATCATATTTGTGTCTTTTAGCTGCTTGAAAGTGAATGTCATCCCTGTCCTTTATGCTCTTAATCATTTCCTTGATGATCTCCCTCAGCTTCTTTGTAAGCTCAGTGTTTAGGGTGCTTGGGAGATTATTTGCAGCACTGATCATTTTTGTCGGTCTGAGATGAATGAGTTCTGAGTGAGCTTCAAGGCTATCCTCGATGTCCTTGATCCCTTTCTTGGACACTTCTGTCAACTCAGCTTTGGTGGGTAGATCTGAAAGAAGTTCACTGAGTTGTGGGTTGTTTAAAGGAGGTGATGTTTTCTTATATTGATCTTGCAAGGAGTAGAGGGCAAGATCAAGGTTAAAGTATTCTTTGGAGGATGAAGAGGGAATATCTGATGGAGGGGACTTTGTTTGGGTGTCTGAAGAGGGTGGCTCTACGATTTGAGCTTGGGACTCTACGATGGGGCTAGAGTCATCAATCGTAGAGTTGATGGAAGTTGGGATCAATATGAAGTTTGGCACATTTAGTTCATCAGTTACTGAATTTTGGGATTCTGTAACTGGGGATTGACTTGGTGGATTTAAAACTACTTCTAACCAGCTTGGAATTTCATAAAACTGGCTGAAGAAAGACAGTAGATAGTGATTCACTCTAAATAGGATGGAGATAGATAATACCTCATGCACCATCCTTGAAGAGGGACCATTTGAGATCAGCTTCTTGGCAAAGTTAAATTTTCCTGGAAATCCATGAGCTAGCACAGAGATGGCTGGATATTCTTTGAAGCTCTAAAACATGTGACTCCAGGAGTTTAGAATTTGAGCTTGATGATAGGACATCATGGGGAGATAGAAGAACAACTGATTATAAAGATAACTCATATACCCATCACGGCTCACGCCTGTGATCTCAAGTTCATCATTATCTTTGTCTTCCTCTTCTTCTCCATCTTCTTTTGAGGATTCCACTATGTCAATGACTTCCTTTTGACTTTCTTACTCAGGCTCTCCCTCATTTTTTGCATAAGCAGCTTCTTCTGTAATTGGGATATCATGAAGCTCCTCTTCAACATGATCATCCATCTGCAGGACTAATGGCTCCCCTTTAGCTGGAGCATTTTCTATCATGAGAACTTCAGGTATTTCCTCAGCTTGAGTATTTTCTAAGGTGAAAACTTTAGGTGTCTCCCCCTCAGCTTGAGTTATGTCCTTTTGGCTTTCTTTGGATAGTTCCTTTATAGCAGCCATCTTTTTGTCTTCCTCTTTGAGTACTCCTTCATTGATAAGGATGTACTTCTTGACCAATTTTCATCATGGTTTTCTAGGTTGAGCCACAGCCTCAGGACTTCTTTGAGCTTCAGCTCTGTCCTGTTGATCAGTCAGAACATCTGGTACAGCAGCTTCCTTGGTTGAGGTGTTCGGTCTGGTCTCTACGATCGGTAGAGACTCTACGATCGAAGAGACAGATGGCCTCTTGGACTTGTGACTGATTTTGTTCTTCTTCAGCAGTTATGATATGGTAGCTCTATCTTCATTAGCCTCAGCCTACTGTTCTTTCCTTCGTAGGATCCTCAGAGTCTCAATATCAGAGGACTCTATAGGTATGTCAGTGGTAGACCCTTGAGGTTCTTCTACCATCCTAGTCTTTAGCTTTCTCTTGCCCTTGCTTTTTCTGATAAGGGCAATAGGTTCTTCCTTGTCGGTCTCTTCTTTAGTCTCTTTGACAACTGACATATTTCCTGGAATCCCTGATTCCTTTAGATCACCAGTTCGACCACTGGACTCAGTCATCATACGTACATTTTTAGCTGGATTCCTTTTCCAGTTTACAAACAATTGCTGGGTCATTCGTCTATTTGAATTGATGGACTCTCCTTCATCATCCCCAATCTTATCACCCAGAGCAGATTGTAGGATGATGCTTATAAATCACCGGTAGCGCATCTTTTGAGATCCCTTTGTCTTCTTCGAGCTAAGAATCCATTTTCCTATCCATTCCAGTAGTAGAGCTCCGTAGTTAAGCTGTATCCCACAGCTTATGGTAGTCATGAGCTTTAACTGCACCTCATTTATAGAATCATGCCCAGTGCTTTTGCAACATATATACGTCCCAATAATATCAGCCAGAAATTCATACCTCTGAAGAAATTCATTCTTCTTGTATCCTTTGACAGTGGGAAATTTCTTGTGATGCATCTTCTTAAGTCCTACATGGAAATTGATGCCATCTAAAAACCAGAAACCTTCGGATTTGAAGCTTAGGGCTAGGTTGATGTTCTCAGCCTTTAGTTTGATTTCCACGTCCTTGACTCTCGTCGTGAGGACTTCATTTTCGAATACTCCATTTCTGTAAAACTCCTTTATTAACTTTGGGTAGATCCATGTGCTCGTACCCAGAGCATCTTCAAGACCAGTCTTCTTTAACAATGTCAGAATCATGTGAAATTTGGGGTCAGCAGTTTTGAACTCGTCGAAGCATAGTCTGTAACCAGAGACGACGTTGGAGGTTGCCATTCCTTTCGTTGAAGGGAGTATGGTTGTTTGAGCTTTCTTTGGGGTTAGGGTTTCTGCTTGTAGAGAGGAAGAGAGGAGAGAGAAAAGCTTTTTGAACTTCTTATTTCAAAAAGGTGTTTTCAAACTTTACTTGTAACTTCCCTCTCTTTATTTTGTTTAGTGGGGCAGGTGTCAAATTCTGCTTGGCTCTACGAATCTGACTGAGGAGGATTGTACTGAATTGCCCTTAGCTCCTTCTGAGCTAATGTGTCCTTAGTGAGGACTACGATCGTTGCGGTAGCCTTTGCGATCGTTGAGTCTGCTCAGCATTCGTTGAGTCTGTCCAGCAGTCATTGTGTCTAAACTACGATCGTCAAGTCTGTCCGACAGTTGTCATGTCTGAACTACGATTGTTGAGTCTGTTCGAATCCTTGTGATGAGTTTTTGACTTACCATTCTTTTAAGGTAACTCAGGAAGGGCCAACCTCATAGAGTGAATCAAGGGTTAGGTTTGTTCCTGAGGCACTTATCAGATGGGTTGCTTTGTTTTTGAACTTTCTCATCGCAGGATGCTCCTTTGTTTTGTTGATGGGACTCTACCATCGTTTAGTCTGTGATACGATCGTTGAGTCTGTGTTACTGCAGCTCTGTGATCATGGACTTCCCTTGATCATGTCTACGATTTCAACCATAGCCTTTATATCTGTATGGTTAGGACACACTAGAGCATATATATCATGGTCGTAAATTAAGCATTCCTAGCTCACTTATTAACTTGTTAAATCTAGATTCATCTAGAGGCTTTGTAAAGACATCAGCAAGTTAATTTTCAGTATGGATATATTGTAAAGATATAGTTCTATTTTGCATATGATCCCTAATGAAGTGATACCTTATTTCTATGTACTTAGTCCTAGAATGAATAACAGGATTATGAGTTATTGCTATGGCACTTATGTTATCACAGTGAGTAGGTATGGATTTGAATTCAAACCCATAATCTGCTAGCTGATTTTTTATCCATAGGATCTGAGCACAGCAGCTTCCAGCAGCAATGTATTCAGCTTCTGCAGTTGAAGTGGATATTGAGTTTTGCTTCTTACTAAACCAGGACACAAGTCTGTTTTCTAGCAATTGACAAGTGCCACTAGTACTCTTTCTATCTATTTTACAGCCTGCAAAATCAGCATCTATGTATCATGTTAGTTCAAATGAGGACTCCTTGGGATACCAAAGCCCCAAGTGAGGTGTACCCTTGAGATACCTAAAAATCCTCTTTACCGCAGTTAAATGTGAATCTTTAAGGTTAGCCTAAAATCTAGCACATATGCATGTTGTAAACATTATGACTGGTCTACTGGCGGTTAGATATGAAAGAGAGCCTATCATACCTCTGTATTAAGGTATATCAATACTTTTACCTTTTTTATCTTTGTCAAGCTTGGTTGCAGGAGCAATTGGGATTTTCATGGGAGAGACTGGTTCTATGCCATACTTCTTAAGTAAGTCTTTAATGTACTTGGCTTGGTTTATGAATATTCCTTCATCTGTCTACTTTACTTGCAGTCCAAGGAAGAAGTTCAGCTCACCCATCATGCTCATTTCAAACTTGCTCTGCATAAGCTTAGAGAATCTCTTGCATAACTTTTCATCAGTAGAACCAAAAAATAATATCATCAACATATATTTGAACCAATAAGACTTTGTCTTTATGCTTTCTAATAAACAATGTGGTATCTACTCTTCCTCTTGTGAATCCATTTTCAATAAGAAAGTTAGTTAGCGTTTCATACCATGCTCTAGGTGCTTGTTTAAGACCATATAAGGCTTTGTCTAATCTGTAAACATAATTAGAAAGAGATGGATTGATGAAACCTGGAGGTTTCTCTACATAGACTTCTTCTTGAAGTTCACTATTCAGGAATGCACTTTTGACATCCATCTGAAAGACCTTGAATTTCGTATAAGCAGCAAAGGAAAGGAAGATTCTGATGGCTTCTAGTCTGGCAACAGGTGCAAATGTCTCATCGTAGTCAATGCCTTCTTCCTGAGAGTAGCCCTTGGCCACTAGTCTTGCCTTATTCCTGGTTATTACTCCATCTTCATCCATCTTGTTCCAGAAGACCCACTTGGTTCCAATGACAGGATGACTCTTTGGTCTTGGTACCAATCTCCTTGCTTTGGTTCTTTCAAATTGGTTGAGTTCTTCCTGCATGGCCTCTATCCAGCAGGAGTCTTCCATAGCATCCTCTATCTTCTTTGGTTCCATTTGTAACAGGAAGCTTAGATAAAAACATTCATTCTGGGTGGCAGCTCGTGTTTTGACTCTTGCACTCGGATCTCCAATGATTAGATTTTGAGTGTGATCTCTTGCCCATCTATTTCCTGTTGGGACATCTGTCCTTATGCCTTCTTATCTTAGGCCTTCAAGATCTATTTCCTCTTCTTGGTGTGGAGGGTCGTTGTCTGGCATAGGCCTCTCTACGATCTCATTTCTTTGCTCAACGATTTCACTATCTTGCACTACGATCGTAGTGTTGAGCTCGACGACCTCGTTCGTAGTGTCTGAACTTTCGGTCGTAGTGTCTTGAGGCACTGTTTTGTCCAAGTCTGTTTTAACAAAGATGATGTGAATCGAGACTTCAACACTCAGTGTCTTCTTGTTGAACACTCTGTAGGCTTTACTATCTGTGGCATATCCAAGAAAGATTCCTTCGTCTAACTTGGGTTGAAACTTTGTCAAGTACTGCTTTCCATTGTTGAGAATGTAGCATGCACAGCCGAATACATGAAAGTAGCTGAAACTTGGCTTTCTTCCTTTCCACAGTTCATAGGGAGTCTTCCTGATCGTAGAGTTTATGAGTGATCTATTTTGAGTGTAGCATGTAGTGTTGACAACTTCTGCCCAGAAGTATTCAGGCAGATGGGCTGCTGCTAGTAGAGTTCTTCCAGCCTCTATCATAGTTCTGTTCTTTCTCTCAGCTACTCCATTTTGTTGAGGAGTTCGTGGAGCTAAAAAGTTATGACTGATGCCATTGTCTGTGCAGAACTAGTCCATTTCTGAGAAGTCGAATTCTCTACCATGATCACTCCTTATAGCCTTAATTTTCTCTCTTTTCTCGTTCATTACTAGCCTGAGCATCTTGATCAGTTGGGAGCTTGTTTCATCCTTAGAGGTTAGAAAGAACACCCATGTGAACCTGGTGTAGTCGTCGACTATGACCAGTGAGTATCTCTTCCCTCCGAGACTTGTTATTGCAATTGGCCTGAATAGATCCATGTGGAGTAATTACAGAGGCTTGTCGACTGAGTTGGCAGTTTTGCTCTTAAATGAGCTTCTGGTTTGCTTTCCAAGCTGGCAGGCATTGCATGGCCTTTCTTTCACGAAGTTGAACTCGGGTAGGCCTGCAACAAGATCTTTTGAGGCCAGCTTGGACATGCTTTTGAAGTTTAAATGATACAATCGTCTATGCCATAGTCAGCTCATTTCTTCAGACGCTTTAGCCGAAAAGCATATTGTTTCATCAGAGCTTAGCTCTCCAAGATTCACTGTGTAGACATTTTCTTCTCTTGTTCCGGTTAGCTTTACAGCAGATGTCTTCAAATCTCTGACTTGACACTAATTGTTGAGGAATGTTACTTGATGACCCTTGTCGCAGAGTTGGCTAATGCTTAGAAGATTGTGTTTTAGTCCTTCCACATAGGCCACTCTACTGAAGGACACTGCTCCATTTCCAGCTGAGTCATATCCTCTTGTCTTGCCAGAGCCATTGTCTCCAAAGATGACTGAGGGACCTTCCTTTTCTATGTAGTTAGACAAAAGGGCTTTGTTCCCAGTCATATGCCTTGAGCATCCACTGTCTAGATACTAGGTCGTGATCGTGGAGCTCTTTTCCTGTGGTAACATCAAACCTTCATTTTGGTACCCATATCTGCATGGGTCCTATTTTGTTAGTACCCTTGGGGACCCAAATCTGTTTAATCTTGGGTCTCACATGCATGAAATTATAATAGCACTTTGCAGCCTTGTGACCAATTTTGTAGCACACAAAATATTTAATATGATGCATGCTTGTGTGTGTGTGAGAATTCATTCTCCATTTGGACTTTTTTGGTTCTTTAGTCATCCTCCTGTTAACCTGATTTTCCTTCTTCCATATGTCCTTGGGTTTCATGAATTGTGAGGAGTGTACCTTACCTCTACTGTACCTTCCCAGTTGATTCGTAGAGTTGGTCTTACTGGACTCTACGATCCTTCGAGGTTGGTGAGTAGAGGATGGGTTACTCTTTTCTTTTCTGAAACCCAAGCCAGTGTGAGATCCTTTACTCCTTAGAGTATGGATTGATTCAGTAGAACAGGGTTGAGTTGGTTCTTCCTTCTGTGAGGATTTCACAAATATAATGCCTCTATTAAAACTTGAGGTATTACTACTGCTAGTTTCCTTTAATTTTTCCACACATGGCTCTGAGGTGGATTCCCGAAAGCCTAAGCATGTTCTATCAAATACACTTCTTTGACTAGAGAGCGGGGAGTCCATGGATGATGAGGATTTATTCCATGTAGAGATAGTCTTTTCTAGTTCCTCAATTTTAGAGGTTAGATTGGACTCTCTTTGTGCATTGCGCTCATTGGTCTGTTTTAAGATCTCATTCTCAGCCTCAAGCTTGGAGAGAAGGTTAGTACTTAGAAGAGCTGTTTCTAGCTCTTCTTGAACTTTCTTTTTCTCCTCTTGAAGAAGTGAATAATCCTTCGACAGAACTCTGAACCACTTTATGTATTGATGCAGATCAGTTGTTATGCCATGTAGTGCAGTTCTCAAATTATTAATGTCTACATCGGGTGAATTGAAGTCAAATACCTCATCGATACTTACTTCATGTATGTTGGAGTTCAGTTTGTCCTTTGCATGTTTGGCCATTAGGCACAGATTAGCCATTTGAGGATCTTCATCATCTCCAGATTCGTGAGTTGAGTCATTGTCTGAATCACTCCACGATCCTCCAGCTACAAGGCCTTTGTCTCTCTTCTGAGGCCTTTTGTTGCCTTTGTATTCCTTCTTTGCATGTGATTTCTTCTTTAATTCTTCTCTAAGAGGTTTGTTGCAGTTGGCAATGAAATGGCCAGGCTTCTTGCAGTTGTAGCATAGATCATTCATTTGCTCCTGTCTGCTGTAGTTGCTAACCTTTTTTAGCTTGCTGGTTTTGCCCTGACGCATGAACCTTCTTAGTCTTTTTACCAGCATTGCAAAGTCCTCATCATCATCTTCATCATAGTCAGAGTCAATTTCAGTGTTGACCTTTGAGGTACTTTCAGTTGCTTTGAGAACAACACCCTTATCCTTCTTTCTTCCTTCTAATAGAGTTTCTGCTCGTTGAGTCAGCTCCAATTTGTATGTCAGAAGGGTGCCATATAACTGTTGAATAGTCATCTCATGGAGATTCTTTGACTCTCTGGTAACAGTGGTTTTGGCATCCCATCTGCTTAGTAAGGCTCTCATGAACTTTATGATTAGATCTTTGTTTGGATAGATCTTTCCAAATGCTCGTAAAGAGTTGAGTAGAACGTTGAATCTCTCGTAGGTGGCAGTGACGTTCTTTCCTTGAACGTGTGCGAACATTTTATATTGCTGTGTTAAGAGAGATTGTTTGTTTTCTCTTACTTCTTCCGTTTCTTCATGCATGATGAGTAGTGCTTCCCAAACCTCCTTTGCTGTTTTGTTGTTGACCACATTTTCAAATAGATCATCTTCTAATGATTGAAATAAAATGTTCTTAGCCTTCTTGTCGAGTTGAACAACTCTCTTCTTGTTGTCTGTTCACTCCTCTTTGACTTTGATTTGTATTCTGTTTGGATCGTCTGTAGTTGGTGCAAGCTTTGTTGGAACATAGGGCCCATTCTGAACAGTCTCAAATAGTTCTTCATCTATTGAGTCCATGTATGCTTACATCCTAACTTTCCAGTTTGTAAATTTATCTTTGTTGCACATTGGTGGCTTGTTGCCTCCTCCAGTCATTGATTCGCTTGGTAAGTGTGCCATTGGATCAACTTAAGCTTTGTAGGCTGTATAATAGAACTTGCTCTGATACCAATTGTTAGTTCCCGGAGGCACAATAGTTATCTAGAAGGGGGGGTTGAATAGATATTTAAAAAATCTTTTCGTTTTAACTTGTTAGTTGATAATGATTAAAACTTAGCGGAATTAATATTTGTTTTAATCTCCCTAAAGATAGTGAGTTAATGAGAGTGAGGCAGTTATAGCAATTGTGACGTCCCCGAATCCGAGGTCCCGATTCACCACGGATCCGGTTCGATCATTCTAACACTATTACTATATTTGCTAAAGATATAAACATAAATTGTTTATACAATACATTACACACTATTCCCCAAGGTCGAGTAACCTTAACTTAGTACACAAATCATAACTTATTTAACTTACAATAACATTAATATTATACTATACAATTACAATCTAATCGCACATATTAACTTTACGCTATAACTATCTTTAGCCTGTCCTTGTAGCCGACGCATTCGCCTTAATCTGCAATGTTTTATCATGATATAGCAAGGGTGAGCATAAGGATTGCCCAACAAGTTTAAGTTCAATAATATAACGATATATCATGATTAAAAGAGTCAGAATAATAAGCTGACTATAATTTAACAATATAATTGTGAACTAGTAGGAACAAATTTATGACTTAACAAGTATTATACATGAACAAATATATCTGAACCAACTGGTAATGAAGGTGATCAGCCTTTCATACCTGACTTATACATGCAATATGTACAGAGTACAATTCATGGCAACCAGCAATGATTAACCATAAGCTTATTCAAATGAAACAACTCTTAGTAGAGTTAAGTAAAAATAAACTTGCCTGAACCGTTGATTACCGCTACGCAATTTATCACGCTTTATCCGAAGACCTAATATTAGTAATATAGATCTTTAATATTAGAATAATATCATCACAATATAATCCTATTATATATATAAATATACATAGAATAATCTAAACACATAACACATAACCCTATCGGTCTACAACACATATAAGACTCTATATCAGGTCTAACTATTTCAGTATAACTTGAATTCGACAGCATTCTAACATCCCGACGGTCTAGTCGGACAAAAATTCGAGTTTAAGTTCAATTAAACTCTGCCTAAACACTTTACAATTATCTTAGATAATCATAATATTAGTCAAAATATTTTTCGTAAGCTCGTAATAATTTTTAAATAATTATTATCATTTATCATGATTTTTCAATCATTTATAATGTATTTATCTAATTTAAATACAACATAATTCCTTTATCATTAATATTTATTTAATATTAAATATGAATGAAAATCATAAAATAATATTATAATACATTTATAATATATCAAAGTATTTTTAATACCTTAAAATCATATTTATATGATTTTTAAACCGTTAAATTCATTATCCGGTAATTACTATTAATATTAAAATATTAATATTTTCATGACAAATATCAAAAGTTATAGGTTATAACTTAAAATATTTTTATATCATTTAAATCATTTTTTTAAGATTTTTAAATCATTAATTCTATTTTTCCATAATTTATTTAATATATTTATTAAATAAACTAATTATCATTAATATTAATTAATTAATGAAATTCATCACAAAATATTAAAAATAACTTAAAATATTTTCTTTTACCATAATATTAGTCTTCATGATTTTTCATGAATTAAAATTATTTTTAAATAATTTATTTAATATTATAATTGAATAAATAAATACCTTTTATATTCCAAAAATATTAAATATTTTTGAAATATACTCAAAATAGTTTAAAACTATTTTTTTAGACTTTTAAATAATTTTTTAGAATTTATTTAGTATTTTTAATAATTGAAAAACATTTTTATCCATTTTTAAATAATTTTTAGAAAATTCAGAAATTAAATAAATAGAAACCGTCGCTAAAGGGCCCTATAGCGATAGACCTGTCACTATAGGTGTTCTTGGTGTGTTCTTAAGCTTGCCCATATCTTCATGTCAGACAACAAGGTGGGTCGTTTGACCGGTTCCAATTCTATGCTCTAATTAATTTCTGGACTAGTAATGGTGTTATAGTTATAGTATAAGTGTAATACTACAGCTAGAAACTGAGTTCATGGTCAAAACATTACTTAATCAAGAGATCTAAGCTGCCGAAAAGCATGCCAGAGCTGTTCTTCATTTCTGGGTTTTCCAGAAATGAAGAACAGTCGCTAGGTCCTACTTTGAGCCTCCGGATCTAGGCCTTCCAGGTATGAGTAATGTAATATTAAGGTTCCATTGTGTAGTGCTCATGTCCGTGTACAACTACAAAACCTCATATCATCTTAACAACAACAGATGCAGAAGATTCAAGCCGGTCAATTATATTTCTAAATTATAATTAGAATTTTCTAATTATATTAAAATTCCTTAATCAAAATTTAAATATTGCTAATTAGGATTAAAAATTCCTAATTAAAATTGCTAATTAAGCAATTAGGGTCAAAATTAGTCATTAGAGTTTATAACCCACGAATTAGGGTTTCAAATAGAAAAAAATAATTTTCTAATTTATAAATTAGATTTCGTAATTAGATTAGGGTTTTCTAATTACTATAACTTAAAAAATTAGGATTAATATTTCCTGATTAACATTAAAATTATTAAACTAACAATCAGTCTTTCCCTAATTACAAATTAGGATTCCAAATCCAGACATTAGGGTTTTCAAAATGTGAAATTAGGGTTTGCTAATTAATTTGTTAAGATTAACCCTAATTAATCTTATAATTATTTACACTTACGCCATTAAGTTCCCAATTTAGGGTTTCATACACCGAATTAGGGTTTCAAATTCTCATAACTGAAATTAGGGTTTCCAGAACCGGTTTCTAGGGTTTCTTATCCATTGCTAGGGTTTCTAATCGAACGTTGATGTACTTAATATATACCTAGGGTTTGTTATAGATATCGTTTATCTGGTCAACCCTTGACCCTGAAGCACATATTGTACACATATACACCCATATACACAGAACATAATCACGTATACCCTTAATCCTGAATAATTCACCTAAATCCTTCATAGAATTTTGAAATCCTCAAAATTCCATCTTAAAAATATCAAACGCATACACTAATTTTCTGTCTAGGTTCTAATTTTGAACCTTAAATCAATTAATTAAAATTTTAAAAATTTTCCAAATTCTTGGGTTGTCACATTCACCTCTTCTAAAAATTTCGTCCCCAAAATTTACCTTACACCTTACACCATACCGCTTACACCATTCTTACATCATCACATGCTACCCAATACACCACTCACACGAGTAAAAGTTTTTAAATTGTGCTGAGGAGTCGTATAGACTATTTGTCCATTATTTTCGCAAAGGTTATATGAAAATTCATCCGCAAACCGTCATAACTTACAGACACAAAGGGTGATTAGCCCGATATGCCCTGTACTGGTCAAGTACTAATTTTATCTGTTCATCGTCACTACCATGGGCACAAAAATTCTACCTCAGTCTTATAGGATTTCGCACCAAAACAATTTGGTCCAGGAAATTTCTTTCAATGAACACTTAGAGTTTTCATAAACTTTAGTCTAGCTGAATCGAATAGCATAGACCCATATCAATAATTCAATTCAATCGAATTATTTAGGTGTAGCCAAACCCCGTTGGCAAATTAAAATTTTTGAAAATATTTTTGAGAATGACGTCATGATGCCATACTGTATTAACAGTCCGTTTGAGGCTGTGACTTTATCATAACACATCATATAATAGTGGAACAACGATTTTAGATCAAATTCACACTAAGTATTCTTGTATTTACAACTTTATCGCCTTTTTATCATCTCTGCACCAGGTTACATGGTACATGAGTGATAAATAAAATATATTTTGATATTTTAAATCATTTGCGTCTAGCTGAAATAAGTAGCATAGACTATACTTTAAACCGTTTCAAAAATGATTACGAGTCTACATTTTTTTTTAAAAGCACATCGTGCGTATTTAGCTTGATGTCAAAATTTTGAAGTCTAGCATAGCTAGGAGTTTTGAAAAACTTAAGTCTCCACTAATAATCATTTGCCTAACAATCTATTTGTTCCTATAATCCTCATTTCTCCATTCACACACAACTATATCCAGTTCGTCAAACCATACTTATGATTTCATTTACCTGCCACAATCATATGAGTTCAAGAACTTACCCTAGTCAGACCTTTGGCGTCCATTCGCTGAGGGGTTCATAACAATGAATCAAGAATGTCACATAAGTATGAGTTTTAAGAACTCATACTTAACCTTATATCCTCTACCTATGACCTATCTATCTGTTATACAAATGAGAAATGAATCACCCTCTTAACATGCATATAGTAAATAGCGCGACACAAATATTTCAATGATTATCATTGTCAGAACTAAGTAGTTATTACACCAAGTACAATTCCCCGCCCATACAAGGAATCATACAACTCAGCTGCTGACACGAGTACTCAATTGAATCCCCACCTAATACTAACTCCCTTCTCAATACGAATTTCATTTAACTCGTATTCACAATCCTTTCCTGAATCTGTACTAATTCACATAGCAATCCTGCTATAAACTTTCCAATCATCAGATTGATTCTTATCCCTGCTATCACCTTATTAGATCACGTGGTGATCTCATCGTATATATTACGATTCATTTCTTTGCTATGATCGTTTTGTTTTACGATCTCCTATCACTGAACTTTTAGTCTTTTAGTCTATTCACCACTACTGTTCACTTTTATTATCAGAGTTAGGGAACTATGTATCTTATAACTCGCCGAGATTCGTCTTTGAATCTTACCGACCAACTAACTCTATGTGAGTTAGTACTTATCCTAATTACTGCGGTTATTAGTCTCAAGTATTCCTACCTAAGGTTCATAACCTACAGCTCTGATACCAACTGTGACGTCCCCAAATCTGACGTCCCGAATCACCATGGATCCGGTTCGATCATTCTAATACTATTACTATATTTGCAAAAGATATAAACATAAATTGTTTATACAATACATTACACACTATTCTCCAAGGTCGAGTAACCTTAACTTAGTACACAAATCATAACTTATTTAACTTACAATAACATTAATATTATACCATAATATTACAATCTAATCGCACATATTAACTTTATGCTGTAACTGTCTTTAGCATTTCCTTGTATCCGACGCATTCGCATTAATCTGCAATGTTTTATCATTATATAGCAAGGGTGAGCATAAGGATTTCCCAGCAAGTTTAAGTTCAATAATATAACGATATATCATGATTGAAAGAGTCAGAATAATAAGCTGGCTACAATTCAACAATATAATTGTGAACTAGCAGGAACAAATTTATGACTGAACAAGTATTATACATGAACAAATATATCTGAATCAACTGGTAATGAAGGTGATTAGCCTTTCATACCTGACTTATACATGCAATACGTACAGAGTACAATTCATGGCAACCAGCAATAATTAACCATAAACTTATCCAAATGAAACAACTCTTAGTAGAGTTAAGTAAAAACAAACTTGCCTAAACTATTGATTACCGCTACGCAATTTATCACGCTTTATCTGAAGACCTAATATTAGTAATATAGATCTCTAATATTAGAATAATATCATCACAATATAATACTATTATATATATAAATATACATAGAATAATCTAAACACATAACACATAACCCTATCAGTCTACAACACTTTACAATTATCTTAGATAATCATAATATTAGTCAAAATATTTTTCGTAAGCTCGTAATAATTTTTAAATAATTATTATCATTTATCATGATTTTTCAATCATTTATAACGTATTTATCTAATTTAAATACCACATAATTCCTTTATTATTAATATTTATTTAATATTAAATATTAATGAAAATCATAACATAATATTATAATACATTTATAATATATCAAAGTATTTTTAATACCTTAAAATCATATTTATATGATTTTTAAACTTTTAAATTCATTACCCGGTAATTACTATTAATATTAAAATATTAATATTTTCATGACAAAATATCAAAAGCTATAAGTTATAACTTAAAATATTTTTATATCACTTAAATCATTTTTATATGATTTTTAAATCATTAATTCTATTTTTTTATAATTTATTTAATATATTAGGGTTTTTAAAATGTAAAATTAGGGTTTGCTAATTAATTTGTTAAGATTAACCCTAATTAATCTTATAATTATTTGCACTTACGCCATTAAGTTCCCAATTTAGGGTTTCATACACCGAATTAGGGTTTCGAATTTCTAGAACTGAAATTAGGGTTTCAAGAACCGGTTTCTAGGGCTTCTTATCCATTGCTAGGGTTTTCTAACCGAACGTTGACGTTCTTAATATACCTAGCGTTTGTTACAGATATCGTTTATCTGGTCAACCCTTGACCTTAAAGCACATATTGTACACATATACACCCATATACACATAACATAATCATGTATACCCTTAATCCTGAATAATTCACCTAAATCCTTCACAGAATTTTGAAATCCTCAAAATTCTATCTTAAAAATATCAAACACGTACACTAATTTTCTGTCTAGGTTCTAATTTTGAACCTTTAATCAATTAATTAAAATTTTAAAAATTTTCTAAATTCTCGGGTTGTCACATTCACCCCTTCTTCTAAAAATTTCGTCCCCGAAATTTACCGTACACCTTACACCATACACCATACCGCTTACACCATTCATACATCATCACATGCTACCCAATACACCACTCACAAGAGTAAAAGTTTTCAAATTGTGCTGAGGAGTCGTATAGACTATTTGTCTGTCATTTTCGCAAAGGTTATATGGAAATTCATCCGCAAACCATCATAACTTACCGACACAAAGGGTGATTAGCCCGATATGCCCTGTACTGGCCAAGTACAAATTTTATCGGTACCTCGTCACTGCCATAGGCACAAAAATTCTACCTCAGTCTTAATGGATTCCGCACCAAAACAATTTGGTCCTGGAAAATTCTTTCAATGAACACTTAGAGTTTTCATAAACTTTAGTCTAGCTGAATCGAATAGCATAGACCCATATCAATAATTCAATTTAATAGAATTATTTAGGTGTAGTCAAACCACGTTGGCAAATTAAAATTTTTGAAAATATTTTTGAGAATGACGTCACGATGCCGTACTGTATTAACAGTCCGTTTGAGGATGTCGTCATTGCATGACATTGTCATAACACATCATACAATAGTGGAACAACGATTTTAGATCAAATTCACACTAAGTATTCCTGTAGTAACAACTCCATCACCTTTTTATCATCTCTGCACCAGGTTACATGGTACATGAGTGATAAATAAAATATATTTTGATATTTTAAATCATTTGCGTCTAGCTGAAATAAGTAGCATAGACTATACTTTAAACCGTTTCAAAAATGATTACAAGTCTACATTTTTTTTTAAAAGCACATCGTGCGTATTTAGCTTGATGTCAAAATTTCGAAGTCTAGCATCGCTAGGAGTTTTGAAAAACTTAAGTCTCCACTAATAATCATTTGCCTAACAATCTATCTGTTCCTATAATCCTCATTTCTCCATTCACACACAACTATACCCAGTTCGTCAAACCATACTTATGATTTCATTTACCTGCCACAGTCATATGAGTTCAAGAACTTACCCTAGTCAGACCTTTGGCATCCATTGGATGAGGGGTTCATAAACATTTCATATAACTATGAATTAAGAATGTCACATAAGTATGAGTTTTAAGAACTCGTACTTAACCTTATATCCTCTACATATGACCTATCTATCTGCTATACACATAAGAAATGAATCACCCTCTAAACATGCATATAGCAAATAGCGCGACACAAACATTTCAATGGTTATCATTATCAGAACTAAGTAGTTGTTACACCAAGTACAATTCCCCGCCCATACAAGGAATCATACAACTCAGCTGCTGACACGAGTCCTCAATTGAATCCCCACCTAACACTAACCCCCTTCTTAATACGAATTTCATTTAACTCGTATTCACAATCCTTTCCTAAACCTGTACTAATTCACGCAGCAATCCTACTGTAAACTTTCCAATCATCAAATTGATTCTTATCCCTGCTATCACCTTATCAGATCACGGAGTGATCCCATCGTATATATTACGATTCATTTCTATGCTATGATCGTTTTGTTTTACGATCTCCTATTACTGTACTTTTTGTCTTTTAGACTCTATCTATTCACCACTACAGTTCACTTTTATTATCAGAGTTAGGGAACTCTGTATCTTATAACTCGCCGAGATTTGTCTTTGAATATTACCGACCAAGTAACTCTATGTGAGTTAGTACTTATCCTAATTACTGCGGTTATTAGTCTCAGGCATTCCTTTCTAAGGTTCGTAACCTACAGCTCTGATACCAACTGTGACGTCCCCGAATCCGAGGTACCAAATCACCGCGGATCTAGTTCGATCATTCTAACACTATTACTATATTTGCAAAAGATATAAACATAAATTGTTTATACAATACATTACACACTATTCCCCAAGGTCGAGTTACCTTGACTTAGTACACAAATCATAACTTATTTAACTTACAATAACATTAATATTATACTATACAATTACAATCTAATCGCACATATTAACTTTACGCTATAACTATCTTTAGCATGTCCTTGTATCCGACGCATTCGCCTTAATCTGCAATGTTTTATCATGATATAGCAAGGGTGAGCATAAGGATTGCCCAACAAGTTTAAGTTCGATAATATAACGATATATCATGATTAAAAGAGTCAGAATAATAAGCTGACTATAATTCAACAATATAATTGTGAACTAGTAGGAACAAATTTATGACTTAACAAGTATTATACATGAACAAATATATCTGAACCAACTGGTAATGAAGGTGATCAGCCTTTCATACCTGACTTATACATGCAATATGTACAGAGTACAATTCATGGCAACCAGCAATGATTAACCATAAGCTTATCCAAATGAAACAACTCTTAGTAGAGTTAAGTAAAAATAAACTTGCCTGAACCGTTAATTACCGCTACGCAATTTATCACGCTTTATCCGAAGACCTAATATTAGTAATATAGATCTCTAATATTAGAATAATATCATCACAATATAATCCTATTATATATATAAATATACATAGAATAATCTAAACACATAACACATAACCCTATCAGTCTATAACACGTATAAGACTCTATATCAGGTCTAACTATTTCAGTATAACTTGAATTCGGCAATATTCTAACATCCTGACGGTCTAGTCGGACAAAAATTCGAGTTTAAGTTCAATTAAACTCTGCCTAAACACTTTACAATTATCTTAGATAATCATAATATTAGTCAAAATATTTTTCGTATGCTCGTAATAATTTTTAAATAATTATTATCATTTATCATGATTTTTCAATCATTTATAACGTATTTATCTAATTTAAATACCACATAATTCTTTTATCATTAATATTTATTTAAAATTAAATATTAATGAAAATCATAAAATAATATTATAATACATTTATAATATATCAAAGTATTTTTAATACCTTAAAATCATATTTATATGATTTTTAAACCGTTAAATTCATTATCCGGTAATTACTATTAATATTAAAATATTAATATTTTCATGACAAATATCAAAAGTTATAGGTTATAACTTAAAATATTTTTATGTCACTTAAATCATTTTTTTAAGATTTTTAAATCATTAATTCTATTTTTTTCATAATTTATTTAATATATTTATTAAATAAACTAATTATCATTAATATTAATTAATTAATGAAATTCATCACAAAATATTAAAAATAACTTAAAATATTTTCTTTTACCATAATATTAGTCTTCATGATTTTTCATGAATTAAAATCATTTTTAAATAATTTATTTAATATTGTAATTGAATAAATAAATACCTTTTATATTCCAAAAATATTAAATATTTTTGAAATATACTCAAAATAGTTTAAAACTATTTTTTAGACTTTTAAATAATTTTTTAGAATTTATTTAGTATTTTTAATAATTAAAAAACATTTTTATCCATTTTTAAATAATTTTCAGAAAATTCAGAAATTAAATAAGTAGAAACCATCGCTAAAGGGCCCTATAGCGATAGACCCGTCGCTATAGGTGTTCTTGGTGTGCTCTTGAGCTTGCCCATATCTTCATGTCAGACAACAAGGTGGGCCGTTTGACCGGTTCCAATTCTATGCTCTAATTAATTTCTGGACTAGTAATGGTGTTATAGTTATAGTATAAGTGTAATACTACAACTAGAAACTGAGTTCATGGTCAAAACATTACTTAATCAAGAGATCTAAGCTGCCGAAAAGCATGCCAGGGCTGTTCTTCATTTCTGGGTTTTCCAGAAATGAAGAACAGTCGCTAGGTCCTACTTTGAGCCTCCGGATCTAGGCCTTCCAAGTATGAGTAATGTAATATTAAGGTTCCATTGTGTAGTGCTCATGTCCGTGTACAACTACAAAATCTCAGATCATCTTAACAACAACAGATGCAGAAGATTCAAGCCGGTCAAACTACCTGTCAATAAACGCCCGTTGAAGATCTGGGTTACCCAGAATCTCCTTCCAGTCGTGATGGTCAACGATGGTTTGACTGCTCATTACTTTGATTCTATGCAAGCTCTGAGTGATATAATAACATGATTGTGTAGTACACATGTCAGTCTACAAATATATAACAACAACAAGACCAAATCACATAACATAAGCAAGATCCATGGCCTGAAAAATCGTTGTCAGCAAAATCTGGGTTTCTGGGTTACCTAGAAACCAGATTTCGTGAACGGTCAATGGGGTTTGACCAACAATAACTCTTAATCCTTACATACACTGACCCCGATTCGAGTTTCAGATAACACCCCACATAACATACTACAAATCTAAAACTAAAAACAAGACAAATCAAAAACAGAAAGAGATCTACGACCACTGACATTAGCTTGTCAGGCCATATTTTTCCACTTTTCCAGATTTTTCAAAACTTAAATTTCGAGCATCTAGATGTTATGGATCCATGATCCAACAACCCAGATCTCTAAAAGGCACCTTCTAACACATTTGTAACCAATCATTAACATAAAATCACATGATTTACTAAAATTAGTGTTTATACCATTTTGAAGCTTGATCTTGAATTTTTGCCTTTTGATTCTGTTTATGGAAGGCTAAATCTTGATCATGGTTTGGTTTTTCACTCTTTCTCACTCTAAGATCCAAAAATATAGAGAGAGAAGGGACTTGGCTATTTTGAAGAGTAAAGTAAGTTTTCTTTACTTTGTATCTTTGATCCATTTGATTCAATGTATCTAGTTGGCAATTTATGGCTGGTAATTGACACATCTCTAAGGCTAGAGCTAGGTTTTGGTGAACAACTTCACCTAAAGTCAAAACCTATACACCAACTTAATAAAAAACAAAAAGGGCATTATGGTCATTTTAATTTTTAATTAAATGGCAAACTTGTCAAATGCTCTAACCCTTAGGGTTTAGGGTTAGGGTTAGGATTTAGGGTTTAAAACCCCTAGGGTTTAGGATTTAACCCTTACATTTTTGTAATTTAATTTCTAATATTTCCAAATTTCGATTTTCAAAATAGAAAATTAATATTTCTAAATTATAATTAGAATTTTCTAATTATATTAAAATTCCTTAATCAAAATTAAAATATTGCTAATTAGGATTAAAAATTCCTAATTAAAATTGTTAATTAAGCAATTAGGGTCAAAATTGATCATTAGGGTTTATAACCCACGAATTAGGGTTTTTAATAGAAAAAAAATAATTTTCTAATTTATAAATTAGATTTCGTAATTAAATTAGGGTTTTCTAATTACTATAACTTAAAAAATTAGGATTAATATTTCCTGATTAACATTAAAATTATTAAACTAACAATCAGTCTTTCCCTACTTACAAATTAGGATTCCAAATCCAGACATTAGGGTTTTCAAAATGTGAAATTAGGGTTTGCTAATTAATTTGTTAAGATTAACCCTAATTAATCTTATAATTATTTACACTTATGCCATTAAGTTCCCAATTTAGGGTTTTATACACCGAATTAGTGTTTCGAATTCTCGAAACTGAAATTAGGGTTTTCAAAACTGATTTCTAGGGTTTCTTATCCATTGCTAGGGTTTTCTAACCGAACGTTGACGTTCTTAATATATACCTAGGGTTTGTTACAAATATCGTTTATCTGGTCAACCCTTGACCCTAAACCACATATTATACACATATACGCCCATATACACAAAACATAATCACGTATACCCTTAATCCTGAATAATTCACCTAAATCCTTCACAGAATTTTGAAATCCTCAAAATTCCATCTTAAAAATATCAAACGCATACACTAATTTTCTGTCTAGATTCTAATTTTGAACCTTAAATCAATTAATTAAAATTTTAAAAATTTTCCAAATTCTCTGGTTGTCACAGCAGTTATAGCAGATATGGTAGTTATAGCAAGAATGTAATAGACACAGTTGTTTTAAGTGGTTCAGAGCACTTAAAGCTCCTAGTCCACTCTTCTACTCTTCGAGTAGGAAATCCACTAAGGATGTCTTTTACACTTTCTGAATCACACGGATTCCTTCTAGACCAGCTGTCTAAGAACTTCTTAGTTCACTCTTGAACTCTTCAAGTTCAACAGATTTGGCTCTTTATAGTTCACTTAGAACTTTTCAAGTCCTTCTAACTTGGAACTCTTACTTCAGTTGATTTATAGCTGGTGAGTTCTTGATGGTTGCTACTCAGTTGCTGTTAAGCACTTGTTCGAAAGAACTGAGTAGCTGAGCAAGCTTTCTCTTTTTCTAAGATCGTAGAGTTGGGTGTTGATAGTTCTTTTGCGTTCTTGTTCAATGCTTGCATTCTTCTTGCGTCTACATATGTTTTGCATATATGTGATCTTGAAATCTATCCGTTGGATCCATCCGTTGAAGCATTAAATGTGTTTGACATTTCTGTACTTTGATGGAGACTTTTCTATATATCTTCTGAGTTGCATTCTGGCCCACTGACACAGCAGACTGCTTTCTCACCTAACACCTGAAAAGGTGTTTTCCTCTTACCAATGGTACTTTCCTGAGCTTCTTCAATACGCTTCTTTGTTGCATACTAAGGATATCTTTTATGCCTTTGGGACTGGTGAGTACTTCAACGTTTAAAACCCATTCCACATTTGTCGGAGATATATCTTCAAACAAAAATGTAGGGCTCGATGCTTCTGACACACGACAGATGATACTCTACGATCCAGATCGTGGTGACTTGTTACCTTGGTGCTTGGTCTGATTCTATCAAATAAGAGCACTACGATTCCTCTTAAAGACTTGCACTGTGACGCCCCCAAAACAGGTATACATCACCCATCTTGAGTCGCCAAATACATGGTACAAAATTCAAATACAACTTAATACTACAACTGTCGTGTAAAATACGACAAAACATAGATGAGAGTTTAAACAATAATATTGTCATCTAGACAATATCCACACTCAATGGTGTCCTCATTACAATTATTATCACATTATTCCGTAGAATAGTGAGGACTACTAAAGCCATTTATCCTGGACCATCACTCCATTCCCCGACTCGTCCCATCTATATTCTCATTTCCTGAAGAGAACAATGAAATAAAGAGTGAGCTTAACTAGCCCAATAAGAAATATTATGACTAAGATAATGCAGAATAAATTATCCTTAGCCTTCAACAGTATAACAACTGATAAAATACAATAGACAACAAGTTTTAGATCAACATCAGCAGCGAAAATAAGCAATCCATTAGAAGAGTCAAGTAGAGCATAAAATCTACTATCTTCTATGATTTAAAAAGATTTTCATCAACTTTATCGCTTAGACTCAACTTAATAAATAAAATCAAATCATCCCTGCACCACGGCCAAGGATATTCATGTAATCATCAATGGTCGTGATTATACCGAATAATCCCTGGTCATAATCATACCAACAACTGTCCATCAATGAACTACAGGCTAATGAGGACTTTCATCACATCATTCGTCACATTACGGTCATACTGAATAATCCCTGGTCATAATCATACCAAGTTCATCTCTGCACGTAAGCCAAAGATGACTTTCATCACAATATAAGCATGAGGATGATGACAATGACATAATAATTCAATAAAACAAGTTCAAGGATAAATTTTAAAGATTTATAATTTAAAATATCCAGAAATCAATAACGTCCAAATTGTCAACATGATACTGCTTTGTAGAGTAAAATTCAAGAATAATATTCATGTACCAAAAATAATTTGGACAGAAAAGAATTATATTTTTCGGGTAAATAGTACCCCGTGAATAGTTTCCTATGAATAGTACTTCGGGAATAATACTTCGGGAATAGTACCTCGTGAATAGTACCCCGACATGAAAAGTATCCCAAATACCCGAGTGAATAATATCTAGGTGAATAGTGATTTGGGTAAATAGTAACTCGTGAATAGTAACTCGTGGATAGTACTTCGAGACGAAAAGTGCCGCGAATACCCGAGTGAATAATACTAGAGTGAATAGTAACTGGGTAAATAGTAGCCCGTGAATAGTAACTCATAAATAAAATACCAAATAAAATGATATTTCATGACGAGTATAAAAGAAATGATATCTCATACAAGTATAATAGAATATACGAAACTGCAAATGGATTTTCACCCGCCATGCGGTAATCCATGTAGACAGATCATTTCCACAATTTAATAAGGAATGAATACGAAGGATCACTCACCATGCATGCGGTAATCCACATAGACATGTTATTCCAATACAATAATAAAGAATGGAATAATAGAAGAATTCACCACGCATGCGATACACTGCACAGACAGGTTATTCCAACAGAATAATAAAGAATGGAACCAGGTCATGCGTAATCCGCATAGACAGGATATTCCAACATAATAATAAAGAATGGAACCTGGTCATGCGTAATCCGCACAGACGGGATATTCTAACAAAATAATAAAGAATGGAATAACAACAGAATTCACCAAGCATGCGATAGACTGCACAGACATGTTATTCTAACAGAATAATAAAGAATGGAATAACAGAAGAAATTCACCATGTATGCGGTACTTCGCATAGACAGGTTATTCCAACATAATAATAAAGAATGGAATAACAACCCTTACGAGTATTGAAAGAATATAAGTCTCTTCATGAATACGAAAGAATAATACCCCTTACCTTAGAAGAAATCTGGATACTGGAATAGTGAGGTAGCAGACTTCTCTTCTTCTTTCTCTCTATAATTTCTCTCTATAATAATTGCTCTATAGCTTTAGTGAATTGGTGAGAAATGAAGGAAGAATGAGCTTCTATTTATAGAAAAATATAGTTTCAATAATTGCACGTTTTGGAGCTCAAAATATTACAGTATAATACCTTCCTCTTTTTCTTTATTTTTAATTTAGTCCTGCAAGTATTATCAAACTTGCACCACCTCCCCTAATAGTAAATCATGTGAATCAATAGTTCCAAACATGTAAAAATACGAATTACAGTATATTACCTCCTTCTATACCTCTATTTTTAACTTAGTCATGCAAATATTATCAATCTTGCACCAACTCCCCTAATAGTACAAGAATGTGAATCTATAGTACACACATGTGAACAAATAATTATAATCATGTGAATTAATAGCAATTAATTGCTCATTTATTCGATTAATTACCCGACTGGTCAGTATAACCTCCAGACATCAATTATTATCGAAATAAATGTCGGTTTTCACTAACACTAATAATTCTAACACAATGAAACTATCAATTTCATCGTTAATCAGCACGAACTTATTCATCATTAATATTATAATTCACAATATTTAATAACCAGGTCGTTCTCAGAAAAGAGGGGGCTTTCTGATAAAGATTTTTTCTTATTGGCGCGCAATTAGGTGACCAAATCTCTCCTTGATAGAACTTCTAGACATTGTCAATATTGCAAATAATAATATGAATAACTTTGTCGTCTCAATTATTGATTTAATAATATATCATATTATGCAGATGATACTGTGACAATAATTAAATCAATAATATGAGAGATATGATGCAGCAATTACTGTAGCAATAATTGAGTATGATTGAGTGACTTCTTACGTAAGCATCAATAATCAATACTGTGTGCTACTATGCAACCACGCGTATTACTGTACTTTTACTACCGGGTAGTTCAACAATTTTAACGGTAACACTTTCGCCGTTATTTTTATAAAAAGATAATTCCGTCGTTTTCTAATTACGACAATACTTCCGTTCTGGGGTTCACTAATGATTGTGTCGTCGTACGGATATTCCCTGACAAAAAGAATATTTTATAACAACTTGCATACTTTGAAAAATTTTCGCATATCACCCTTAACTTTAACCTTTTATCAATTTAACCATTTACGAAATAAAATAATAATTATAAAAAAATTGAATACTTTCATTTCATAAAATTCGGGGTCTTACAACCTCCCATCCTTATGAATTTTTACCCTCGAAATTTACGTACGTACCTGGTATGCCGAAGAGATAAGGATACATTGACTTCATTTCAGATTCTAACTCTTGAGGTATAACCTTTGAGTGTTGAATACGATCCTTCTTATCCAAGATTTTAACACGCATATCCTCATACGTTAAATCTTTGGCTATCTCGTCTAGTTCTAATTCAATAATGTGGTTCGGGTCGTCCACATATTTACGTAACATCGATACGAAAAAAAAATATTATGAACACGCGACATACTTGGCGATAAAACGAGTCTATAGACCACAGTTCCTACTTGATCGAAGATTTTAAATGGGTCAATTAAATCGAGGCTTGAGATTTCCTCTCTTCGTCGATTCTTGCTTCTAGAATAACGCCTTCTTGAACCTTCTTCTTTATATTCATTAGCTCCAGGTGTGTAGTTTGTGCGGCTTTAACTTTATCGATTAAAGTCGATTTTAATCGTATATTCGTTATCTTCACATAGGTCCCTAGAGTCTTTAACTCTATCTTCATCATTTGTAAGTTATACGAAATGGGTTTTTGTGTTAACAACATCGCACTCGTAAACGCATACGATCTTCTACTCAAGGCGTCAGCTACCACGTTCGCTCTTCCACGATGATATTGAATGGTATAGTCATAATCTTCAACAGCTCGAGCCAACATCTTTGGCGCATATTACATTCGTTTTGGTTGAAGAAATATTTAAGGGTTTTAGAAATGGGTTTTGTACTGGGGTCAATACAAAATTCGATTTCACGCTCTAGGGGTAGGCTAGGAAGTCTTCAAGAATACGTCAGGAAATTTATTAACAATAGAAATATCATTCAAAACTGTGACTCTCATCCTAGACTTGGATAGCACATGTAATGAAGGTTTCTCCTAACAAAGTTTCAACCGATAAGTTAAAGTCTAATTTCTCCGGAGTCAAATTTAAACATTGAGCGCAAGCAAGAGAGATAAAAAATGGGTAGAACTAGTATCTAATAAGGTATAAACTTCGCAAGAATTTATAATTAACTAACACGTGCTAATTTCGTTTGGGTTACTCGCTTTTTGAGAAATCACAAAAAATGCTCTTCCTGAAACCACCGACTTTGTTTTGTCCGTATCCGCCTTTGGTGCCACCATCCTAGCTGAACTTGACTTTGGTGCACGACAAAATTGGGCTAGGTGACCTTCTTTTCCATAATTGTAACATGCTTTGGACTGCATCGTGCAGCTTGGACTGATATGTCCATCCCCTCTGCATTTGAAGCATACAATTGGTGGTCGTTCTCCTTCCTTGAAAACGGGTGTTGGTGCTGCTGTCTTTCTATCGTTGTTGAACCCTCTCTTCTTGAAATTTCCGCTCCTATTATCTTGGCCATGATTACCACCGAAATGGTTACCATTCTTGGCATGATAATTTTCCCCACAATGGTTATCATTGTTCCGATGGCCGTTGCCACCGGTATGATTATTATCGTGTTGCTGGTCATTACCTTTTGGTTGTGCTGACTCATTATCACGCTCTAATAACTGAGCCCTATTCACAACATCTGAATATAAACAATGCTTGTGAGAAATGAGGTATTGACGTATATCGGGTTTCAAACCTCTTAGAAACATTCGCGTCATTCGCTCCTCATTATCAACCAAATGGGATGTAAACCGGGATAACTCCGCAAATTTAGCCTCGTATTGCGACACGGTCATATTATTTTGCTCCAACTTGATAAACTCCACCTCCTTCATATGACGAATACTTTTGGAAAAGTACTTGTCATTGAACAACTCTTGGAACTTCTCCCAAGACATCTTGAGTGCATCAGGCTGGGTACGTTTTACAGATTCCCACCAATAATCTGTCTCTTCACGCAACATAAAGGTGGCAAAGGGAACCTTTTGCTCCTCGGAGCATCCCAAGACATCAAATATCTTGGTGATCTGCTTTAACCACGTCTCCGCCTTAAGTGGTTCTGACTTTCCCAAAAATTCTGACGGTCCAAGCTCCTTAAACTGCTTAGTAGTGACCAGCCGTGGGTTGCCATTATTTCCACCTACATTTTGAATAGGAGTCTCTCTCACCTGATATTACATAAATTACATAAAGCCTCTGAACATCCCATCGTTCATCATCTGATCGGTGTTATTGTTTACTTGAGGATTATTGTCTTCCTGTTGCACATTATCCTGGGTATTGATCGTTGGTGACTCAAAGGTTTCATGTGTTTCATTGCTTATCTCGACATTTTCAGATGTCATTTTCAAACACTGCCACAAAACAAGGGTTAATTGATATATCACATATTATCCCTATACTCTGACCGACCAAATAAATACCAAATAAACTTAGGTAGGTCATACTAGCGAAGGAATTTCTCGTCTCTCCCCTCCTAGTTATTGTCTCACATCTTAGCCAGGGATCATATCCCTAAACTTTGATACCAACTGTGACCAGCATCCAGGACTTGGATAGCACCTCACAATGATACCTATCAACTTGCCACCGTTACTCACGGCGTCCCCTACGAAAAGTCTGGCTTCGGTGCATCCCAAGACTTGGAAGTCACCAGATAAAGGCTCGGGGCTCTTTTCTATGGCTTTGATACCAACTGTGACGCCCCCAAAATAGGTATACATCACCCATCTTGAGTCGCCAAATACATGGTATAAAATTCAAATACAACTTAATACTACAACTGTCGTGTAAAATACGACAAAACATAGCTGAGAGTTTAAACAAGAATATTGTCATCTAGACAATATCCACACTCAATGGTGTCCTCATTACAATTATTATCACATTATTCTGTAGAATAGTGAGGACTACTAAAGCCATTTATCCTGGACCATCACTCCATTCTCCGACACGTTCCAGCTATATTCTCATTTCCTGAAAAGAACAATGAAAGAAAGGGTGAGCTCAACTAGCCTAGTAAGAAATATTATGACTAAGATAATGCAGAATAAATTATGCTTAGCCTTCTACAGTATAACAACTGATAGAATACAATAGACAACAAGTTTTAGATTAACAACTGCAGCAGAAATAAGCAATCCATTAGAAGAGTCAAGTAGAGCATGAAATCTACTATTTTCTATGATTTAAAAAGATTTTCATCAACTTTATCGCTGAGACTCAGCTTAATAAATAAAATCAAATCATCCCTGCACCATGGCCAAGGATATTTATGTAATCATCAATGGTCATGATTATACCGAATAATTTCTTGTCATAATCATACCAATAACTGTTCATCAATGAACTACATGCCAATGAGGACATTCATCACATCATTCGTCATATTACGGTCATGATTATACCGAATAATCCCTGGTCATAATCATACCAAGTCCATCTCTGCACGTAAGCCAAAGATGACTTTCATCACAATATAAGCATGAGGATGATGACAATGACATAATAATTCAATAAAACAAGTTCAAGGATAGATTTTAAATATTTATAATTGAAAATATCCAGAAATCAATAACGCCCAAATTGTCAACATGATACTGCTTTATAGAGTAAAATTCAAGAATAATATTCATGTACCAAAAATAATTTGGACAGAAAAGAAATATATTTTTCGGGTAAATAGTACCCCGTGAATAGTATCTTATGAATAGTACTTCGGGAATAGTACCTCATGAATAGTATCCCGACATGAAAAGCACCCCAAATACCCGAGTGAATAATATTCCCGTTAATAATATTCAGGTAAATAGTGATTTGGGTAAATAGTAATCCGTGAATAGTAACTCGTGAATAGTACTTCAACACGAAAAGTGCCACGAATACCCGACTCATGAGCAAATGAGTAATTTCTCATGTCGCTACAGCTTGTAGCGGCAGGGGAAAATTCATTTCAATCTGTGTCATCCAATGTTGTGATCAACAGTATAAATTATGGTTATTGAAATACTACTCGTGACAATCGATTGCCAAGCATGTTAGTTCCGGGCCTCTGACCCAAATAAACTCAACCTCATCAAACCTGATTATTATATCTATGCTTCCCAATGTTTCCTATTTCTAGATAGAAGTATGATATACTTACAAGTACTCCCCCACTCCGAGAAATAAAAGTGATGATTGATTTTATGCGAATTTTAAAAAAGTGTCAAATGATAAAATTATTCATATTTAAATTCTCATCTAATTGCATATTTTTCTATACATGACTAGTGATATTATATAATATAAGTAAATATTTAACTTGAGATTACATAAAATAATAAGAACTTTTATTCTTAGACGGAGGGAGTAACTTAAATCATGAACATATTTTTAAGTCCAAAAATAAAACATAAAAAGAATAATAGTAATGGTATACCCCTAGCTATTTCTAATTCTCCTTTTACCTTTTTTCTAAATATATTATAAAATTAAATTATAATACTATCAGTTCTAAGAGAAAACATAAAAAATTAAGAAAATTTTATTATGTTTTATGAACTAAAACAAAATAAAGTTATTTAAAAATGACTTATAAGTCATTCCCAATAAGATAGTTTGACTCATATTAATGTAATATCAATTTTATCCTTATTTTATTTTTATTTTTTTAAAAAAATGAATTTGTAAAAAAGAAGAGTAAGATGCAATGTTACTTTAATTGGCATTAGAATTTTTATTTTATTTTTTTTATAGCTGAAGTCTTATGTATTCCTTCATTTCCAACGCCGATGACAGAGAATAAACATAAAAAAATATTGATGTTTGTAAACAAATATAAGAGATAAAAAAAAATCCAACGTCACGTAAAGTGATGTTACTTCTTACTCTTCTTTTTTACAAATTTGTTTTATGAAAAATTAAAAAAAAAGTTACAATGCCGGTTAGATTGGCATTGGATCACATTTTTATTTTTTTCATATTTCTTTAAAAAGATAAAATCGTTTTAAAAAAATTAAGATAATTCTGTTTTAAAATTCATTTTTTTTAAAAATATTTTTTAAAGTGGCATTGGTTGCCTTTCTGATTTTTAGCCAAAAAAATATCTAAAAATTCAACGTCATTTCAAATGGCGTTTAGTAGTTTTTCCCAAATTAGATGTGAGAGATTTTATTCCCAATTGCAGTCGATGACGTTTTTATTTTTTTTAAAATATTTGTTTAAAAATAAAATCTTTTTTAAAAAAATTAAAGTTTTTTTTAAAAAATAATTTTTTTATAAAAATTGTTCTTAAATTAATTAATTTGATTAAGAGATGAGCGTATTCTAAAAAAAAATTGAACAAAATGGATATAATTAAGAAAATTGAATATAGTTTAGGTATAAAAATAGAGATTTGGGAGTAATAATTTGCAATTCTGGCGTTTGTGTTTGAAAGAAGGAGAGCGAGGTTCTCTAGGGTTTCGTTGCAGTCTCATTTAGCTGGCATTTGGCCATTTGGGGATGACAAAAACCTCACATTCAAGGTTCCAAACCCTATAATCAATTTTCTACAACTCAATAACACCGATTACAGGTACTCTCTCTCTTGTTGGTGATTGATTGAGTTTCTCCTCATCAATAAATTATGTCCACACTGAGTTCTGATTTGCTTATCTAGCCAAAGGACTTACCGCCAGCACTTCCGGCACGGCCGACTTCCAAGGCTCGTCGGCCGTCTGCTAAGCAGCCCTTGCCTACTAAATCAGACAACACCGTTGAGCAGTTGACGAATGTAATCACTATAAAAAGGAAGAGGTTAAAAGATCTAGAAGTGGTAGTTTTGGTTGCAGAAAGTGGAATGTGGCTGACCCAGATGAATCGCCGTATGTTTCTATGGCTCTAGAAGAGAAAGAATTTGAACAATGGGTGGACGAAAATGGTGGGGTGAATCTTGCTTCTGCTACCCAGCCTTCTTCATTGCCAAGGTTTCGGGAGTCCGAGTTAAATGACAATATTGGTTATTTCATTAAAAAGGTAAAAGTAAAAACTAATTGAATTTTTCTCTTATTCCATTTCTTTTAGCTTTATCTAGCCATGTTCCTCAGGTCTTTGATTAACTGATTTGTTATATTTAATTGGTTTAGACTTAACTGTTAATATCAGTATCTAATAGCCATAATGAATTGAGACTTTTTTAGATGTTGATTGAGTAGGTTCAAGTAGTGGTATTGGGTATACATTTTGAGACTTTTTATATTTTGATTGAGTAGGTTCAAGTAGCGAAATTATGCTTCTGATACTGTTGAGATATTCATGCAATCTAATTTTGGTGCTTTGGCTTGTGATGTATTTTCTACTAGTATTTATGTGAAATTTCCTGTGTTTCAGAAACTTCGAGTTTGGTGTCAGCTTCAAAATGGGTATTGGGAATCAGGACAGATACTGTTGTGTGATGCAGTTATTTTTTGTGCATTTTTTAGTTGGACTAATTTTAAGTTTGGTAATCCTAAATTTCACAGGTCTTTACTTCTTTTTAAATCTTCTTGTTAAAACACATCTGATCAACTGGTCATGTTTCCTTTCAAAGTTTTGTACCAGCAGCCTCATAGCCTATATTCTTAATAACAGACAAGCAAGTGATTATGTCTTGATGCGATTATATAACAAACAGTTGATAAATAATTGAGTTCTTTTTTACTTTTAGTAGTAATTGTAATAATGGATTTCTTGTCATCCCTTCTACCACAGGACCACCAAAAGCTTTGGATGAGGATGAAACTGAGTTTCTTGATAAACTGGAGATGGTGAGACTATGTTTCTTTTTTAGGTGTTCATTAACTGGATATGCCTACATTGATGAACTGAGGTTATCACACTATATTCTTGTGTCTTTTTACAATGGTATCTGCAACATATATATGACATTATCTAGAAATGGATATGCATTTTTAAAAACAAATGTTATATGCATGTATTACAATTGAGACATGATTCCTCATCCCAAAGTTTAGATATTACAACGAAGTTGTATATATGATCTAATCTTCGAAACACATACATTGGAATATGACTATGTTTTATCTTATGGAAATTAAAATATGTTGGTGCTTATGTATGCCATACTTCATTTATCGTGAATCTTATCTTGCTAAAAAGCATTTGATGCATCAATCAAGATAAGATTTTGTGTTAGGATACATGATACTACTGTTTTTTTTTGTAGGTGTGCACAACTCCCCTAAAAAATAATGGATTACCTTGTCAGGACTTATAACCAAAAGACAAAAAAAAGAAAATTTAAGAAGCGAATTTTGATCAAAGTAAGAATTGATGTACCTGCTTAGACCGTCTTATGGATAGTTTCCAATATACTAAAATTTTCAGTGTTATATTTTACTTGCTTTTTTGAGGGTTTCATAAAGTGGAAACAAGTTGATATCTCTGCACATGGTTTTGCATGCCTTTCTTTCCTTTTCTGTATCCTCTGATTTTCTAACACTTGGATTGTCCTTTAGTCAAGGAGGGAATATGAACAGCAAATGGCAGATGAAGAGGCCTAGCAGCTGTAAAGTTTCCAAGTATGTTCCTATAATTTTTGCTATTGTTTGTCTGTTTTAATGTAGATGTATGAATATACACACGCAGTTGATTGGCATGTTGCATAATTTATTTTTGAACCTTCGAGCTCTACATGATTATATTTAGTATTTAACAGTAACTATCCTTTAGTTAACTAAAAGGGGTTAGTTTATCATGTAAAGACACTGCCTATAGTGATATGATGAGAGGTGAGCTCAAGCAGATTTCAGTGAACTTGGAGTATGGATTTATTTTTTGTTTATTCATGCTAGAACGTGTACTCACTTTTTCTTCTGTTATGGTAAAGACACTTTTTCTTCTATTTTGATGCCCCACTTATGTTCCTTTGGTTGATTCATGGTTGTGTATTGCGCGGAAACTTGGAGTTTGAGCTTGCTGTTGCAAACTCGTTTATAGACACTTATGTCAAGTCTGGAAATTTATTGTATGCAAAAGCTATATTTGATGGGATGCCAACCAAAGATATTATTAGCTGGAACACGCTGATATCTGGTTCTGTTTTATATGGTTATCCTGGTGCTGCCCTTAATCTCTTTGGTCAAATGAGAGAAGAGGGAATGAAACCAAACAGAGGTACATTTGTGAGTATTATTTCTGCTTATAGTCTTGCCAAAAAGGTTGATGAGGGGGAGCAAGTTTTCTCTAGTATGACTCAAGATTTTGACATTTTACCATGTTTAGACCATTGTACAGCTATGATAGATTTATACAGTTGCAAATTTTTTGTTAAATCATTCTGTATATTTTTATGCTTGCCAAAAATTTATAGTTTTGAATTTTTTCCCCATGCTTCTTGCCAAAGATCTAATGTTTTTCTTTTTCAAGAAAACATGAGTCCATAATGCACTTGTTTTTCATTTCATTTTACTTACTTTTTCACTAATTCTTATTGCAGAGGCTGTGCCGAAACTGATTTTAGATTTGATGAATGTGGAAAAGCTTACTAGAGAAAATGTGGCCAGCCAACTCCAGGCAAAATACTCGTCTTTCCTGCCTTAGTTCTGTACAATTTCAACCTGTTTCAGTAAATCATTCTAAAAATTTGCAAATACAAATGATTCGATCAAATATAGATTTCATCCTGTTTGTTGCAGCTTCTTTGTACTAGAATATACTTATAGGTTAGAATAAGCTGCTGGTATGATGTGCGTTGCAGCTTCATTGTAATAGAGTATACTTATAGGTTAGAATAAGCTGCTGGTATGATGTGTGTTGCAGCTTATATGAATAAGCATTAATCAGATTATTACTTGAAATGTTATGGGCAAAATTTACAAGTTGCTCAAATGATGATTATCACATTAAAGATTGTGCAATGTTTACTGAGTTATCTAAACTGAATACCTTTAAGAAAATTCATTAAAATTTGTGTAGCCTAAATGATCTCAATAACAGCGATAAGTACACGGCAATTTTGTAATGATTTGAGAAGTTTGAAAACAAAATTGTATTTGATTTTTCGGTGAACGCCATTTATGCATATGCTTTTGTGACCTTTTATGGAAAAAGTTTTCTACATTCTGTAGACCTTTTATTTACAAAAGTTATGTGGATATTGTGAATAAAGGCCACTATGGTTTCCAAATAGTGACTCTGGCAAATAAATGTCTATGCACCTTATCTATATAATTTTCCAAATCCGTGTTCACAATTTTTATGTTTCATATTGAGGAATATTTGTTCCATAGCCGTATCTCTGTCTCTTAAGTTTGTCGAATTCATGTTTTAGATCCTGTGCCAAACAAATGCTCCTCTAACATTCTGCTACATTTAATTATGTTAACATTATGACAAGTATAATTTCCACCATGAAGAATGCATCCCAATTTAGATATTAGAGATAACAGTCATTTAGGTAAGGTTGTCCTACATGCAAAACACTTGAGAAGTAAATCTGCATGCCTTTGTGACAGGTCCCAATCACAATTCACTTTGATCTTGGGAATTCCAAGAAAGAGTTGGTGGAAGTTCTGGAATTAGTAAGCTGTCTTGCTAGTATATTGAGGTAGATATTTTATGTAACGCTATTCTGGTTACTTTTCGACTGAATTTTGTGATGTTCAAATTAGAACTATTGAGCTTTAATGTATCATTTGCAATCTACTTATCAATACAAACCATTGCAGGGATTCGATTCAGTCATGGTAGATGGTTCAGAGTTTCCTTTCAAAGAGAATATCTCGTACACGAAATTCATTTCATCCTTGGCACATATAAAAGGTATGCTAGTGGAAGCTGAACTAGGAAGATTGTCAAGAACTGAAGATGACTTGACGGTAGAAAATTATGAAGCAACAATGATCGACATTAAACAGTTTTTTTTTATTAATTTATTTATTTCGCCCCAGTTGGTTAAACATTCATCTTGGTTCTTTTACAATAATAGTATACTTCAGCTAAAGCCAAGAATGTATTCGCAAAGAACAAGGAGATCTTTCAGCTAGAAATCTAGAAGAAATATGAAGAGATCTTGGGACGGCCTGATGTAAAGCAGAAAATAGAGGTGCTGAAGGATGAAATCAGAAACTTTGGTGCGTCTGGAGTTCACGTGAAAATAGTTCATGCACATGGAGGTCATTAGCTCATTAATTTGCACTTGATTGTGAAAATAGTTCATGCACATGTTCATGTATTTGAGTATTAATTAACTGCATTCTTCTGTTGGTAAGGCTGAGTTTGTTGCTCAGTTCTGCTAGTGTTGTTGTAATAACACGATGATTTTATTTAAAGGGTTGGAATTTATTAGTCATCATCTTGGTGTAATCTTTTTTCTTATTTCTAGATCTATAGTTTTATATTTAGTTTTTCATTTAGTTACAACAAATAATTTTGTCACTATTAATAACTTTTTATGTGACGAGATGTATCGTCACCATAAGCATTATAGACATTGAAGAATGTGTCCCAAAAAATAACTCTTTAGTGACATTATTTTGTAATATTATTTAAAATATGAAATGACAACGACATAATTGTCATGTTAAATATATTATTAGGTGATGAATTGTTTTGTCGTCATTTATTTTCTTATTTTTGGTGACGATAAACACAATAACATAACGAAAGAATAATCATAAATATGACAATATTGTCGTCATTAAAATTAGATGATTTAAATTGAGTAATATATTTTCGTCACTAAAACAATATCATTTAATGACGAAAAACGATTTTCGTCATTTAATGCGCCAAGTTTTGATGACGAAATATAATATAGAGTGACGAAAGTTTTATTCAAATAGTGACGTTATTAACGTCACTAAAAGTAATTAATTATAGTGACAATGATATAAATCGTCACCATAAGTCAAAACATTTAGTGACGACATCAAATATTGTCAAATATACCTAATACCACGCTCATACGGTGACGATCTCTATGACGATTAACAATCGTCACCAAATATTTTAGTGACGAAAAATGAATTTTATGTGACAAATTTTAGCGTCATTTTTTGTGTGATTTCTTGTAGTGATTTAACAACCAGGTCGTTCCCAGGAAAGATGGGGCTTTTCGATAAGGATTTCTCCTTATTAGCGCGCAATTAGGTGACCAAACCTCTCCTTGACAGAACTTCTAGACATTGTCAATATTGCAAATAATAATATGAATAACTTTGCCGTCTCAATTATTGATTTAATAATATATCATATTATGCAGATGATAATGTGACAATAATTGAATCAATAATATGAGAGATATGATGCAACAATTACTGTAGCAATAATTAAGTATAACTGAGTGACTTCTTACATAAGCATCAATAATCAATACTGTGTGCTACTATGCAACCACGCGTATTACTGTACTTTTACTACCGGGTAGTTCAACAGTTTTAACGGTAACACTCTCGCCGTTATTTTTATATAAAGATAATTTCGTCGTTTTCTGATTACGACAATACTTTCATTGTGGGGTCTACCAATGATTGTGTCGTCGTACGGATATTTCCCGACAAAAAGAATATTTTATAACAACTTGCATACTTTGTAAAATTTTCACATATCACCCTTAACTTTAATTTTTTATCAATTTAACCATTTACGAAATAAAATAATAATTATAAGAAAATTGAATACTTTCATTTCATAAAATTCGGGGTCTTACATGCACACTACGATCTTCACTTGCTTGCTTTGCAAGCTCTACGTTTTCGAGAGCACACTTCGATCGTTGAGTTGGCTCGGCAATCGTTAGGACCACTCTACGATTTCTGAAGAGGCCCTTCAAGGCAGACACACTACGATCCTCGATGCTCTATGTTTCTGCCTTAGCTTCTACAATCTTGATCAGCTTGATGCACTACGATCTCTTCGAAGCCTATCTATTACATCCCAAGATCAACCTAACAGCTTTGATCTATCACTAAGTCCTTATACATATATTCCTTGAAGGACTTTACATATAATCATGAGCATTTTAAACATCAAATCAAAATATGCACTCTCCCAACATGTTCAACAATATTTTTTAAGTTTGTGTCTAGCCGGATCAAATAGCCTAGGCGACTTTTAAGTTAACATATACATACTAGGAATCAATAAGTATGTATTAACATTTGATTAAATACAATGATTATCCAAGTGAGGACACTTGTCTAACCATAATTAAAAATTAACGAGCAGAATAAATATCTTGATTGTACAATAGTATTGTATTGATAAACAATGATCAAATAATTTAAGAACTTGTATGAATATTGTGGCACCTCCAAATACGGGTTACCTGACCCCCGAGTTTGGTGTTCACGATCCATAATATAATACAATTTAACTACCCATTCATATATAAATAGGAATACATAAGTCATTAACATAAGTTGTTAATACATAAGTCCCAGGTTTGCTAACCTTAAATTTACAAATATACCCCTTAGATAAACAAAAAGGGTTTACAATACAACATAATAATAATAATATTC
The DNA here is from genome assembly GCA_016801055.1 of Panax notoginseng. Classification (NCBI taxonomy): domain Eukaryota; kingdom Viridiplantae; phylum Streptophyta; class Magnoliopsida; order Apiales; family Araliaceae; genus Panax; species Panax notoginseng. Next base: position 74,896,732 of record CM029021.1, read on the forward strand.
ATTATAACTACTCCAGCATCTTGCATTTGCCTTTATTCTTCTTTGACCCGCTGGCCTCTTCGTTCCTAGCTGAATGTTTTATTTATAGCAAGGGTGAGCAACAAGTTTACCCCGCAAGTTAAGACATACAATAAATGTATACGAATTAATAAGAACAAACTATCTATTTTGATAGAATGAAACCAAAGTTCGGTGAACTTTGAAATGACTGAACAAATCGTTAATCAATAACAAGTTTTTCTGTATTCTAGTCAACAAAATAATTTGATAATAAAAGAGTACAACGCTTTCAAAGTTTCTACGATACTCTATTGAATAATCAAGAATCAATTCTACGCAATATCAAAATGGAATGTTTTCCAGATTTATGCTGAGCGATCACACTAGATCTAGAACTTATTTTCTCGGGTATCTATCAAAGATTTACATTGATACATACGCAGGTGTATCAGATAATTATAAAGATTAAATCATACCCCTCTGCAAGTATTTAGAGCCGGCCAACTCCTTGTACCCTATATTATGCATAATACTTAGGTCGCGCGCAATGGTCGAATTACGACTTAAAAATTTTGTTTCCTTTATATAAAAGGTTGTTCTTCTCAGTCTCAGAATCAAGATTTTGATTTAACAACGAAATACTGTGATTTCAAATTCTATTTACTTATCGATCTAGCCGAAATAATTGGCATCGATCTATCAATAACAATTGAATTCTCTTCTCGAATTTATCAAGTTCTAACAAATGTTCGTCTAACCAGAATAATTAGCTAAGACATTTCTCAACATAATTTGATAATAAACGTGAATTATCTGTATTGTCAATTCTATCTTCTACAAAAATGAATATCCAACAACATTTATCCTACAATAGTATATTCTCCGAATCAGTAATTTAATTTGAATTATTAAACATGCACTAACTGCGAATAATCAACAATAAATTCCCTGGACATGGTATAATTAACAATAATTAACCATTATAATAATTGAATGAATATAACTCAAGGTTGAGTTAGGAAACTTGCCTTCCGCTTTGATTACAGCTACATAATATAATTAACTGCTTTCGTAAGACCTATATTCAATAATGTCGGTCTCATAATTAGCACAATCATTTATAACACGTAACACTGTATTTTTCAGTCAAACTTCTCCTAGACACATTACCACATAGTCACATCAGTGTTTATAACCTATATAAACACTTATCAAGTCTAACTATTTCGGTCTGGTTGGACTTCGGTCCATTCTCGGTGTTCTGGTCACCCTATCCGATAATTAACACATTAATTGTCAATCAAACTTGGTCTCTAAGCTTCAATATTATTTTAGATAAGTCAAATATCATTTTTAATAATTTTCGGAAGCTTTTAATAATTTATAAATAATTATTATAATTTACAATAATTTTTCAAACACTTAAATTATTTTTAAATGATTTAATTATCAAATAATCTTATCATTATTAATATTTAATAATATTAATAACATTCTTGTCAAAATATTAAAGTTATTATTAATAACTTAAAATATATTTAAATCATCAATATTCTACTTAAATAATTTTTAAAGTAATTAAAATTATTTTTAAATTATCGACATTAATATTTAAATATTAATGTAATTATTATCAAAATATTAAAAGCCATTAATTATAACTTAAAATACTTTTAAATCATTTTTCTCATTTTTAAATGATTTTTAAATCAATAAAATCAGTTTTAATTCATTTATTTATTTTAATAAATAAATAATCTAATATCATTAATATTAATTTATTATTGAGAATTCTCGAAAAATATTAAAAATTATATTTTATAATTCAAAATATTTTTAAATACATTATTCTTATTTAAAATAATTTTTTATAATATTAAATAATTTTTTTCTAATTTATTTAATACACTAATTAAATAAATTAAATATCATTTTTATTCAAATAATTGTAATTATTATAGAAGAATGTCCCAAATAATAAAAAGTTATTTTTCAGAATTTAAAATAAATTTTAAAACCATTTTTAGTAATTTTTATAATTTATTTTCTATTTTTAATTAATTTCTGGAAAAATCAGAAATTAAAAATAATTAATCCGTCGCTGTAGGCCTTTAGCGACAAAAAGCGTCGCTGTTGGTGTTCATGAGCTCAAGAACACTGACAGCTTAGCTTAACAAGGGTCATGGTTTGACCACACTTAAATCACAGTTGGATCATGTTATGAGCTATCTTACACTTTGATCATGTAGTAGGAATGTAAGAATTCAATTAACAATCCTTATCTAAGTCATATCACATCATAACAAGAAGATCTGGCCACCTAAAGTCATTGTCAGACTACTCTTGGGTTTTCCAGAAACCCAGGCAGTTCGAGTGGTGAGTTTCATGCTCGATTAACTCTATGTTATGCTCACCAAATGATCGATATCAAGGTTCAAATGTATAGTACTTGTGTCAAGGAATATTAATATAACAACAAATAAGTCCGAAAATAACAAAATCACAATATAAAGTTCGGTCAAACATGGTCAGAAAGTTCGTGCAAAACATTTTTTGGAATTTCCAGAAATTCAATTCGTGGCCGAATGGCCTACTTTGACTACCTACCACGATCGATATATTGACTGATTTAATGTTATACAAGCATGGATCTAGAGTCCATCTTATAGGCTACACATGTATTACAACAACATCAAAAATAAATACAAAACCTGTCAGATATCTGTCTTAGAAAATCTTGTCAGAGACTAAAAAATACTTTCTGGGTTACCCAGAATTAGTCTGGTCATGCCCGGTCAACGGGTTTTGACCGATTATATCTTCAAATCCAGATGTCTAATGACTATACTACCACTTGAAGCTTACATCACACATACCAGGCTACAAAACCAAAACTTAAAACAACAAAAATATTAAACGATCAAGGATCTGTAGCGACTGACATTTCTTGTCAGACCACAAAAATTGCTCAAGAACAGATTTTGAAAAATACTATTTTAAAGCCATTTGATGCTATGGATCCATTATGGATCATCATAGACCAACTAAAAACAACTTCTAACACTGATTTAAACACATAAACACAGAATTTTTCTTAGCAACATGGATTAAAAATAAATTTAGGGTTTATACCTTCTTGCTAGATCTTTGATCTTGTCCTTCTAAATCTGATCTAGATGTTTTAGAGGACTATAATGTGACTGAAATACAATGGATTTTCGGAGGTTTGGTGAGAGGAAGAGTTGGTGGTGAGCTAGAAAGAAAATGAGCCAAATACATGCATTTTTCTCTCTTTAATCTATATATATAGTCATATAATGCGAGATCTGATGTGTTGCTGTTACATAGAGGCTGATTTGCTGGATTTCTAGAGTCACCAAGTCAAAAGGTTAGGTGAACAACTAAAGGTTTTACCAATTTTACAAGTTAGCTCATTTAAAATGTAAAAAGGGCATTTTGGTCATTTGTAAATTTATTTTAATGACATACTTGTCCAATTCATAAATCTTTAGGGTTTAGGGTTTGGATTAGGGTTTAAACCCTTTAGGTTTGCAATTTAATTTCCAAAATTTTCAAATTTCGATTTCTAAAATAGAAAATTAATATTCCTAAATTATAATTAGGATTCAATAATTATATTAATATTTCCTAATCATAAAATTCAATCTTGCTAATTAGGATTAATATTCCTAATTAGAATTGCTTAATTTAGCAATTAGGGTCGTAATTGGTCGTTAAGGTTTACAACCCACAAATTAGGGTTTCTAATAGAAAAATAAAATTTCCAAATTACAATTAGGTTTGTAAAATAAAAATTAAAAAAACTAAAATATAATTAGGGTTTTATAATCATATTAAAGTTTAATACACACATTAGGCTTCCCAATTAGGATTAGGGTTTCTTAATTAGGGTTTTAGCATTCCTAGATTCAAAATTAGGGTTTCTCGACGTACAATTAGGGTTTCCAACTGTACACTTGATTTTCCAAATCTGAGATTAGGGTTTCTAATCCCTTATTAGGTGTAAGATCCCCAGCTTATTAATGAATAAAATCAAATTTTCTCTAAATATTATTGTGAATAATAAGGGGTTAATTTGATATAATACTTTGGTTATGGGTGAAATGTGCAAATTTTGCAAAATAAGCAAGTGGTTATAAAATATTCATTTTGTCGAGGAATATTCGTTTGGTCGTGGAATATTCTTGCTGTCGGGGAATATTTGTACGACGGCGCAGCCTTGTGTGAGCCCCATAACAGAAAGCGATTGGATGAAGAAAACGACAAGTATAAGTTGTTTATAAATAACGGCATAGTTGTTACCGTTAATACTGTTGGAATACCCGGTGGTTAAAATACAGTAGCACACAGTATTACACCAATTATTGATTCTTACGAAGGAAGGCACTACTCAATAATTGTTACAGTAGTTACTGTTCAATATTTTATTGATTCAAGGATCTGTGGCGACTAACATTTCTTGTCAGACCACAAAAATTGCTCAACAACAAATTTTGAAAAACACTATTTTAAAGCCATTTGATGCTATGGATCATCATAGACCAACTAAAAACAACTTCTAACACTGATTTAAACACATAAACACATAATTTTTCTTAGCAACATGGATCAAAAATAAATTTAGGGTTTATACCTTCTTGCTAGATCTTTGATCTTGTCCTTCTAAATCTGATCTAGATGTTTTAGAGGACTATAATGTGACTGAAATACTATGGTTTTCGGAGGTTTGGTGAGAGGAAGAGTTGGTGGTGAGCTAGAAAGAAAATGAGCCAAATACATGCATTTCTCTCTCTTTAATCTATATATATAATCATATAATGCTAGATCTGATGTGTTGCTGTTACATAGAGGCTGATTTGCTGGATTTCTAGAGTCACCAAGTCAAAAGGTTAGGTGAACAACTAAAGGTCTTACCAATTTTACAAGTTAGCTCATTTAAAATGTAAAAAGGGTATTTTGGTTATTTGTAAATTAATTTTAATGGCATACTTGTCCAATTCACAAACCCTTAGGATTTAGGGTTTGGGTTTGGGTTTGGGTTTAGGGTTTAAACCCTTTAGGTTTGTAATTTAATTTCCAAAATTTTCAAATTTCGATTTCCAAAATAGAAAATTAATATTCCTAAATTATAATTAGGATTCGATAATTATATTAATATTTCCTAATCATAAAATTCAATCTTGCTAATTAGGATTAATATTCCTAATTAGAATTGCTTAATTTAGCAATTAGGGTCGTAATTGGTCATTAAGGTTTACAACCCACAAATTAGGATTTCTAATAGAAAAATAAAATTTCCAAATTACAATTAGGTTTGTAAAATAGAAATTAAAATTACTAAAATATAATTAGGATTTTCTAATCATATTAAAGTTTGATACACACATTAGGCTTCCCAATTAGGATTAGGGTTTCCTAATTAGGGTTTTAGGATTTTTGAATTTAGAATTAGGGTTTCCCGGCGTACAATTAGGGTTTTCAACTGTACAATTGATTTTCCAAGTCTGAGATTAGGGTTTCTAATCCCTTATTAGGATTTATTAATTTTAAACCTTATCTGATCAATCATTGATCAAAATTCTAAATAGTACAAACACAAACTCATTAAAATAATTATTTTAATTTTATTTTCTATCGAAGCCCTATCCGCACTTAGGGTTAGGATTTCTAATCTTGTTAAGCACAACTCTACTCTAATTTTATTAGTCAATATACAAATTGATTTTCTCGAGACTCGTATCACAGATACTTGTCACAAAATTAATAATCAAAATAAATTTTAATTAAAAAAAATTTATTCATAAAATTTTGATTATTTGAAATCTCGGGTTATCACATTCACCCCTCCTTAAAAGGATTCTGTCCTCGGAATCACCGCTTTTTTATTCTCTACAATCTTTTAAAGTTGTATCATCAATTCATTTTATCAACACAATATTCCTTTGTGTCTCAAATTCTAACCTGTGACTTGAATCTATAAAAGAAAACAGTTCACATAATATCTGACTCAATATTAGTTGCGTAATTTAAGTATTAAGTGAAATCGTTACCTGCTACCACCTCCTGAGCAGCCACTGCATCCTGCGTCGTCATGTTGAATGCACGGGTCGATGGTCTTCCTGGCTGTGCAGGTCCTCGAATCGCCAAGGTTCTGCCACCGGGTCCCTTGTTGACACTTTCCTTTTCCGCATTCTTCTTCGGACAGTTCCGTACAATATGGTCAGTCGATCCGCATCCAAAGCAACCCTGAATTTTCTTCGGACTGGGACAATTGGGTGACATATGCCCCTCTTGTCCGCAGTTATAGCAAACTCCTGCATGGTTCTTCCCAAAATTCGAACATGGCCCCCTTCCTTTCCTATTATCTTCTGTTTTATTACCCGACTGGGTATTCTCGCTCCATTTTCTTTTGTTAGGGTTACTTCCACCACTGCTTCCACCGTCATTGGTCTTCTTCTTCTTTTCCTAATAGAATCGAGACGCAGCTTCGGTCCCTCCTTCAGTAATCAATGTTTTCTCCATCAAGGTCGTGAACGTGTTAATCTGCAATACCGCTACCTTGTTGAATATTCTTGGTTTCAGTCCGTTCTTGAATCTTCTTGCCTTTCTCGTCTCTGTGTCCACCTGATGAGGTGCAAATCTTGCCAACTCGTTGAATTTGGCAGCGTATTCTGTTACCGACATGTTCTCCTATTTTAATTCCAAAAATTTAACTTCCATCCTGGATTGCACACTCGGTGAGAAGTAGTTCTCAAAGAACAGTTCCTTAAATCTTGTCCATAACACCACCTCTGTACCAGCTCTCTCTTGGTTCGTCTCCCACCAGTAATTAGCTTCTCCCTTCATCAAGTATGTAGCAAAAGCCGTCTTCTGCTCTTCTGCCACTCGCGCAATGATGAATGCTTTCTCCATCTCCTTCACCCAAATTTGGGCTTCAATCGGATCTGTGGTCCCTTTGAACTCAGGCGGTCCTACCGCTTTAAAGTCCTTGAAGTTAGCCAATCTATCAGCTGGCTGATTCCTCACTCTCCCTCTTCCTGCTGGAACTCTATTCTCCATAGCTTGGGCTATCATATCCGTAAAGTTTTGCATTGGGTCAGCTTGACCTCCTTCATTATTCACTAATTGTTCTTCTCGTTGGTTTCGATTCTGTCGTCTAGGCGGCATGATTTGATTTAAATAAAAATCTTATATTAATTCTCTCTATTTACACAAATTCTTAACACAATAAGAATTCAACACATAATTCTCATATAATTGCATATTCATTCATATAGCACATAGTACATATAGTACTTAACATATTTACTATCCCTTTTTAAATCATACTAGGATTAACGACACAACTTTACACAAAAAGTTATAATTCTCCATTCACACATAGTTATTACCAGTTCGTCAAACTTACCACACTTACGAGTTCAGGAACTTACCACAATTATATGAGTGTATGAACTTATTCTAGTAAGACCTTTGGCGTCCATTCACTGAGGGATTCAAAATATTTCATATAATTATGAGTCATTAACTTACCATAAGTATGAGTTTTAAGAACATACAAATTAATCTTAATCTTATATTCATATAGAAAATAAAGATTTCATTCATAAAACACACACACACACACACACACACACACACACACACACACACACACATATATATATATATTATATATATATATATATATATATAATATATATATATTTACATATGCTTAAACATCGTTCTCGATATTACAACACTTAATATCATAACTTCTACCCAAAAGATACTATTACAAACATCTAAGTTGTCTACCGACCACTCCCTTCACCAGTCCTCTTCTTGATGGGACACTTGTTGAATCCGTGACACGTTTACCCACATGAAAAACACTTCCTCATATTTGGCTTAGGACAATGCAGAGAAATATGTCCTTCTTGCTTGCAGTTGAAACAGACATTCTTCCACATCATGCATTCTCTCGCGTGAGTCTTCCCACACTTGCTACATGCTTGCTTCTTCTTCGGGCTTGACTTTTCAAAATTAGGGCTGTCTTTTTCCCTCTTTCTTTTCTTCTTGTCCTTCTTGCTGGTTCCTTCAGATGATCCACCACCTTCAGCCTTCATTCTGTCCACCTGCGCCTCGAGCTCGTTCCTTTCTTCAGTCATTTCGCGTAATGCTCGCTCTGTCTTCCACAACTCCTCTAGAAGAAACACTTTACTACGGAGTTCCTGGACTTCTACAGATAGCTGATCTTGTTCTCCAACTTTGACCTTATTCTTTAACTCCACCTTAGCTGGCTCAGATTCTGCCTCCTCATCTCTACTCAGATACATCTCGGGATATCATCATGATCGCTCCTAAGATTAACCATTGGTTCATCTTCTCCCACCTTCTCCACTGATTCGCTTTGCGTTGGCACCTCGGCTTCTGGCACCGGTGCGACAGCCGCTGGAATCTCTGCACTCTTCTTATCTTCTCCAGACATCCTACAATCAGTTTAAACAACTTGATTAGTGCTTCACCAGTACAAACTCCTCACACTATGTGTCCACTTATCTCACTATTGATGCACTTCGGCACTCCCTCTCTTAGAACTCTAAATGAGTTTTCTCTATCTCGCGTATGGTTATAATATTAGGGTTTCCCCCCACCCCACTTAAAGTTTATAACCAACAGCTCTTCTACCAACTGGTGACACCTTGGTCACTATAGCTCTGATACCAACCTGTGACACCTTGGTCACAATAGCTCTGATACCAACCTGTGGCACCCCCAAATCCGGGTTACCTAACACCCGAGTTTGGTGTTCATGATCCATAATATAATACCATTTAACTACCCATTCATATATAAATAGGAATACATAAGTCATTAACATAAGTTGTTAATACATAAGTCCCAGGTTTGCTAACCTTAAATTTACAAATATACCCCTTAGATAAACAAAAAGGGTTTACAATACAACATAATAATAATAATATTCATTATAACTACTCCAGCATCTTGCCTTTGCCTTTGTTCTTCTTTGACCCGCTGGCCTCTTCGTTCCTAACTGAATGTTTTATTTATAGCAAGGGTGAGCAACAAGTTTGCCCCGCAAGTTAAGACATACAATAAATGTATACGAATTAACAAGAATAGACTATCTATTTTGATAGAATGAAACCAAAGTTCGGTGAACTTTGAAATGACTGAACAAATTGTTAATCAATAATAAGTTTTCTCGTATTCTAGTCAACGTAATAATTTGATAATGAAAGAGTACAACGCTTTCAAAGTTTCTACGATACTCTATTGAATAATCAAGAATCAATTCTACGTCATAACAAAGTGGAATGTTTTCCAGATTTATGCTGAGCGATCACACTAGATCTAGAACTTATTTTCTCGGGTATCTATCAAAGATTTACTTTGATACATACGCAGGTGTATCAGATAATCATAAAGATTAAATCATACCCCTCTGCAAATACTTAGAGCCGGCCAACTCCTTGTACCCTATATTCTGCATAATACTTAGGTCGCGCGCAATGGTCGAATTACGACTTAAAAATTTTGTTCCCTTTATATAAAAGGTTGTTCTTCTCAGTCTCAGAATCAAGATTTTGATTTAACAACGAAATACTGTGATTTCAAATTCTATTTACTTATCGATCTAGCCAAAATAATTGGCATCGATCTATCAATAATAATTGAATTCTCTTCTCAAATTTATCAAGTTCTAACAAATGTTCGTCTAGCCAGAATAATTAGCTAAGACATTTCTCAACATAATTTGACAATAAACATGAATTATCTGTACTGTCAATTCTATCTTCTACAAATATGAATATCCAATAACAGTTATCCTACAATAGTATATTCTCCGAATCAGTAATTCAATTTGAATTATTAAATATGCACTAACTGCGAATAATCAACAATAAATTCCCTAGACATGGTATAATTAACAATAATTAACCATTATAATAATTGACTGAATATAACTCAAGGTTGAGTTAGGAAACTTGTCTTCCGCGTTGATTACAGTTACACAATATAATTAACTACTTTCGTAAGACCTATATTCAACAATGTAGGTCTCATAATTAGCACAATCATTTATAACACGTAACACTATATTTTTCAGTCAAACTTCTCCTAGACACATTACCACATAGTCACATCAGTGTTTATAACCTATATAAACACTTATCAAGTCCAACTATTTCGGTCTGGTTGGACTTCGGTCCATTCTCGGTGTTCTGGTCACCCTGTCCGACAATTAACACATTGATTGTCAATCAAACTTGGTCTCTGAGCTTCAATATTATTTTAGATAAGTCAAATATCGTTTTTAACAATTTTCGGAAGCTTTTAATAATTTATAAATAATTATTATTATAATTTATAATAATTTTTCAAACACTTAAATCATTTTTAAATGATTTTATTATCAAATAATCTTATCATTATTAATATTTAATAATATTAATAACACTCTTGTCAAAATATTAAAGTTATTATTAATAACTTAAAATATTTTTAAATCATCAATATTCTACTTAAATGATTTTTAAATTAATTAAAATCATTTTTAAATTATCAACATTAATATTTAAATATTAATGTAATTATTATCAAAATATTAAAAGTCATTAATTATAACTTAAAATACTTTTAAATCATTTTTCTCATTTTTAAATGATTTTTAAATCAGTAAAATCATTTTTAATTCATTTATTTATTTTAATAAATAAATAATATAATATCATTAATATTAATTTATTAATGAGAATTCTCGAAAAATATTAAAAATTATATTTTATAATTCAAAATATTTTTTAATACATTATTCTTATTTAAACTGATTTTTCATAATATTAAATCATATTTCACTAATTTATTTAATACACTAATTAAATAAATTAACTATCATTTTTATTCAAATAATTATAATTATTAAAGAAAAATATCCCAAATAATTAAAAGTTATTTTTCAGAATTTAAAATGATTTTTAAAACTATTTTTAGTAATTTTTATAATTTATTTTCCATTTTTAATTAATTTCTGGAAAAATCAGAAATTAAAAATAATTAATCCGTCGCTATAGGCCTTTAGCGACAAAAAGCGTTGCTGTTGGTGTTCTTGAGCTCAAGAACACTGATAGCTTAGCTTAACAAGAGTCATGGTTTGACCACACTTAAATCACAGTTGGATCATGTTCTGAGCTATCTTACACTTTGATCATGTAGTAGGAATGTAAGAATTCAATTAACAATCCTTATCTAAGTCATATCACATCATAACAAGAAGATCTGGCCACCTATAGTCATTGTCAGACTACTCCTGAATTTTCCAGAAACCCAGGCAGTTCGAGTGGTGAGTTTCATGCTCGATTAACTCAATGTTCTGCTCACCAAATGATCGATATCAAGGTTCAAATATATAGTACTTGTGTCAAGGAATATTAATATAACAACAAATAAGTCTGAAAACAACAAAATCACAATATAAAGTTCGGTCAAACATGGTCAGAAAGTTCGTGCAAAACATTTTTTGGAATTTCCAGAAATTCAATTCGTGGCCGAATGGCCTACTTTGACTACCTCCCACGATCGATATATTGACCGATTTAATGTTATACAAGCATGAATCTAGAGTCCATCTTATAGGCTACACAGGTATTACAACAACATCAAAAACAAACACAAAACCTGTCAGATATCTGTCTTAGAAAATCTTGTCAGAGACTAAAAAATACTTTCTGGGTTACCCAGAATTAGTCTGGTCATGCCCGGTCAACGGGTTTTGACCGATTATATCTTCAAATCCAGATGTCTAATGACTATACTACCACTTGAAGCTTACATCACACATACCAGGCTACAAAACCAAAACTTAAAACAACAAAAATATTAAACGATCAAGGATCTGTAGCGACTGACATTTCTTGTCAGACCACAAAAATTGCTCAAGAACAGATTTTGAAAAATACTATTTTAAAGCCATTTGATGCTATGGATCCATTATGGATCATCATAGACCAACTAAAAACAACTTCTAACACTGATTTAAACACATAAACACAGAATTTTTCTTAGCAACATGGATTAAAAATAAATTTAGGGTTTATACCTTCTTGCTAGATCTTTGATCTTGTCCTTCTAAATCTGATCTAGATGTTTTAGAGGACTATAATGTGACTGAAATACAATGGATTTTCGGAGGTTTGGTGAGAGGAAGAGTTGGTGGTGAGCTAGAAAGAAAATGAGCCAAATACATGCATTTTTCTCTCTTTAATCTATATATATAGTCATATAATGCGAGATCTGATGTGTTGCTGTTACATAGAGGCTGATTTGCTGGATTTCTAGAGTCACCAAGTCAAAAGGTTAGGTGAACAACTAAAGGTTTTACCAATTTTACAAGTTAGCTCATTTAAAATGTAAAAAGGGCATTTTGGTCATTTGTAAATTTATTTTAATGACATACTTGTCCAATTCATAAATCTTTAGGGTTTAGGGTTTGGATTAGGGTTTAAACCCTTTAGGTTTGCAATTTAATTTCCAAAATTTTCAAATTTCGATTTCTAAAATAGAAAATTAATATTCCTAAATTATAATTAGGATTCGATAATTATATTAATATTTCCTAATCATAAAATTCAATCTTGCTAATTAGGATTAATATTCCTAATTAGAATTGCTTAATTTAGCAATTAGGGTCGTAATTGGTCGTTAAGGTTTACAACCCACAAATTAGGGTTTCTAATAGAAAAATAAAATTTCCAAATTACAATTAGGTTTGTAAAATAAAAATTAAAAAACTAAAATATAATTAGGGTTTTATAATCATATTAAAGTTTAATACACACATTAGGCTTCCCAATTAGATTAGGGTTTCTTAATTAGGGTTTTAGCATTCCTAGATTCAAATTAGGGTTTCTCGACGTACAATTAGGGTTTCCAACTGTACACTTGATTTTCCAAATCTGAGATTAGGGTTTCTAATCCCTTATTAGGTGTAAGATCCCCAGCTTATTAATGAATAAAATCAAATTTTCTCTAAATATTATTGTGAATAATAAGGGGTTAATTTGATATAATACTTTGGTTATGGGTGAAATGTGCAAATTTTGCAAAATAAGCAAGTGGTTATAAAATATTCATTTTGTCGAGGAATATTCGTTTGGTCGTGGAATATTCTTGCTGTCGGGGAATATTCGTACGACGGCGCAGCCTTGTGTGAGCCCCATAACAGAAAGCGATTGGATGAAGAAAACGACAAGTATAAGTTGTTTATAAATAACGGCATAGTTGTTACCTTTAATACTGTTGGAATACCCGGTGGTTAAAATACAGTAGCACACAGTATTACACCAATTATTGATTCTTACGAAGGAAGGCACTACTCAATAATTGTTACAGTAGTTACTGTTCAATATTTTATTGATTCAATAATTGCTGCATTGATATTTTATATTATTGTTGTTTCAATAATTGTCACTGCACAGTATTTTCCTTTATCAGATCAATAATTCATATTATTTGAATAATATTATTAGATAACATTATTGGCAATGTCTAGAAAGTTCTGTCTAAGGAGAGGTTTGGTCATCTAATTGCGCGCCAGTAAGGAAAAATCCTTATTGGAAAGTCCCTTCTTTTCTGGGAACGGCCTGGCTGTCATAAATGTGATTCTGTAATATTATTTGTGAATAATTAATTATTGATTCATATGATAAGGAAATATTTATTTTATGTGGATATAAATGAGGGATATATTTTTGTGGTTAAAAATGAAGGAGTTAATGTTGAGGTTTTTATCAGTATTTTTGTCGGAATGGAGGTATTAAAAATCAGGGTTTTTGAGATATTTTGCGGGGGTTATAATTTTTAATCCGACCGTTAGATCGTGGTAATTTTTAGATATGTTATACATATATAAGTTGAGTATATGTCCACAAATTTTGAACCGTTAAAAATGAACGTATGATTTATTATGAATTTTACGAGATGACTGGTTCAGAAATTGTTGAATTTTCGGAGTTTATCATTTTGATGGAAAATTCTAGAATTGGTGGGCCCCACTCTTGGTTGGTGAAGAAATGTGCTGAGATTTTTATTCAAATGTGGTGGGTGGGAATAGTAGCAGGTAAAGCCATCAGGTTGCAGGTTAAGTCTTCTTCGGCGTGCTAACATTTTCCTATAAATAGAGGGCTAAGTTAGAATTGAAAATCACACCAGAAACAAGTTTTCTCTCTTTCTCTCTCTAGATTATTGAGTGTATTTTCTGAGTATTTAGATACTTTGAGAGTTTCTATTCATCAGAGCAAGTTTCTTTCAGCCTTATACCGGTATTCCGACCAGAAGTACTGATATTTTAAGGTAAGGGATATTATTTTCTTCTTAATGATATTATTTTCTTCAATATCATTATGCTGAAATATTGATATGAGTTTTTATTAAATTTAGAACTTTTTGTGTCGGGGTTACTATTCACGTATACGGCACTATTCACGAATACGACACTATTCACCAAAAAATAAAATTTTCTCTTTTTGTCCAAGATGTCTATTATGGTTACTATCTTTGATTGTATCTATGTTTTGGTCTTTATTTTTGAATTCTACTTCACAATTGATTATTATGAAGTATTATCGATCTTGGATAAACTGTTATACGAATCCCTAATATTTGTCCTTCTGTCTCACTGGATTCGTTCTCTTTAAGATATTTTTCATTATCCTCGGTCCTAAATGATGATATTACTGAATATCTTTGGCCTGTAGTGCAAAGATGTATGATTGCTTGATGAATATCTTTGGCCTGTAGTGCAAAGATGAACAGGTGTTGAGATGAACATGACTGACAGGTGATACAAATGAATATCTTTGGCCTGTAGTGCAAAGATGAATATTTGGATAAAGATGATTATTAATTGATGTTACAGGGATAAAATATTGATGATGGACTTTTAAATCTTAGAAGATAGTAGAATTCTTTCTCTACTTGACTCTTCTAATGGTTTATTGTTTCCGCTGCAGTTGTTGATCTAAAACTTGTTGTCGATTATATTCTATCAGATTTTTCTCTGTTGAAGACTAACGATAATTTGTTGTATATTATCTTAGTTATAATATTCTTTACTGGGCTAGTTGAGCTCACCCTTTTCTTTTTTGTTCCATTTTTCTTCTAAGGAGGTGAGAACATAGCAGGATCTAGTCGGGGTATGAAGTGATGGTTCTGGAAAGATGTTTTAACAGTCATCACTATTTCTGTAAAATAGTGTTTGAATAATTGTAATGAGGATTTATTTGAGTGTGGATATTGTCCAGAAGACAATATTTGTATTTAAACTCACAGTATGTGTTGTCGTATTTTGTACGACAATTGTATTATTGAAGTTGTAGTTTGCTTTCTGTACCATGTATTTGGCGACTCAGAATGGGTGTTGTATACCTATTTTGGGGGCGTCACAGTTGGTATCAGTGCTTAGGGATATGATCCCCGGCTGAGATGTGAGACAAGAACTAGGAGGGGAGAGACGGGGAATTCCTTCTCTAGTATGACCTGACTAAGTTTATTTGGTGTTTATTTGGTCGGTCAGAGTATAGGGATAATATATGACATGACTATTAACCCTTATTTTATGGCAGTATTTAAGAATGGCAGCTGAGAACGTTAATAATGGAGTAAATCAGACCGTGGAGACACCTTTAATCACCACCCAGGGGAACGTGCAACAGGAAGGCAATATTCCTCCTGTAAATAACGTTACCGAGCAAACGATGAATGATGGAATGTTTAGGAGCTTTTTACAGTTCATGCAAAATCAGACGAGGGAGACTCGTGTGCAGAATACGGGTGGAAATGATAACAACGCGCAGTTTGTCACAGCTAAGCAGTTCAAAGAATTGGGACCACCAGAATTTAAGGGAAAGCCGGATCCGATCATGGCGGAAACGTGGGTCAAGTAAATTACCAAGATATTCGATGTCTTGGGATGCACAGAGGAACAGAAGGTTCCATTCGCCACCTTTATGTTTTGCGGTGAGGCAGACTACTGGTGGGAGTCTGTGAAGCGTACCCAGCCTGACGCACTCAACATGTCTTGGGAAACATTTCAAAAACTGTTCAATGACAAGTACTTTCCTGAAAGTATTCGTCATATGAAGGAGGTGGAGTTTATCAGACTGGAACAAAACAACATGACGGTGTCCCAGTACGAGGCGAAGTTTGCAGAGTTATCCAGGTTTGTACCTCATTTGGTCGAAAATGAGGAACGAATGACAATGATGTTTCTGAGAGGTCTAAAACTCGAGATTCGACAATATCTTATCTCTCATAAATTTTCTTTATATTCAGATGTTGTAAACAGGGCTCAATTATTAGAGCGAGATAATAAGTATGTGCAACCGAGGGACCACAACCAGGGTCATACTGGTGGCGGCAGTCATCGAAGCAATGAAAACCAGCAGGGAGGAAAATATTCGGACAAAAGCGGTAACCACTCTGGTGGTAATCGTGGTCGTGATAATAGAAGGAGCGAGTCAGGAGGAGATTTCAAGAAGAGAAGGTACAACAATGATAACGTGAAGACGTCAGCACAAACATCAACTGTTTCTAGGGGAGGAGAACGACCACCGGTCGTATGTTACAAATGTGGGAAAGAGGGACATATCAGCCCAAACTGCCCACAACAATCCAAGGTATGTTATAACTGTGGAAAGGAGGGTCATATAGCTCGAGAGTGTTCTGTAGCAAAACCAAGTTCAGCGGGGATGGTGACTCCAAAAGTTGTCCCGGATAAGTCGAAATCAGCGGTTCCTGAAGGGCGTTTGTCGTGACTGGCCAAAACGCGAGAAACCCGAGCGAGGTGATCACGGGTAAGCTAATCTTGAATTCTTGCGAAGTTTATACTTTACTAGATACCGGTTCTACCCATTCTTTTATCTCTCCTGCTTGTGCTCAACGTTTAAACTTGACTCCGGAGAAATTGGACTTTAACTTATCTGTTGAAACTCCGTTGGGTGAAACCTTCGTTACATCTACAGTTTATAAATCTTGCATGATCCAAGTTGGCACTATCACATTACCTATTGATCTTATCTCTTTAAAGATACTTGCTTTTGATGTGATTTTAGGAATTGATTGGTTAACTACTCATCATGCCAATTTGATTGCTTTTGTAAGGTTGTTAGTTTTCATATTCCTAAGCAACCTGTTATTCAAATTCAAGCAACCAAACCATTGAAGTCAAACTCTTTCATATCAAGCCGTAAAGTCATTCGTTTATTGAAAAATGGATGTCAAGCTTTCTTAGCTATGTTATGGACTTGAACAAAAATACGTCAGATTTGAATGATATTTCTATTGTTAGTAAATCCCTGACGTATTTCCTGAAGAATTTCTTGGCTTACTCCCAAGGCGTGATATTGAATTTTGTATTGACTTTGAACCCAGTACAAAACCTATTTCTAAAATCTCATATCGAATGGCTCTTATTGAACTTCAGGAGTTAAAAATCTAACTGTAGAAGTTTGTACCCGAGCCTCTATCTGGTGACTTCCTTTGTAGAATGCACCAAAACCAGACTCTCCGTAAGGGACTCTATATTTGTGCGGTGGTAAAACAATAGGTGCCATTGTGACGTGCTATCCAAGATTGGGATATGAATCACAATTGAGAGCAACCGAAGTCAGTAATCAAAATACGTAGCTTTCTATGCTTAGTTGGTTATTAACGAAGATTTTGTAGAAAGATTTTTTCGAATCGCTACTCTATTAACTCAACTAACTCGAAAAGATACAAAATTCGTATGGAGTGAGGAATGCGAGAAGAGTTTCCAAGAACTCAAGAGGAGACTCATTTCGGCACCTGTTCTGACAATATCATCTGGTTCGGATGGATTTGTTATCTACAGCGATGCTTCAGGCAAAGGGTTAGGATGTGTTCTCATGCAACATGAGAAAATCATAGCCTATGCCTCGCGACAACTCAAAGAATATGAGAGGAATTATCCTACTCATGATCTAGAGTTGGCAGCAGTCGTATTCGCGTTGAAAATTTGGAGACACTACTTGTATGGGGAGAAAGTGGAGATTTATACGGACCATAAAAGCCTCAAATATTTCTTCACCCAAAAAGAACTCAACATGAGGCAACGACGTTGGCTCAAGCTGTTGAAAGATTACGATCATACCATCCAATATCATCCTGGAAAAGCAAACGTAGTAGCTGACGCATTGAGTAGAAGATCATATGCGGGTACGAGTGCAATGTTGTTAACACAAAGGCCCATTTTGTATGACTTGCAAAGGATGGAGATAGAGATGATGGCTCTAAGTACCCACATGATGATATCAAATATACGAGTAGAACCGACTTTAATCGATAAAGTTAAAGCTACTCAAGCTACGGACATAGAGCTGATGCGTATGAAGAAGAAAGTGCAAGAAGGTGCTATTCCAGAAGCAAGAATCGATGAAGAAGGAATACTTCGAGTCAACTCCAGACTTTGTGTTCCTAACGATTTTGACTTGAAGCATAGAATAATGATGGAGGCACACAACACACCGTTTGCAATCCATCCTAGGAGTACCAAAATGTATCACGATCTTCGACATACATTTTGGTGGAGCAATATGAAAAGAGAGATCGCGGAGTTTATCTCGAGATGTTTAACTTGTCAACGTGTAAAAGCGGAGCATCAAGTACCAAAGGGTCCATTGCAACCACTTGAGATTCCGAAATGGAAGTGGGAACACATTACTATGGATTTTGTTACGGGTCTTCCCAAGGTTTCTCAAGGCATAGATGCGATTTGGGTTATTGTTGATAGATTAACCAAGTCCGCTCATTTTTTGCCAATACGTGAGACTTATTCCCTTGATCGTCTTGCTAGTATGTATGTGAACGAGATTGTGAGATTGCATGACATGCCAGTATCCATAGTTTCGGATCGTGACCCAAGATTCACTTCACGATTTTGGGTTAGCTTGCAGAAAGCTATGGGCACAGATTTACGATTCAGTTCGGCATACCATCCTCAAACGGACGAACAATTAGAGAGGATTATTTAAACTCTTGAAGATCTATTAAGACTCTGTGTCCTAGATCTCAAAGGGAGTTGGGATAAGTACCTACCATTGGTGGAATTCTCATACAACAACAGTTATCAGGTGAGCATAGGTGTGGCTCCATTCGAGGCGTTGTATGGAAGAAAATATCGTTCTCCAGTATGCTGGGACGAGGTGGGTGAAGCAACATTGTTGGGACCAGAGTTGGTACGCATGACTACAGAGAAGATCCAAACGATTCGATAACGTATACAAATGGCACAGGATCGACAAAAGAGTTATGCGGATCTTCATCGGAAGGACGTGGAATTTAATATTGGGGATCATGTATTGTTACGTGTTGCACCATGGAAGGGAGTTACAAGATTTGGGAAGAGAGGAAAGCTCAATCCAAGATTTGTTGGTCCATTTGAGATTCTTAAGCGAATAGGAAATGTGGCATATAGACTCGCATTACCTCCAAGCATGTCTCGTGTTCATAATGTTTTTCAAATATCTATGCTTCGTAAATATGTTAAAGACCCGAACCACATTATTGAGTTAGAACCAGACGAGATAGCTGAAGATTTAACGTACGAGGAAGTACCAGTTAAGATCTTGGATAGGAAAGAGCATGTCCTACACACAAAGGTTATACCACAAGTTAAGGTTTTGTGGAGAAACCATGCTATTGAAGAAATGACCTGGGAGTTGGAATCAGAAATGAAAGCGAGGTATCCTCACCTTTTTGAAACATCAGGTACGTACGTCAATTTCGAGGACGAAATTTCATAAGGAGGGGAGGTTGTAAGACCCCAGCTTATTAATGAATAAAATTAAATT
The DNA here is from genome assembly GCA_016801055.1 of Panax notoginseng. Lineage (NCBI taxonomy): Eukaryota > Viridiplantae > Streptophyta > Magnoliopsida > Apiales > Araliaceae > Panax > Panax notoginseng. The sequence continues at coordinate 74,916,627 of CM029021.1, forward strand.
TTCTCTAAATATTATTGTGAATAATAAGGGGTTAATTTGATATAATACTTTGGTTATGGGTGAAATGTATAAATTTTGCAAAATAAACAAGTGGTTATAAAATATTCATTTTGTCGAGGAATATTCGTTTGGTCGTGGAATATTCTTGCTGTCGGGGAATATTCGTACGACGGCGCAGCCTTGTGTGGGCCCCATAACAGAAAGCGATTGGATGAAGAAAATAACAAATATAAGTTGTTTATAAATAACGGCATAGTTGTTACCGTTAATACTGTTGAAATACCCGGTGGTTAAAATACAGTAGCACAGGGTATTGCACCAATTATTGATTCTTACGAAGGAAGGCACTACTCAATAATTGTTACAGTAGTTACTGTTCAATATTTTATTGATTCAATAATTGCTGCATTGATATTTTATATTATTGTTATTTCAATAATTGTCACTGCACAGTATTTTCCTTTATCAGATCAATAATTCATATTATTTGAATAATATTATTAGATAACATTATTGGCAATGTCTAGAAAGTTCTGTCTAAGGAGAGGTTTGGTCATCTAATTGCGCGCCAGTAAGGAGAAATCCTTATTGGAAAGCCCCTTCTTTCCTGGGAACGGCCTGGCTGTCATAAATGTGATTCTGTAATATTATTTGTGAATAATTAATTATTGATTCATATGATAAGAAAATATTTATTTTATGTGGATATAAATGAGGGATATATTTTTGTGGTTAAAAATGAAGGAGTTAATGTTGAGGTTTTTATCAGTATTTTTGTCGGAATGAAGGTATTAAAAATCAGGGTTTTTGAGATATTTTGCGGGGGTTATAATTTTTAATCCGACCGTTGGATCGTGGTAATTTTTGGATATGTTATACATATATAAGTTGAGTATATGTCCACAAATTTTGAACCGTTAAAAATGGACGTATGATTTATTTTGAATTTTACGAGATGACTGGTTCAGAAATTGTTGAATTTTTCGGAGTTTATCATTTTGATGGAAAATTCTAGAATTGGTGGGCCCCACTCTTGGTTGGTGAAGAAATATGCTGAGATTTTTATTTAAATGTGGTGGGTGGGAATAGTAGCAGGTAAAGCCATCAGGTTGCAGGTTAAGTCTGCTTCGGCTAACATTTTTCTATAAATAGAGGGCTATGTTAGAATTGAAAATCACACCAAAAATAAGTTTTCTCTCTTTCTCTCTCTAGATTATTGAATGTATTTTGTGAGTATTTAGATACTTTGAGAGTTTCTATTCATCAGAGCAAGTTTCCTTCAGCCTTATACCGGTATTCCGACCAGAAGTACTGATATTTTGAGGTAAGGGATATTATTTTCTTCATAATGATATTATTTTCTTCAATATCATTATGCTGAAATATTGATATGAGTTTTTATCAAATTTAGAACTTTTTGTGTCGGGGTTACTATTCACGTATACGGCACTATTCACGAATACGACACTATTCACCGAAAAATAAAATTTTCTCTTTTTGTCCAAGATGTCTATTATGGTTACTATCTTTGATTGTATCTATGTTTTGATCTTTATATTTAAATTCTGCTTCACAATTGATTATTATGAAGTATTATTGATCTTGGATAAACTGTTATACGAATCCCTAATATTTGTCCTTCTGTCTCACTGGATTCGTTCTCTTTAAGATATTTTTCATCATCCTCGATCCTAAATGATGATATTACTGAATATCTTTGGCCTGTAGTGCAAAGATGTATGATTGCTTGATAAATATCTTTGGCCTGTAGTGCAAAGATGAACATGTGTTGAGATGAACATGACTGACAGGTGATACAAATGAATATCTTTGGCCTGTAGTGCAAAGATGAATATTTGGATAAAGATGATTATTAATTAATGTTACAGGGATAAAATATTGATGATGGACTTTTACATCTTAGAAGATAGTAGAATTCTTTCTCTACTTGACTCTTCTAATGGTTTGTTGTTTCCGCTGCAGTTGTTGATCTAAAATTTGTTGTCGATTATATTCTATCAGATTTTTCCCTGTTGAAGACTAACGATAATTTGTTGTATATTATCTTAGTCATAATATTCTTTACTGGGCTAGTTGAGCTCACCATTTTCCTTTTTGTTCCATTTTTCTTCTCAGGAGGTGAGAACATAGTAGGATCTAGTCGGGGTATGGAGTGATGGTTCTAGAAAAATATTTTAGCAGTCATCACTATTTCTGTAAAATAGTGTTTGAATAATTGTAATGAGGATTTATTTGAGTGTGGATATTGTCCAGAAGACAATATTTGTATTTAAACTCACAGTATGTATTGTCGTATTTTGTACGACAATTGTATTATTGAAGTTGTAGTTTGCTTTCTGTACCATGTATTTGGCGACTCAGAATGGGTGTTGTATACCTATTTTGGGGGCGTCACATTAGGATTTATTAATTTTAAACCTTATCCGATCAATCATTGATCAAAATTCTAAATAGTACAAACACAAACTCATTAAAATAATTATTTTAATTATATTTTCTATCGAAGCCCTATCCGCACTTAGGGTTAGGGTTTCTAATCTTGTTAAGCACAACTCAACTCTAATTTTATTAGTCATACACAAATTAATTTTCTCGAGACTCGTATCACATATACTTGTCACAAAATTAATAATTAAAATAAATTTTAATTAAAAAAAAAATTTATTCGTAAAATTTTGATTATTCGAAATCTCGGGTTATCACAAATATCAAAGTATGGATACATAATCGATAAGAATATAGTTAATAACCTGGCACAATAATACTATAATTCTGAAACTTTCTTACTTATGTCCATTGCATAAAAAAATACAACGTTATGATACTTGCCTGAGTTGCTGCTTACTAGTACGCAACGTAGTTTTATCTTTTATATCACAACCTATCATTAATAAGATCATTTATTTGATTACAATAATATATCATATCACATAGGACGACTATTTACAGTCAGCACATAACCTAATCACATTGTCACATATGTTTAATAGTAATTGGATCACAAACAAACACGTATCGAGTCCAATTATCTAAGTCCGGATCAATTTTTAAAATATGTCGGGATAACGACGACTTTATCGGGTAATTATCGAGTCTAAAACTCTGTTGTGTATTTCAATATTCGTTTACATAATTTAAATATCAATCGTATTATTTTTCATAGCCTTATAATAATTTTTTAAATAATTATTATAATTTATCATGATTTTTCAAACATTGGAATAATTTTTAAATAATTTAAATATTAAATAATCCTATTATCATTAATATTAAATTATTAATGAAACTATTGCCAAAATATTAAGATTATTTATAATAACTCAAAATATTTTTAAAATATTTTTATTACCTTTAAATGATTTTTAAAATAATTAAAATCATTTTTAAATAATTACTATTAATATTAGAATATTAATTTATTATTTATTAAAATATTAAAAGTCATTTATTATAACTTAAAATATTTTTAATTCATTTATTTCCTTTTTAAATGATTTTTAAATTAATAAAACCATTTAAAACTATTTATTTAATATAATTATTAAATAACTCTAATATCATTTAATATTAAATTATTAATAAAATTTATCTTTAAATATTAATAGTTATATTTTATAACTTAAAATATTTTTAAACTATTTATTTTCATTTAAAATGATTTTTCTAATAATAAAATCATTTTTAATTTAATTTATTTAATAATAATTATTAAATAAATCTAATATCATTAATATTAAATAATTAATAAAATTTATCTTAAAATATTAAAAGTTATATTTTATAACTTAAAATATTATTAAATACCTTTTTATCATTTAAAATAATTTTTAATATAATAAAATCATTTTAATTAATTTATTTAATGCATTTATTAAATAAATAAAATATCAATAATATTCAATTAAATATTAATATTTATGAAAATTATGTCAAATTATTAAAAGTTTATTTTTATAACTTAAAATAATTTTTAAAACTATTTTTGGAATTTTTAATAATTAATTTCTATCTTTAAATGATTTTTGAAAAATAAATTAATTAAAATAAATAAAATTGTCGCTATAGCCTTTAGCGACAGATTCTGTCGCCTTAGGTGTTCTTGAGTCTTCAAGAACATTCATAGCCAGTTTCGAGTTAGCTAGTTTGACAAAGTTTAATTTGTAAACTGTAATGTTTACGGGCATGCTTTTGGTCATAACTTGCAGTGCTAAATACTATACTACAAGCTCCAACAATCTGTAAGACCCCGAATTTTATGAAATAAAAGTATTCAATTTTTCTTATAATTACTATTCAGTAAATGGTTAAATTGATAAAAGTTTAAATTTATGGGTGAAATGTGAATTTTTTTTCAAAATAAGCAAGTGGTTATAAAATAATCATTGTTGTCGGGGAATATTCGTTTGGTCGTGGAATATTCTTTCTGTCGGGGAATATTCGTACGACGACGCAGCTATTTGTGGGCCCCATAACGAATAACTGTCGGGTGAACAAAACGACAAATTTGAGTTTTTACAAATAATGGCGTAATTGTTACCGTTAATACTGTTGAAATACCCGGTGGTTAAAATACAGTAATACGCGTTATTGCACAGTAGCACACGGTATTGCATAGTATTTTTAAAATTATTGATTCTTACGTAAGAAGACACTACTCAATAATTGTTACAGTAATTACTGTTCAATATTTTATTTTATTGATTCAATAATTGCTACGTTAAAATTTTATATTATTGTTGTTCAATAATTGTCACTGCACAGTATTTTCCATTATCAGATCAATAATTCATATTATTTGAATAATATTATTAGATAACATTATTGGCAATGTCTAGAAAGTTCTGTCTAAGGAGAGGTTTGGTCACCTAATTGCGCTCCAGTAAGGAAAAATTCTTATCGGAAAGCCCCCTCTTTCCTGGGAACGGCCTGGTTGTCATAAATGTGATTCTGTAATATTATTTGTGAATAATTAATTATTGATTCATATGATAAGGAAATATTTATTTTATGTAGATATAAATGAGGGATATATTTTTGTGGTAAAAAATGAAGGAGTTAATGTTGAGGTGTTTTATCTGTATTTTTGTCGGAACGGAGGTATTGAAAATCAAATTAGGGTTTTTGAGATATTTTGCGGGGGTTATAATTTTTAATCCGACCGTAGGATCGTGGTAATTTTTGGATATGTTATACATATATAAGTTGAGTATATGCCCACAAATTTTGAACCGTTAAAAATAAACGTATGATTTATTATGAATTTTACAAGATGACTGGTTCAAAAATTGTTGAATTTTCGGAGTTTATCATTTTGATGGAAAATTCTAGAATTGGTGGGCCCCACTTGTGGTTGGTGAAGAAATGTGCTGAATTATATTTTAAATATGGTGGGTGGGAATAGTAGCAGGTAAAGCCATCAGGTTGCAGGTCAAGCCTACTAAAATTTTCCTATAAATAGAGGGCTAAGTTAGAATTGAAAATCACACCAGAAACAAGTTTTCTCTCTTTCTCTCTCTATATTATGAAGCATATTTTGTGAGTATTTAGATACTTTGAGAGTTGCTATTCAGTGCAAGTTTTCTTCGGCTTTGCATACCGATCAGAAGTACTGCTCTTTTGAGGTAAGGGATAGTAAGGAATTTTAAGGGTTGTTATGTTTTCAGTTTCGTAATTTTTCTGACCTTCAAAAATTCTGGAAAAATTTAAAATGATATTTTGATGAGTTTTCTTGATTGTGTCCAAAAATGGTGATTTTTGGATGTATAGATTGAGAGTTATGAATTTTATGAGAAAAGACTATTTTAAAAATAATAGCTTATAATTTCTTGTGGTTAACTCCAAAATTGATGAAATTTTTATTGGGAGTACATGTATATGATAGGAGTATACTCTGTGAATTTCAGAATTTTTAGATAAAAGTACAATTTTTGATAAATGTCTAAATATTCGGTTGTTTTGGCTATATGAAAAATAGTAAATGACTTTTAAAAATTTTGAGAAAAATATATGTTCACTATGGGACTATATTATGCTAAATCCCAAAAAAGAAATATTTTTGAAACTGATTTGGTATTTTTTTTCATGAAAATGGTCTAGTTATGAGTAAATGAATTAAATATGTTTTGTGAAGTAAGAAAATTAGAAAATAGGATTTTATGGCTTGAGAATCCTATATGAGGTATATACAGATTTTTGATGAGGGTTTTTGGTTATTGGTGATGAAATCTTATGAGTTTGGCATTTTAGGATGATTAAATGCATTATTTAGTAAAGTATAAACAATTAAAATAAATTGTTTATAAGCTTAAGAAATATTATTCTTTCAATATCATTATACCGAAATATTGATATGTATTTTATTGTGGAATTTCTATCTTTTTGTGTCGAGTTTACTATTCATGAGTTACTATTCATGAGTTAATATTCACGAGTTACTATTCATGAGTTACTATTCACGAGTTACTATTCTCTTTTTCTGACCAAATTATAGTTGGTTTATGAATATTACTCTTGAGATTAAATCTATATGTTGATTATATTGATTTTATTATCATATATAACATTTTTATAACCCTAATGATGATATTTCTCTTTGACTTGAGTGTAAAGATGGGTAAATTTCTGGTATGATCATGACTATGGGTTCTCTTTGGCCAGTAGTGCAAAGTTGAATTGTTGACTGGTATGATCATGACCATTGAATTTATAAGTGAATATCTTTAGCTTAAGTGCAAAGGTGAATTGATCAACATGGTTATAATTATTATTTATATAAATTCTGAAATGATTATATATTTCTTTGAGATATTAATATATTTGGCCTATAGTGCAAATATGAACTGTTGATGAATATATTTGGCCGTAGTGCAAATATGAACTGTTGAGGAATATCTTTGGCCTGTAGTGCAAAGATGAATTGTTGATGAATATCTTTGGCCCGTAGTGCAAAGATGACATGTTGTTGAATATCTTTGGCCAGTAGTGCAAAGATGAACAGATGTTGAGATGAACATGACCAACTGGTGATAAAATGAATATCTTTAGCCGTAGTGCAAAGATGAAGTTATTAGTATGATTATGAACAGGAACTGTGATTTGGTATAACTATGATCTTTGATGTTTCAGGTAAAGACAGGTGAAGAAAATATTCTTCGTCCTGGGTTCGAAGAAAAATTTAGAATCACAATTATGATTATGAGTTATTCATATGATTGTGGAAAGGAACTGTTGAGTGATGTTACAGGGATAAAACATTGTTGGTGGATTTTTAACATAGAGAAGATAATGGACTTTATAGTCTATTTGACTCTTCTAATGGATTGCTCGTTCCGCTGCAACTATGGTTGAAATTTTTATCATCTACCATATGTTCGAAATCTTTGATTTATTACTGATGAAGACTATTGATAATTTATTTATCTTTAGTCATGATATTCTATATTTGGCTAGTTGTGCTCACCTTTTTGTTTCACAATTTCTTTCAGGTAATAAGAGTGTAGCTGGGTCGAGCGGGCATAACAAGGGAATAGAACGGTGGTCAGCATTTAGTAGTTATATTTGGTGAAGAAAATAGGGTGAGGCGAACCCAACGTTGGAAGGGTGTTTCGTCACTATCATACAAGATGTCTAATGACATACAACCTCGTGTCATCATAAGACAGGGTTATGCTCATCCACTTGCTGAGTATATCTATGGGCACTACCTATATAATCTTGGTGTTTGTTTGAAGTATAATTCACGATTAAAGACAGTGGAGATAATGATAAGTCAAGAGAAGACTCACCATTGGGAAGAATATGATAGTAATCTTCTCGTTTTTCTTTGGGGTCTATTGGGTCAACCAAGAATAATTCTGTGGCCATATGATATCTATCATAACCTAGACGCATGGCCTCCCATGTACGAAGGTTTCCTTGAGCACTTTCCAAAGATTCTAATTTCTAAAACAGTTTTTGACTATACCTTTATGTAAGGTGTCATTGTGAGGTAATGTCCACGGTTGGAACATGAGTCACATTAGGTATATATTTGTATCCAAACTCACAGCATATGTGTTGTTGTATTTTGCACGATAATTGTTGTAATAAAGTTATAGTTGTTTTCTGTACCATGTATTTGGCGACTCAGAATAGGTTGGATGGAATGGACCTATTTTGGGGTCGTTACACAATCAACATGATCAAACAGCAACGAACGAAGGAGATCTAAGCCTCCAAAGTATCTGTCAGAGTTATTCTTCATTTCTGGGTTACCTATAAATGAAGAACAGTTCAACTGCCTTACTTTGGGCTTCTATAAATTGTGATTCTTGTAAAGGTTTAGTGATCTAAGGGTTCCAGGTTGTAGTAAACATATAAAACAAGAGATCTATCACATAATATACATATAACAACATCACAAACAATAGACCCAGTCTGGTCAAACCATGTCAGAAGACATGCTCATCGGTTTTCCATGGTCGTTCTGCCTTGTTTGACCAACCATTACTTTCAACATGTCTAATGTTTATGTGATCTAAAGACACTATCATGTAGTATAAACAGCATACTACAACTTAGATACAAAATCAAGAATATATTATCAAACCACTGTCAGATATGTGCCCATGAAAATCCTGTCAGAGCTTCCTGGACACGTTCTGGGTTACTAAGATTTCGCATGGTCATGGCCAGTCAACGTGGTTTGACCAGCCATAACTTGAAATCTAGATACGATCTAAGCCTGATTCCAGTTCCAAATCAAAGACCACATATCAAACTACATATCTAAAATATAAAACAACAAAAATAATGATCAAGCAAGTAATATTATTTCGTTTCCGATTTTGAATTCTATACTCATTTTGTTAAAGTTCTGACTTCTATACTCCATGAAATTAGTAGAATATTCTTGATATTTGCGCTTCATCCAGTATCTTTTCATTGAAATATTATTATGAGCATTCTTGATAAGTTTTTACTTTTTCATGACATGGTACTATTTACGGGGTTACTATTCTCGAAGTTACTTTTCACGGGTACTATTCACTCGGTAACTATTCACCCGGGGTAGTATTCATGACAAAAATTGATTTTTTTTCCGGTCCAAATCATTTTTGATATAATATTATTTTTGAATTTTATTCCACAAAGCAGTATCATGTTGACAATTTAGACATTATTGAATTCGGGATAAATTAAATTATAAATCTTTAAAATTTATCCTTTACTTTCATTTAATTGAATTATTATATTATTGTCATCATCCTCATGCTTATATTGTTATGAAAGTCATCTTTGGCCCGTAGTGTATAGATGGACTTGGTATGATTATGACCAGGGATTATTCGATCTAATCATGACTGTAATGTTACAAATGATGTGGTAAAAGTCCTCATTGGCCCGTAGTGCATTGATAGACTGTTGTTGGCATGATCATGACCATTGGTGAATACACGAATATCATTGGCCCGTAGTGCATGGATAATTTGTGGTCGTGATACTTAAGAATATCTTTGGCCGTAGTGCAAGGGTGATTCGATGATGTGGATTATTTATTAAGCTGAGTCTCAGTGATAAAAGTGATGAAAAACCTTTTAAATCATAGAAGATAGTAGATTTTATACTCTACTTGACTCTTGTAATGGATTGCTTGTTCCGCTGCAGTTAAACTTGATGTTTATTATATTTTATTAGTTTAACACTGTTGAAGGCTAATGATAATTTATTCTGTATTATCTTAGTCATAATATTTCTTACTGGACTAGTTGAGCTCACTTTTTTCTTTCACCGTTCTCTTCAGGAACTGAAAATATAGCTGGGACTAGTCGGGGAATGGATTGACAGTCCAGATGGTTGCATTAGTAGACCTCACTATTCTATAAAATAGTATGATAATAATTGTAATTAGATTGAATTTGAGTATGGATATTGTCTATAAGACAATATTCGTATTAAAACTCTCAAATTATGTTTTGTCGTATTTTACACGACGGTTGTATAATTAAGTTGTATTTGAATTCTGTACCACGTATTTGGCGACTCAGAATGGGTGATGTATAACTATTTTTGGGGCATCACAGTTGGTATCAAAGCTTATGGACATGATCCCTGGCTAAGATGTGAGACTAAAACTATGGGGGAGAGTCGGGTAATTCCTTCGCTAGTATGACCTACCTAAGTTTATTTGCTATTTAATTGGTCGGTCAGAATATAGGGATATTATGTGGTGTGTCAATTAACCATTATTTTGTGGCAGTATTTGAAAATGACAGGCGACCGTTGAGTCACCACATATCAATACCCAGGATAATGTACAACAGGAAGATAATATTCCTCATGTAAACAACAACACCGATCAAATGATGAACAATGGGATGTTCAGAGGCTTTATACAATTCATGCAACATCAGGCGAAAGTGGCTCCTGTCCAAAATGTAGGTGAAAACACTAGCAACTCTCGGACGGCACTAGTACAAAGTAGTAAATAGACAACACTTAAACCACAACATTTTTATAAAAAACGTTGTAGTATTTTTTTTCACAATATTTTTTACTAAAACGTTGTAGATATATATGAAAAAACGTTATCTATTTAAAAGGGCATTTTTTGGTTTTAACTAGATAACGTTTTTTTTAAAACATTATCTATGTAAAAATCACGGAAGAAAAAGCACGCTCAAGTGAAAACTTAAAATTAAAAAAAAACGTGACTGGGAGTGCATCGAGGGTTCCAAGCAAGGAAAATTAGAGAGAGAAGCTCCTCATTCTCTCTAGAATTTCCTCCTCACCATCGGCCATCACCTCCTCCTCCACTTACGCATCCGGCCCACCCGTTCTCCCTTTCATCCCTTCCCCTTCATTTCGGCGCTCTTGTGTGATTAGTAGGGGGTATAGATCATAGTGGGTGCTGGGTTAAGGGTTATGATATGATATTGTGGCGGCTTGGGGCTTCAGATTTGGAGGTCTTGGATCTTGATGATTCTGCTAGTTTTAGGGGTTTTGACAGATGGATCTTCTTCGGTTTTGGGGTTTTTCCTCCCTCTTCTTTGGCTCACATCTCTCCTCCCTCCTGGGTTACTGCTCCGATTATTACCGACATCTATGGTGGTTGTCTCCCAACATAACGTGGGTCTGTCTCTCACTTAGCGTGCTTTTGGCCCTTCTGGTTTTCTTATGGTTGTTACTTATTTTGTTCTTGTAAGTTAAAGTTTAATTAATTTGATTCTGGGTATTAAGATTTTCTTATATATTCTCTGGATTAGCATAATTTTTTGATAATGAAATTGGCATATTTTAGCATAAATGTGATTACAAGTCAGTAAAAAAAATCTTGATTTTTTATTTGCCTTTCCTTGAGACTTTTGTTAGTAAATGACTACATTATACTGCCATAATTTTGTTTCTGAGTTTGAGAAGAACAAAAATGATACATGGAATGATTATTAAAGGCACTCCACCATCGTAAATTTGTAATATGTGTCATTACAGATTACAAATTCACTATATCTTTGATCTTACCTTTGATCAGGTGCGTTCTCTGCCTTATTCTTCTTTCTGCATTGTGACTAATTTAGTTGATTCTAATTTTTGTGCTGGTTAATGTACTTACCTTTAGTTTGCACACCCTGTTAAGGACTATCTGTGAAGGACAGGAAGGTTTGATGTTGTTTCCCCTTTATTTCAATTTCTACAAGTGAAGTGTTTATGCAGTAAATTGTCCTTTGAAGGCAGTAAAACTTAACAGAAGGTTCAACCATTTCAGGAACAAATACTAATGGAACAACTGGAACAATCAAGAATAAAGGTACAAGTCCAATAATGTGTTTTCTCTTTGTGAAATCTAAAGCTTGATCACCTAAGGTTTTAATTTTACCAACTTCCAAGTACTTGATTGAAAATTACTTTTGAACATAATTTAAAGAAGAATAATCATCTCATAAGATCAAAAAGAAGTAGAGAATCAAATGATGAAAATATAGATATTTCCAGCTATACAGAGGTAAGGTTTCAATTTTGGTTTTCTTTTACTGGAAACTTCCTTCAACTTCACTCAGGATGAAATAATATCGCCTGTAAATCTATTGCCAATGCGTATAAAGAATAAGATATTGGATTACGATCAGAGAAAGACAAAATCACAGTAAATGTTGTAGCAGTTGTTCCTAGAGTTGTTAGTCCTAAAACCTATTGTCACATCATGATAACATTTTGTCTTACTTTCTATCAGGAACAGCGAGTCGGGATGGAGAACACGAATTTGCGCAAACAGGCTTATCATCTTTCACCTATCTTTGTTATTTTTCACACTTGACACAAAATTTCATTGATTCCTCCCCCATTTTCAGATTGAGGAGCTTTAAAGTTATTTTCCAGTAAGTGCAAGCCCAGTGGGAGGTTACCTTGAATACAATCCTGAAACTAGAAATTCTCCCATAAGAAATGGTGCCTCAAGTCCAGAAGCTGTCTGCAAAAGTAGAGCTGAGAATGGAGATTTAATGACTATAACGCCCCCAAAATAGGTCCAATTCATCCAACCTATTTTGAGTCGCCAAATACATGGTACAGAAAACAACTACAACTTTATTACTACAATTATCGTGCAAAATACAACAACACATGTTGTGAGTTTTGATACAAATATATACCAACTGTGACTCTCATCCCAACCTTGGATAGCATGTCACAATGGCACCTTACGTAAAGGTACAGTCAAAAACTGTTTTAGAAATTAGAATCTTTGGAAAGTGCTCAAGGAAACCTTCGTACATGGGAGGCCATACGTCTAGGTTATGATAGATATCATATGTCCATAGAATTATCTTTGGTTGACCCAATAGAACCCAAAGGAAAACGAGAAGATTTCTATCATATTATTTCCAATGGTGAGTCTTCTCTTGACAAATCATTATCTCCACTGTCTCTAATTGAGAATTATATTTCAACCAAACACCAAGATTATATAGTTAGTGCTCGTAGATATACTCAGCAAGTGGATGTGCACAACCCTGTCTTATGATAACACGAGGTTGTATGTCATTAGACATCTTGTATGATAGTGACAAAACACCCTTCCAACGTTGGGTTCGCCTCACCCTATTTTATTCACCAAATATAACTACTAAATGATGTATAAAATACAACACACTTTTCTATACTGTTTAGGGAGAACCTCCACAGTTAAAGACCACCGTTCTATTCTTCTGTTACCCACGCTCGACCCAGCTACACTCTTATTACCTGAAAAGAATTGTGAAGCAAAAGGGTGAGCATAACTGGCCCAGTAAAGAATATTATGACTAAAAATAAATAAATTATCAATAGTCTTCATCAGTAATAAATCAGAGATTTAGAACATATAGTAGATGATAAAACTTTTCAACCATAGTTGCAGCGGAACGAGCAATCCATTAGAAGAGTCAAATAGACCATAAAGTCTATTATCTTCTCCATGTTAAAAGTCCACCAATAATGTTTTATCCCTGTAACATCAATCAACAGTTCCTGTCCACAATCATGTGAATAACTCATAATCATAATTGTGGTTCTAAATTCCTCTTCTCATCCAGGACGGAGATAATTTACATCACCTGTCTTTACCTGAAACGTCAAAGATCATGGTTATACCAAATCACAGTTCCTGTTCATAATCATACTAATAAGTTTATCTTTGCACTACGGGCCAAAGATATTCGTCAACAGTTCATCTTTGCACTACTGGCCAAAGATATTCAACAACATGTCATCTTTGCACTACGGGCCAAAGATATTCATCAACAGTTCATCTTTGCACTACAGGCCAAAGATATTCATCAACATATCATATTTGCACTACATGCTAAATATATTAATATCTCAAAGAAATATATAATCATTTCAAAATTTATATAAACAATAATTATAATCATGTTGATCAATTCACCTTTGCACTTAAGCTAAAGATATTCAATTATAAATTCAATGGTCATGATCATACCAGTCAATAATTCAACTTTGCACTACTGGCCAAAGCGAACTCATAGTCACGATCATACCAATAATCTACCCATCTTTACACTCAAGTCAAAGAGAAATTTCATCACCAGAATTATAAAAATGTTATATATGATAATAAAAACAATATAATCAACAACTGCATTTAATTTCAAGAGTAAGATTCATAAATCAACGATAATTTGGTCAGAAAAAAAAAACCAATTTTGTCGTGAATAGTACCCATGAATAGTAACTCGTGAATAGTAACTCATGAATTGTAACTCGTGAATAGTACTCTGTATTTATACATAGTATCGTATACATAAATAATGTCATATACGTAAATAGTGCCATATACATAAATAGTGTAGTATACGTGAATAGTATCGTATACGTGAATAGTAACCCCGACATGAAAAAGGAAGAAATTCCACAATAAAATCTATACCAATATTTTGGCATAATGATATTGAAGAAAATAACATCATTATGAAAAAAATAACATCCCTTACAATCCCTTAAAATTCCTTAGTCAAAAGAACAGTACTTCTGATCGAAATAACGGTATAAGGCTGAAGAAAACTTGCACTGATGAATAGTACCTCACAAAGTATCTAAATACTCACAGAATACGCTCGATAATATAGAGAGAGAAAGAGAGAAAACTTGTTTCTGGTGTGATTTCAATTCTAATTAAGCACCCTATTTATAAGAAAATGCTAGAACGTCGAAGCAGACTTGACCTGCTACCTAATGGCTTTACCAGCTACTATTTCCACCACTATTTTTGAAATTAAATTCCAGCACATTTTATTTCTCACCAACCAAAAGTGTGGCCCACCATATTTTTAATAAAAATATTTATTTTTGAAACTTCAATAATTCATAATAAATAGCCCTTTTATCAGAAAAATACGAATTTTATGTCTATTCTATAGGAAATTAAATTCTCTACAACTTAGTAGTTTTAAGTTTTTCCAAATTCTAAACAAAAAATATCCGAAATTCACAAACGAATGATTTTTAATACCTCTTAAAATTCATAACAAATCATACGTTTATTTTTAATGGTTTAAAATTTGTGGACATATACTCAACTTATATATGTATAACATATCCAAAAATTACAACGATCCATCGGTCGGATAAAAATTATAACTCACGTAATAGAGCTTTAAGAACACTGATTTTATTTTCGGACTATAAGTCCTTCATACCAGTTTCACTCAAACAGTCACCACGAAAAATCCACAAAGAATATTTGGGTTATTCAAATTTCTACGTTTAGCTTACTACCAGGGCTTTCTTTTGATATATGGCTCATCTCCTAACTCATTATACGCAGAGTTATGGATTTTACAAAATTAAGTAATAAACAGATTTTTCTGAAAATCCCATATTTTGTTCTTCTTTTCGACAAAATACTAATAAAATACCTCAGCATTAATTCCTTCATTTATATGCACATAAAATAAATATTTTCTTATCATATAAATCAATAATTAATTATTCACAAATAATATTACAGAATCACAATTATGACAACCAGGTCGTTCCTAGGAAAGAGGGAGGCTTTCCGATAAGGATTTCTCCTTACTGGCGCGCAATTAGGTGACCAAACCTCGCCTTGACAGAACTTTCTAGACATTGTCAATAATGCTATCTAATAATATTATTCAAATAATACAAATTATTGATCTGATAATGGGAGATACTGTGCAGTGACAATTATTGAAACAACAATAATATGAAATATCAACGCTGCAATTATTGAATCAATAAAATAAAATATTAAACAGTAATTACTGTAACAATTATTGAGTAGTGCCTTCTTATGTAAGAATCAATAATTTAAAAATACTGTACAATACCGTGTGCTACTGTTCAACAACGCATATTACTTTACTTTACCCACCGGGTATTCCAACAGTGTTAACGGTAACGATTACGCCGTTATTTATAAAAACTCAAATTTTTCGTTTTTTTTTTCATTCGACAGTTATTCTGTTATGGGGTCTACAAATGGTTGCGCCGTCATACGAATATTCCCCGACAACAAGAATATTTCACGACCAAACGAATATTCCCCAACAATAATAAGTATTTTATAGCCACTTGCTTATTTTTAAAAAATTTTACATATCACCCTTAACTTTAACTTTTTATTAATTTAACTATTTACCAAATAGAAAAATTGAATACTTTTATTTCATAAAATTCGGGGTCTTACAATCTCCCCTCCTTATGAAATTT
This sequence comes from Panax notoginseng, assembly GCA_016801055.1. Lineage (NCBI taxonomy): Eukaryota > Viridiplantae > Streptophyta > Magnoliopsida > Apiales > Araliaceae > Panax > Panax notoginseng. The sequence continues at coordinate 74,932,854 of CM029021.1, forward strand.
CGTCCTCGAAATTTACATACCTGGTATTTCAAAGAGTTGAGAATACCTTGCTTTCATTTTAGATTCTATCTTCCCTGTCATCATGATTTCACCATTGCTCATCTACTGTATTTCAGATATCATTCTAGAATACAGCTTCAAAACAAAGGTTAATTGACATATCACAATTTATCAATTTAAGTAAGAAAATTTAGCTTAGGTAGGACACACACTAGAGAAGGATATTACTCGTCTCTCCCTTCCTAGTTTTAATCCCGGATATCCACTAGAGATCATATCCCTAACTCTAATACCAAATATAACGCCCCCAAAATAGGTCCAATTCATCCAACCTATTCTGAGTCGCCAAATACATGGTACAGAAAATAACTATAACTTTATTACTACAATTGCCATACAAAATACAACAACACATATGTTGTGAGTTTTGATACAAATATATACCAACTGTGACTCTCATCCCAACCTTGGATAGCACGTCACAATGGCACCTTACATAAAGGTACAGTCAAAAACTATTTTAGAAATTAGAATCTTTAGAAAGTGCTCAAGGAAACCATCATACATGGGAGGCCATGCGTTTAGGTTATGATAGATATCTTATGTCTACAGAATTATCCTTGGTTGACCCAATAAACCCCAAAAAAAATGAGAAGATTACAATCATATTCTTTCCAATGATGAGTCTTCTCTTAACATATCATTATCTCTACTGTCTCTAATTGAGAATTATACTTCAACCAAACACCAAGATTATATAGTTAACGCAAGTAGATATACTCAGTAAGTGGATGTGCACAACCCTGTCTTATGATAACACAAGGTTGTACGTCATTAGACATCTTGTATGATAGTGGCAAGACACCCTTCTAACGTTGGGTTCGCCTCACCCTATTTGATTCACCAAATATAACTACTAAATGATGTATAAAATATAACACACTTTTCTATACTGTTTAGGAAGAACCTCCACAGCTAAAGACTACCGCTCTATTCTCTTGCTACCCACGCTCGACCCAGCTACACTTTTATTACCTGAAAGAAATTGTGAAGCAGAAGGGTGAGCATAACTAGCCCAGTAAAGAATATCATGACTAAAGATAAATAAATTATCAATAGCCTTCATCAGTAATAAATCAGAGATTTAGAACATATGGCAGATGATAAAACTTTTCAACCATAGTTGCAGCGGAACGAGCAATCCATTAGAAGAGTCAAATAGACCATAAAGTCTATTATCTTCTCCATGTTAAAAGTCCACCAATAATGTTTTATCCCTGTAACATCAATCAACAGTTCATATCCACAATCATGTGAATAACTCATAATCATAATTGTGGTTCTAAATTCCTCTTCTCATCCAGGAAGAAGATAATTTACATCACCTGTATTTACCTGAAACATCAAAGATCATGGTTATACCAAATCACAGTTCTTGTTCACAATCATACTAATAAGTTCATCTTTGCACTACGGGCTAAAGATATTCGTCAACAGTTCATCTTTGCACTACTGACCAAAGATATTCAACAACAGGTCATCTTTGCACTACGGGCCAAAGATATTCATCAATAGTTCATCTTTGCACTACAGGCCAAAGATATTCATCAACATATCATATTTGAAATACAGGCCGAATATATTAATATCTTAAAGAAATATATAATCATTTCAGAATTGATATAAACAATAATTATAACCATGTTGATCAATTCACCTTTGCACTTAAGCTAAATATATTTAATTATAAATTCAATGGTCATGATCATACCAGTCAATAATTTAACTTTGCACTACTGGCCAAAGAGAACCCATAGTCACGATCATACCAATAATTTACCCATCTTTACACTCAAGTCAAAGAGAAATTTCATCACCAGGATTATAAAAATGTTATATATGATAATAAAAATAATATGATCAACAATTGCATTTAATTTCAAGAGTAAGATTCATAAATCAACGATAATTTGGTCAAAAAAAAAAATTAATTTTGTCGTGAATAGTACCCGTGAATAGTGACTCATGAATAGTAACTCGTGAATAGTACTCCATATTCGTACATAGTACCGTATACGTAAATAATGCCATATACGTAAATAGTGTCATATACATAAATAGTGTCGTATACGTGAATAGTGCCGTATACGTGAATAGTAACCCCGACATGAAAAAGGTAAAAATTTCACAATAAAATCTATACCAATATTTTGGCATAATGATATTGAAGAAAATAATATCATTACAAAAACAAAATAACATCCCTTACAATCCCTTAAAATTCCGTACCTCAAAAGAACAGTACTTCTAATCGGAATATCTGTATAAGACTGAAGAAAACTTGGACTGATGAATAGCAACTCACAAAATATCTAAATACTCACAATATACGCTCGATAATATAAAGAGAGAAAGAGAGAAAACTTGTTTCTGGTGTGATTTTCAATTCTAACTAAGCACCTTATTTATAGGAAAATGTTAGAATACCGAAGCAGACTTGACCTGCTACCTGATGGCTTTACCTGCTACTATTCCCACCCACTATTTTTAAAAATAAATTCCAGCATATTTTATTTCTCACCAACCAAAAGTGGGGCCCACCATATTTTTAATAAAAATATTTATTTTCGAAACTTCAATAATTCATAATAAATAGTCATTTTATCAAAAAAATACGAATTTTATGTCCATTCCATAGGAAATTAAATTCTCTATAACTTTGTAACTTTAAGTTTTTTCAAATTCCAAACAGAAAATATCCGAAATCTACAAACGGGTGATTTTTAATACCTCCTAAAATTCATAACAAATCATACGTTTATTTTTAATGGTTCAAAATTTGTGGACGTGTACTCAACTTATATATATATATAACATATCCAAAAATCACAACGATTCATCGGTCGGATAAAAATTATAACTCACGCAATAGAGCTTTAAGAACACTGATTTGATTTTCGGACTATAAATCCCTCGTACCAGTTTTACTCAAACAGTCACAACGAAAAATTCACAAAGAATATTTGGGTGATTTAAATTTCTACGTTTAGCTTACTACCAGGGCTTTCTTTTGATATATGGCTCATCTCCTAACTCATTATACACAATGAGTCATGAAATTTATAAAATCAAGTAATAAATTGATTTTCTGAAAATCCTGTATTTTGTTCTTCTTTTCGACAAAATACTAATAAAATATCTCAGCATTATTTCCTTCATTTATATCCACATAAAATAAATATTTTCTTATCATATAAATTAATAATTAATTATTCACAAATAATATTACAGAATCACAATTATGACAACCAGGTCGTTCCTAGGAAAGAGGGGGCTTTCCGATAAGAATTTCTCCTTACTGGCGCGCAAATAGGTGACCAAACTTCTCCTTGACAGTACTTTCTAGACATTGCCAATAATGCTATCTAATAATATTATTCAAATAATATGAATTATTGATCTGATAATGAGAAATATTGTGCAGTGACAATTATTGAAACAACAATAATATGAAATATCAACGCAGTAATTTTGAATCAATAAAATAAAATATTGAACAGTAATTATTGTAATAATTATTGAGTAGTGCCTTCTTACGTAAGAATCAATAATTCAAAAATACTGTGTAATACCGTGTGTTACTGTGTAACAACGCGTATTACTTTACTTTACCCACCGGGTATTCTAACAGTATTAACGGTAACGATTACGGTGTTATTTATAAAATCTCAAATTTGTCGTTTTCTTCATCTGACAATTATTCTGTTATGGGGCCCACAAATGGTTGTGCCGTCGTACGAATATTTCCCGACAACAAGAATATTTTACAACCAAACGAATATTCCCCCGACAACAATAAGTATTTTATAGCCACTTGCTTATTTTGAAAAATTTCACATATATCCTTAACTTTAACTTTTTATCAATTTAACTATTTACCAAATAAAAAAATTGAATACTTTTATTTCATAAAATTTGGGGTCTTCCAAAGAGAACCTTGCACCTCGGGTACTTCTTTTTCCTCCTATCAAGTTCTTCTGCTTTACTTTTCTGTTTTTGCATCAAATTAGGCGGAATTGTTTTGGAAGGTCTTGTATATAGAGTTTATCTGCTATTTATTCATATTTAAATACCTTACTTATTCTTCAGTCATTTTTATGAAGTCTTTGATGCGCAGGCCTCCATTTCATGGTCATCGAAAGAGGAAGTCACCAGAGAAAGAAACTAATGGATTCCTTGCGGCGGGAGAGTGATGATCGGTGACGTAGTTAGCAAGGGCGGGATCAACTTGAATGAAGCTCAGAAGGCCTTGCAGGCTCTTGCTGCTGACACTCATGGATTCCTGGAGGTGGTTAATTTAATTATTATTCATCATTTAGTTTACAGAGTATTGCTCTTTTGGATTACATTCTGTAATTGATTGATATATGTCGTAAGAAATTGAATTGGATTTCTATATGTGGACTTTTAGCTTAATAAATTTAGTATGGTTACGATGTAGGTGAATATTAATTAGTGGAGTTGATAGATTAATGAGTTACTTGCTGTTAATAAAGAGATTTGTGTGGTGCTTAGAGGGTACACTTTGTTGTTTGTCACAACATCATATTTTCTTGTATAATCTTTGTTTTCAAATGAACTGATTTTAATAGATAATTGCAGGGGGCAAAAAAAAGTTACTTACCATAGCCCATATAGAAAACCATTAGTACAAGTAGTTAAAAGAGGATAAGTAGGTCTTATGTTTTCAAGTCTCAAGAAAGAGTACACAAATTCCTATGAAAAGAAGCTTGACAAGTGAGAGTATGGTCTTAGTAATAGGGTTGAATATATGACTAGTCATATTTTAAATACTTTATTAATTCAAGCACTAAATAAAACTTTATTTACTGGCAGATTCTTGGTCATGATAGTGGTTGGAAGCCAATTCCACTAACTAATGTTATAACTGCTGTTGCTGCAAAGAAAGGGTACAGGAAGGCCACTCTTTTTGTTTAACCTGACAAATTGCAACAACGGGGTACTGGTATTCAACAAAAGTACATATGTGAAAAGGTGTTTGATCTTCTAAAGGTGCGAACTGTTTACCTTTTTCACCAAATTCATTCATGATTTTCTTTTTGCTATATTAATATATTGAGTTTATTAAGATATATGATTCCCAAACTTTCTTAACGGTAGTTAAGTTAGAATGTCTCTGTAATGTAATCTTCTCTCTAAAATCTAGACACGAAACGTCAAGATTTAGCTTGTCATGGTTTTCTAATCTGTTTTTTGTGGTATTATTCTAGCACATGGGCATAAATTTCTTACCTATCATTAGGGTAAATGGAAAACTTAAATCTCGATATTACATATACGTGCATGGGATGAGCTTTGCACTGTGTAAAAATCTTTCAGCACTGTGCTAGTGTCTTAATTATATAATTATGTAATATCATTAGGCTGTATTTCTTATCGGTTTAGTCATTAGTGCAAAAATTCCATCACTCGAAGTATCAACTATTTTATCCATGATTGCACTTGAGAGATTATGTTACATTTACATATTAACATAGGGAGAATCCTTATGGCAGATGTCACCATAGGAGACAATCTTCTAGTGCTCTTATTACTTTCTGTAGGATGTGGATTCTATAGTCTTTCTTTGTCTTAATATAATTTAGTCTAGCAAATTTCAAAGGAGTACAATGGAGCAGTGGTAACTTGTGAATTTGCCATATGGCCATTTTACTTAATTGTCCTGACATTGAAGACCAATTCTGTTGCAATTGCCCCTTTTAGGTTCTGTTTCCTTCATTTCTTTGTTTGGCTTGATAATGATTGCTATAACAAGTCTTGTCCATCTATAGGAAGCATGGAACAAGTTCAACTCAGAGGAACATTTTTTATGCATCATCTATTTACTGTTTTATAGTAGTGATATGTAACTCTTCAAGTATTTAAATGATGTTCTTTTTCTCTTTTTTGAAAATTAGAAAACTAGCATGTTTAGCCATATCGGATATTACCAACTAAATTACTTAAAGCAACAGATACCTTAAATTTGTTGTATGCACATTACCTTGTGAGGTGAGGCCCGATGGAACACTTCATTAATAAATGCTCTACTGTATGTTTTTGGAATTTTATTTCTTGAATTAATTGGTAACCGTAACCTCTTGACCAATGAATCTAGTGGGTGGATATTTGTTTGTTTTAATTCCTGCTTTGTTTTGAACTCACTTTTCCTTGCACTCATCTTAACAGGTTGGTTGAGTTTTTGAGTCCAACCTAGACACCCATATTTCAGCAACTCATGTCTTTGAACCTTGGTATGACTTGTCTCGCTACATTTTCATGTAGAATGTGTTCTATTGTTTGTCCTAAGTAGGCCTGCTTTGATCTGCATCTTTTGCACTTATCTTCAGAAATTGAGTCTATTCTTGCAGTGAGTGAAGTACAAAGATCTACGAATTATGAAAATGTAATATTTTGTGGATGTAGTAATTTGAAACTGTAAACGAATGGTATTATTGGGATGTATTTTGAATGGTTGATACATTTTGGCTTTAAATTTAAATGAGAATTTAGACTTTTTAGCTATATATCTTGTCACTAGCAGATTACAGGTACACTGGTAATATAGGTGAACCATAACTTTTTTTCTTTCTCAAGTCAATCTACAACATTTTAAAAATGTTATGTAAATGTGCCTAAACATTGTGTGATATATTAAACTACAACATTTTAAGTTAGAAAACGTTGTGGAATCATACCTTCTACAACGTTTTCAAGCATCTGCTAATTTATAAAAAACAAAACTATAATAGATTTTATGGTCTATTTGACTCTTCTAATGGATCGCTCATTCCGCTACAACTATGGTTGAAAAGTTTTATCATCTACCATATGTTCTAAATCTCTGATTTATTACTGATGAAGACTATTGATAATTTATTTGTCTTTAGTCCTAATATTCTTTACTGAGCTAGTTGTGCTCACCCTTTTGCTTCACAATTCCTTTCAGGTAATAGAAGTGTAGCTGGGTCAAGCGGGGGATAATAGGGGAATAGAACGGTGGTCTATAGCTGTTGAGGGTGAGGTGAATTTAACTTGGAAGGGTGTTTTGCCACTATCATACAATGTAAGACCCCAAATTATTAATAAATGAAATTTAATTTCCTCTATTTATTATTCTGAAATAGTAAGAGTTGATTTGATTAATGTGGTTAGTTATGGGTAAAATGCGTAAATATTTTAAATAAGCAAGTGGTTATCGGGGAATATTTGTTTGGTCGTGGAATATTCTTGTTGTCGGGGAATATTCGTACGACGGCGCAGCCTTGTGTGGGCCCCATAACAGAAAACGATTGGATGAAGAAAACGACAAAAATAAGTTGTTTATAAATAACGGCGTAGTTGTTACCATTAATACTGTTGGAATACCCGGTGGTTAAAACACGGTAATACGCGTAGCACACGGTATTGCACCAATTATTGATTCTTACGTAAGAAGGCACTACTCAATAATTGTTACAGTAATTACTGTTCAATATTGTATTTTATTGATTCAATAATTGCTGCGTTGATATTTTATATTACTGTTGTTTCAATAATTGTCACTACGCAGTATTTTTTATTATCGGAGCAATAATTCATATTATCTGAATAATATTATTAGATAACATTATTGGCAATGTCTAGAAAGTTCTGTCTAATGAGAGGTTTGGTCATCTAATTGCGAGCCAGTAAGGAGAGATCCTTATTGGAAAGCCCCCTCTTTCCTGGGAACGGCCTGGTTGCTAGTACTGTGATTCTGTAATATTATTTGTGTATAATTAATTATTGATTTATATGACGAGAAAAATAGTGATTTTATGTGGATATAGATAGAGAAAAATTTTAATGTGACAATTGTTGAAAATTAATATTTTATCTTTTTCTGATAAAATAATTCATTTAAATATATTATTTTAATAATATATTGATGGTGGTATTTTTACAATGAATGTGGGATATATGAGTATATGAGGAGGAAGAGTATTTTTGTGGCATTAAATGATTAACACATGTTTTGTGTGTTGGTGGACATAATTCTTGACCGAAAATTTATTATTGACTATAAAATCGCCCGTTTGTGAATTTCGGTCAATTTTTGTTTGGAATTTGGAAAAACTTTCTTCTGCAAAGTTGTAGAGAATTGAATTTCCTATAAAGACTAGTGAGATTCGAATTTTCTGATAAAAGGGCTATTTATTATGAATTATTGAAGTTCTGAAGTTCCGAAATAATTGATTTTTGGAAGTTTTATTTATTATTTTGAAGAAAAACGTTTTTTGGCATTTAAGTAGGCTAACATGTGATATAAATGGGCTGAGATCAGATATCTAGAGGTGGGCTAAGGAAAATTTGATAAATATATTATTATTATATTAATTTTCTGCTTTGGTGTTCTAAGCATTTTCCTATAAATAGGTGCTTAGGTTAGAATTGAAATCACACCCAGAAACACAAGTTTCTCTCTATTTCTCTCTCTATAACGAGCGTATTCTTGTGAGTATTTGATACTTTGAGTGTTGCTTTACGGTGCAAGTTTCCTTCAGCACTATATCTAGTATTCCAGTCAGAAGTACCGTCTTTCCGAGGTAAGGGATGTTATTTCTTCTTAAATGATATTATTTTCTTCAATATCATTATGCCGAAGTATTGATATGAATTTTTATCAAATTTGGAACTTTTCATGTCGGGGTTACTATTCATGAGTTACTTATTCACGAGTTACTATTCACGAGTTACTATTCACCGAAAAATAAAATTTCCTTCTTTTCGTCCAAATATCTATTCCGGATACTAGCTTTGATTGTATCCATGTTTTGATCATTCTTGAATTTTACTTCACTATGATAAGGTATTTTTGGACATGGATAAATTGAAATACGAATCCTTAATATTTGTTATTTTGCTTCACTGGATTCGTTTTCTTTAAAATATTTTTCATCATCCTCAGTCTTAAATGATGATATAACTGAATATCTTTGGCCTGTAGTGCAAAGATGAGTAATTTCTGATGAATATCTTTGGCCCGTAGTGCAAAGATGAACAGGTGTTGAGGTGAACATGACCAACTGATGAATATCTTTGGCCTGTAGTGCAAAGATGACTATTTGATTCAAGATATTTATTGATTGATATTACAGGGATAAAATGTTGATGATGGGCTTTTAAATTCATAGATAATCGTAGATTTCATTCTCTACGTAACTTCTCTATGAATTATTATTTTCCACTGCGAATATTGATTTAAAACTTGTTGTCTATTGTATTCTATTAAATTTTTCCCTGTTGAAGACTAACGATAATTTGTTGTATATTATCTTAGTCATAATATTCTTTACTGGGCTAGTTGAGCTCACCCTTTTCCTTGTTGTTCCATTTTCTTCTCAGGAGGTGAGAATGTAGCAGGTACTAGTCGGGGTATGGAATGAAGGTTCTAGGAAGTTGTTTTAGTAGTCCTCACCATTTTTTTTTGCAAAATATTGTTCCAATAATTGTAATGAGGACTTATTTGAGTGTGGATATTGTCTAGATGACAATATTTGTATTTACACTCACAGTTTTTATGTTGTATTAATAAAGTTGTAGTTGTTTCTGTACCATGTTATTGACAACTCAGAATAGGTGTTGTATACCTGTTTTGGGGGCGTCACATACAAGATGTTTAATGACATACAACCTCGGGTCATCATAAGACAGGGTTGTGCTTATCCACTTGTTGAGTATATTTACAAGCACTACCTATATAATCTGGGTGTTTATTTGGAGTATAATTCCCAATTAGAGACAGTGGAGATAACAATATGTCAAGAGAAGACTCGCCATTGAGAAGAATATGATAGTAATCTTCTCGTTTTTCTTTGGGGTCTATTAGGTCAACCAAGGATAATTTTGTGGACATATGATATCTATCATAACCTAGACGCATGGCCTCCCATGTACGAAGGTTTCCTTGAGCACTTCCCAAAGATTCTAATTTCTAAAACAGTTTTTGACTATACCTTTATGTAAGGTGTCATTATGAGGTGCTGTCCACGGTTGGGACATGAGTCACAGTTGCTATATATTTGTATTTAAACTCACAGTTTAAGTGTTGTCGTATTTTGCACGACAATTGTATTAATAAAGTTGTAGTTGTTTCTGTACCATGTATTTGGCGACTCAGAATGGGTTGGATGGAATGGACCTATTTTGGGGTCGTTACATTTGGTATCAGAGCTTAGGGATATGGTCTCTGGCGGAGATCGGGGAATATAACTAGGAGGGGAGAGATGAGTAAATCCTTCGCTAGTGTGTCCTACCTAAGCTTATTTGTTGGTCAGTCATAATATCGGGATATTATGTGATATGTTAATTTGCTTAATTAACCCTTATTTTTGGCAGTATTTGAGAATGGCAGCTGAGAATGCTAACAATGGAGTGAATGAGACTGTGGGGATACATCTAATCACTAACCATGATAATGTGATGTCAGACGAAGAAGAAATTAGAGATATCCATGTAGTGAGTGAAGAATTGATAGTTGCACCCGAGATAGTCGCAGAGGTAACAGCTGAGAATAAGGAAGAAGAGGAAGAAGAGGTACCTGAGCAGAGTTTATTAGAGGTATTATATGATCAAAATGTAGAATTTCAAAATCGTATTCATGAGTTAGAAGAGCAGGCTGAAGAACGACAGGCGGTCGTGGAGCAAAAGGATGCAACAATTCAAGCTTGTGTTACCCGATATGTGATGCTTGAACAGAAGCATTCTTTGGCAGAGTATAAGATGATAAAGATGAAATCTGAGCTGAAAGAAGAAAAAACTGAACGAGTGAGAATAAGTGATGCATGGACAAAAGCCGCACGACACGTGGATATTGTGGAAAGAGATGTCCGATCTAAGAAGGCTAAAATAGATGATATGAATTTCTCTTTTTGGAAAGTAATTGGGAGTACCCAACATCGAGTTTTGAAATACCCTGTACAGAGCGGTCAACCTGAATTCGATATGGATCGAAGATTGATGATTCAGATCATGAATCAGGAGTACAACGAGGCAGTTGAGGGAGGAATATGCCCTATGAAAAAGTATATTCCAACGGTAGTGATGACGTCAAATGCTGCCCCAGACAAGTCAAAGCCGAGTAGTTCGAGGGATAGCGGTTGTCATGACTTCCCAACAAATGAGGAACCCAAATGAAGTTATCATGGGAGATGAGCAATGGAGAAATCATGATGATCTGAGAGATAGAATCTGAAATGAAAGCAAGGTATTCTCAACTCTTCGAAATACCAGGTACGTAAATTTCGGGGGACGAAATTTCATAAGGAGGGGAGATTGTAAGACCCCGAATTTTATGAAATAAAAGTATTCAATTTTTCTTATAATTACAATTCAGTTAATGGTTAAATTGATAAAAGGTTAAAGTTAAGGGTGATATATAAAATTTTTTCAAAAATACGCAAGTGGTTATAAAATATTCATTGTTGTCGGAAAATATTCGTTTGGTCGTGGAATATTCTTTCTGTCAGGAATATTTGTACGACGGCGCAGCCATTTGTGGGCCCCAGAACAGAATAAATGTCGGATGAAGAAAAAGACAAATTAAAGTTTTTATAAATAACGACGTAGTGGTTACCATTAACACTATTGGAATACCCGGTGGTTAAAGTAAAGTAATATGCGTTGTTGCACAGTAGCACACGGTATTACACAGTATTTTTAAATTATTGATTCTTACGTAAGAATGCACTACTCAATAATTATTACAGTAATTATTGTTCAGTATTTTATTGATTCAATAATTGCTGCGTTGATATTTTATATTACTGTTGTTTTAATAATTGTCACTACACAGTATTTTCCATTATCGAAGTAATAATTCATATTATCTGAATAATATTATTAGATAACATTACTGGTAATGTCTAAAAAGTTCTGTCTAAGGAGAGGTTTGGTCACCTAATTGTGCGCCAGTAAGGAGAAATCCTTATTAGAAAACCCCCTCTTTCTTGGGAACGGCCTGGTTATCATTATTGTGATTCTGTAATATTATTTGTGAATAATTAATTATTGATTTATATGATGAGAAAAATATTGATTTTATGTGGATATAGATGGAGAAAATTTTTAATGTGATAATTGTTGAAAATTAATATTTTATCTTTTTCTGATAAAATAATTCATTTTTATATATTATTATATTTTAATAATATAATAATGGTGATATATTATAATGAATGTGGGATATATGAGTATATGAGGAGGAACAGTATTTTTATTGCAAAAGATGTTTAAAACATGTTTTGTGTGTCGGTGGACCCCATTTCTTAACTGAAATTTGATTATAGCTTGTAAAATAGTCCGTTTATGGATTTCGGTCAATTTCTGTTTGGAATTTGGAAAAACTTTCTTCTGCAAAGTTGTAGAGAATTGAATTTCCTATAAAAAATTGCGAGATTTAAATTTTCTGATGAAAGGGCTATTTATTATGAATTATTGAAGTTCTGAAATTTCGAAATAATTGATTTTTGAAAGTTTTAATTATGTTAAATAAGAAAAATGTTTTTTAAAAGTTTTGTGAGCTGGGCTACTTGTGTTGAATGCTGAATTCAGTTGATAAAAAGTGTGCGTAAGAATTTTAATATATATATATTAATATTATATTAAATTTTCTGCTTTGGTGTTCTAAGCAATTTTCTATAAATAGGGTGCTTAGGTTAGAATTAAAAATCACACCAGAAACTGAAGTTTTCTCTCTATTTCTCTCTCTATAATATCGAGCATATTTTTGTGAGTATTTTAGTACTTCGAGTATTGCTATACCGTGCAAGTTCTTTTAGCACTATATCCAGTATTCTAGTCAAAAGTACTATTCTTTCTGAGGTAAGGGATGTTATTCTTTCGTAAAATGATATTATTTTTTTCAATATCATTATGCTGAATATTGGTTGGAATTTTTTATCAAATTTAGAACTTTTTCATGTCGGGGTTACTATTCACGAGTTACTATTCACGAGTTACTATTCACGAGTACTATTCACGAAGCGTGATGATGTTTTTTGTGAAATTTCTATCTTTTAGTGTCGGAGTTACTATTCACGTATATGGCACTATTCACGTATACGGCACTATTCACGAATACGGCACTATTCACCGAAAAATAAAATTTCTTCTTTTTGTCCAAAATATCTATTCTGGATACTAGCTTTGATTGTGTCCATATTTTGATCATTCTTGAATTTTACCCCACTCTGGTTATTTATGAAGTATTTTTGAATGGGAATTGTTTAAAGTACGAATCCTAAATATTTGTTCTTTTGCTTCACTGGATTCGTTTTCTTTAAAATATTTTTCATCATATTCAGTCTTATATGAATGATTTCTGTTGAATATCTTTGGCCAGTAGTGCAAAGATGAATGATTTCAGATGAATATCTTTGGCCGTAGTGCAAAGATGAACAGGTGTTGAGATGAACATGACCGATTGATGAATATCTTTGGCCTGTAGTGCAAAGATGACTTGTTGATGAATATCTTTGGTCTGTAGTGCAAAGATGAATTTATTAGTAGGATTATGAACATAAACTGTGATTTGGTATAACCATAATCTTTGATATTTCAGGTGATAAAAATTATCTTTGTCCTGGATGAGAAAAGGGATTTAGAACTACAATTACGATTATGAGTTATACACGTGATTGTGGACATGAATTGTTGATTGATGTTACAGGGATAAAATATTGTTGGTGGACTTTTAACATGGAGAAGATAATAGATTTTATGGTCTATTTGACTCTTCTAATGGATTGCTCATTCTGCTGCAACTATGGTTGAAAAGTTTTATCATCTACCATATGTTCTAAATCTCTGATTTATTACTGATGAAGACTATTGATAATTTATTTATCTTTAGTCCTAATATTCTTTACTGAACTAGTTGTGCTCACCCTTTTGCTTCACAATTCCTTTCAGGTAATAGAAGTGTAGCTGGGTCAAGCGGGGGATAACAGGGGAATAGAATGGTGGTCTATAGCTGTTGAGGGTGAGGTGAATTTAACTTGGAAGGATGTTTTGCCACTATCATACAATATGTCTAATGACATACAACCTCGGGTCATCATAAGACAGGGTTGTGCTTATCCACTTGTTGAGTATATTTACAAGCACTACCTATATAATCTGGGTGTTTGTTTGGAGTATAATTCCCAATTAGAGACAGTGGAGATAACAATATGTCAAGAGAAGACTCGCCATTGGGATGATAGTAATCTTCTCGTTTTTCTTTGGGGTCTATTAGGTCAACCAAGGATAATTTTGTGGCCATATGATATCTATCATAACCTAGGCGCATGACCTCCCATGTATGAAGGTTTCCTTGAGCACTTCCCAAAGATTCTAATTTCTAAAACAGTTTTCGACTATACCTTTATGTAAGGTGTCATTATGAGATGTTGTCCACGGTTGGGACATGAGTCACAGTTGCTATGTATTTGTATTTAAACTCACAGTTTAAGTGTTGTCGTATTTTGCACGACAGTTGTATTAATAAAGTTGTAGTTGTTTCTGTTCCATGTATTTGATGACTCAAAATTGGTTGGATGGAGTGGACCTATTTTGGGGTCGTTACACCTGCTACTATTCCTACCCAATATTTTTAAAAATAAATTCCAGCACATTTTATTTCTCACCAACCAAAAGTGGGGCCCACCATATTTTTAATAAGAATATTTATTTTCGAAACTTCAATAATTCATAATAAATAGTCATTTTATCAAAAAAATACGAATTTTATGTCCATTCCATAGGAAATTAAATTCTCTATAACTTTGTAACTTTAAGTTTTTTCAAATTCCAAACAGAAAATATCCGAAATCCACAAACGGGTGATTTTTAATACCTCTTAAAATTCATAACAAATCATACGTTTATTTTTAATGGTTCAAAATTTGTGGACGTGTACTCAACTTATATATATATATAACATATCCAAAAATCACAACGATTCATCGGTCGGATAAAAATTATAACTCACGCAATAGAGCTTTAAGAACACTAATTTGATTTTCGGACTATAAATCTCTCGTACTAGTTTTACTCAAACAGTCACAACGAAAAATTCACAAAGAATATTTGGGTGATTTAAATTTCTACGTTTAGCTTACTACCAGGGCTTTCTTTTGATATATGGCTCATTTCCTAACTCATTATACACAATGAGTCATGAAATTTACAAAATCAAGTAATAAACTGATTTTCTGAAAATCCCGTATTTTGTTCTTCTTTTCGACAAAATACTAATAAAATACCTCAGCATTATTTCCTTCATTTATATCCACATAAAATAAATATTTTCTTATCATATAAATCAATAATTAATTATTCACAAATAATATTACAGAATCACAATTATGACAACCAGGTCGTTCCTAGGAAAGAGGAGGCTTTCCGATAAGAATTTCTCCTTACTGGCGCGCAAATAGGTGACCAAACTTCTCCTTGACAGTACTTTCTAGACATTGCCAATAATGCTATCTAATAATATTATTAAAATAATATGAATTATTGATCTGATAATGAGAAATATTGTGCAGTGACAATTATTGAAACAACAATAATATGAAATATCAACGCAGTAATTTTGAATCAATAAAATAAAATATTGAACAGTAATTATTGTAATAATTATTGAGTAGTGCCTTCTTACGTAAGAATCAATAATTCAAAAATACTGTGCAATACCGTGTGTTACTGTGTAACAACGCGTATTACTTTACTTTACCCACCGGGTATTCTAACAGTATTAACGGTAACGATTACGGTGTTATTTATAAAATCTCAAATTTGTCGTTTTCTTCATCCGACAATTATTCTGTTATGGGGCCCACAAATGGTTGTGCCGTCGTACGAATATTCTCCGACAACAAGAATATTTTACAACCAAACGAATATTCCCCCGACAACAATAAGTATTTTATAGCCACTTGCTTATTTTGAAAAATTTCACATATATCCTTAACTTTAACTTTTTATCAATTTAACTATTTACCAAATAAAAAAATTGAATACTTTTATTTCATAAAATTTGGGGTCTTCCAAAGAGAACCTTGCACCTCGGGTACTTCTTTTTCCTCCTATCAAGTTCTTCTGCTTTACTTTTCTGTTTTTGCATCAAATTAGGCGGAATTGTTTTGGAAGGTCTCGTATATAGAGTTTATCTGCTATTTATTCATATTTAAATACCTTACTTATTCTTCAGTCATTTTTATGAAGTCTTTGATGTGTAGGCCTCCATTTCATGGTCATCGAAAGAGGAAGTCACCAGAGAAAGAAACTAATGGATTCCTTGCGGCGGGAGAGTGATGATCGGTGACGTAGTTAGCAAAGGCGGGATCAACTTGAATGAAGCTCAGAAGGCCTTGCAGGCTCTTGCTGCTGACACTCATGGATTCCTGGAGGTGGTTAATTTAATTATTATTCATCATTTAGTTTACAGAGTATTGCTCTTTTGGATTACATTCTGTAATTGATTGATATATGTCGTAAGAAATTGAATTGGATTTCTATATGTGGACTTTTAGCTTAATAAATTTAGTATGGTTACGATGTAGGTGAATATTAATTAGTGGAGTTGATAGATTAATGAGTTACTTGCTGTTAATAAAGAGATTTGTGTGGTGCTTAGAGGGTACACTTTGTTGTTTGTCACAACATCATATTTTCTTGTATAATCTTTGTTTTCAAATGAACTGATTTTAATAGATAATTGCAGGGGGCAAAAAAAAGTTACTTACCATAGCCCATATAGAAAACCATTAGTACAAGTAGTTAAAAGAGGATAAGTAGGTCTTATGTTTTCAAGTCTCAAGAAAGAGTACACAAATTCCTATGAAAAGAAACTTGACAAGTGAGAGTATGGTCTTAGTAACAGGGTTGAATATATGACTAGTCATATTTTAAATACTTTATTAATTCAAGCACTAAATAAAACTTTATTTACTGGCAGATTCTTGGTCATGATAGTGGTTGGAAGCCAATTCCACTAACTAATGTTATAACTACTGTTGCTGCAAAGAAAGGGTACAGGAAGGCCACTCTTTTTGTTTAACCTGACAAATTGCAACAACGGGGTACTGGTATTCAACAAAAGTACATATGTGAAAAGGTGTTTGATCTTCTAAAGGTGCGAACTGTTTACCTTTTTCACCAAATTCATTCATGATTTTCTTTTTGCTATATTAATATATTGAGTTTATTAAGATATATGATTCCCAAACTTTCTTAACGGTAGCTAAGTTAGAATGTCTCTGTAATGTAATCTTCTCTCTAAAATCTAGACACGAAACGTCAAGATTTAGCTTGTCATGGTTTTCTAATATGTTTTTTGTGGTATTATTCTAGCACATGGGCATAAATTTCTTACCTATCATTAGGGTAAATGGAAAACTTAAATCTCGATATTACATATACGTGCATGGGATGAGCTTTGCACTGTGTAGAAATCTTTCAGCACTGTGCTAGTGTCTTAATTATATAATTATGTAATATCATTAGGCTGTATTTCTTATCGGTTTAGTCATTAGTGCAAAAATTCCATCACTCGAAGTATCAACTATTTTATTCATGATTGCACTTGAGAGATTATGTTACATTTACATATTAACATAGGGAGAATCCTTATGGCAGATGTCACCATAGGAGACAATCTTCTAGTGCTCTTATTACTTTCTGTAGGATGTGGATTCTATAGTCTTTCTTTGTCTTAATATAATTTAGTCTAGCAAATTTCAAAGGAGTACAATGGGAGCAGTGGTAACTTGTGAATTTGCCATATGGCCATTTTACTTAATTGTCCTGACATTGAAGACCAATTCTGTTGCAATTGCCCCTTTTAGGTTCTGTTTCCTTCATTTCTTTGTTTGGCTTGATAATGATTGCTATAACAAGTCTTGTCCATCTATAGGAAGCATGGAACAAGTTCAACTCAGAGGAACATTTTTTATGCATTATCTATTTACTGTTTTATAGTAGTGATATGTAACTCTTCAAGTATTTAAATGATGTTCTTTTTCTCTTTTTTGAAAATTAGAAAACTAACATGTTTAGCCATATCGGATATTACCAACTAAATTACTTAAAGCAACAGATACCTTAAATTTGTTGTATGCACATTACCTTGTGAGGTGAGGCCCGATGGAACACTTCATTAATAAATGCTCTACTGTATGTTTTTGGAATTTTATTTCTTGAATTAATTGGTTACCGCAACCTCTTGACCAATGAATCTAGTGGGTGGATATTTGTTTGTTTTAATTCCCGCTTTGTTTTGAACTCAGTTTTCCTTGCACTCATCTTAACAGGTTGGTTGAGTTTTTGAGTCCAACCTAGACACCCATATTTCAGCAACTCATGTCTTTGAACCTTGGTATGACTTGTCTCGCTACATTTTCATGTAGAATGTGTTCTATTGTTTGTCCTAAGTAGGCCTGCTTTGATCTGCATCTTTTGCACTAATCTTCGGAAATTGATCTATTCTTGCAGAGAGTGAAGTACAAAGATCTACGAATTATGAAAATGTAATATTTTGTGGATGTAGTAATTTGAAACTGTAAACGAATGGTATTATTGGGATGTATTTTGAATGGTTGATACATTTTGGCTTTAAATTTAAATGAGAATTTAGACTTTTTAGCTATATATCTTGTCACTAGCAGATTGCAGGTACACTGGTAATATAGGTGAACCATAACTTTTTTTCTTTCTCAAGTCAATCTACAACATTTTAAAAATGTTATGTAAATGTGCCTAAACATTGTGTGATATATTAAACTACAACATTTTAAGTTAGAAAACGTTGTGGAATCATACCTTCTACAACGTTTTCAAGCATCTGCTAATTTATGAAAAACAAAACTATAACATTTTTTTCTTAAAAAATATTGTATAATGTGCTTAACTACAACGTTTTAAAAACGTTGTGTAGGGGTGTCAAATGGATGATACCCTTAACCACGACGTTTTGCTGAATGAAACCACAATGTTTTTTCTGCGTTGTCTATTTACTGTTTTGTAGTAGTGCAGTCACTGCTAAGTAGTTCAAAGAGATGGGACCACCAGAGTTTATTGGAGAGCCAAAACCACTTAAGGCGGAGACGTGGATAAAGCAGATCACCAAGATATTTGATATCTTGGGATACTCCGAGGAGCAAAAGGTTCCCTTTGCCACCTTTATGTTACGAGAAGAGGCAGATTACTGGTGGAAATCTGTAAAGCGTACCCAGCTTGCCGCACTCAAAATGTCTTGGGAGAAGTTCCAAGAACTATTCAACGACAAGTACTTTTCCGAAAGTATTTGTCACATGAAGGAGGTAGAGTTCATCAAGCTGGAGCAGAGCAATATGACTATGTCGCAGTACGAAGATAAGTTTGGCGAGTTGTCCCGGTTTGCGTCTCACTTGGTTGATAATGAGGAGAGAATGACACGGATGTTTCTAAGAGGTTTGAAGCCCGAGATACGTCAATATCTAATTTCTTATAAGCTGTATTTGTATTCAGATGTTGTAAATAGGGCTCAGTTATTGGAGCGCATTAACGAGTCAACCCAACCAAGATAATCAACCCACAAAATGATAATACCAGTGGTAACAGTCATCGAAGCGGTGACAACAAACCTGGAGGGAATCAACATGCCAGAAATGGTAACCACTTCGGTGGTAATCATGGCCAAGACAATAAATGTGGATATTTCAAGAAGAGGAGATTCAACAACGATGAAAAGACGTCATCACCAGCACCCGTTGTTAAGAAAGGAGAACGACCACCTATTATATGCTTTAAATGCGGAGGAGAGGGACACATCAGTCCAAACTGTGCGCAGTATTCCAAAACGTGTTACATTTATGGAAGAGAAGGTCACCTAGCTATATTTTGTCGTACTGGAAAGCCAAGTCTAGTTGGAACGGTGACACCAAATGCAGTCCCAGATAAGTTAAAACCAGTAGTTCAAGGGAGAGCGTTTGTTGTGACGTCCCAGAAAGCAAGGAACCCGAACGAGGTCATCACGGGTAAGCTTATCATAAACTCTAGCTAAGTATATACCTTATTTGATACCGGTTCTACCCATTCTTTTATTTCTTCTACTTGCGCTCAACGTTTAAATTTAACCACGGAGAAATTAGACTTTGACTTATCTGTTAAAACTTTGTTGGGAGAAACCTTCATTATATCCACTGTTTATAAGTTTTGTTTGGTTCAAATCGGTACCCTCACATTACCTGTCGATCTTATTTCATTGAAAATACTTGCATTTGACGTAATTCGAGGGATTGATTGGTTAACTACTCATCATGCAAAAATTGATTATTTTCGTAAGGTTGTTAGCTTTCATATTCCTAATCAACCTATTATGCGAATTCAAGCAACCAAACCATTAAAATTAATCACTGTCATCTCAAGCCATAAAGTTTTTTATTTATTGAAAAACGGATGCCAAGCTTTCTTAGCTCATGTCACGGATTTAAACAAAAATACATCAGTTTTGAATGATATTTCTATTGTTAATAAATTTCCTGACGTATTCCCTGAAGAACTTCCTAGCCTACCCCCAGAGCGTGAAATTAAATTTTGTATCGACCTTGAACCCGATACAAAACCCATTTCCAAAGCCCCATATCGAATGACTCCTATTGAACTTCAGGAGTTAAAGACCCAACTGTGGGAATTGTTAGACATCAGTTTCATTCATCCTAGTACATCTCCTTGAGGTACTCCTGTTCTTTTCGTGAAGAAGAAAGATGGGGGTATGCGACTTTGTATTGATTATCGGGAGTTGAATCATGTCACCATCAAAAATAGGTACCCATTGCCACGTATTAATGACCTGTTTTACCAGTTACAAGGCGCCAAATTCTTTTCAAAGATCGATCTTCTTTCTGGATATCATCAGTTAAAGATTAAAACCGATGACATTCCAAAGAAGGCTTTCAGAACTCGGTATGGGCATTATGAATTCCTAGTCATGTCCTTTGCATTGACTAATGCTCCTGCTGCCTTTATGGAAAATGATGAACCGAGTATTCAAGGAATATTTGGATCATTTTGTGGTCATCTTTATTGATGACATTCTCATATACTCCAAAAGTCGTGAAGATCATGAGCAATACTTGAGGCTGATACTCCAAAAGCTTCGTGAAAATAAGCTTTATGCCAAGTTGAAGAAATGCGAGTTCTGGCTTGAGGAAGTAGCATTCCTTGGGCACGTAGTATCAAGTCATGGAATATCTGTTGACCTGGCAAAGATCGAAGCAATACAAATCTGGGAGCAACCTAAATTAGTGACCGAAGTACGTAGCTTTCTCGACTTAGCTGGTTATTATCGGAGATTCGTAGAAGGGTTTTCTCGAATCGCTACTCCATTAACTCAGCTGACTCGAAAAGATATAAAATTCGGCCAGAGCGAGGAATGTGAGAAGAGTTTTCAAGAACTCAAGAGGAGACTCATTTCAGCACCTGTTCTGACAATATCATCTGGTTCAGAGGGATTTGTCATCTACAGTGATGCTTCAGGAAAAGGGTTAGGATATGTTCTCATGCAAAATGGAAAAGTCATAGCCTATGCCTCTCGACAACTCAAGGAATATGAGAGTAATTATCCTACTCATGATCTAGAGTTGGCAGATGTTGTCTTCGCACTTAAAATTTGGAGGCATTACTTGTATAGGGAGAAAGTGGAGATCTTTACGGATCATAAAAGCCTCAAATATTTCTTCACTCAAAAGGAACTCAACATACGGCAACGACGTTGGCTTGAACTGTTGAAAGATTATGATCATACCATTCAATATCATCCTAGAAAAGCGAATGTGGTAGCTGACGTATTGAGTAGAAGATCATATGCGGGTACGAGTGCAATATTGTCAATGCAAAGGCCCATCTTTTATGACTTGCAAAGGATGGAGATAGAGTTAAAGACTCCAGGGACCCATGTGATGATGGTGAATATACGAGTAGAACCGACTTTAATCGATAAAGTTAACGTTGCTCAAGCTTCAGACTTGGAGCTGATGCGTATAAAAAAGAAAGTACAAGAAGGTGCTATTCCAGAAGCAAGAATCGATGAAGAAGGAATACTTCAAGTCAACTCCAGACATTGTGTTCCTAACGATTCTGATTTGAAGTATAAAATCATGATGGAGGTGCATAACACGCCGTTTGCAATCCATCCTGGGACTACCAAACTGTATCGTGATCTTCGACATGCATTTTGGTAGAGCAATATGAAGAGAGAGATAGCGGGATTTATCTCAAGGTGTCTAACTTGTCAACGAGTCAAGGCGGAGCATCAAGTGCCAAAAGGTCCATTGCAACCACTTGAAATTCCATAATGGAAGTGGGAGCACATTACCATGGATTTCATTACTAGTCATCCCAAGGTTTCTCAAGGCATAGATGCAATTTGGGTCATTATTGATAGATTGACCAAGTCTGCTTATTTCTTACCTATACGAGAAACTTATACACTTGAACATCTTGCTCGTATGTACATAAACGAGATTGTAAGATTGCATGGTATGCCAGTATCCATAGTTTCTGATCGAGACCCAAGATTCACTTCAAGATTTTGGGTTAGTTTGCAAAAAGCTATGGGCACGAATTTACGATTTAGTTCGACATATCATCCTCAAACGGACGGGTAGTCGGAGAGGACTATTCAAACTCTTGAAGATTTATTAAGACTCCGTGTCCTTGACTTTAAGGGAAGTTTGGACAAGTTCTTATCATTGGTGGAATTTTCCTACAACAATAGTTATCAAGCAAGTATCGGCATGGCTCTATTTGAGGCGATGTATGGAAGAAAGTGTCGTTCTCCAGTATGCTAGGACGAGGTGGGCCAAGCAACATTGTTGGGACCGAAATTGGTACGCATGACAATGGAAAAGATTCAAATGATCCGACAACGTATAAAAACCTCACAAGATCGTCAAAAGAGTTATGTTGATCTTCATCGGAAGGACGTGGAATTCAATGTTGGAGAGCATCCATGGAAATGAGTTACGAGATTTGGAAAGAGAGGAAAGCTCAATCCTCAATTCATTGGCCCATTTTTAATCCTAGATCGAGTAGAAACTGTGGCCTATAGACTCGTCTTACCGCCAAGTATGTCTCGTGTTCATAACGTTTTTCATATATCTATGTTACGTAAATATGTGAAAGACCCGAGCCACATTATTAAATTAGAACCAGACGAGATAGCGGAAGATTTAACGTATGAAGAGGTACCTGTTAAAATCTTGCATAAGAAGGAGCATGTTCTACGCTCCAAGGTTATACCTCAAGTCAAAGTTTTGTGGAGAAACCACGATATTGAGGAAATGACCTAGGAGTTAGAATCTGAAATAAAATCAAGGTATCCTCACTTATTCATCGTACCAGGTATGTACCCTAATTTCGAGGGTAAAATTTCATAAGAATGGGAGGTTGTAAGACCCCAACTTTTATGAATAAAGATAAATTTTTCTATAAATATCATTTTTGAATATTAAGGTTTAAAATTGAAATAATGTTATAGTTGTGGGTAATATTTATAAATTTTGTAAAGTAAACAAGTTTTTATATTATATTCGATTGGTCGGGAAATATTCATTTTAACGAAGAATATTTGTACGACAGCACAATTATTGGTGGACCCTACAACGAAATTATTGTCGGAATGAGAAAATGACAAAAATATCTTTTTATAAAAATAACGGCGAACGTTTTACCGTTAACTGTTGAAATATCCGGTGTTAAAAGTACAGTAATACGCGTGGTTGCATTGTAGCACACGGTATTGATTATTGATGCTTACGTGAGAAGTCACTCAGTTTTGTTCAATTATTGCTACAGTAATTGCTGCATAGTATCTCACGTTATTTGATTCAATTATTGTCGATATTTTAAATATTATTAAATCAATAATTGAGATGACAAGTTATTTATACTATTATTTGCATAATTAACCATGTCTAGAAAGTTCTGTCGAGGAGAGGTTTGGTCACCTAATTGCACGCCAATGTGGAGAAATCCTTATTGGAAAACTCCCTCTTTCCTGGGAACAACCTGGTCGTTAATATTGCAAGTTATAATAATATGAATAAACATTGTCAAAAATATTGGGGGAATTTTTATGAAGTATTTGTTGGACCCCCATTTAATCATTTTTCAAAATAATCGGTAGAAAAATTTTTAGTATTTTTTTATAATAAAGGTGGGGCCCACATGTGGGGGCCACTGGGCCACATGTGGTGCCCACATGTGACTTTGGAAATCTGAAATTGGCAGCGGGGGGAAAGGTTACGGGAAAGGGAGTTATATATATATATATATATATATATATATATATATATATATATATATATATATATATTTTATAAGTTTTAAAATTTATAAATTTTTGCCTGTTGAGCGCCCGTGCATTCTTCACTGTGCAGTCCGTGATTTCTAAATTCAAATAGTATCATTTCCATTCTCCTATAAATAGGGTGCTTAGTTAGAATTGAAAATCACACCAGAATCAGAGAATTCTTCTTCTATAATATTGAGCGTATTTCTTTCGAGTTTTAGAAAACTTTGAGTGTAGAAAATAGTAAAAGTTTTCTTCAAGAATATCCCCACTATACTAGTTGGAATACTCTTCTTTTCAAGGTAAGGGATGTTATTTTTGTTCAATATTCGCTTAAAATAATATTTTTTTCCAAACTCTATAGTATGTAAGTAATATTATTTCATTTCAAATTTCGAATTCTATACTCATTTTGTTGAAGTTTTGGCTTCTATACTCCATGAAATTAGTAGAATATCCTTGATATTTGCGCTTCATCCAGTATCTTTTCATGAAAATATTATTATGAGCATTTTTAATAAGTTTTAATTTTTTCATGTCGGGGTACTATTTATGGGGTTACTATTCCCAAAGTTACTATTCACAGGTACTATTCACTCGATTACTATTCACTCGGGATATTCATGACAAAAATTCATTTCTTTTTGGTCCAAATCATTTTTGATATAATACTATTCTTGAATTTTACTCCACAAAGCAGTATTATATTGACAATTTGGACATTATTGAATTCTGGATTAATTAAATTATAAATCTTTAAAATTTATCATTTACTTTTATTTAATTGAATTATTATATTATTGTCATCATCCCCATGCTTATATTGCTATGAAAGTCATCTTTGGCCCGTAGGGCATAGATAGACTTGCTATGATTATGACCAGAGATTATTCGGTATAATCATGACCGTAATGTTACAAATGATATGGTAAAATTTCTCATTGGCCCGTAATGCATTAATGGATAGTTGTTGGCATGATCGTGACCATTGGTGAATATACGAATATCCTTGGCCCGTAGTGCATAGATAATTTGTGGTCGTGCTACTTAAGAATATCCTTGGCCGTAGTGTAAGGGTGATTCGATGATGTGGATTATTTATTAAGCTGAGTCTCAGCGATAAAAATGATGAAAAACCTTTTAAATCATAGAAGATAATAGATTTTATACTCTACTTGACTCTTCTAATGGATTGCTTATTCTGCTACAGTTAAACTTGATGTTTGTTATATTTTATCAGTTTAACACTATTGAAGGCTAACGATAATTTATTCTGCATTATCTTAGTCATAATATTTCTTACTGGGCTAGTTGAGCTCACCCTTTTCTTTCACCGTTCTCTTCAGGAACTGAGAATATAGCTGGGACTAGTCAGGGAATGGATTTACGATCCAGATGGTTGCATTAGTAGACCTCACTATTCTGTGAAATAGTGTGATAATAATTGCAATAAGATTGAATTTGAGTGTGGATATTGTCTAGAAGACAATATTCATATTAAAACTCTAAGATTATGTTTTGTCGTATTTTACACGACAGTTGTATAATTAAGTTGTATTTGAATTCTGTACCAAGTATCTGGCGACTCAGAATGGGTGATGTATACCTATTTGGGGGGCATCACATTTTAACACTTAAACACAACTTTTATCATAGCAATCAAGATCAGAATTTTAATTAGGATTTATACCTTCTATGAGCAAACTCTTGAATCTAAGCCTCTGATTTGTTAATGGAATTCATGGGGCTTGATTTGGGGACTGGTCCACTACTATATTTTTGTGGTTTTAGAGAGAGACGGTCTTGGATGACTATAAGTGTATGAATGAGCAAAAATGTGCACTTTTCTCTCTCTTAACCTATTTATATAACTTAGATTCATTGACTCTAACTTGCAAGGTGTCAAAGAGGACAAGCTTGAATGAGTTTTAGGGCATGTGCTATAATCTAGAGTGGTGACTTGACAAGATATGGAAAGATTTGCAAGAAACCTATTAAAATAAATCCAAAAAGTTTATTTTAGTAAACTAACAAAACATTTTAAGGGTATTCTTGTCCATGATACTTAAATCTAGGTTTTAATCAATAGATTTTAAACCTTAAGGTTTCCTAAATAATTTTTAGGGTTTGAAAAATTAAGTTTAAATGTTAATAAAATTTTAATTAGAACTTACTAATTAAAATTATGGTTTTAATACAAAATTAGGGTTTTAAAAATACTTAGGGTTTCTTGATATTATCAGGGTTTTCCAAATTATGAATTAGGGTTTCCTAATTAACATTATAATTTACTAAAATAATAATTAGGGTTACCATTATAGCAATTAGGATTTTAAATTGAATATTAGGGTTTCTAATTTATAATTAGGGTTTCTAGTCAATAATTAGGGTTTACCTAATTAGCACAATATAATAATTGTCATTAAGCACATACCACAATATCTTACCAATCGAAAACTCCGGTTTGAGTTTCAAGTGCTATGGTTTTGACATGCCACAACATAATTGACCAACCATTATCTGTCTATACACACATTACATATTTATAACACCGAAATATATTTAATATAATATTATTATTCTCATTCCTTATTCCAAATCCAGAATTAGGGTTTGGATTCTATATCTGATTTTTCTTGCATATATAACATTATTAATTAAGTTAAAATAATTAACTTAACTAATATAAATAAATTCACATAATAAAATAGTTATTATAATAATACTAATTATCATTTCATATATTATTTAAATAATATATAAATTTATTTTCATGGAAAATAAATGCTAAAATCATTTCTACTATAAAATTAATTACTATAAAAATATACTTTATAATAATCAATAATTTTAAAATAAAATTATTTAAAATTATTCATGTAATAAATAAATTTTATTTATCATATATATACATACACATTACCTGTCATATATTCCCACCTTAAAATAAATTTTAAAAAAATTTATATGCAAAATTTTCTTATTTATTTATATAGAAAATATCGGGCTATTACAAACTCTCTCTAGAGGTCTCTCTTTTCTCTATTCTTTCTTCCTTGTGTTCTTTCTTAGGCTTAAGCAAACACTTAACGTAAAATTAAAACAGACGCTAACGTAAAAACAAAACTGACGTATAATAATAAAACTACTAAATACATATCAGTTATTTTTATTTTAAATTTAAAAGCCATAAGACATTGTTTGGCAAAATAAATTAAAATAATGACTTAATCATTCTTTAAGGCCTGTTTGGCAAAATAAGATTAAAATAAAAATTTCAAAAGCTCTAAGGCTTTGTTTGGTAAAACCAAATTAAAACTCTTTTAATTTTTTAATTTATTTTCGTAAGTCATTTATAATATAGTTTATTATTGTAGCATCCCCAAATCCCGGTCCTAATTACCAAGGATCTGGTATACTATTTCTATAACTATTGCGGAAGATATAAACATAAATTGTTTATACATTAAACTTTTACACATCATTCTCAAGGTCTACAACCTTAACTTAATACATACCTTCAATATCTAAAAAGGTTTACAATGCTATTTTCGTCAAAAAATTTAATAAATCTAACTGCACCATAATTTAATCTTGAACTTTGACTTTTCTTCTGTTTTTACTCGAGCTTTCATCTTAATCTGAAATTTTTTATTATGATATAGCAAGGGTGAGCAGCAAATTTGCCCAGCAAGCATAAGTTTATTTGAGGATATATCATGATTGAAAGAATTGAACAATAAGCTAGCTAACTTTCAACAATATAAACATTGTGAAAGAGCATGAATAAATTTTCTTAGCTGAACGACCAAGTCAATAAAAATGAATGGTCAATAATGAACAGGAACATATTAACTGAACCAAATGGTAATGAAGGTGATCAGCCTTTCATACCTGATGAACATTTACAATATGCACAACGTGCGAATCAATAATCAATATAGACGTGAATAATCAACAACAATTATTCATTAACATGCTTTGAACATACAACTCAAGTTTGAGTTAGGAAAAACTTACCTGATTCGTTGACTACTGCTACGCAGTTTAAGTTAACTTCTTTTGGTAAGACCTATCAGTAATAATAAGATTGGTCTTTCAATTAGCATATTCTACTTTATTTCATAATACAATTACTTTATTAATAGATTATCTAACACTTAATTAAATATTAGATAACATCTTAACACATCAGTATTATTATCATTCTTTAAAAATTCTTTAATCACTATATCATATCCATTATGATTTAACACTCGCTTTTTCATTTCATAAGTTATTCTTTAACATTTAATAAGTTAAATACTAATCCAGCCACCTGGATTCTAAATCCAACAACCCAAACTGCAATCCAGCTAACTGGATTCCAAATCTAACAACTAGATTGCAATCCAGCAAGCCTGGATTCACCAATCCATCAATCCAGCAAGCTGGATTCTAAATTCTTCAATTCAGTAAGCCTCTTTTAAATCCAGCAACCTGGATTCATCAGATTTTCCAATCCAACAAACTAGATTCACAAATTACTCAATCCAGCAAGCTGGATTCCATATCCACTTCACGAAAATACTAAATCAGTTTATTATTTTTTCATCCTTTGTCCAAATATATATACACATATTCCATATACAAAAAATATTTTTCCAAAATTTTTCAACTTCCTTTAGTATTTTTCAAAAATCATTTTTAGTTAATTCCTTAAGGAATTAGCTACCTCGTGCTTAACTCCAAAAATTCTCATCTCTTGACACAATCTTATATGTGTTAACGTGACACTACAGTTGAAATTTCGTGGCCATCAGAGTTATAGAACTCCGGTTATAGCGATTTTTGTCAGAAAATTACAAAAATTGAAATGGTCATAACATGGTCATTTTAAGTCGGAATAAGCTCATTTTTGGACAGGAGCTACTTTATACCATATATTTTCATGTCCCAAAAGGCCAGAATATTTCTCATAAATTAAGTTACCGAAAATGCCCTTTTAAATTTTTGGGCAGAAGCTAAATGGCGTTTTGCAGTTTTTCGTGCTTTGCTAATAATATTCCATACGAAAATCTACAACTCCTTTTTCAGTGATTCCACTTGGAGATGTTAAAAAACTTATCATAGTATCCTTCCAAATTTTTCCAAAATTTTTAAATGTCCAAAAAATAACTAAACTGCCCCTACTCTTTGACTGTCCAAAATAGTCTATTTTTCCTTAAAAACACAAAACTATTTTTGCTAAAATAGTCATTACAGCTTGTGTACTCAACATTTTTGAGTGCTACCACTTGGATTTATTAGATAACTTACATATCTAGTACCTCTCTTTGACGGATCACAAAAAGAAGGTGTGGATCAAAAACTGTGAAAATCCAAAGTACATAGAAATTTTAAGGCTTATAAACTAAAAAATCACTTTTTCTTTACTTTTGATTTCCAACTAAAATAACACCCAATATGGGTATATCTAAACATGAAACACTCAATAACAAGTATATTCATGGTTTTGAAGTTTAGAAAGATAGATTCAAAGTTTGATTAAGAGTGATCAAAATAAAATTATATAAACTAAATAGAGTTTATACCTTCGCTTTTCCATGCTCCCTTTCTTCTTCTTCTTCCCAAGATGGCTATAGAGTTAGGAGAATTTGAAGAAAACTCTCCCTCCTCCCCCTCTATGGCTGTCGAATCTCTTCTTTTTCTCTCCCTCTCTCTAGTTCTTTTTAGTTAGAAAAAAAAATATAAAAGAGATGAAAGAGAAAATAAAAATAAGATAGAGTAGATATATTAAAACTATGTAATTCCTCCACCTTTCTCTTCCATACCATCTGGCCATATGTGGCCTCTTTTCCCTCCACTACATTCTCTTTCTCTCCTTTTTGGCCAAGTGGCCTCTTATTCTTCCACCCATTTAATTATAAGTGTTGGTTGAATGCTAATTGGACACATAGCTTAAATACCCGACTGGAATCGAGTATGTAATTTCTACCAGGAGAGTTCCTCTCTTCATAGATGGAGGCTGGGAGCTCTATTTAGGAGAGCGTGCTATTAGGAGCACCACAGGGGAGATTCGTATACCGATCTTGCCTCCTGCCAGGCGATATTGGCATGTATCTCAGTCACCCGTCGTTGATATCCCATTGTTGGGGGTTGACGATTTTGCATTGTCAGAGGGTCCATGTACTCAGGAGACGTTCCATCGGTGGTGGTCCCCTCGCACTATTGGAGCTCAGTCCCGCGCTACACAGTTTATGGGGGATATGGTTCCAGGATCCTTGATGATGACAGATTGGATAGCTTGTGTCCGAGATCCGACTCATATGACCCAGATTGATAGTTTGACCCGGCAGTTAGACCAGGCACATATATGTATCCAGCATTTGGGCAGAGACCCGACAGAGGCGGCTTCGTTTGATCCTTCCAGCTCAGGCGCTGGCCCCTCAGGTGACCCATTCGGTTTTGCCGGCGCAGATCCTCCTTTATATAGGCCTGACATCCCTGTTGATAGAGATCCAGTAACTCAGGAGGAATTACATCAGGTGGACAAGATTGATGATGTGGACATCCACACCATTGTCTTCTTTTGATGTATATTCTTTATATCTTTTGATAGGTCTCTGTTAGATATTGGGTGGTTATGCCCCATTCTCGCAATATCTTTTGATAGGCCTTTGTTAGATATTGGGTGGTTGTGCCCCATTTCCCTGTATTTGTATCTGTACAGAGATGATGTATTAGATGATGATATACTTAGGAATGTATGCACTATTTTTTTTCATTCCCTATATCATATTACCATCTATTATCTGTTATGCATATGTATGTATGTCCAGAGATATTCGGCATTGACCCCTGGATGATCTTATGACACGACCGCACAGATGTCTTCTTCGACAGTTAGCCACATAGATCATACCCCACCGTCAGTGGTGGCATCGGGTATGAGATCGTGGTATGATAGCATGTCACCACCAGACAGGGTGACTGTAGATTATTTATTACAGCATACCATGACCTTTTTGACTTTTCAGGTTCCCGTAGGATTTGTGGACGGGATGATAGAGCATTGGCTACCGGATAGGCAGGTATTCCGATTCAGCACCCATGAGTTGACTCCTACTCTGGAGGAGTATGCACGATTGACGATGCTGCCTCTAGACAGACCTTGTGTGCATCTGGCTTTGGGAGACATGAGTAGACAATTTATGACTCTCACAGGATTGAGGCGCAGAGTGGTACAGGATGAGTTGACATCTGGCCACGTGATATCCCAGTGTTTTCTGTACGACAGATTTGGCTCGGAGGATAGCTATTCACGACATTCCATGGATTTCATCACACCGAAGACACATTGGCGCTTGGCCAGAGTTGACGTATTGATGCTATGTGTATTGTCATATGTGTATATGCCGCGGTATATGGATGAGATAGATATAGGCGTTCTCATTGTCGTGAGAGCTCTCAGGGAGGGTCGTACCATTGTACCTATGATTGTAGCAGAGACCCTGCGGTCGGCATCATATTGTTGCACGTATCCTACAGGAGTGTTCACTGGGAGTTCAGCCATGCTATATGTGTGGTTCATGTCACACTTGAGACCAATTGGCACTTTTAGACGGCATGGGTACTGCTTCACCCATGATGTAGCTATGTCATACTCTTTTCAGTCATCAGAATGTATAGATGCTCTGTCCTGGTCCACATTCTTGGCAGATATCAGAGATCCATTCAGCATATTACTGTGTTCGGGGCTTAGCTCACCATACAGCTTCATTACTCATGCTCCGGGCATGGACTATCTCCCTCTAGCTGGTTTGAGGGGAGTGACCACTTATCACCCATTGGCTGTGATGTCGAAGTTCTACCAGTTCCAGGATTTTCATCCTTTTAAGGGGGCGATAGATCAGCGTTCAGCTTCTCGGTATCTCTCAGCAGAGGACCGATCTCGGGTATATGCCTACTGGGATCAGCGTGAGATAGCGGCTTTTTCTGTCAGTCATCCTGGTTATTCCGCAGAGTACTCCGCGTGGATGGAGACAGAGATTTTATCGGCTGCAGCAGTATTTGCAGTACCGGAGGGCGAGTTATATGATGTAGAGCCCATGGAAGACATTAATACCTACATCGAGGAAGAGCCTACTGCTGGGTTGCCAGCATTCCTTTCGGATTCTCCTAGTACCAGTACTGTTGTGATTCAGCACTCGGCATAGTACTTAGAGCAGAGTCTTCATCTGATGACCTTTAAGAGAGATCAGATTCAATCTATGATGTCGACTGCTCTTGATGGGAGGGAGGCCGCTCTATTGGAGAGATACGAGGCCTTGGCTCGTAGAGATGCCGCTTACGTTGAGCGGGATGAGGCTATATCAGCTAGAGATGCAGTGATAGTTGAGCGGGATATCGCTATATCTGCCCGGGATGTAGCCGTCACAGATAGTACTGCAGTGAGGTCCCTTACCACTGGCATGATTGCAGAGATGAGCACATATATTGATGATCATATGGTCACCATGCAGATGGCTACAGATCTATTGAGTCGTATGGATATTCTCATGCAGGAGACCACAGCTTTACCTCCATCTTCTGAGAGGGACGCCATGTTGGGCTTAATAGCTCGCATATACCCTGACTTGTAGATGATCTTGTATTTTCCTGCACAGACAAGCTTAGCCATTTTGTCATGTACAGTTTACATTGTGTATATCAAACAGCATTATATTTATGACATGGAAATATATTTTTGATCACTTCCCTTTTAGATATGCTTTGCCGCTTGCTTGATATTTTGCCTGCTACTTCAGGGCTTGTGATCGTGATGTATTCTGAATTCCTTCTTGGTGGATGGACATTGAGTTGTCTTTGGATAGTTCAGAATGGATCATCGATCTATATGTATCCCTACCATCTCTTGGTGTCTTGGGACTGGTTTCTGTATGGAAATGAGGAGAGGAGTGTGGCTTTCCTCTCTAAGATTGACCGCACCACAGATGGTCGCCATCACTTCTATTCAGGAGAAGCCTAGTTAATTCTATCTCTTATGGATTGGTGTTGCTCTTCGAGGTACAACCGCCGCTTAGATGGTCGCCGAATCTCCTATTTAGGAAGAGTTCAGATAATTCCATCCCTTTGGTCTGAAGCCGAATGAAATGTAGTGGATTAAAGGATGATCCCAATACCAACTGATAAGAGTTTGTGTTTTGGTAGGGGGTGAGACCGCACCATGAATGGCTGCCTACGTACTCCTATTGAAGAGGAGATTAGGTCTGCATAGTTCGAACCTGGTGTAAGAGGTTCAACGCTGTTTGTGGCAGGAATGGTGTGGGAATGTTTTTGTTGTTTTTGTTTTATTTCGACCGGGCCATATGAAATGGTTGCCTACGTACTCCTATTGAAGAGGAGATCAGGTCGACGTAGTTCGCCCCTCAGGGCGAGATGAAAAGCGTAATCCCATGTGCAGGTCAGAGTGCGGAGAGGAGAGAGTTTAATCCTAGGTTGAGGATAAACTGCAGGTGAAAAGTTTGATCCCATGTATGGGTAGCCAAACTGTATACGCAAAAGGTTCAATCCACAGTGGTATGACCTAAGTTGTAGGAACGCAAAGGAGAAAAAGTCAGGCTGCTAGCTTGAAAGGTATGTTTTCCTGAGAGGCAAAGTATGGAAAAGTTATTTGTGGTAAAGGTTTAAAGAACCGGAATGACTGGTGACCTGATGGTCTACCACTAGGATGTTTACTTGATGGTAACTTCAGACATAGTACCGTTTTACGGTGTCTGAGTTGATGAGTTGCAGAAATTCATCGCCGTCCATTTCTTGCAATCTGAGAGCGCCTCATGTCAATACTTCCTTGACAATAAACGGGCCTTCCCAGTTAGGAGCAAATTTTCCTTTAGACTGATCTTGGTTATCCAGTATTTTCTTCAAAACCAAGTCATGTTGTCTGAATTGCCGTAGTCGGACTTTTTTATTGTAGGATCGGGCGATCCTTTGTTGATATAACTGACCATGGAAGATAGCCGCGGTTCGCCTTTCGTCTATTAGAGACAATTGGTGATACCTATCTTGTACCCATTGGTCTTCATCTAACTGAGCGTCTATCAATACTCTGAGGGATTCCATCTCCACTTCTATGAGGATCACTGCTTCCATCCCATAGGTTAAGGCACAGGGGGTTGCCCTAGTGGAAGTGCGCATTAAGGTTCTGTAGGCTAACAGAGTTAGAGGCAATAGGTCAGGCCAATTTTTGTGATTGGCGGACATCTTTTGCATAATCTTCTTGATATTTTTGTTAGCCGCTTCAACAGCACCATTCATCTTCGGACGATAGATGACTGAGTTGAGATGTTTGATGTGGAATTTACTGCATAATTCCCCCATCATTTTGTTATTGAGGTTCTTGGCATTGTCGGACATAATCACCTCTGGTTGTCCATATCGACAAATGACATTATTTCTGATGAAAGCAATGACGACTTTTTTAGTAACCCTGGGGAAGGAGGCTGCTTCTACCCACTTGGTGAAGTAGTCGATCATGGTGAAGATAAATCGATGACCATTACTGGCTTTAGGCTCAATGGGCCCGATAACGTCCATTCCCCACATTGAGAAGGGCCAAGGTGAACTCATATTGTGAAGTTCCCGTGGAGGGGCGTGTATAGCATTCCCATGAATCTGGCACTGATAGCATCTCCTGACATGGTCATTGCAATCAGCTTTGAGAGATAGCCTATAATGTCCCGTCTTGAGGACTTTCTTGACAAGGAGGGGGCCACTCATATGGGGGCCACAGACTCCGCCATGGATTTCATCCAAAAGCCTTTGGGCTTGATCTTTGTCTAAACATCTGAGGAGACCTAATCCTACATCTCTTTTGTGGAGCGCATCTCCACTCAGGTAGAATTTCATAGCAAATCAGTGGATCCGCCTTTTCTCAGTCGAGCTCGGCTCAGCAGGTGTAGATCCATCTCGTAGATATTCCTTGATATGCTGATACCAAGGATGTTGGATGGGAGGTAGCTCATCCGATACTTCTCCAACGTAATTCCCGTAGGCTGGGGCCTTGTGCAGGGAAATTGTGACGCTTGGCAAATGTTCCTTGTCTGATATGCGAATCAAGGATGCCAAAGTTGCTAACGCATCTGCGAAATCATTCCTATTACAAGGAATGTGTAGAAAGGATATTTCTTCGAATCCCAAAGCCATCTTTTAAACTTGCCGATGGTAAGGCAACAAATGTAGTTCCTTGGTTTGATAGATTCTGGTGGATTGTCTGATTACCAACTCCGAATCTCCAAGGACAGTTAACCGCCTGATCCCCATTGAATGGGCAAGTTTTAGCCCATAAGACAGCCTTCATACTCATTTGTATTGTTGGTGCTGATAAACTGTAATTTGACGACGACGGGATGCTGCTCCCCTGTATTAGATACTAGAACTGCTCCAGTTCCAGAACCTTCCATATTAATAGCTCCATCAAAATACATCTTCCACGTTTGGCGTGTATCGTACTGATGGTGTTGCTGAATTGTCATTACTCCTTCATCAGGGAAATATGTCTCCAAGGGTTTGAAATCCCCTAATGGTGAGGCGGCCAGTTGATCCGTAATTCCTTGACCTTTGATAGACTTTTGAATCACATATACGATGTCAAATTGTTGTAGGATCAACTGCCATCTGGACAGTCGACAATTCAGTATGGGTTTACTGAACACGTACTTGAGAGGATCCACGCGGGATATGAGATGGGTTGTGTGACCATGGAGATAATGTTGTAACCTCATGGCAGCCCATGCTAAAGCACAACACGTCTTTTCGATCAGAGTGTACTTGTGTTCACTGCTGCTGAATCTTTTGCTGAGGTAATAGATAGCTCGTTCTAGGCCTCTATCGTCCTTCTGTCCCAGCATGCAGCCCATGGCATTGTCACTTACAGACAGATACATAAACAGGGGAACATCATCCCTGGGTGGTACCAAGATGGGAGCTTTGATTAGCTGTTTCTTGATTGTAAGGAAGGCATTCTGGCACTCCTCATTCCATTTCATGGAGGAGTTCTTCCTTAATAGCTTGAAGATTGGCTCACAGGTTGCTGTGAGTTAAGAGATAAACCTGCTAATGAAGTTGATTCTTCTCAAAAATCCCCGTATTTCCTTTTCTATCTGAGGAATGGGCATTTCAGTGATGGCTTGGATTTTGGCAGGATCCAGCTCTATCCCTTTGTGGCTGACTAGAAATCCTAGCAACTTGCCTGATTTAACGCCAAAGGCGCACTTAGCTGGATTCAACTTCAAGTTGTACTTACGCAACCTATTGAACAACTTCCTGAGATGGTCTATATGGTCATCCTCCTTCCGGGATTTAACAATAATGTCATCCACATAGACCTCAATTTCTTTATACATTAAGTCGTGGAAAAGAGCCATCATAGCTCGTTGATAGGTAGCTCCAGCATTGATGAGGCCAAATAACAACCATCTATAGCAAAAAGTTCCCCAAGGAATGATGAAAGCAGTTTTTTCACGATCTTCCTCGGCAACCATGATTTGATGATACCCCGCAAAGCAATCTGCAAAGGGGTACATGTCGTATTGCGCAGTATTGTCAATGAGACTGTGGATAAATGGCACGGGAAAGCTATCTTTTAAACAAGCTTTGTTCAAGTCCCGGTAGTCCACACAAACTCACACCTTTCCTCCAGGTTTAGGTACGGGCACGATGTTGGATATCCACTCAGGATATGTAGACACCATTATGATGTCAGCTTGAAATTGTTTCACAATTTCTTCTTTCACCTTTAAACTCTATTCAGGTTTCAATCGTCTGAGCTTTTGCTTGACTGGCTTGAATCCCTCTTTAATGGGAATGCGATGAAGGACAATGTCAGTGGACAAACCCACCATATCTTTTTGAGACCATACAAACACATCCTGAAACTGGGTTAGTAGCATAACCATGTCATTCCATTGGTTTGGGGTAAGGTCTGAACCAATCTGGATTAACTTAGGGTTTTCTAAGGTTCCGAGATTGAAAGGAGTGGTTTGATCAAGGTTGGGTTTGGGTTTGTCTTTGACCCATTCATGAATTTCTAGAGGCACCTCAATGTCATCCGGTATATCCACCAAGGCTGAATTCATCTCTACATCAAAGGTACAATCCTTGTGGAGAAGAGGCACCGTATCAGCAAGTACAGGCACATCTAAATTCAGAGTCCTGAAACAAAATATGCTTTCACTTAGTATATATGAAATGTGTTGATCATACACAGTGTTAGCATATACTAGCAAAATAAACCGCCAATACTGTACAGAAAAGTAAGCAGTTATTATATATACAGGGCAGAAAGAGTTTCTGCCCGCTTTACCCTTGACGACCAATGCAAGGAATGTTGTTCCAATTGGAAAGAGCAAATTTCGGGTGAACCGCAGTGATAGAGGGATTATCATCATCCTCTTTGTCCCGAATAATAGCTATTACGTCTGGGCAATCATCGTCTGGGGTGTATCTGTTGGTATGCTCATCATGAACGATGATGCGTATGCCAGACATCATCCTGATGACATCTTGCTTGATTCTTCGTTCCTCTTCCTCTACTGCGGGATCTGGAATAAAGATTTCTTTTTCCTTCACCGGTACCGACTTGGGAAATAACATCGCCATTATATTGGCTGGCACCTTTACGGGAGGTTGTGCGGACTCGGAGCTTGAAGGCGAAGCTAAACGTCGCATGGTCGAAGCTGAAGGAATCTGCTGATGCTTATGAGGATTCCTGTGACTAGAGCTAGCAGAATAGCCTAGTCTAGCTGCCCCAATTTGCTGGGTTAAGCGAATAGGGTATTTGACACCCTGGCAATCTTTACCCAACCCTTGTCCCGGTGTATGACCTAACGACATCATTTCTTGTGTGGCCGGGATTTGGGCAATGGCGTTCCAATAGCATGGTATTGGGTATTGCTTATTTCCAAAGCATGAAAACTAATTGGCTCAACATCCTTATTGGCATTGATGAGCGGCATGTCCCCATGCTGAGGAAACTCTGGTTCAGCGTTGACTGTGACCAGGCTATTGTTGATGATGTATTTCAATTATTGGTGAAGAGTGGAGGGGACTGCCCCTGCTATGTGAATCCATGGTCGTCCCAAGAGCAGGTTGTATCCTGAATCTATCTTGAGCACATGGAAGGATACGCAGAAGGTATGAGGACCAATCTCAATTGGCAGCTCAACTACTCCGATCGAGTTACGGCGGGCTCCATCAAAAGCTTTGATGATGGTATGGCTACTCCGAATTCGATTGGGATTGATATTCATCTTCACCAAGGTAGCGTATGGGCAGATATTCAGAGAGGAACCTCCATCTATTAAAACTCCCGCCGCCATATTTCCGGAGGACAAGACCGCAATGTGCAACGGTTTGTAATGACCGGTCCCTTCGGGCGGTATGTCATCATCAGTGAAGGATATCACATTGTTGTTGAAAATGTGATCAACCAGATGTTGAAACTTTTTTGTATCAACTGATGTCGGTAGATAGGCTTCTTATAAAACCTTTAAAAAGACCTTCCGGTGATTCTCGGAAGTCAAGACCAAGTCTAAGATTGATATCTATTGTGGAGCTTCTTTCAAGCTTAAAACCACCTTGTCTTCGTTATGACCCATAGTGCGGAGGAAATTTTCAATCTTCTCAATGGGTACTTTCCCCTTAGACTTGATGACAGGCTTCATTACCCGTTGGGGAAGATACAGTGGATTTTCTTTCGACACTGCAGTAGTTGTATGTGAGGTGGATCCTTCACCTTCTCCATAATTCCACGGAACTGCGTGCAAGCTAACAATAGGATATTGTGCTCTGTACAGCAAGTTGATTGGCTCGGGAGCGGCCACTTTCAAAGGATTATTGATTCCCTTGAGTTGAATTACTGGCATGACAAGTGATTTGTTAACCCCATCACTTTCAGTGGATATGACTGCTACTACACTCTTCCACTTAGTAGGACACGAATCCTCACTTGCCCGTAACACAGTGTCGTTATCTGCCAGACGCAGTACGCCACTGTCGATAATTTTGAATAAGGTGGCGAAGTGCCCAGCATTCTTCTGTGCTGTGACCGCGAGATTGAGAATGATATTGACATACTCCCTCAAAGTTTTATCATCCTAAACGGGGATTAATTAGAGGTAGAAGGGAACTAATCCTTCCTTCATTGATTAACATATGAAGGATTTCCTCCATAGGTTGGCCCAAATATGTGAATTCCCTTTTGTTGGCAAAATCCCGACGGGCCTTAGCATTCGCTCTCTTCGTCACTTTGTCTTCCAGCATTTCATTTTCTGAAAGTGAAGAGGGAATATTCATGACAATAGGTAGGAGACTGGCATGCTCCTGGCTAATTAGCTGACGAGTCACTTGATGTTGATAAGTCACCAGTTCCGCCAATTGCTCAATTTGTTTACAGAGAGCTTTCATCTTTCGTTCCATTGTGAACTGGAACTTGGAATAATCCCATCTGTCATCACCATCTTTGGGGGTCTGGGAGGATTCACAGCTGAAATTGGAACTCTATCCACTGCTCCAATTGATCATATTGACCTCTTCTTCCTTGTGCTGAGGAAGAGGGTTGTCTTGAATGTGAGGTTGATCGGGTTTGGTGACCACGATTTCACCGTTGTCTATCAGGTCTTGGATTTTGTGTTTTAAGGCCCAACAATCCTGAGTATCATGTCCAGGTGCCCCGGCATGATAAGCACATTTCCGAGCAGCATTAAAACCCCGACCATTAGGGCTTGCTGGTGGAAGAAGATGATTGATTTTCTTCTGTGTTGTTAGAAGATTGAGAATGTTCTCGAGGGTGTCCCCTAAGGGTGTGAATACTCAAGGCCGTTTGACTTATCCACCTTTTGGTACTGGAGGGTTTGAAGACTGTGCTTGAAAGGGAGTGTAATTTCTCCGTTGAATAGGCATGTTTTGATTGCCTTTTTGACCCTGTAGTATCAGGAAAACATCCTCTTCTTTCTTTTTTATGGACCCTCCGAGGGTTGTTCCCATAATTTCCAGATTAGATGTGATCAGCAACCGCTTTGAGTGCAGCTAGGTCTTGAATCTTTTCGGATTTCAATCCCATTTTAGTCATCTCCCCATTTGACCATTTCAGAAAATGGTTTGCCGATGCCAGCTAAAACTCTTTCATAGAAAGGTGCTTCTTGTATGTTTATGAAAGTCATGACCATCTCTGATTCTGTCATGGAAGGACTAACTTGGGCAGCCAGACGTCTCCACCTCTGAGCATACTCTCTAAAAGACTCATTAGACTGTTTCTTGATCTTGATAATTTGATACCTGTAATAACCGTGAATTTTAAGTCACCATATATGTATGTACATTATCGATTTTTTTTTAAACTTTGTGTTATATAAGGATTTAATATGTGACCACCTATGTGAAGTGGTGCATGTGGCAATTAACATATATACTATACTTATGGATACATACATTTATAGATTTCATTAAAAATGAAAGCTTTGTAACCTAATTATACATTAGGTAAGACTATTAAATAACCTAAGGGTTATGGTAATACGGAAAAGTAAGTATTTAATATGTATACTAACTTAAGTGGGTAAATATAGTATTTCAAGTGACTAATAATTTTAAACCTAATTCTTGTAAATCTAATTAGGTTATGAGATAAAGTCACATGTATAAGTAATTAAACTTCATATGATTGGAAATGAAAGCCCTAAATAATCAAATTGAGTAACATTATTAAAATTGCTAGCCTATGTTTAGTATATAGCCCAAAATAATTAAAGGAGAAGCCCAAAAGAAATAAAACACAATCCAATACTTAGCCCACTTGATTAGAAGTATTCTAGACATTTGATTAATCAAAATTGGGCATTTAAAATAAAAGCTAAATGGAGGATATTATGGGCTAGAGGATCCTAAGTGGGATAATTAAGCTAACTTGTCCATTAGTAGAAATTATTAAACACAAGGACAATGTTGTCAAGCTCCCATTGGTTGTCACTCCATTATGCACATTTAATCATGTCTAGCCTAATGGAAATAATAATACAAAGTTTTTACCCAATGGACAACAAAATAGTTATGGGAGGATTATTAGTGAATTGCCCATTTCATTTTGTAATCACATTTCATTCTTCCAACATCTCATTTTCTCTCCATCTTCTTCTTCTATCTTTTGCTCCCAAGCTAGCCAACTTCATAGAGAGAAAAGAGAGAGAGGGTTTTGGTTATAGAGAGAAGAGATAAGAGTGCTAGTTGTTCATGTCTCCTAAGTATATTACTTACTTTGGAAAATCAAGAAAGGTAGCAACTAAGTCAAGGTATAACTTACATTCATCTTCTTCTTTTACTTTGTTTTGCTAGCTTGAGTTTTGATGGGGTTATGTACAAATACTCAAGATACACTAGTTCTACATATCATCATGTATGGAACTAAGTAACTTGAGTGTTAGATCAAAGACTTAGAGGA
Organism: Panax notoginseng; assembly: GCA_016801055.1. NCBI lineage: Eukaryota > Viridiplantae > Streptophyta > Magnoliopsida > Apiales > Araliaceae > Panax > Panax notoginseng. The sequence continues at coordinate 74,974,727 of CM029021.1, forward strand.
AGAAAATGAGCATATGTTCTCCAAGGGTGAAAACTCTTGTTTTTCTTCCACTAAATCTTGAGTAACTCAAGTTTTACAACTTGGAATTATGATCCGTCGAAGGGGGGTACTAGATACATGAGTTATGTAGTAAACCCAAGTGGTAGAACACAAATCTAGCAAATTTTGAAACTTTTGAGACTATTTTTCCCAAAACAGTCCGCTTTGCATGTTGAGGCTTTGAAAACCCTACATTAGCTACTGATCCGTTTTTCATGAGGCTGTTTCGGTCAGTTGCTTGTCTTTTAAAAATCTAGAAAAAATCACAGAGGTACCTTGAGAAGTTATGTACATGCAGGAAAAAGAACGGACACGTTTCGAGTTATATATTGTGCGTAACTATTTCCGTAAAGGACTCCGAAATATTAACCTTCGAATGTCTCACTGTGTATACACTGGAAAATTCCAAAATTTTTACAGTAGCTTCATATATGTTACGAGAGCATACCCTGAAAATTTCAGAGTTTTCTGAGCAAAACTCAATTTATGAAAAATGGGGCAAGATTCGAGTGTTTTGGACACTTTAAAAATAGTAAATCATTTTCTAAAATTCCAGAAAAATTAGGAGATCATTGTGTGTTTATATTCTGTCAAAATCCAGAAGTTGAGAATTTTTGGAATCAGTTTGCTATTTTTCCTAAAAATGGTTAAATTATGAATAAAAAGAAATAAATAGTTAAATGATGTCTTTAATGAGAAAAATGTGATTTTTATACTTGAATGCTCATAATATATTATATCATGACTATCTTAGGGCATGTTGGTAATTTATAATAATAAATATTATTTATGACCTTTTATGGATATTAAATAAGGGGTTAATAAAGGATGAACAATTAGAATAAATTATTTATTAATTTAGTAAATCATTGGAATATTATTATAATATTAATAATATTATAATATGATGTTGTTAAGTAAATAAAAATATTAAGATTAAAATATTATTAAATAATTAATAATATTAGATTAAGATATTAATCCTAGATTAAAATATTATTAAAAGATTAATAATATTATATTAAAGTATTATTATTAAATAATTAAAATATTATTAAATAATAATATTTGAGATTAAATAAAATGTTATTAAATATAATAACATTAGTAAAGGAATAAAATATTATTAAATGATTAATAATATTAGTAATTGAATAAAATATTAGTAAATGATTGAAAGTATTATTAATTTATTAATGATGTTAAAGCATAAGTAAGATATTATTATGGTAATAATATTAATGCATGATTAATGTGACAACCCCAAAATAGGTTCATTCCATCCAACCTATTCTGAGTCGCCAAATACATGGTACAGAAAACAACTACAACTTTATTACAACAATTGTCGTGCAAAATACAACAACACATATGCTATGAGTTTGGATACAAATATATACCAAATGTGACTCATGTTCCAACCGTGGACATCACCTCACAATAACACCTTACATAAAGGTATAGTCAAAAACTGTTTTAGAAATTAGAATCTTTGGGAAGTGCTCAAGAAAACCTTCGTACATGGGAGGTCACGCGTCTAGGTTATGATAGATATCATATGGCCACAGAATTATCCTTGGTTGACCCAATAGACCCCAAAGAAAAACGAGAAGATTACTATCATATTCTTCACAATGGCGAGTCTTCTCTTGACTTATCATTATCTCCACTGTCTCTAATTGAGAATTATACTTCAAACAAACACCAAGATTATATAGGTAGTGCCCATAGATATACTCAGCAAGTGGATGAGCACAACCCTGTCTTATGATGACACGAGGTTGTATGTCATTAGACATCTTGTATGATAGTGACAAAACACCCTTCCAACGTTGGGTTCGCCTCACCCTATTTTCTTCACCAAATATAACTACTATGATGATCACCCACCGTTCTCCCTCCCTTGTTACCCCCGCTCGACCCAGCTACACTCTTATTACCTGAAAGGAATTGTGAAGCAAAAGGGTGAGCACAACTAGCTCAGTAAAGAATATCATGACTAAAGATAATTCAATTATCAATAGCCTTCATCAACAATAAATCAGAGATTTAGAACATATGGTAAATGATAAAAATTTCAACCATAGTTGCAGCGGAACGAGCAATCCATTAGAAGAGTCAAATAGACTATAAAGTCTATTATCTTCTCCATGTTAAAAATCTACCAATAATATTTTATCCATGTAACATCACTCAACAGTTCCTTTCCACAATCATATGAATAACTCATAATCATAATTGTGACTATAAATTTTTCTTCGCACCCAGGACGAAGAATATTTTCATCGCCTGTCTTTACCTGAAACATCAAAGATCATGGTTATACCAAATCACAGTTCCTGTTTATAATCATACTAACAAATCCATCTTTGCACTACGGGCCAAAGATATTCATCAACAAACCATCTTTGCACTACGGGCCAAAGATATTCAACAACAGTTCATCTTTGCACTACAGGCCAAAGATATTCATCAACAGGCCATCTTTGCACTACATGCCAAAGATATTCATCAATAATTCATATTTGCACTACAGGCCAAATATATTCATCAACAGTTCATATTTGCACTACATGCCAAATATATTAATATCTCAAAGAATTATAATCATTTTAGAATTTATATAAACAATAATTATAACCATGTTGATCAATTCACCTTTGCACTTAAGCTTAAGATATTCAATTATAAATTCAATGGTCATGATCATACCAGTCACAATTCAACTTTGCACTACAGGCCAAAGAGAACCCTAGTCATGATCATACCAATAATCTACCCATCTTTACACTCCAGTGAAAGAGAATTTCAACATCAGGGTTATAAAAATGTCATATATAATAGTAACTCATAAATAGTAACTCGTGAATAGTAAACCCGACACAAAAAGATAGAAATTCCACAATAAAATCCATACCAATATTTCGGTATAATGATGTTGAAAGAATAACATTTCTTAAGCTTATAAACAATTTATTTAAATTGTTTACACTTACTAAATAATGCATTTAATCATCTTAAAATGCCAAACTCATATTATTTCATCACCAATAACCAAAAACCCTCATCAAAAATCTGCATATACCTCATATAGGATTCTCAAGCCATAAAATCCTATTTTTCAATTTTCTTTCCTCACAAAACATATTTAATTCATTTACTCATAACTAGTCCATTTTCATGAAAAATATCAAATCAGTTCCGAAAATATTTCTTTTCTGGGATTTAGCATAATATAGTCCCATACTGAACATATATTTTTCTCAGAATTTTTAAAAGTTATTTACTATTTTTCATATGGCCAAAATAGCCGAATATTTAGACATTTATCAAAAATTGTACTTTTGTCTAAAAATTCTGAAATTTACAGAGTATACTTCTATCATATACATGTACTCCCAATAAAAATTTCATCAATTTTGGAATTAACCACAAGGAATTATAAGCGGTTACTTTTAAAATAGTCTTTTCTCATAAAATTCATAACTCTCAATCTATACATCCAAAAATCACCATTTTTGGACACAATCAAGAAAACTCATCAAAATATCATTTCAAATTTTTCCAGAATTTTTGAAGATCAGAAAAATTACGAAACTGAAAATCATAACAACCCTTAAAATCCCTTAATATCCCTTACCTCAAAAGAGCAGTACTTCTGACTGGATATCGGATATGATGCTGAAGGAAACTTGCACTAATGAATAGCAACTCACCAAGTATCTAAAAACTCACAAAATATGCTTCATAATATAGAGAGAGAAAGAGAGAAAGCTTATGTTTCTGGTGTGATTTTCAATTCTAACTTAGCCCTCTATTTATAGGAAAATTTTGGTAGGTTTGACCTGCAACCTGATGGCTTTACCTGCTACTATTCTCACCCACCACATTTGAAATATAATTCAGCACATTTCTTCACCAACCACAAGTGGGGCCCACCAATTCTAGAATTTTCTACCAAAATGATAAACTCCGAAAATTCAACAATTTCTGAACCAGTCATCTCGTAAAATTCATAATAAATCATACGTTCATTTTTAACGGTTCAAAATTTGTGGGCATATACTCAACTTATATATGTATAACATATCCAAAAATTACCACGATCCAACGGTCGGATTAAAAATTATAACCCCCGCAAAATATCTCAAAAACCCTGATTTTTAATACCTCCATTCCGACAAAAATACGGATAAAAATCTCAACATTAACTCCTTCATTTTTTAACCACAAAAATATATCCCTTATTTATATCCACATAAAATAAATATTTTCTTATCATATGAATCAATAATTAATTATTCACAAATAATATTACAGAATCACATTTATGACAACCAGGCCGTTCCCAGGAAAGAGGGGGCTTTCCAATAAGGATTTCTCCTTACTGGCGCGCAATTAGATGACCAAACCTCTCCTTAGACAGAACTTTCTAGACATTGCCAATAATGCTATCTAATAATACTATTCAAATAATATGAATTATTGATCTGATAATGGGAAATATTGTGCAGCAACAATTATTGAACAACAATAATACAAAATTTCAACGTAGCAATTATTGAATCAATAAAATAAAATATTGAACAGTAATTACTGTAACAATTATTGAGTAGTGCCTTCTTACGTAAGAATCAATAATTTCAAAAATACTATGCAATACCGTGTGCTACTGTGCAATAACGCGTATTACTGTATTTTAACCACCGGGTATTCCAACAGTGTTAACGGTAACAACTACGCCGTTATTTATAAAATTCAAATTTGTCGTTTTCTTTACCCGACAGTTATTCTGTTATGGGGCCCACAAATGGCTGCGCCGTCGTACGAATATTCCCCGACAGAAAGAATATTTCATGACCAAACGAATATTCCCCGACAACAATGATTATTTTATAACCACTTGCTTATTTTGAAAAAAAAATTATATTTCACTCATATCTTTAAATTTTTATCAATTTAACCATTTACTGAATAGTAATTATAAGAAAAATTGAATACTTTTATTTCATAAAATTTGGGGTCTTACAATCTCCCCTCCTTATGAAATTTCGTCCCCGAAATTTACGTACCTGGTATTTCAAAGAGTTGAGAATACCTTCCTTTCATTTCAGATTCCATCTTCCCTGTCATCATAATTTCTCCATTGCTCATCTCCTGTATTTCAAATATCATTCTAGAATACAGCTTCAAAACAAGGGTTAATTTAACAAATTAACATATCACATAATATCCCGATATTATGACTGACCAACAAATAAGCTTAGGTAGGACACACTAGCGAAGGATTTACTCGTCTCTCTCCTCCTAGTTATATTTCCCGATCTCCGCCAGAAATCATATCCCTAAGCTCTGATACCACCTGTGACAACCCCAAAATAGGTTCATTCCATCCAACCTATTCTGAGTCGCCAAATACATGGTACAGAAAACAACTACAACTTTATTACAACAATTGTCGTGCAAAATACAACAACACATATGCTATGAGTTTGGATACAAATATATACCAAATGTGACTCATGTTCCAACCGTGGACATCACCTCACAATAACACCTTACATAAAGGTATAGTCAAAAACTGTTTTAGAAATTAGAATCTTTGGGAAGTGCTCAAGAAAACCTTCGTACATGGGAGGCCACGCGTCTAGGTTATGATAGATATCATATGGCCACAGAATTATCCTTGGTTGACCCAATAGACCCCAAAGAAAAACAAGAAGATTACTATCATATTCTTCCCAATGGTGAGTCTTCTCTTGACTTATCATTATCTCCACTGTCTCTAATTGAGAATTATACTTCAAACAAACACCAAGATTATATAGGTAGTGCCCATAGATATACTCAGCAAGTGGATGAGCACAACCCTGTCTTATGATGACACGAGGTTGTATGTCATTAGACATCTTGTATGATAGTGACAAAACACCCTTCCAACGTTGGGTTCGCCTCACCCTATTTTCTTCACCAAATATAACTACTAAATGATGACCACCGTTCTATTCCCTTGTTACCCCCGCTCGACCCAGCTACATTCTTATTACCTGAAAGGAATTGTGAAGCAAAAGGGTGAGCACAACTAGCTCAGTAAAGAATATCATGACTAAAGATAATTCAATTATCAATAGCCTTCATCAACAATAAATCAGAGATTTAGAACATATGGTAAATGATAAAAATTTTAACCATAGTTGCAGCGGAACGAGCAATCCATTAGAAGAGTCAAATAGACTATAAAGTCTATTATCTTCTCCATGTTAAAAATCCACCAACAATATTTTATCCATGTAACATCACTCAACAGTTCCTTTCCACAATCATATGAATAACTCATAATCATAATTGTGACTATAAATTTTTCTTCGCACCCAGGACGAAGAATATTTTCATCGCCTGTCTTTACCTGAAACATCAAAGATCATGGTTATACCAAATCACAGTTCCTGTTTATAATCATACTAACAAATCCATCTTTGCACTACGGGCCAAAGATATTCATCAACAAACCATCTTTGCACTACGGGCCAAAGATATTCAACAACAGTTCATCTTTGCACTACAGGCCAAAGATATTCATCAACAGGCCATCTTTGCACTACATGCCAAAGATATTCATCAATAATTCATATTTGCACTACAGGCCAAATATATTCATCAACAGTTCATATTTGCACTACATGCCAAATATATTAATATCTCAAAGAATTATAATCATTTTAGAATTTATATAAACAATAATTATAACCATGTTGATCAATTCACCTTTGCACTTAAGCTTAAGATATTCAATTATAAATTCAATGGTCATGATCATACCAGTCACAATTCAACTTTGCACTACAGGCCAAAGAGAACCCTAGTCATGATCATACCAATAATCTACCCATCTTTACACTCCAGTGAAAGAGAATTTCAACATCAGGGTTATAAAAATGTCATATATAATAGTAACTCATATAATAGTAACTCGTGAATAGTAAACCCGACACAAAAAGATAGAAATTCCACAATAAAATCCATACCAATATTTCGGTATAATGATGTTGAAAGAATAACATTTCTTAAGCTTATAAACAATTTATTTAAATTGTTTACACTTACTAAATAATGCATTTAATCATCTTAAAATGCCAAACTCATAATATTTCATCACCAATAACCAAAAACCCTCATCAAAAATCTGCCTATACCTCATATAGGATTCTCAAGCCATAAAATCCTATTTTTCAATTTTCTTTCCTCACAAAACATATTTAATTCATTTACTCATAACTAGTCCATTTTCATGAAAAATATCAAATCAGTTCCGAAAATATTTCTTTTCTGGGATTTAGCATAATATAGTCCCATACTGAACATATATTTTTCTCAGAATTTTTAAAAGTTATTTACTATTTTTCATATGGCCAAAATAGCCGAATATTTAGACATTTATCAAAAATTGTACTTTTGTCTAAAAATTCTGAAATTTACAGAGTATACTTCTATCATATACATGTACTCCCAATAAAAATTTCATCAATTTTGGAATTAACCACAAGGAATTATAAGCGGTTACTTTTAAAATAGTCTTTTCTCATAAAATTCATAACTCTCAATCTATACATCCAAAAATCACCATTTTTGGACACAATCAAGAAAACTCATCAAAATATCATTTCAAATTTTTCTAGAATTTTTGAAGATCAGAAAAATTACGAAACTGAAAATCATAACAACCCTTAAAATCCCTTAATATCCCTTACCTCAAAAGAGCAGTACTTCTGACTGGATATCGGATATGATGCTGAAGGAAACTTGCACTAATGAATAGCAACTCACCAAGTATCTAAAAACTCACAAAATATGCTTCATAATATAGAGAGAGAAAGAGAGAAAGCTTATGTTTCTGGTGTGGTTTTCAATTCTAACTTAGCCCTCTATTTATAGGAAAATTTTGGTAGGTTTGACCTGCAACCTGATGGCTTTACCTGCTACTATTCTCACCCACCACATTTGAAATATAATTCAGCACATTTCTTCACCAACCACAAGTGGGGCCCACCAATTCTAGAATTTTCCACCAAAATGATAAACTCCGAAAATTCAACAATTTCTGAACCAGTCATCTCGTAAAATTCATAATAAATCATACGTTCATTTTTAACGGTTCAAAATTTGTGGGCATATACTCAACTTATATATGTATAACATATCCAAAAATTACCACGATCCAACGGTCGGATTAAAAATTATAACCCCCGCAAAATATCTCAAAAACCCTGATTTTTAATACCTCCATTCCGACAAAAATACGGATAAAAATCTCAACATTAACTCCTTCATTTTTTAACCACAAAAATATATCCCTCATATATATCCACATAAAATAAATATTTTCTTATCATATGAATCAATAATTAATTATTCACAAATAATATTACAGAATCACATTTATGACAACCAGGCCGTTCCCAGGAAAGAGGGGGCTTTCCAATAAGGATTTCTCCTTACTGGCGCGCAATTAGATGACCAAACCTCTCCTTAGACAGAACTTTCTAGACATTGCCAATAATGCTATCTAATAATACTATTCAAATAATATGAATTATTGATCTGATAATGAGAAATACTGTGCAGCAACAATTATTGAACAACAATAATACAAAATTTCAACGTAGCAATTATTGAATCAATAAAATAAAATATTGAACAGTAATTACTGTAACAATTATTGAGTAGTGCCTTCTTACGTAAGAATCAATAATTTCAAAAATACTATGCAATACCGTGTGCTACTGTGCAATAACGCGTATTACTGTATTTTAACCACCGGGTATTCCAACAGTGTTAACGGTAACAACTACGCCGTTATTTGTAAAATTCAAATTTGTCGTTTTCTTTACCCGACAGTTATTCTGTTATGGGGCCCACAAATGGCTGCGCCGTCGTACGAATATTCCCCGACAGAAAGAATATTCCATGACCAAACGAATATTCCCCGACAACAATGATTATTTTATAACCACTTGCTTATTTTGAAAAAAAAATCATATTTCACTCATATCTTTAAATTTTTATCAATTTAACCATTTACTGAATAGTAATTATAAGAAAAATTGAATACTTTTATTTCATAAAATTCGGGGTCTTACAATTAAAATATTATTAAGAGGATTAATAATATTAGTAAGGTATTGAAATATTACTAAGATAATAATAATATTAGTAAGTGAATGAAAGTATTATTAGTAAACCAATAATACTAGAAGGTGAATTAAATATTATCTAAGTTAATAATATTATGTGAATTAAAGGTAGTCGTTAATTAATAGTAACACTATCTAGACATGATAATGTTTATAAGAACTAAATGTAATGTATAATATCTATGTGATTACATAATCTAATGTTATGCTTTGACTAATTGAAAGATTAATTTATAGGTCTCTCAAAGGAAGATAATTTAACTGCATAGTGGATAGAAATTTAATTTCGTAGCCGTAACCTACGATCGAGGCAAGTTTCCTAACTCAAGCTCGAGTTATTATTTTCAAAGCATGTTAGTGAATAATTATTGATGATTATTCACGTCTATATTGATTATTGAACACTTTGTGCAATTGAATTCCGTTCTACTGTTATTGAACTGTGAATTAAATTAAAGTTCTTCATTTATGAACTGTTTATGAAATAGATCTATGCTAATTGTATCAGCTAGATCAAGCATGTCTAAATTTGTTAAATCAAATGTATTTTAAATAACTGTTCTTATTAAATTGATATAATAAGAACTCTTGACTGAGAAAAAGACGAATTTGATTAAGGCATGATATCAATGCCAGATTATTAAGTGTTTATGCATAAATCACGAGGTATGAAAGGCTGATCCCCTTAAATACCAAAACTTATTAAGAGGTCCAGTTTAATCACTGAGCACCTTAGCAAATGTTCATGGTTATTCAAAACCACTCAGTTCATGTTATTCAATTATCGAATATTCAATTGTTGATTATTAATTCATGTTCCTTCACAATCTTATATTATTGTTGAACATTGACCACAATATTTCTTTCTAAGTCATGATATATCTCCCTTGTCTATATAAACTTGTGAAGCAAATTAGTTGCTTACTCTTGCTATATCATGACATCTATTTCAGTTAAGCCCGAAGGATCCAACACGAAGGACAAGGGCAAGGGCAAGATCCAGGAGTAATTTAGACTGAATGTCAATTTAGTTATTATCTGATGGAATTTCTTAAGTAAACTATTTGTATGATAAATGGTGTATTTAAAGTTAAGGTTATGGAGACCTTGGGACCATGTTATGAGACTTTATTATAATGAACAATGTATGTTTATTATTTCGTAATAGTTATAGAATACTTATGATGATGATAGATCGTGAGCACCGAATCTGAGGTTAGAGAACTTGGATTTGGGGGTGTCACAATACCGACCATGAGCCATTTGAGATTGAAAGTTGTATTGGGTGAGGAAAGCGTGTGCTAGCTCTTCCCAACTATAGATCTTTGAATTGTCTAATCTTGTGTACCACGAACGGGCTTCTCCAGTTAGACTTTTTTGGAACAGTTGCATTCTGAGTTTTTCATCCTCTGCATAAGATCCAAGTTCTCCAATAAACACCTTTAGATGTGTGTAAGGATCTCCTAACCCGTCATATTTTTCAAAGTCAAGAGTCTTAAACTTTTCTGGATAATGAATACCAGGGAAAATACACAAATCAGCATATGAAACACTCCCATGTGTTCCAATTCCTTTGATAGTGCGAAGAGTCTCTTCCATTTGGAGGACTTTCTTTTTGATGTCACCAGTGTCTGGGTCTCCAGTGGGATTGTATGCATCATGAGTTTTGTTGGTCAGATCCAACTGTAGTTCAGGTATTGTAACGACCTGGGTTCCTCCTTGTGTGGAGGATTCAGCATGTACGGGTATTTTCTGACCCTGTGTAGACTGGTGTAATTCTTTTAGTAGAACAGCCAAATCTGTAATCTGTTTGCTTAATCCGTCGAATTCTTTGCGAGAAACTGGATTAAGTTCAGTCTGGTCGGATGACGACATGATTGACTGTAGGCCTGTTGCCTTTTTGGACTTTGAACGGGTGGTAGGTCCGATTGATTCCCTGCAAAAGACTTACATAGTTTAGTCTTTAGGGTGGATAATAACATGCTATGCAATGTGTCCAGTTTAGGAATTTTATCCTGCAAAACGGATGTCAGCTGTTTATAGCATGTATGTGTACACATTTCTTCATATTTCTCATTACATGGAGATAGATATGGAAGATAATTACAAGTAATTGTGCTTTACAAGTAATTTGAAATGAGAGCATGAAGAGACTTTCCTCCGTTTTGGGTTTGTCAAAGGCTGACCTATCTTAGGTTACTCTCGCGGCTTTTTGGCATGAAGGTTCCCAAATCATCACAATCTACTTGACGGGAAGTTAATCCGGTCTTTCAACTGGAGCGAATTTGGGTGGTGCCTTTCCTGAGCCTCGAAGAATTAGTCTTCTCACGAGTCCAGTAATCAAACACCGATGGGATAGCCTCCTGGTGGAGGGACCACACAACATACATTTACATACATCGCATCTCACTGTATGACATGATGACATGTGCGAAGCACTAATATCACAAGCAGTTTATAGTGCGAAGCACTAACATCACAGGCAGTTTTATAGTGCAAAGCACTAACATCGCAGGCATTTTATAGTGCAAAGCACTAAGTAAGGAAATGCATTCGTACACATTCATCATAAAATATAAATGCAACATCCACACATAAGCAGATAATGTGACGCCCCCAAAATTAGGTATACATCACCCATCTTGGGTCACCAGATACATGGTACTGAATACAAATACAACTTAATAATACAACTGTCGTGTACAATACGACCAAACATAATCTGTGAGTTTGAATACAAATATTGTCTTCTAGAGAGTATTCATACTCAAAAGGAGTCCTCATTACAATTATTATCATACTATTTCACAGAATAGTGAGGACTACTAATGCTATCCTCTGGACCATCACTCCGTTTCCCGACTCGTCCCAGCTATATTCTCATTTCCTGAAGAGAACAGTGAAAGAAAGGGTGAGCTCAACTAGCCTAGTAAGAAATATTATAACTAAGATAATGCAGAATAAATTATCATTAGCCTTCAATAGTGTTAAACTGATAAAATATAATGAACATCAAGTTTAACTGCAGCGGAACAAGCAATCCATTAAAAGAGTCAAGTAGAAAATAAAATCTACTATCTTCTATGATTTAAAAGGTTTTTCAACACTGTTATCGCTGGGACTCAGCTTAATAAAATAATTCACTTCATCGAATCACCCCTGCACTAAGGGCAAGGATATTCGTGTATTCATTAATGGTCATGATTATGCCAACAAATGTCCATCAATGTACTATGGGCCAATGAGGACTTTTACCACATCATTTGTAACATTACGGTCATGATTATACCGAATAATCCCTTGTCATAATCATACCAAGTCCATCTATGCACTACAGGCCACATATGACTTTCAACATTTTATAAACATGAGGATGATGACAATGATATAAGAATTCAATAAAACAAGTTCAAGAATTAATTTATCCAAGAATTAACAACGTCCAAATTGTCAACATGATACTGCTTTGTGGAGTAAAATTCAAGAATGCTTAGAAGAATATTTTAATGAAAATATACTGGATGAAACGCAATTATCAAGGATATTCCACAAATTTCATGGAGTATAGAAGTCAAAACTTAACCAACTGAGTATAATAAAGAATGAAATAACAAAAGAAATCACCATGCATGCGATAGACAACGCAGACAGGTTATTCCAATAGAATAATAAATAATGGAATCAGGTCCGGCGTAAAACGCACAGACAGGATATTCCAACAAAATAATAATAAAAAAGGAACCATGTCCGGTGTAAAACATACAGACAGGATGTTCCAACAGAATAATAATAAAGACGGAACCAGGTCCGGTATAAAACACACAGACATGATGTTCCAACAGAATAATAATAAAAACGCAACCAGGTCCGGTATAAAACACACAGACAGGATGTTCCAACAGAATAATAGAAGAATGTCACCAAGTATAGGGTAGACCGCGTATACAGGTTATTCCAACAGAATAATAAGAAATAGAATAACAACAGTTCTCTTCATGAATAAGAAAGAATAACACCCCTTACCGTTTTAAAGAAGAACTAAAATAAGGAAGTAGTTGAGTATCAGAATACTTTTCTTCTCTCTCTCTATAGTTTCTCTCTCTAGAGTTCAGTGAATTCGTAAGAAATAATAAAGGAATGAGCTGCTATTTATAGAAAAATGGAATGCATAGTAACTAATCCATGAACGGTCCAGATTGATTACTTTAATTTGACGGTCCATATTTAAAGAAAAATATTTTAAATAAAATATAATATATTTTATTTATAGAATAACTTTAATAAAGTATTCTATTTTATATAAAAAGATGTTTCTGTTTTATTACGTTAATAATACGAATAAAACAAAACTTCATTATCGCTAAATAATTCATATTATTAACTGATAATAATTGAATCAAACTGAGTGACTTCTCACATAAGCATTAATAATCAATACCGTGGGCTACTATTCAATCACACGTGTTACTGTACTTTTACTAGCGAGTAGTTCAACAGTATCAATGGTAAAACTTCCGCCGTTATTTTTAATAAAATATTTTTGTCGTTTTCTCAATCCGACAATAATTCCGTTGTGGGGTCCACCAATGATTGTGCCGTTGTACGAATATTCTCTGTTAAAACGAATATTCCCCGACCAATCGAATATTATATAACAACTTGCGTACTTTGTAAAATTTATAAATATTACCCACAACTATAACATTATATCAAATTAACTCCATAATATTCAAAAATGATATTTATAAAAAATTCATCTTTATTTATAAAAGTTGGGGTCTTACAACCTCCCCTTATGAAATTTCGCCCTCAAAATTAAGGTACATACCTGGTATGTCGAAGAGGTAAGGATACCTTGATTTTATTTCAGATTCTAACTCCCAAGTCATTTCCTCAACATCGTGGTTTCTCCATAAAACTTTGACTTGAGGTATAACCTTGGAGCGTAGAATATGTTCCTTCTTATCCAAGATTTGAACAGGAACTTCTTCATACGTCAAATCTTCTGCTATTTCGTCCGGTTCTAACTCAATAATGTGGTTCGGGTCTTCCACATATTTACGTAACATGGATATGTGAAAAACGTTATGAACACGAGACATACTTGGCGGTAAAGCGAGTCTATAAGCCACAGTTCCTATTCGATCGAGAATTAAAAACGGACCGATGAATCGAGGATTGAGCTTTCCTCTCTTTCCAAATTTCGTAACTCCTTTCCATGGAGCAACACGTAAGAACACATGATCTCCTATATCAAATTCTACGTCCTTTCGATGAAGATCAGCATAACTCTTTTGTCGATCTTGTGAGGTTTTTATACGTTGTCGGATCACTTGAATCTTTTCTGTAGTCATACGTACCAACTCCGGTCCCAACAACGTTGCTTCACCCACCTCATCCCAGCATACTGGAGAACGATATTTTCTTCCATACAATGCTTCGAATGGAGCCATGCCAATACTTGCTTGATAACTGTTGTTCTAGGAAAACTCTACTAATGGTAAGAACTTGTCCCAACTTCCCTTGAAGTCAAGGACACAGAGTCTTAATAAATCTTCTAGAGTTTGAATAGTCCACTCTGATTATCCGTCCGTCGGAGGATGATATGCCGAACTAAATCGTAAATCTGTGCCCATAGCTTTTTGTAAACTAACCCAAGATCGTGAAGTGAATCTTGGGTCTCAATCAGAAATTATGGATACTGGCATACCATGCAGTCTTACAATCTCGTTTATGTACATACGAGCAAGACGTTCAAGTGCATAAGTTTCTCGTATTGGTAAGAAATGAGCAGACTTGGTCAATCTATCAACAATGACCCAAATCGCATTTATACCTTGAGAAACCTTAGGAAGACCGGTAACGAAATCCATGGTAATGTGCTCCCACTTCCATTCTGGAATTTCAAGTGGTTGCAATGGACTTTTTGGTACTTGATGCTTCGCTTTGACTCGTTGACAAGTTAGACACTTTGAGATAAACAGCGCTATCTCTCGCTTCATATTGCTCCACCAAAATGTATAACGAAGATCATGATACATTTTGGTACTCCCAGGATGAATTGTAAACGGTGTGTTGTGCGCCTCCATCATGATTTTATACTTTAAATCAGGATTGTTAGGAACACAAAGTCTAGAGTTGACTCAAAGTATTCCTTCTTCATCGATTCTTGCTTTCGGCATAGCACCTTCTTGCACTTTCTTCCTCATACGCATCAGCTCCAGGTCTGTAGCTTGAGCAACTTTAACTCTATCGATTAAAGTTGGTTCTACTCGTATATTCGCCATCATCACATGGGTCTCTGGAGTCTTTAACTCTATCTCCATCCTTTGCAAGTCACACAAAATGGGCCTTTGTGTTGACAATATCGCACTCGTACTTGCATATGATCTTCTACTCAATGCGTCAGCTACCACGTTAGCTTTTCCAGGATGGTATTGAATGGTATGATCATAATCTTTCAACGGTTCAAGCCAACGTCGTTGTCGCATGTTGAGTTCCTTTTGAGTGAAGAAATATTTGAGGCTTTTATGATCTGTAAAGATCTCCACCTTCTCCTTATTGAAGTAATGCCTCCAAATTTTAAGTGCAAAGACAACAGCTGCCAACTCTAGATCATGAATATGATAATTTCTCTCATATTCCTTGAGTTGTCTTGATGCATAGGCTATGACTTTTCCATGTTGCATGAGAACGCATCCCAACCCTTTGCTCGAAGCATCACTGTAGATTACAAATCCCTCCGAGCCAGATGGTATTGTTAGAACAGGTGCTGAAATGAGTCTCCTCTTGAGTTCTTGAAAACTCTTCTCACATTCTTCGCTCCAATCGAACTTTATATCTTTCCGAGTCAGCTGAGTTAATGGAGTAGCGATTCGAGAAAATCCTTCCACAAATCTCCGATAATAACCAGCTAAACCAAGAAAGCTACGTACTTCGGTCACTGATTTAGGTTTCTCCCAGCTTTGAATAGCATCAATCTTTGTCGGGTCAACAGATATTCCACGACTTGATACTACGTGCCCAAGGAATGCTACCTCCTCCAGCCAGAACTCGCACTTCTTCAACTTGGCATAAAGCTTGTATTCACGAAGCTTTTGGGGTACCAACCTCAAGTGTTGCTCGTGATCTTCACGGCTTTTAGAATAAATAAGGATGTCATCAATAAAGACGACCACAAAGTGATCCAAATATTCCTTGAATACCCGGTTCATCATATCCATGAAGGCAGCAGGAACATTAGTCAATCCAAAGGACATGACTAGGAATTCATAATGCCCGTACCGAGTTCTGAAAGTCGTCTTTGGAATATCCTCATTTCTAACCTTCAGCTGATGATATCCAGAACGAAGATCGATCTTTGAAAAGAATTATGCTCCTTGCAATTGGTCAAACAGATCATCAATACGTGGCAATAGGTACCTGTTTTTAATGGTGACATGATTCAACTCCCGATAATCAATACAAAGTCGCATACTTCCATCTTTCTTCTTCACGAATAGCACAGGAGCACCCCAAGGAGAAATACTAGGACGAATAAAGCCAATGTCTAACAATTCCTACAGTTGGATCTTTAACTCCTGAAGTTCAATAGGAGACATTCGATATGGGACTTTGGAAATGGGTTTTGTACCGGGTTCAAGGTCGATACAAAATTTAATTTCACGCTTTGGGGGTAAGCCAGGAAGTTCTTCAGGGAATACGTCAGGGAATTTATTAACAATAGAAATATCATTCAAAACTGACGTATTTTTATTTAGATCCTTGACATGAGCTAAGAAAGCTTGACATCAGTTTTTCAATAAACGAATAGCTTTATAGCTTGAGATGACACCGATTAATTTTAATGGTTTGGTTACTTGAATTCGCATAATAGGTCGATTAGGAATATGAAAGCTAACAACCGTACGAAAATAATCAATTTTTGCATGATGAGTAGTTAACCAATCAATCCCTAGAATCACGTCAAATGCAAGTATTTTTAATGAAATAAGATCGACAGGTAATGTGTGGGTACCAACTTGAACCAAACAGGACTTATAAACCGTGGATGTAATGAAGGTTTCTCCCAATGGAGTTTCAACAGCTAAGTCAAAGTCTAATTTCTCCGGAGTCAAATTTAATCGATGAGCGCAAGTAGGAGAAATAAAAGAATGGGTAGAACCGGTATCAAATAAAGTATAGACTTCGTTAGAGTTTATGATAAGCTTACCCGTGATGACCTCATTCGGGTTCCTTGCTTTCTGGGAGGTCACAACAAACGCTCTCCCTTGCACTACCGGTTTTAACTTTTCTGGGACGGCCTTTGGTGTCTCCATCCTGGCTGAACTTATTTTTGGTAAATGACAAAATCGAGCTAAATGACCTTCTCTTCCACAATTATAACATGCTTTAGATGGCATCGTGCAGTTTGGACTGATGTGCCCCTCCCCTCCGCATTTGAAACATATGATAGGTGGTCGTTTTCCTTCCTTAACAACGGGTGCTGGTGCTGACGTCTTTCCATCATTGTTGAATCTCATCTTCTTGAAATGACCATTCTTATTGTTTTGGCCCTGATTACCACCGAAGTGGTTACCATTTCTAGCCTGTTGATTCCCTCAACGCTTGTTGTCACCGCTTCAATGACTACTCTCACTGGTATTATCATTTTGCCGATTGCTCTCTTTTGGTTGCGTTGACTCGTTATCGCGCTCTACTAACTGAGCCCTATTCACAACATCTGAATACAAACACAGTTTATGAGAAATAAGATGTTGACGTATCTCAGGTTTCAAATCTCGCAAAAACATTCGCGTCATTTGCTATTCATTATCCACTAAGTGGGACGCAAACCGGGACTACTCAGCAAATTTAGCCTCATACTGTGACACGGTCA
Organism: Panax notoginseng; assembly: GCA_016801055.1. Lineage (NCBI taxonomy): Eukaryota > Viridiplantae > Streptophyta > Magnoliopsida > Apiales > Araliaceae > Panax > Panax notoginseng. Next base: position 74,992,835 of record CM029021.1, read on the forward strand.
TATTATTCTGCTCATGTGACGAACACTTTCGGGAAAGTATTTGTCATTGAACAGCTCTTGGAACTTCTCCCAAGACATCTTCAGTGCGGCAGGTTGAGTACGCTTAATCGATTCCCACCAGTAATCTGCCTCTCCTCGCAACATAAAGGCGGCAAAGGGAACCTTTTGCTCCTCAGAGCATCCCAAGACATCAAATATCTTGGTGATCTGCTTTATCCATGTTTTCGCTACAAGTGGTTTTGGCTCTTCCTTAAACTCCGGTGGTCTCAGCTCCTTGAACTGTTTAGCGGTGAGCGTCCGAGAGTTTTCAGTGTTTCCACCTATATTTTGGACAGGAGCCGCTCTCGCCTGTTGTTGCATGAACTGCATAAAGCTTCTGAACATTCCATCATTCATCATCTGGTTAGTGTTATTGTTTGCATGAGGATTATCACCTTCCTAATGCACATTATCCTGATTATTGATATGTAGTGAATCAACAGTCGCTTGTGCTCCATTGCTATTCTCAACATTCTCAGATGCCATTTTCAGATACTGTCACAAAACAAAAGTTAATTGATATGTCATATATTATCCTTATATTCCGACTGACCAATAAAATACCATGCAAATAAACTTAGGTAGGTCATACTAGCGAAGGAATTTCCCGTCTCTCCCCTCCTAGTTCTATTCTCACATCTTAGCCAGGGATCATATCCCTAAACTTTGATACCAACTGTGACGCCCCCAAAATTAGGTATACATCACCCATCTTGGGTCGCCAGATACATGGTACTGAATACAAATACAACTTAATAATACAACTGTCGTGTACAATACGACCAAACATAATCTGTGATTTTGAATACAAATATTATCTTCTAGAGAGTATTCATACTCAAAAGGAGTCTTCATTACAATTATTATCATACTATTTCACAGAATAGTGAGGACTACTAATGCTATCCTTTGGACCATCACTCCGTTTCCCGACTCGTCCCAGCTATATTTTCATTTCCTGAAGAGAACAGTGAAAGAAAGGGTGAGCTCAACTAGCCCAGTAAGAAATATTATGGCTAAGATAATGCAGAATAAATTATCATTAGCCTTCAACAGTGTTAAACTGATAAAATATAACGAACATCAAGTTTAACTGCAGCGGAACAAGCAATCCATTAAAAGAGTCAAGTAGAAAATAAAATCTACTATCTTCTATGATTGAAAAGGTTTTTCAACACTGTTATCGCTAGGACTCAGCTTAATAAAATAATCCACATCATCGAATCACCCCTGCACTACGGCCAAGGATATTCGTGTATTCATTAATGGTCATGATTATGCCAACAAATGTCCATCAATGCACTACGGGCCAATGAGGACTTTTACCACATCATTTGTAACATTACGGTCATGATTATACCGAATAATCCCTGGTCATAATCATACCAAGTCCATCTATGCACTACAGGCCACCGATGACTTTCAATATTTTATAAACATGAGGATGATGACTATGATATAAGAATTCATTAAAACAAGTTCAAGGATTAATTTATCCAAGAATTAACAACGTCCAAATTGTCAACATGATACTGTTTTGTGGAGTAAAATTCAAGAATGCTTAGAAGAATATTTTCATGAAAAGATACTGGATGAAACGCAATTATCAAGGATATTTCACAAATTTTATGGAGTATAGAAGTCAAAGCTTAACCAACTGAGCATAATAAAGAATGGAATAACAAAAGAAATCACCATGCATGGGATAGACCGCACAGACAGGTTATTCCAATAGAATAATAAATAATGGAACCAGGTTCGGCGTAAAACACACAGACATGATATTCCAACAGAATAATAATAAAGACGAAACCATGTACAGTGTAAAACACACAGACAGGATGTTCCAACAGAATAATAATAAAGACAGAACCAGGTCCGGTGTAAAACACACAGACAGGATGTTCTAACAGAATAATAATAAAAACGGAACCAGGTCCGGTGTAAAACACACAGACAGGATGTTCCAACAGAATAATAGAAGAATGTCACCAAGTATAGGGTAGACCGCGTATACAGGTTATTCCAACAGAATAATAAGAAATGGAATAACAACAGTTCTCTTCATGAATAAGAAAGAATAACACCCCTTACCGTTTTAAAGAAGAACTAAAATAAGGAAGTAGTTAAGTATCAGAATACTTTTCTTCTCTTTCTCTATAGTTTATCTCTCTAGAGTTCAGTAAATTCGTAAGAAATAATGAAGGAATGAGCTGCTATTTATAGAAAAATAGAATGCGTAGTAACTAATCCATGAACGGTCCAGATTGATTACTTTAATTTGACGGTCCATATTTAAAGAAAAATCTTTTAAATAAAATATAATATATTCTATTTATAGAATAACTTTAATAAAGTATTCTGTTTTATATAAAAAGATGTTTCTGTTTTATTACGTTAATAATACAAATAAAACAAAACTTCATTATCGCTAAATAATTCATATTATTAACTTACAATAATTGAATCAAACTAAGTGACTTCTCACATAAGCATTAATAATCAATACCGTGTGCTACTATGCAACTACACGTGTTACTGTACTTTTACTATCGAGTAGTTCAACAGTATCAATGGTAAAACTTCCGTCGTTATTTTTAATAAAATATTTTTGTCGTTTTCTCAATCCGACAATAATTCCGTTGTGGGGTCCACCAATGATTGTGCCGTTGTACGAATATTCTATGTTAAAACGAATATTCCCCGACCAATCGAATATTATATAACAACTTGCGTACTTTGTAAAATTTATAAATATTACCCACAACTATAACATTATATCAAATTAACTCCATAATATTCAAAAATAATATTTATAGAAAATTCATCTTTATTTATAAAAGTTGGGGTCTTACAGATAACAATTTTGAAAAAATTGTAATAGCGGCTTAAGTCCTCTTACTGGAGTCCCTAGCAGAGTCGCCACCTGTCGACGTCGGGATTTTTTAATTGTCCCTTTCCGTTACTTGTTCTTTGGTGTTCTCATTTTAGGTGAGATTTATTTGAAAAAATAAGTGAAAAAGGTCCGACATGTATAATGTCGACGATTGGACTATAAGAGTCGCCAGTTAGTTTTTTAAATGGTTGTACTAACACAACCGAGAAAAAGTTTGTACATTAACCCAGTGATGTGACACTGCTAAACGGGTCGATGAAACCGAGATTCATTAGGGTCCGGGGACTTGGTTATGTGGGAAAAAGGTGTTAGGCACCCCTCGACATCCGTGTTACCACGGTGACCGCCTCTTTTCAAGAAACTGTTATCTAAATGTGTGTGTGTGTGGGTCAATGTGCTGTTATTTGGAAGTAGTGCGAGGCCTCGTTCGCACCTATATACACAGGGTTTGAATTTATGTAAAAATTCAATTTTATCAGGATATGGCAGTGATGTTTGATAAAAGAGGTTTTTCAAACCCTGATGCTCAATAGTAATTGAGACCTTTTACACTTCCATTTTATTCCGTATTCGGCTGGATTGATTTTATTTGACAGATGCGATGCATCTGTACGAAAATACTTTACAAAAAGGTGTTGAATTCCTCGTGGGTATGAAAACCATCTGAGGAAATCCAAACATCACAGATATAATTTACAAGCTACTTACAGCTGAAAATGTCCATCACGGGAATCGAATCTAGATCCAATGGGATGAATCTGTGATCACATGATTCCTAGGCTCACATGATGCCGCAATTGATATAAATGCAGTAAGCAGGTATAGATATAAAAGTTGTATATATATATATATATATATATATATATATATATATATATATATATATATATATATATACAGACATGATCACCAACCACGAAGTACCTCCATGGGGGATCAAAAATATAAATAAAGTTGTAAAAGCTATCAACCGTCACGGAGGAAACTCTAGGCGGGACGAAATGTACAGAAAGTTGTAAAAACGATCAACCACCACGAAGTAAACTCCAGGTGGGACGAAATGTAATATATATATATATATATATTATATATATATATATATATATATATATATATATATACGCATATAAACGCACCGGATGTAAAATCCAGGCTCATCGAACAGAGTTCGACACACAGTTAATATATATAAGTATATATATATTAAAGCACGTAAACGCTCCGGATATAAAATCCAGACTTATCGAACAGAGTTCGACCACATTTCATATATATATATATATATATATATATATATATATATATATATATATATATATATATATATACATAGAAAAGCAAATAAACGCTCCAGACCGAAGTCTAGGCTCAATCGAGGCATAACTCGATAATGTTAGTCCATATATATATATATATATATATATATATATATATATATATATATATATATATATATATATAAATATATGTATATACAAACTAAAAATAAACTACGGACCGAAGTCCGGACAAAAGCAAGCAACACGACTCTCAACGTGTAGAAGGGTGTGTGCAAAAATGAAGAGAAAGACTCTAAAGTGTGTGAGAAGACTTACAGTGGGCTGCCAAAGAAGACTTCTATATCTTTAGAGTGAGTAAACACAGACTTTTGTAGGTACAAAAGGGCTATATATGAGCTCACAGATGTTTAAAAGGGAAAAGTACACTGCTTGGGATGAGTGCAGAGCAAATTGGGCAGGGCTTCCTCGCCGTTTTCTCTTGCAAAATGGCCACCCCAAGCCCTCTATTTATAGAGGGTGGAGCCGCAGGTGTACCAGAGGCAACTCGGGTGGGCCTGGGTTTTTCGGCTCGGGTCGTCTCGAAGTACGTGCACTCAGGCACTATAATGTCCACTCGAACTTTCAGAAGTGTAATACGGGCATCCGTTTGAGGTATACAGGACCTATTTCGGACCGCCGTTGTCGAGAGTTGTACGATGGCATGGGATTAGAGTTTGTGCGAAGTCATTGAAGATGGGACGGTGCCCTCCGGTCTTCAAGCTTCAACTTTCATCCGTTACCCCGCACAATAGTCGCTCGGGATTGATTAGTCTTGTGGGACATTGTTGCGTAGCTATGTTGAGGCGACGTGGCGTGACATCGTGTTGGTCAGATGACGATGTTACCCCTCACCGGTGTTATCGTCGGATTGGGCTGATAAAGCAGACGTTGTTCAGCTTCGCTGAGATTGGACTGCTGCAATTTGTTGAAGGTCCTCATTGTCATCTTTGAGGTGTGTCTGTCTTCCCGATGTTATCGCCGGACTGGTACAGTGGATCTCGTTGTGAGTGCAGAGATTGAAGCTGGTTGCATTTGTAACAAGCATTTCCAGAGTTATTGCCGAAATTGCATTCCTTGGGGTTATCACCAAGGTTGGTGGCTATTCCCATGGTTGGGACTGAGACTGGATACCTAGGGGTTATCTCCAAGATTAATCGGTCTTCTCCGGTGTGTGTTCCGGTATTGTATCTGCATGCCTCGGGGTTATCTCCGAGATTATTACTCCCAGATTGCGATCCGGGGTTGATGCTGAACTTCCGGTAGTATCCGGCATGGATATGGATCGTCTTTCAGGGTTCCCTCTTAAAATACGAATCTGCTCTCCTGTAATGTTAGTGACAGGTGTACAGAAAATTTCTAGTGTCTACAACAATGTAGTTATTAGCGAAAGAAACATAATTCACAATTTATATTTTTTTCCTCACAAAATTGGGGCGATAGAAAGATTTTTGGAGCCAATTTATGATGAAAATTTGCGAGAAAAAAATCTATTTAGTGAAGAAATTATTACTCACTATATATTATTGGTCAAAAGTCTTTTGCGAGAGATAAAATTGGTCGCTATATACTACAAGAAACTAGGGATGTAGTGAAGAAAAATTTGTGAAGGAATTCATTTCTTTACATGAGGAGTTTTCTAGCGAGGGAACAGTGAAGGAAAAAAATTAGTGACAATACAGTTATTGTGAAGGAAAGTTTTTTCACAATTTAGATTTTTTCTTTCGCAAAATTGAGATGATAGAAGGATGTTTAGCGCCACTTTTTAATGAAAATTTACGAAGAAAAATATTATTAATGAAGACATTATTACACGCTATATATTATTGGTGAGCGATTTTTTGCGAGAGATAAAATTAATCACTATTATATTAAAAATAAGTTTTTTAGAATTAATTATAGTGAATATAAATTATATTATATATAAATAAATTAAATTTTTTAAAATAATAAATTTATTTTTAATAGCACTTTTTGAAATAACTTTTAATATCAATTATTTTTTTAATAAACTATAAAATAAATAATTTTACATTACACAGTTTCCCTCCACCAATTCGCCAATTCCCTCCTACTATATTAGTTTTAGCCTTTTAGGGTTTTTATTCTACTGCTTCTACAGTTCTGCTTCTCCAATGTGGCTACGGCAATTTTGCTTCTCCTCTCTATCTCTCACGGCTCACAGCTGCGCCCGCCCAAATCTCAGACTCCCAGTGTTGTCGTCGGCCATTGCTCATCTCTCTCTGTGTCTCATCACCATCGCCTATTTGACTTCCTCGTTTAATTTGGTACCTTACTAACCAATTTCCCTTTCTTTTTCCTTATCAGATCTCATTTCATCGTCAATCTCTCTTTACTTTGTGAAATTGAAGACCGAAATAAAATCTTATACTGATTCATATACCAAACTACCTATTTTGTTTTGTTTGTGTGTTTGGTTGAATTTGAACTGATGCTTACGAATGTGTACATGTAACGTTCTGCTGTCCTTTTGATTTCACTTTTTGGACTAGTCGTGCTTCCCAATTTCTCTATATTATATGCTTTGATTTTTTTGTTCAAAACCTGGTTTGATCAAGCGCTAAACTGTTACATATTTTTCACTTTTTCTGTTATTTAGCATGATACCTTATCTTCCCAATCCTTTGCTGAACTTAGGGACAATTTTTGGGCTTGTATTTGTTCCTCAGAAGTAATAGCTGAAATCTTCAAACAGGTTGAGGTTGTTCAAGCTCTTTTTGGGCCTATGTACACTCAGGCTTCTGCTTCAGAAATTGGGACTTTCCCAAATAAAAAATTGCTCAGAACATGGCTACATGTAGCATTTCTTTTGATAAATGATTGAAGTTTATTTGGCTCATTTGTAATTTAAGGAACTTCCCTGGGTCAATTTTTCCTTATGGTTACCGAAATTGTGAACTCTTAAAGGTAATCATGTCAAATACCACATACCCTTATCTGTTTAAAAGAAGAACAAGAAAGAAGCAGTCTTTTTAATGTGGTCCAATCCAGTTACGTCCAGGTGAATGAACCTTACATTTCTTTGACTTGAGAAACAAAGTAGAGTTTGGTTGTCCTATTTTGGCAAATAGTCTATATTATTCAACTAGTATTTTAAAGCTTATATAGTGTTAACTTTGTATACTTGTAAAATAGGTCCAAGATTTGGGTCCAGGTTAGCAAGATCATGGTATAACTTGCTCTTTGTTCTTGATGTGGATTAAATTTGAACTTTTCCTTCTACCTCCTTTTTCAGTATTGAAATAATTAAGACCCATTTCTCTTTTTCTCTTTTAAACTTGTTTGTTTTTACCAGTAGGATGTTTTAAAAGTTAAAAGGCAAACACAACCATTTACCAGATTAATCATATAAGAGTGTATTCCAATGTGCCATAATTCTCTAGATAGGATGCAAATTATCTGGATCGTTTGTTTTGGTTTATGGTAAGCTGGCAACAGGGATGGCTAAAAAATAGGCTATCCCTAATCATGAGTAGAAATTAAAAACACTGGAAAGACGTTCTTTTTCCTCCTCCATGTTATTTATGAGATATATTCTATAAGTATTACCTCTAAACTGGTGGGTTTAAAGCATTTAATCGAAACCTGCCCTACTCTGTACTATAAAAGAAAATCAAGGAGTTTTGATTGTATTAAATATCATTTATCATTGTGAAAATAATTTAATTAAAGTGAATTGGTTGGTACATTCAAAATCCCTTCTGTTCTCTTAGAATACAGAGGTGACTGGTTCTTATTCGATGATGTAAAATAACTAGTCTTGTTCTCATACTTTGTGTGTGTGTGTGTGTGTGTGTGTATATATATATATATATATATATTTGTAAATAAAGATCTTAGATATTGTGACTAGTTGTTCGCAACACTTTTACCCCATTTTATTAGACAAATTTGACTTTTTTAGCACAGTTTGTAAAACGTTTCAACTTCCAAAACATATTTATACATTTTTTTGTACATCATAAATATAATAGAAAATATAACATAACATACCGATGCATTAAGAATATAAATAAATATGAAAATATAACAAATACATACGTTTTAGAAATGTCTTACAATCCATGCCAAAAAATACTTTACAAAGGTTTTTTTTTGCAGTCACCATCAAATCTTATAAGTCATAACATTTTAATGCTTTCAATATGTAGCTTACTTCTTTATGTGAAATTTTATATAGGCACATACATATATGTCTAATTTTCTATTATATGTGCACCTTATATCATAAGTGTTCCCCTTACGAATACGCATATAGTGTTCCAACTAAGCTTTTCAAAGAAGCCTACCCCCACAACAATGTTCCATATCAAGTACCGCTTTATACTTCTGTTCTCGTTCCGAGTACTATAATGATTCCCCTTCCTGGAATATTGGTGAATTCATTGGATGAAAGGGGAAAAAATAGGTCTGTATACTGTTATGCTGACAAGTCCTTACCATTGGCCACTGTGTAGTAAAGTTACAACTTATGCTTCTACAATTTGGGCAACTTAATTTGCTAGTTATTTTTTTTGGTTGCTAAAAGTAGTCCTATTAGAAAGAAGAAAATAGTATAGGATGGTAGTACAAGGAATTAAAGAATTTGACAATCTTTTTTGAGATCGCAATTTAGTCCTTAATACCCAAGTCATTAAGAAATGTTTTTAAACTTATGTCTGTAACTATAAAGAAACCTATTTTATTATAATGTATTGGATGCGAGGGGAACTTTTTTTTTTGGGGCGGGGGCGGGGGGGGGGGGGTGGGGTTTCAAAAAGCTGCTGCATTGTTCCATGTTTTTCATGAGGAATACTTTTGAAACCTTTATTCAATTGCAATTGGCTTTCGTGTGCACTTTTGTTATATATATAGTGGTAGAGCACTTTCTGTATTCTCTCCCTTTGTCCTTATCTTCTCCCATTCTAAAGTATCTGAATTAAGTAACATGGAAGTTCCTTATCCCTTCCTACCTTGAAAATTGCATACTGCTTTTTATCTAAATAATAAACATACATGCATACTACTGGCAGAGCGTGACACCACATTTTTCTTTGGGTGGTGAAGTATTCTGGGCTTGTCAGCATCAGAAATCTGGTATTGGTTATGCTGCGCGATACAACACAGATAAGATGGTATTACACTTGAATTTGTGCTATTTCACAAGCTTAAGTGTCTATTATTCCATTATCTTTGATATTCCTGATTTTTCTTTAAAAAGCGTTTTAAGACTCATCAACCTGTACAGAATGTGTGAACAATGAAAAATCTCCCGCGTTGTTAAAAGGCTTCAAAGTGTTGTTTTTACCCTTTAAACAGAATTTCTTTAGTGTGTTGTTAACTTTAAAAGCTTATTGTAAATTGTACTATAATGTTATTTTTGATATATTTGCGACACCGTATTGAATTGCATTTATGTTGTTTATCATATCGTACAATTTTTTGATAACTATGTATGCAGTATTGTGTAACTTAAATCAAATTCATCATCTTTCCTGCAGGTTGCCACAGGGCAAGTTGCTAGCACTGGAATGGTTGCTTTGAGCTATGTTCAGAAATTATCTGATAAGTTATAAGACATTTGAGTTTTTTATAATTAATCTCGATTTATTACTTATACCCTTTTCCCCCTTTCAAGTTTCTATAGCATCAGACTTCATGTAAAACTACATGTCTAGAGATGTCACTGCAAGCTTTGGTTATGATTACATTCTTCGTCAGGTGACTTCTTGTGTTATGTGATTTTTGCATGGTTGTATGTGTATAGTGGCTGTTCTACAATATGAAAGTGGTATTCTGTGATCACATTAGTAGTTGTTAGTTCGTTGTACTTTCCTTTTTATGAAGAGTTTAGATAACACCTTTGACAAGTGTGTTTGCTTATTCTTAATGAAACTGCCTTAATTTCCTACATAATGCATATTCATGGCGATATCGCGAAAAGTTGCCAATACATGAATAAATTACCAAGTACAGTGAAGTCTTGCAAAATTTAATAATCTAGTAGAAACTTGTAGAGATCGAAAAATATGCTCTCTCTTTTTTTTGGTACTGCTGATTATTATCATTATTAACCTTTTCTGGGATCGTCAGATATATTCTTGCAAATGGATGACCAATTCTTTTGTTGCTACATACTTTTTTCAATTAATTTCAATCACTTCTTGTGTGACAGTACAAAGTACAAACTCTTCAAACAATATCCTTGAAGCTAAATAACACATTGGAACCTTAGCCAAAGGTCTTGCGGTGGTGCTGGAGGTTTGAACAAGACAACTGATAATACCAATAATTTTAGCAATGTAACTTGCGACTGTAGATTCAATAGTAGTTCTATTTGCCACGTGACACGCATGTATGATCCTATTGGACTCTCTTTTATATTTCCATGTAGTGTATGTACGCAATCTGAAAACATAATTATTGAATTGCCCTGGTATATCACTGGTGGGCAGTATTTGTTTGGAAATAAATCTCAAGTTAGTGCAATGCTCTTGACTTCTGGTGCTTAACTATTCAAGTTTTGAAATCATGCTTCATGGTTGTTCCAGGACTTTAATTTATACCGACTTGCCTATGTCTGAATTGATTTCTGACTCACTTTTATTGTGGATCAACTATTGATAGGAAGGTTGCAAATTGCAGTGTCAAATTTTAAAAATGCTGCATAAATCTATTAAACTGAAACCTATCATTGCTGAGGATTGCTGCAAATTTTCTCCTTATAGCCAAGTCAAAAATGGTTGATTGATTTTTAGTTTTCTTACTGCATTAACAAATTGTCTTAGACATTAGTTTCTGGAAGCAAAAGCTTGTCCCAAGTATCTTGTGCTATGCTATGATTCATGCGAACTGCCCATTTCCATGGATAAAAATGTGATTAAAGTTGATTTCAACACTTCTTTGCCATAATTTGAAAAATCAATTATCCCCTGAACAAATATAAATGGTTATTGTGGACTATTTTAGTGCTTAGTGAAATATTTTCGGACGTACATTGCAGCCAGCTGAAGGGTCTAAATTTGACAGGACAACTTCCTTCTGAAATTTTGAATCTTCCTAATCTACTAGAACTGTAAGTGAAGTTTTATTCTGTTCAAAATCAAGTTGGTTATGATCTAGCCTTGTCAATTCCTTATTTTTTAATTTTACTTTTTGTGTTAGTTAGCTAACTTATTTAGTATCTTACACTAAGTCTATTGTGTGCAGTGATGCTCGGAAACCTGCATTAGGGGTGTGGACAGCTAGGGCTCAACTTTGAGACATGTTACATCTGTCAGTACGTTCTAGATTTTTTCTACATCAAGCTTACTTTTGCTGTTTTCTTTCATTTTTCTTTAGGTTTTTGTGTCATTTTTTAACAACTATGAATCAATCGAGGTATTTACTACTGATAGCTATATTTTTATTTTTATCTTTCATTAATCTCTCTTAATTTAAGTTAACTAGTTTCATCTTTTCTTATTCATCGTCTTATTGAAATTAAATTTTGGTGTTTCTATTGCAACATGAAGTTTATATGCCCAACCTTCATTTTCTTGAAGAAAATGATGATGATAAAGTGGATCTAACATGTCACACTTTATTCCTTCTAGTTCATTGTTATTCTTTCAGTTTTCTTATGTTAGTTAATAAATTTTGTAGGTACTATGGTCTTTGTACCAAGATACAATAACAAATTTTGTAGTTATTGTGACTCGAGTATTATGATCTATTTATATGGAAAGTTTTGATTTTATTAGCTTTTTATGCATTAGCTTATCAATTAGTTTGAAAAAAGTATGGCAATATTTATATTAACTTGAAAAATAAATTTAATATTTCTTATAGAGATTAATAATAATAAATATGAAATCAATGATTTAAAAATCAATTATAATTTTCAATGAATTTTGATTATTTAGCAATTAAATTTTTATTTATAAATTTATAATTTGTGAATGAATTTTTCTCACTAATTTGAAGAAAGATTCTCAATTTATAATTAGGAAAATATTCTTTCGTTAAATAAATTTGTTCTTCATAATATATTATTTGTGAAAGAATCAAGTTATTCACTAATTTCAAATAGTCTTTCTTAAAATATTATTTGTGAAGGAAACCAATCTTTTACTAAATAACAATATTCCATTACTAAATATAATTTGTGAATAAAAAAATTATTCACAATATATCATTCACAAAAAATATTTAGTTACTATTTAGCGAAGGATACCCAATTGCGAGGATGTCTAATGCGATTAATCGTGTGAAAGAAATATTTTTTCGCAATATATCACTTGTGAGTGATATAGTATGTCTTGTGAAGAATTTGTCATTCACTAGAAGCTATTTTTGGTGTAGTGGCGGGGCACGCCGGTCGGACGGGACAGAAGTTGAGGTGGTTTATTTTGCATGAAATTGAGTTTTGTTGGGAGTTGTGACTTCTTTATGTAATAGGGTCAAGATAGGAGTGTGACAAGGAGATTATTTCATAGTAATTGAGATTCTTTTCTTAAAAACTTGTTCGGTATAATTAGGAGTATGATTTTTTTTAGAAATCCTATGGTATGATTTTGAGATGGATTGGGATCGGATTTGGTTCAGCTGAAGGGAATTAATTTATGTCAATTAGAGAGTGTTGATCAAATGTAATAATTGAATTGCACTTAGAGAGCCATAACTGAGAAGAAGATCTTGGAGGAGCAAAGGAAGGAGGTGATTTCACAAAGATTGCAGAATTGAAGGTTAAGGAGGGTGATGTATTACTATTTTTCTTTTTAATTTCAATTCTTGTAATTGGGATGATGATTTCTTTACTTTATTCAGTATTTAATTCATTAATTACGAACTAAATTACTTATTAGGCTTACAATAGATCTTTAGTGTAGAATGATAGTTATCATGCCTTGATTTGGATTTAATAAACTATCAATTCAGTTTATCTATTGTGATTCGTATTTAATTTATGAATTGATTACCAATTTTATGTGAATTTGTATGGATTCGAGAGATGATGTATGAATCTAGACCTAATCACAATAGCATGTGTTCTTGATTTTTTTTGTTATCGTGGAATCTTGATTTATGTTAGAATAGAGATATACCTAGCATCGCATGTAATCGGGTAAAGAACTTAGAATTTAAACTCTTTTTAATTTTAATTCACATAGAGATATAGTGAATTAGTTATTTAGGGTGTTTGGCTTAATTCTATCTAATTTGTGGATTTAAGTTAATATGGTGTTAGTGCATTGAGAGATGACTAATTCTACATAAGTGTTCTTGATTAATAAACTGAGATAGTGAATTAAATTGGAATAAAGTGTGATAATTGGAGTGAGACTTAAAGTGAAGTTGTAAGCCTAATTCTCCATTATTTACTTGAAATTACGGTTTTTAAGTTGAGTTGATAAATTGGTATTTTTATTTCCTTAGTTTTCTTTATTTATAATTATTGATTTGGATAGTTTAATAAAATTGGGTTAATATAAAATTGGTAGATGTTAGAATTAATTTCTTACTATTCTCTGTGAGAACGATACTCTACTTACTATTATATTACTTGTTGACCACGTATACTTGCGTGTTGTGCGTAATTGTAATTCGACCAACATATTCTCTCACAAAACTCTCTTAATTCCTTCAACACTCTGTTTTCTTTATTCTTAAGCTTTAGGAACAAAGCACGTAAAACCCATATAATTGATATAACATAATACATACATCAATACGGCTTCATCAGTTACAAAAATTCAAGGGTCTCAATGCCATGTTTGGCAAGAACCCAATTATCCTCTTCTAATTTATTTTAATTTCTGCCTTATCATATAGTAAACCATTGTCACGCTTTATTTAATTAAATTATAACCCTTATTTGACAACCATAATGTGACGTCCCTAAAATAGGTATACACAACCTATTTTGAGTCGTCAAATACATGGTACATAATACAAATACAAATACAAACTTAATTATACAACTATCGTGTAATATAAGCTGAGAGTTTTAACACGAATATTGTCTTCTAGACAATATCCAAACTCAAATGGAGTCCTCATTATAATTATTATAACACTATTTTATAAAATAGTGAGGACTACTAAAGCCACCATCTCGGACTGTCACTCTATTCCTCGACTAGTCCCGGCTACGTTCTCATTTCCTGAAGAGAACAATAAAAGTAAAAATGTGATCTCAACTAGCCCAGTAAGAAAATATTATGACTAAGATAATCTAGAATAAATTATCGTTAGCTTTTAACAGTGTTAAACTGATAGAATACAATAAACAACAAGTTTAATTGCAGCGGAACCAGCAATCCATTAGAAGAGTCAAGTAGAGCATGATATCTACTATCTTCTATGATTTAAAAAGTTTATCATCAATTTATCACTGAGATTTAGCTTAAAAAATAATCCACATCACTGAATTATGCACTACGGACCAAGGATATTCATTATTATCACATCCACGAATTATCCTTATCCATGCACTACGGGCCAAGGATATTCGTGTTATCACCAATGATCATGATCATGCCAACAACTGTTCATCAATGCACTACGGGCCAATAAGGACTTACCACATCATTTATAACATTACAAGTCATAATTATACCGAATAATCACATGTCATAATCATACCAATCAATAATCTATCTATGCACTACGGGCCAAAGATGATTTTTTATCACAATGTAAGTATGGGGGTGATAACAATGATATAAGAATTCAATTAAATGAAAGCAATGATAAATTTTAAAGATTTATAATTCAATTTATCCAGAATTCAATAATGTCCAAATTATCAACATGATATTGTTTTGTGGAGTAAAATTTAAGAATAATATTGTATCAAAAATAATTTTGACAGAAAAGGAATTAATTTTTATCATGAATAGTACCCTGTGAATAGTACTTCGTGAATAGTACCCCGTGAATAGTACCATAGCATGAAAAGATTAAAAATTATCAAGAATGTTCAGAATAATATTTTCGTAAAAAGATACTAGATGAAGAGCAAATTTAAATGATATTCTACTAATTTCACGGAGTATAGAAGCAATACTTTAACAAAATGAGTGTAGAATTCAGAATCTGAAACGAAATAATATTACTTACATACTAGAGAGTATGGAAGAAAATATTATTTCTTACGAATAATGAACAAAAATAATATCCCTTACAACTGTTGAACGAAAATAATATTCCTTACGAATATTAAACGAAGATAATATTCCTTACGAATATTGAACGAAAATAATATTCCTTACGAATATTGAACGAAAATAAATTTCCTTACGAATACGAAAAATAATATCGTAAGCGAATATGAAATAAATAATATCCCTTACCTTAAAAGGAGAATATTTTTGACTGGTAGGGCGGGGATATTGTTGAAGAAAACTTATACTATTTTCTACGCTCAAAGCTTCCTTAAACTCTAAAGAAATACGCTCAACATGGATGCACAGTGATTCTTCACGGACGCGCAAAAAATTCTGTAGAAATTTTTTTGATTTTTACTATGCAAACACTATGCATAATAAAATAAAATATATTCTATTTTACATTAAAAAACAAAACTTATAATATATATATATATATATATATATATATATATATATATATATATATATATATATATATATATATAAAAAAATTAAGATAAATTTCTCCCGATAATTTTGAAAAATGGGTAAGTGGAGGTCCATGTAATAAGTCAAATTTACAAAGTGTATGTCAAAGATCACGTTATAATTTGGTACTCCCAGGATGGATTGCAAACGGTGTGTTGTGCGACTCCATCATGATTTTATACTTCAAATCAGAGTCGTTAAGAACATAAAGTCTGTATTTGACTCGAAGTATTCCTTCTTCATCGATTCTTGCTTCTAGAATAGCACCTTCTTGTACTTTCTTCCTCATACGCATCAGCTCCAGGTTTGTAGCTTGAGAATATTTAACTTTATCGATTAAAGTCGTTTTTACTCGTATATTTGACATCATCACATGGGTCCCTGGAGTTTTTAACTCTATCTCCATCCTTTGCAAGTCATACAAAATGGGCACTTGCGTTGACAATATCGCACTCGTACCCGCATATGATCTTCTACTCAACGCGTCAGTTACCACGTTCGCTTTTTCAGAATGCTATTGAATGATATGATCGTAATCTTTCAACAGCTCGAGCCAACGTCGTTGCCGCATGTTGAGTTTCTTTTGGGTGAAAAAATATTTAAGGCTTTTATGATCCGTATAAATCTCCACTTTTTCCCCATACAGGTAATGCCTCAAGATTTTAAGTACAAAAACGACAGCTGCCAATTCTAGACTTTCCCATGAGGTATAGGCTATGACTTTCCTATGTTGCATGAGAACACATCTTAACCCTCTACATGAAGCATCACTGTAGATGACAAATCCCTCCGAACTAGATGGTATTGTCAAAACAGGTGCTGAAATGAGTCTTCTCTTGAGTTTTTAAAAACTCTTCTCATATTCCTCGCTCCAACCGAATTTTTTATCTTTTCGAGTCAGCTGAGTTAATGGAGTAGCGATTCGAGAGAATCCTTCCACGAATCTCAGATAATAACCAGCTAAGCCCATAAAGGTACGTAATTCGGTCACTAACTTAGGTTTCTCCCAACTTTGTATTGCTTCAATCTTCGCTGGGTCAACAGATATTTCGTGATTTGATATCACGTGCCCAATGAATGCAACTTCCTTAAGCCAGAACTCATATTTTTTCAACTTGGCATAAAGCTTGTTTTCACGAAGCTTTTGGAGTATCAGCCTCAAGTGTTGCTCATGATCTTCACGACTTTTGGAGTAAATGAGGATGTCATCAATAAAGGCAACCACAAAATGATCCAAATATTCCTTGAATACTCGGTTCATCATATCCATGAAGGCAGCAGGAGCATTAGTCAATCTAAAAGACATGATTAGGAATTTGTAATGCCCGTACCGAGTTCGGAAAGCAGTCTTTGGAATGTCATCAATTTTAATCTTTAACTAATGATATCCAGAATGAAATCGATCTTTGAAAAGAATTTAGCGCTTTGCAACTGGTCAAATAGGTCATTAATGTGAGGCAACAGGTACCTATTTTTTATGGTGACATGATTCAACTCCCGACAGTCAATACAAAGTCGCATACTTCCATCTTTCTTCTTTACGAATAGAACAAGAGCACCCCAAGGAGACGTACTAGGACGAATGAAATCGACGCCAAACAACTCCTGCAGTTGGGTTTTTAACTCCTGAAGTTCAATATGATCCATTCAATACAAGGCTTTAGAAATGAGTTTTGTATTGGGTTCAAGGTCAATACAAAACTCGATTTCACGCTGTGGGGGTAGGCCAGGAAGTTCTTCAGGGAATACGTCAGGAAATTTATTAACAATAAAAATATCATTCAAATCTGATGTATTTTTGTTTAAATCCGTGATATGGTCTAAGAAAGCTTGACATCCGTTTTTTAATAAATGAATAGCTTTATGACTTGATATTACGGTGATTGACTTTAGTGGTTTGGTTGCTTAAATTCACATAATAGGTTGGTTAGGAATATGAAATCTAACAACCTTACGAAAACAATCAATTTTAGCATAATGAGTAGTTAACCAATAAATCCCTAAAATCACATCAAATGCAAGTATTTTCAAAGAGATAAGATCGACAAGTAATGTGAGGTTGCCAATTTGAATCAAACAAAATTTATAAACATTGGATTTAATGAAGGTTTCTCCCAACAGAGTTTTAACAGATAATGTGACGCCCCCAAAATAGGTATATATCACCCATTCTGAGTCGCCAAATACATGGTACAGAAAGAAACTATAACTTCATTATTACAATTGTCGTACAAAATACGACAACACATATACTGTGAGTTTAAATACAAATATTATCTAATAGACAGTATTCAAACTCAAAAGGTGTCCTCAATACAATTATTATAACACCATTTTACAAAATAGTAAGGACTGCTAAAAAACTGTCTGGATCCATCACTCCATACCCCGACTAGTTTCCGCTATATTCTCGTCTCTTGAGAAGAAAAATAGAACAAAAAAAAACGGGTGAGCTCAACTAGCCTAGTAAAGACTATTATGACTAAAATAATGAACAATAAATTATCGCCAGCCTTCATCAAATCAGATAAAATATAATGGACAACAAGTTTTAAATCAATATTCGCAGCGGAAATAATAATTCATTAGAAGAGTTAAGTAGAGAATGAAATCTACTATCATCTATGAATTTAAAAGTCCATCATCAATACTTTATCCTTGTAACATCAATCAATATACATCTTGAATCAAATATTCATCTTTGCACTACGGGCCAAAGATATTTATTTGTATCACCAGTTGGTCATGTTCATCTCAACACTTTTTCATCTTTGCACTACGGTCCAAAGATATTCATCAGGTAATCATTCATCTTTGCACTACAGACCAAAGATATTCAGTTATATCATCATTTAGGTCCGAGGATGATGAAAAATATCTTAAAGAAAACGAATCCAGTGAGATAAAAGATCAAAGATTAGGGATTCGTACTTTATTTTATTCAAGTTCAAAAATACTCCATAGTAATCAATTGTGGAGCCAAATTTTAAAAATGAAGATCAAAACATGGATACAATCAAAGATAGTAACCACAATAGACAACTTGGACAAAGAAAAGAATATTTAATTTTTCTGTGAATAGTGTCGTATTTGTGAATAGTGTCGTATTCGTGAATAGTGTCGTATACGTGATTAGTAACCCCGATACGAAAAGGTAGAAATTCTATAAGAAAAATTATACTTCGTGAATAGTATCGCATTCATGAATAGTGCCGTATACGTGAATAGTAACCTCGACGTGAAAAGGTAAAAATTTCATAATAAAATTTATATCAATATTTCTGTATAAGGATATTGAAAGAATAACATCATTTACGAAGAAAATAACATCCTTACCTCAAAAAAGAAGTACATCTGTCTGAAATATCAGATATAAAGATGAAAGAAATTTGCACTAAAAAATAATTCTCAAAGTATCTAAATACTCACAAAATATGCTCGATAATATATAGAGAGAGAAAACTTATGATTCTGGTGTGATTTTCAATTCTAACTAAGCATCCTATTTATAGAAAATTGCAACGTCAAAGCAGACTAAATGAATGCATAAAATTCCGTCAATTCAAAGAAACAAATATCAAAAATCAAATATACACCAACAATTACACAAAATAAAAATAAAAAAAAACTTCATGATGGCTTTACCAATGTATAACTATTAAACAATCAAACTATAAAAAGAAACTATAAAAAACTATGAAAAGAAAGTAATATTGTACTGTAATGAGAATCTGATAATTCTGTAATTTTAGCTAATTCCTGTTATTAATAAATGTTGTGAATATGTTTTTCAAAAATTGTATAATTATGATTATGTTATCTTATTGATTATGTTTTTTTTAGAATAATGAAAACAATAATCAGCAACCTTCATAATAGCCTTTATTAGAAAATACGACTTCTATCCTTTATAACAACTTTGTAGAGAATTTTAATTATTTCAACTATGTATAATATAGTTTTTCATTGAATTGTTCCTTTTAAACAATAATAGCAACTTCAATAATTATAATAAATAGCCTATATTAGAAAAATCGAATTCTATGGCTTTTCATAGGAAATTTAATTATACAACGTAAGAAAGTTTTTCCAAATTCCAATAATACGAAATCCATATACTCGATTTTTAATACATCCTTCCGATAAAATATTGATAAAACATCTCAGCAATAATTACTTCATTTATATCCACATAAAATAAATATTTTCTTATCATATAAATCAATAATTAATTATTCACAAATAATATTATAGAATCACAATAATGACAACCAGATCATTCCCAAGAAAGATGAGGCTTTCCAATAAGGATTTCTCCTTACTGACGTGTAATTAGGTGACCAAATCCCTTTTCTAGACAGAACTTCCTTAGACATTGTCAATAATGTTATCTAATAATATTATTCAAATAATGTGAATTATTGATCTGATAATGAGAAATAATGTGCAGTGACAATTATTGACACAATAATAATATAAAATATCAACGTAACAATTATTGAATCAATAAAATAAAATATTGAACAGTAATTACTATAACAATTATTGAGTAGTGCCTTCTTACGTAAGAATCAATAATTCAAAAATACTGTGCAATATCGTGTGCTACTGTGCAACCACGCGTATTACTGTATTTTAAACACCGGGTATTCTAACAGTGTTAACGGTAACAACTACGTCGTTATTTGTATAAACTCAAACTTGTCGTTTTTTCATCCGATCATTTTTCGTTATGGGGCCCACAAATGGTTGCGCCGTCGTAAGAATATTCCCCGACAACAAGGATAATCCACGACCAAACGAATATTTCCTGACAATAATGAATATTTTATGACCACTTGCTTATTTTGTAAAATTTGCACATTTCACCCATAACCAAAGCATTATATCAAATTAACACCTTATTATTCAAAATAATAATTAGAGAAAATTCGATTTTATTTATAAAAAGTTGAGGTCTTACAGATAAGTCAAAGTCTAATTTCTCCGGAGTCAAATTTAAACATTGAGCGCAAGTAGGAGAAATAAAAGAATGGGTAGAACTAGTATCAAATAAGGTATAGACTTTACAAGAGTTTATGATTAGCTTACCCGTGATAACTTTGTTTGAGTTCCTCGCTTTTTGGGAGGTTACGACAAACGCTCTCCCTTGAACTACCGGCTTTGACTGTGACGCCCCCGAATCTGGGTCATCTGACCCCGGTTCGGTCATCACGATAAAAACAAACATCCACCTCTAAACAACATACGATAACTAAAATGCAGAAAATAATAAATGTATGTCATTCATTCAAAAGGTATTACTAGTCCCAAGATTTGATAACCTTAATACAATCTTTCAAACATACCCTATAATAGTACGTAGGGTTCATATTACATAACAATAATTTAAATTAAGCGTAAGATAAATTCTGCTCCTGGAGGCTGTAGACACTTGAAATTTTCTGTACTACTGTCACTAATATTGCAGGAGAGCAGATTCATTTTTTAAGAGGGAACCTTGAAAGACGATCTATATCCGTACCGGATACTACCGGAGGTTCAGCATCAACCCCAGATCGCAATCTGGGAGTAACAATTCCAATCTCGGAGATAACTCCGAGGCATGCAGATCAATACCGGCACACACACACATCGGAGAAGACCGATTAATCTCGGAGATAACCCCGAGGTATCCAGTCTCAGTCCCAACTATGGGAATAACCACCAACCTTGGTGATGACCCCAAGGAATGCAATTTCGGAAATAACCCTGAAAATGCTTGTTACAAGTGCGACCAGCTTCAATCTCGGCGCTCACAACGCGATCCACTATACCAGCCCGACGATAACATCGGGAAGACAGACAAGCCTCAAGAATGACAATGTGGACCTTCAACCAATTGCAGCAGTCCAATCCCAGCGAAGCTGAGCAACGTCTGCTTTATCAGCCCAATCCGTCGATAACACCAGTAAGGGGTAACATCGTCATCTGACCAACACGATGCCACACCACGTCGCCTCAACATATCTACGCAACAATGTCCTACAAGACTAATCAATCTCGAGTGACTATTGTACGGGGTAACGGATGAAAGTTAAAGCTTGAAGACCGGAGGGCACTGTCCCATCTTCAATGACTTCGTACAAACTCTAATCCCATGCCATCGTACAACTCTCGACAGCGGCGGTCCAAAATAGGTCCTGTATACCTCAAACGGATGCCCGGATTGCACTTTTGAAAATCTGAGTGGACATTATAGTGTGCACGTACTTCGAGACGACCCGCCCCAAAAAACCTGGGCCAACCCGGGTTGCCTCTACTACACCTGCGGCTCAGCCGCAGGTACACCTGCGACTAATATGCCTATAAATAGAGGGCTTGGGGTGCTGATTTTTCAAGAGAAAATGGGGAGGAAGTCCTGCCCAATTTGCTCTGCACTCATCCCATGCAGTGTACTTTCCCCTTTTAAACACCTGTGAGCTCATATATAGCCTCTTTTGTACCAACAAAAGTCAGTGTTTACCCACTCTAAAGATATAGAAGCCTTTTTTAGCAGTCAGCTGTAAGCCTTCTCACACACTTTAAAGTCTTTCTCTTCATCTTTGCACACACCCTTCTACACGTTGAGAGTCGTGTTGCTTGCTTTTGCCCGGGCTTCGGTCCGTGGTTCCAGTCTGTATATATATATATTTTATTTATATTATATATATATATTTATATATATATATATATATATATATTTATATATACATTGACTAACACTATCGAGTTATGCCTCGATTGAGCCTAGACTTTGGTCTGGAGCGTTTAATTGCTTTTGTATATATATACATTTATATATATGAACTGCGTGTCGAACTCTGTTCGATGAGCCTAGACTTATGTCTGGTGCATTTAATGGCTTTCTTATATATATAATTATATATATGAACTGCTATCGAACTCTGTTCGGTGAGCCTAGATTTCACATCTGGTGCGTTTACTGTTTTAATATATATATACTTATATATATTAACTGTTGTTGGACTCTGTCCGATGAGCCTGGATTTCACATCCGGTGCGTTTACTCCTTTAATATATATATATATATATATATATATATATATATATATATATATATATATATATATATATATATATACATTTTGTCCCACCTGAAGTTTACTTCGTGTTGGTTGACTGTTTTTACACCTTTCTGTACATTTTGTCCCGCCTGGAGTTTCCTCCGTGGCGGTTGATAGCTTTTACAGCTTTATTTATATTTCTGATCCCCCATGGATGTGCTTCGTGGATGGTGATCACGTATGTATATATATATTTACAGCTTTTATATATATATATACCTGCTTACTGCGTTTATATCAATTGCGGCATCATGTGAGCCTAGGAATCATGTGATCACAGATTCAGTTCCCTGAATCTAGATTCGGTTCCCGTGATGGACCTTTTCAGCTGTAAGCAACTTGTAAATTTATCTGTGATGTTTGGATTTCCTCAGATGGTTTTCATACCCACGAGGAATCCAGCACCTTTTTATACATTTATTTTTGTACGGATGCCTCGCATCTGTCAAATAAAATCAATCAAGCCGAGCACTTAATAAAATGGGAGTGTAAAAGGTCTAAATTACTATTGAACATCAGGGTTTGAACAAACTTTTTTTATAAAACATCACTGCCATATCTTGCTTAAAATTAAATTTTTACATAAAATTCAAACCCTGTGTATATAGGTGCGAACGAGGCCTCACACTACTTTCAAATAACAGCACATTGACCCACACACACACACATTCAGACAACAGTTTCTTGAAAAGAGGCGGTCACTGTGGTAACACGGATTTCGGGGGGTGCCTAACACCTTCCCTCCGCATAACCAAGTCACATCACTGAGTCAATGTGCAAACCTTTTCTCAGTTGTGTTGGTACAACCATTTAAAAAACCATCTGGCGACTCTTAATAGTCCATCGTCGACATTATACATGTCGGACCTTTTTCACTTATTTTCTCAAACAAATCTCACCTAAAATGAGAACACCAAAGAACAAGTAACGGAAAGGGACAATTAAAAATCTCGATGTCGACAGGTGGCAACTCTGTTGGGGACTCCAGTAAGAGGACTTAAGCCGCTATTATAATTTTTTCAAAATTATTATCTGCTTGTGTGTGGATGTTGCATTTACATTTTATGATAAATGTGTACGAATGCATTTCCTTACTTAGTGCTTCGCACTATAAACTGCTTGTGATATTAGTGCTTCGCACCATATCTGCTTGTGATATTAGTGCTTCGCACATGTCATCATTTTCATACGGTAAGGCGCGATGTATGTAAATGTATGTTGTGTGGTCCCTCCACCAGGAGGTTATCCCGTCGGTGTTTGATTACTGGACTCGTGAGAAGACTAATTCTCCGAGGCTCAGGAAAGGCACCATCCAAATTCGCTCCAGTTGAAAGACCGGATTAACTTCCCGTCAAGTAGATTGCGATGTTTTGGGAACCTCCATGCCAAAAAGTCGCGAGAGTAACCTAAGATAGGTCAGCCTCTGATAAACCCAAAATGGAGGAAAGTCTCTTCACGCTCTCATTTCAAATTACTTGTAAAGCACAATTACTTGTAATTATCTTCCATATCTATCTCCATGTAATGAGAAATATGAAGAAATGTGTACATATACATGCTACAAACAGCTGACATCCGTTTTGCAGGATAAAATTCCTAAACTGGACACATCACATAGCATGTTATTATCCACCTTCCCTAAAGACTAAACTATGCAAGTCTTTTGCAGGGAATCAATCGGACCTACCACACGTTCAAAGTCCAAAAAGGCAACAGGCCTACAGTCAATCATGTCGTCATCCGACCAGACCGAACTTAATCTAGTTTCTCGCAAAGAATTCGACAGATTAAGTAGACAGATTACAGATTTGGCTGTTCTACTAAAAGAATTACACCAGTCTGCACAGGGTCAGAAAATACCCGTACATCCTGAATCCTCCACACAAGGAGGAACCCAGGTCATTACAATACCTGAACTGCTGTTGGATCCGACCAACAAAACTCATGATGCTGCCCATCCCACTGGAGACCCAGACACTGGTGACATCAAAAAGAAAGTCCTCCAAATGGAAGAGACTCTTCGCACTATCAAAGGAATTGGAACACACGGGAGTGTTTCATATGCTGATTTGTGTATTTTCCCTGGTATTCATTATCCAGAAAAGTTTAAGACTCCTGACTTTGAAAAATATGACGGGTTAGGAGATCCTTACACACATCTAAAGGTGTTTATTGGAGAACTGGGATCTTATGCAGAGGATGAAAAACTCAGAATGCAACTGTTCCAAAAAAGTCTAACTGGAGAAGCCCGTTCGTGGTACACAAGATTAGACAATTCAAAGATCCATAGTTGGGAAGAGCTAGCACACGCTTTCCTCACCCAATACAACTTTCAATCTCAAATGGCTCCTGATCGGTATCAAATTACCAAGATCAAGAAACAGTCTAATGAGTCTTTCAGAGAGTATGCTCAGAGGTGGAGACGCCTGGCTGCCCAAGTTAGTCCTTCCATGACAGAATCAGAGATGGTCATGACTTTCATAGACATACAAGAAGCACCTTTCTATGAAAGAGTTTAGCCGGCATCGGTAAGCCATTTTCTGAAATGGTCAAACATGGGGAGATGGCTGAAATGAGATTGAAATTCGAAAAGATTCAAGACCTAGCTGCACTCAAAGCTATTGATGATCACATCCAATTTGGAAATTATGGGAACAACCCCCGGAGGGTCCATAAAAAAAAAAGAGGAGGATGTTTCCCTGATACTACAGGGTCAAAAAGGCAATCAGAACATGCCTGTCCAGAGGAGAAATTACACTCCCTTTCAAGCACAGTCTTCAAATCCTCCAGTACCAAAAGGTGGAGAAGCCAAACGCCCTCGAGTATTCACACCCTTAGGGGACACCCTCGAGAACATTCTCAATCTTCTAACAACACAGAAGAAAATCACGCATCTGCTTCCACCAGCCAGCCCTAATGGACGAGGTTTTAATGCTGCTTAGAAATGTGCTTATCATGCCGGGGCACCTGGACATGATACTCAGGATTGTTGGGCCTTAAAACACAAAATTCAAGACCTGATAGACAACGGTGAAATCGTGGTCGCCAAACCCGATCAGCCTCACGTTCAAGACAACCCTCTTTCTCAACACAAAGAAGAAGAGGTCAACATGATCAATTGGAGCAGCGGACAGAGTTCCAATTTTAGCTGTAAATCCTCCCAGACCCCTAAAGATGGTGATGACAGATGGGATTATGCCAAGTTCCAATTCACAATGGAACGAAAGATAAAAGCTCTCTGTAAACAAATTGAGCAATTGGCGGAACTGGTGACTTATCAGCATCAAGTGACTCGTTAGCTAATCAGCCAGGAGCATGCCAGTCTCCTACCTATTGTCATGAATATTCCCTCTTCACTTTTAGAAAATGAAATGCTGGAAGACAAAGTGATGAAGAGAGCAAATGCTAAGGCCCGTCGGGATTTTGCCAACAAAACAGAATTCACACATTTGGGCCAACCTATAGAGGAAATCCTTCATATATTAATCAATGAAGGAAGGATTAGTTCCCTTCTACCTCCAATCAACCCCCGTTCAGGACGATACAACTCTGAGGGAGTATGTCAATATCATTCTCAATCTCGCGGTCACATCACAGAAGAATGCTGGGCACTCCGCCACCTTATTCAAAATTTAATCGACAGTGGCGTACTGCGCCTGACAGATAACGCCACTGTGTTACGGGCAAGTGAGGATTCGGGTCCTACTAAGTGGAAGAGTGTAGTAGCAGTCATATCCGCTGAAAATGATGGGGTTAACAAATCATTTGTCATGCCAGTAATTCAACTCAAGGGAATCAACAATCCTTTGAAAGTGGCCGCTCCCGAGCCAATCAACTTGCCGTGTAGAGCACAATATCCTATTGTTAGCTTGCACACAGTTCTGTGGAATTATGGAGAAGGTGAAGGATCCACCTCGCATACAACTGTTGTAGTATCGAAGGAGAACCACTGTATCTTCCCCAACGGGTAATGAAGCCTACCATCAAGTCTAAGGGGAAAGTACCCATTGAGAAGATTGAAAATTTTCTCCGCACTATGGGTCATAACGAAGCCAAGGTGGTTTTAAGCTTGAAAGAAGCACCACAACAGATATCAATCTTGGACTTGGTCCTGACTTCCGAGAATCACTGAAAGGTCTTGTTAAAGATTTTAGAAGAAGCCTATCTACCGACATCAGTTGATACAGAAAAGTTTTAACATCTGGTTGATCACATTTTCAACAACAATGTGATATCCTTCACTGACGATGACATACCACCCGAGGGGACCGGTCATTGCAAACCGTTGCACATTACGGTCTTATCCTCCTGATATATGGTGGCTGGAGTTTTAATAGATGGAGGTTCCTATCTAAATATCTGCCCATATGCTACCTTGGTGAAGATGAATATCAATCCCAATTGAATTCGGAGTAGCCATACCATTATCAAAGCTTTTGATGGAGCCCGCCGTAACTCGGTCGGAGTAGTTGAGCTGCCAATTGAGATTGGTCCTCATACATTCTGCGTATCCTTCCATGTGCTCAAGATAGATTCGGGATACAACCTGCTCTTGGGACGACCATGGATTCACATGGCAGGGGCAGTCCCCTCCACTCTTCACCAACAGTTGGAATACATCATCAACAATAGCCTGGTCACAGTCAATGCTGAACAGGAGATTTCTCAGCACGGGGACATGCCGTTCATCAATGCCAATAAGGATGTTGAGCCAATTAGTTTTCATGCTTTGGAAATAAACAATACCCAATTCCATGCTATTGGAACGCCACTGCCCGAACTCCAGATTTCTGCCGAGGTAATGTCGGCCACTCAAGAAATGATGTCGTTGGGTCATAAACCGGGACAAGGGTTGGGTAAAGATTGCCAGGGTATCAAGTACCCTATTCGCTTAACCCAGTAAATTGGGACAGTTGGACTAGGCTATTCTGCCAACTCTAGTCACAGGAATCCCCATAAGCATCAGCAGATTCCTTCAGCTTCAACCATGCGGCGTTTAGCTTCGCCTGCAAGCTCCGAGTCTGCACAACCTCCCGTAAAGGTGCCAGCCAATATAATGAGGATGTTATTTCCCAAGCCGGTATCGGTGAAGGAGAAAGAAATCTTTGTTCCAGATCCCGCAGTGGAGGAAGAGGAACGAAGAATCAAGCAAGACGTCATGCGGATGATGTCCGGCATGCGCATCATCGTTCATGATGAGCATACCAATAGATACACCCCAGAAGATGATTTCCCAGACGTAATGGCTATCATTCGGGACATGGAAGATGATGATAATCCCTCTATCACTGCGGTTCACCCAGAATTTGCTCTTGCCAATTGGAACAGCATTCCTTGCATTGGTCGTCAAGGGTAAAGCGGGCGGAAACTCTTTCTGCCCTGTAGATATAATAACTGCTTACTTTTCTGTACAGTATTAGCGATTTATTTTGCCGGTATATGCTAACACTGTGTATGATCAACATATTTCATATATACTAAGTGAAAGCATATTTTGTTTCAGGACTCTGAATTTAGATGTGCCTGTACTTGCTGATACGGTGCCTCTTCTTCACAAGGATTGGACCTTTGATGTAGAGATGAATTCAGCCTTGCTGGATATACAAGATGACTTTGAGGTGCCTCCATAAATTCAAGAATGGGTCAAAGACAAACCCAAACCCAACCTTGATCAAACCACTCCTTTCAATCTCGGAACCTTAGAAAATCCTAAGTTAATCCAGATTGGTTCAGACCTTACCCCAAACCGACGTAATGACATGGTTACGCTACTAACCCAGTTCCAAGATGTGTTTGCATGGTCTCATGAGGATATGGTGGGTTTGTCCACTGACATTGTCCTTCATCGCCTTCCCATTAAAGAGGGATTTAAGCCAATCAAGCAAAAGCTCTGGCGATTGAAACCTGAATGGAGTTTAAAGGTGAAAGAAGAAATTGTGAAACAGTTTCAAGCTGGCATCATAATGGTGTCTACATATCCTGAGTGGATATCCAACATCGTGCCCGTACCTAAACCTGGAGGGAAGGTGTGAGTTTGCGTGGATTACCGGGACTTGAACAAGGCTTGCTTAAAAGATAGCTTTCCAGTGCCATTTATCCACATTCTCATTGATAATACTACACA
Organism: Panax notoginseng; assembly: GCA_016801055.1. Lineage (NCBI taxonomy): Eukaryota > Viridiplantae > Streptophyta > Magnoliopsida > Apiales > Araliaceae > Panax > Panax notoginseng. Next base: position 75,021,937 of record CM029021.1, read on the forward strand.
ATACGACATGTATTCCTTTACAGATTGATTTGCGGGGTATCATCAGATCATGGTTGCCGAGGAAGATCGTGAGAAGACTGCTTTCATCACTCCTTGGGGAACTTTTTGCTATAGATGGTTGTCATTCGGCCACATCAATGTTGGAGCTACCTATCAACGAGCTATGATGGCTCTTTTCCACGACTTAATGCATAAGGAGATCGAGATCTACGGGGATGACATTATTGTCAAATCCCGGAAGGAGGATGACCATATAGACCATCTCAGGAAGTTGTTCAACAGGTTGCGTAAGTACAACTTGAAGTTGAATCCAGCTAAGTGCGCCTTTGGCGTTAAATCAAGCAAGTTGCTAGGATTTCTAGTCAGCCACAAAGGGATAGAGCTGGATCCTGCCAAAATCCAAGCCATCACAAAAATGCCCATTCCTCAGACAGAAAAGGAAATACGGGGATTTTTGGGAAGAATCAACTTCATTAGCAGATTTATCTCTCAACTCACAGCAACCTGTGAGCCAATCTTCAAGCTATTAAGGAAGAACTCCTCCATGAAATGGAATGAGGAGTGCCAGAATGCCTTCCTTACAATTAAGAAACAGCTAATCAAAGCTCCCATCTTGGTACCACCCAGGGATGATGTTACCCTATTTATGTATCTGTCCGTAAGTGACAATGCCATGGGTTGCATGCTGGGACAAAAGGATGATAGAGGCCTAGAACGAGCTATCTATTACCTCAACAAAAGATTCAGCAGCAGTGAACACAAGTACACTCTGATCAAAAAGACGTGTTGTGCTTTAGCATGGGCTTCCATGAGGTTACAGCATTATCTCCATGATCACACAACCCATCTCATATCCCGCGTGGATCCTCTCAAGTACGTGTTCAACAAACCCATGTTAAATTGCCGGCTGTCCAGATGGCAGTTGATCCTACAACAATTTGACTTCGTATATGTGACTCAAAAGTCCATCAAAGGTCAAGGAATTATGGATCAACTGGCCGCCGCACCATCAGGGTATTTCAAACCCTTGGAGACATATTTCCCCGATGAAGGAGTAATGACAGTTCAGCAACACCATCAGTACGATACACGCCAAACGTGGAAGATGTATTTCGATGGAGCTGTTAATATGGAAGGTTCTGGAACTGGAGCAGTTCTAGTATCTGATACGGGGGAGCAGTATCCCGTCGTCGTCAAATTACAGTTTGTCAGCACCAACAATACGACTTAGTATAAAAGATGTCTTATGGGGATACAACTTACCTATTCAATGGGCATCAGGCGGTTAACTGTCCTTGGAGATTCGGAGTTGGTAATCAGACAATCTACCGGAATTTATCAAACCAAGGAACTACATTTGCTGCCTTACCATCGGCAAGTTTTAAAGATGGCTTTGGGGTTCGAAGAAATATCCTTTCTACACATTCCTCGTAATAGGAATGATTTCGTGGACGCGTTAGCAACTTTGGCCTCCTTGATCCGCATATCAGACAAGGAACACTTGCCAAGCGTCACAATTTCCCTGCACAAGGCCCCAGCCTATGGGAATTACGTTGGAGAAGTATCGGATGAGCTACCTCCCATCCAACATCCTTGGTTTCAACATATCAAGGAATATCTGCGAGATGGATCTACACCCGCTGAGGCGAGCCTGACTGAGAAAAGGCGGATCCATCGATTTGCTATGAAATTCTACCTGAGTGGAGATGCGCTCTACAAAAGAGATGCATGATTAGGTCTCCTCAGATGTTTAGACAAAGATCAAGCCCAAAGGCTTATGAATGAAATCCATGGCGGAGTCTGTGGCCCCCACATGAGTGGCCCCCTCCTTGTCAAGAAAGTCTTCAGGACATGACATTATTGGCTATCTCTCAAAGCTGATTGCAATGACCACGTTCAGAGATGCTATCAGTGCCAGATTCATGGGAAATACTATACACGCCCTCCACGGGAACTTCACAATATGAGTTCACCTTGGCCCTTCTCAATGTGGGGAATGGACGTTATCGGGCCCATTGAGCCTAAAGCCAGTAATGGTCATCAATTTATCTTCACCATGATCGACTACTTCACCAAGTGGGTAGAAGCAGCCTCCTTCCCCAGGGTTACTAAAGAAGTCATCATTGCTTTCATCAGAAACAATGTCATTTGTCGATATGGACAACTAGAGGTGATTGTGTCCGACAATGCCAAGAACCTCAATAACAAAATGATGGAGGAATTATGCAGTAAATTTCACATCAAACATCTCAACTCAGTCATCTATCGTCCGAAGATGAATGGTGCTGTTGAAGCGGCTAACAAGAACATCAAGAAGATTATGCAAAAGATGTCCACCAATCACAAAAATTGGCCTGACCTATTGCCTCTGACTTTGTTAGCCTACAGAACCTCAATGCACACTTCCACTGGGGCAACCCCCTACGCATTAACCTATGGGATGGAAGCGGTATTCCCCATAAAAGTTGAGATGGAATCCCTCAAAGTATTGATAGACGCTCAGTTGGATGAAGACCAATGGGAATAAGATAGGTATCACCAATTGGCTTTAATAGACGAAAGGCGAACCACGGCTATCTTCCATGGTCAGTTATATCAACAAAGGATCGCCAGATCCTACAACAAAAAAGTTCGGCTACGGTAATTTAGACAACATGACTTGGTTTTGAAGAAAATCTTTGACAACCAAGATCAGTCTAAGGGAAAATTCGCTCCTAATTGGAAAGGCCCGTTTATTGTCAAGGAAGTATTTACAGGAGGCGCTCTCAGATTGTAAGAAATGGACGGCGATGAATTTCCACAACTCATCAACTCGGACACCGTGAAATGATACTATGTCTGAAGTTGCCATCAAGTAAACATCCTGGTGGTAGACCATCAGGTCACCAGTCATTCCGGTTCTTTAAACCTTTACCACAAACAACTTTTCTACACTTTGCCCCTCAGGGAAACATACCTTTTAAGCCAGCAGTCTGGCTCTCCTTTGCGCTCATGTAACTTAGGTCATCCCACCATGGATTGAACCTCTTGCGTATACAATTTGGCTACCCATACCTGGGATCAAACTTTTCACCTGCAGTTTATCCTCAACCTAGGATTAAACTTTCTCTTCCCTGCACTCTGACCTGCACACGGGATTACGCTTTTCATCTCGCCCTGAGGGGCGAACTACGTCGACCTGATCTCCTCTTCAATAGGAGTACGTAGGCAACCATTTCATATGGCCCAATTGCAATAAAACAAAAACAACAAAAATATTTCCACCCTTTTCCTTACAAAACAAAAATAAAACAAACATTCCCACACCATTCCTGCCACATACAGCGTTGAACCTCTTACACCAGGTTCGAACTACGCAGACCTGATCTCCTCTTCAATAGGAGTACGTAGGCAGCCATTCATGGTGTGGTCTCACCCCCTACCAAAACATAAACCCTTGTCAGTCGGTACTGGGATCATCCTTCAAACCACTACATTTCATTCGGCTTCAGACCAAAGGGATGGAATTACCTGAACTCCTCCCAACTAGGAGATTCGGCGACCATCTAAGCTGCGGTCATACCTTGAAGAGCAACACCAAATTTCAGGTAAGCTGTGACCATCTAGGCTTCTCCTAAATAGAAGTACTGGCGACCATCTATGGTGCGGTTAATCTCAGAGAGGAAAGCCATACTCCTCTCCTCATTTCCATACAGAAACTAGTCCCAAGACACCAAAGATGGTAGGGATACATCCAGATCGATGATCCATTCTGAACTATCCACAGACAACTCAATGTCTATCCACCCAGGAGAAATTCAGAATACATCAAGATCACAAACCCTGAAGCAGCAGGCAAAATATCAAGCATGTAGCAAAGCACATCTAAAAGGGAAGTGATCAAAAATATATTTCCCTGTCATATATATAATGTTGTTTGATATACATAATGTAAACTGTACATGACAAAATGGCTAAGCTAGTCTGTGCAGGAAAATACAAGATCATCTACAAGTCAGGGTATATGCGAGCTAACAAGCCCAACATGGCATCCCTCTCGGAAGATGGAGGTGAAGCTGTGGTCTCCTGTATGAGAATATCCACACGACCCAACAGATCTGCAGCCATCTGCATGGTGACCATATGATCATCAATATATGCGCTCATCTCTGCGATCATGCCAGTGGTAAGGGACCTCACTGCAGTGCTATCTGTGACGGCTACATCCCGGGCAGATATGACGATATCCCGCTCAATTATCACTGCATCTCTGGCTGATATAGTCTCATCCCGCTCAACGACGGTGGCATCTCTACGAGCCAATGCCTCGTCTCTCTCCAATAGAGCGACCTCCCTCCCATCAAGAGCAGTCGACATCATAGATCGAATCTGATCTCTCTCAAAGGTCATCAGATGAAGACTCTGCTCTAAGTACTGTGCCGAGTGCTGAATCACAACAGTACTGATACTAGGAGAATTCGAAAGAAATGCTGGCAACCCAGCAGTGGGCTCCTCCTCGATGTAAGTATCAATGTCCTCCATGGGCTCTACATCATCTAACTCACGCTCCGGTACTGCAAATACTGCTGCAGTCTATAAAATCTCTGTCTCCATCCACGCGGAATACTTTGCGGAATAACCAGGATGACTGACAGAAAAAGCCGCTATCTCGCGCTGATCCCAGCAGGCGTATACCTGAGATCGGTCCTCTGCTGAGAGGTACAGAGAAGCTGAACGCTGACCTGTCGCCCCCTCAAAAGGATGAAAATCCTGGAACTGGTCGAACTGCGACATCACGGCCAATGGGTGATAAGTGGTCACTCCCCTCAAACTAGCCAGAGGGAGATAGTCCATGCCCGGAGCATGAGTAATGAAGCTGTATGGTGAGCTAAGCCCTGAACACGGTAATATGCTGAATGGATCTCTGATATCTGCCAAGAATGTGGACCAGGACAGAGCATCTATACACTCTGATGGCTGAAAAGAGTATGACATAGCTACATAATGGGTGAAGCAGTACCCATGCCGTCTAAGAGTGCCAATCGGTCTCAAGTGTGACATGAACCACACATATAGCATGACTGAGCTACCTATGAACACTCCTATAGGATACGTGCAACAATACGATGCCGACCGCATCGTCTCTGCTACAATCATAGGTATAATGGTACGACCCTCCCTAAGAGCTCTCATGGCCATGATAACGCCTATATCTATCTCATTCATATATCGTGGCATATACACATATGACAATACACATAGCATCAATACGTCAACTCTGGCCAAACGCCAATGATCCTCCGGTGCGGTGAAATCCCCGGAATGTCATGAATAGCTATCCTCCGAGCCAAATCTGTCGTACAGATAATGTTGGGATATCACGTGGTCAGATGTCAACTCATCCTGTACTACTCTGCGCCTCAATCCTGTGAGAGTTATGAATCGTCTGCTCATGTCTCCCAAAGCCAGATGCACGCAAGGTCTGTCTAAAGGCAGCATCGTCAAACGTGCATACTCCTCCAGAGTAGGAGTCAACTCATGGGTGCTGAATTAGAATACCTGCCTATCTGGTAGCCAATGCTCTATCATCCCGTCCACAAATCCTGCGGGAACCTGAAAAGTCAAAAAGGTCATGGTATGCTGCAATAAATGATCTACAGTCACCCTGTCTGGTGGTGACATGCTATCATACCACGATCGCATACCCGATGCCACCACTGACGGTGGGGTATGATCTATACGGCTAACTGTCGAAGAAGACATCTGTGCGGGTCGTGTCATAAGACCATCCAGGGGTCAATGTCGAATATCTCTGGACATACATACATATGCATAACATGATACATGCATAACATATAATAGATGGCAATATGATATAGGGAATGGAAATACTATACATACATTCCTAAGTATATCATCATCTAATACATCATCTCTGTACAGCTACAAATACAGGAAAATGGGGCACAGACGCCCTACTACTAACAGAGGCCTATCAAAAGATATAGCGAGAATGGGGAACAACCACCCAATATCTAACAGAGACCTATCAAAAGATATAACGAGAATATACATCAGAAGAAGACCAGGGTCTCGATATCTACATCATCAATCCTGTCCACCTGATGTAACTCCTTCTGAGTCATTGGATCTCTATCAACAGGGATGTCAGGCCTATAAAGAGGAGGATCTGCGCCGACAAAACAGAATGGGTCGTTCGAGGGGCCAGCGCCTGAGCTAGAAGGAACAAATGACTCCGCCTCTGCTGGATCTCTGCACAAATGCCGGATAAATATATATGCCCGATCTAACTGTCGGGTGCTCCTGATAGCACGCTCTCCTAAATAGAGCTCCCAGCCTCCATCCGTGAAGAGAGGAACTCTCCTGGTGGAAATCGCATACTCGGCTCCTGTCGGGTATCCATCCTCAAAACCCACGGTCAGGTGTTCCCTGGAATAGGGAAGCCATGTGATGGTGTCGGTCGGCAGCAACTCCAGCTGCATATGGCAATGAGTGAATCCCTCAGCTACAGGGACCTCTGGCGGAATCAAATGGTGCCATCGTCGTCCTCGTGGATAGGTGTCTAAACCTAACACACTCACGGGACGCAAGCATGGAAGCCTCTCATAGGCCCAGAACTACCAATACAATAAAAAAGTATATCTGCTATCAGTTAACACTCTTAACCTATAAAGAGGAAACGATAAGAGAAATACTCACCAGCAGAAACGGGTAAAATCCTAGCCAAGCCTCGGTCAAACCCTGTGAGATCATACGCATGCCCCGAAGGAAATAGGCAAAGGTATAGGAGCCCCAATCATACTCTCCAATACGGTCCACATCACGTGTAGCGCTGATCAAAGCGAAAGATACCGTGGAAGAGTTATCTGCTATGAAGCAGCCTCGAATGATCATCAGGAACAATCGCCGCAGAATGCGATCCCTGATCCTGACATCATCAGACATGGGCTCACTCAATAGCCCGCTCATAGCATCTACGCTCAAAGGACCTGAACGGACAGTCCTGCCTTTGAGCGCCGCCGCCGGAACTCCTAATAAGGATCTAACGGCAGTAGGGGTAATATTTTCCATGCAAGTCACTGGCTCCCCTCCAAACTCCATACTTGTGATAAATTGCCAATCCATAGGCGTCATCATTACCTCACAATCTAGTAGATGGAGTGACTGAGTCTGATGAAACCATCGCTCAGACAATGCCCTGAGATAACCCCAGGGACAACGACGGGGAAGGATGGAGAAAAATGCCCCAAATCCCCACTCATGCACTACCGCTCTATAGTCAAGATGAAGCGCCTGGTACATAGAGTGAATGTTGAACCAGTTCCCTCGAGGCTGTGTAAAACCAGGGACCTGCATGAAATGCAGATCAACATCAAAACCCTTTAATCCTCATCAATAGGAAAAAAGGAAGATCAAAGTCTAACATCATACCTCGTTAGCATGTAAATACATCGATGGATGTCTGCCCAAATCACCCAGCAACTCTGGGTTCACCACCTGAATGCTCGGAAGCTCCCTACGAGGGACATGTGCAGTAGGAGCGGGGTCCTCTATCGGAATATCCGCCTCCTCGTCCTCAACGTCTAGAACATTTACCTGAACAGGATGCATCACAGCCTCCACCAACCGACGAGGCTGTCTGACAGAACGAGGACGAGGCACTTCAGAAGCCCTCCGCCGTATACCAGAAGTAGTCCTATAGGAACTGCTCGGCTGATCCGGATCCATAATATCTGGACAACAAGTTTCCAAATCACCTCAGAAAAGGTGTGGTATTTCCTTACCTGGAACTTTCTAAAATGCATTCTATGACTATATACATGCATGCATTTACTTTAACATATAATAGAGTTAAAAATGCATGACTACCCAATGCCTACATTTAGAAAATTTTTGCCATAGTCCCCTTTGAAAATAGGACTATCCATATGCATACAGGCATGTCTAAGTGGCCATTCAGTAGCACACTTGCCCCAAAGTCATATACATAATATATGCATTAAAAATTAAAATCATCATGCATAAGACCAACCTCAATACTAGGAGTACTTTGCATTGCTACCTTATGCTCATTGGACCTCAAGTAGGACAAAAAAATAGCAGAAAAAGGTGCCAATTTGACTGTCTCAAAAGTCAAATTTTTTCACATCATTATGTTCAGCATGGTTTAATACTAACATTTACTATGTTGAATATTTTTTATCAAGTCATTTGTGCATACATAATCACTACTATGTGTTTAGATGCATTTCATGCGATAACTCAAAATTCAACGGACAGAAATGAGAGAAAATACAGGCATATGTTACCAGGATAGTGTAGAACACTTGTACGGTGACAAAATTTGCAAAAACCAGCCCGAACTCAGCAGATTTGAAGATAGCTCTCCATTTTCTCTATGCGAAGCAAGTTAAAAGTGACTTGTGAAGACCAACCTGCAGGATTTATGATCCACGGTTGGCCGCAGGCCCATCTGCGGCTGCAGCAGATGCACCTGTGGCACCCCTATATGGGACCCACCCCTCCGGCTCGGTCCAGTTCGAGTTGCAAAGGAGTTCTTGTAGATTAGCAAAGTCAAATCGGAAATAAAAATGCCATGCGATTGAGCAAAACTGCATACAATCCTGGTCCTCTCAGATTAGACTTTGAATCTGCACATCACTCATTGGTAGTCACCTGAGTACAAGGTATACCCTGCTAATGATCCCAGTTGTCACAAATCACAGATGACAATACCTTATACAGGTCTGATGCCACCAACTCCGGGTCATTACCCTACGTGAAATCCCCGACGGGGGTTACAATGTGAGGTCCCCGACGGGGGTTACAACACATGCTCATCCGTTGACACACAAATCAACGAAGGTTAAGCAGCCTTAACGTTGTTTCAGCCGATGGCAAGTAAACCCATCGAAGCATGGAAAGTTGTTCAATCATTGCGTACGTTTATATTCATCACTCCCCAGTGGATCCCCGACGGGGGTTACAATATGAAGTCACGGCAGGAGATTTGTGACGCCCCCAAAATTAGGTATACATCACCCATCTTGGGTCGTCAGATACGTAGTATAGAATACAAATACAACTTACTAAAACAACTGTCGTGTACAATACGATAAAACATAAATTGTGAGTTTGAATACAAATATTATCTCCTAGAGAGTATTCATACTCAAAAGGAGTCCTCATTACATTTATTAACACACTATTACATAGAATAGTGAGGACTACTAACTAATACTATCATTCGGACCATCACTCCGTTCCCCGACTTGCCCCAGCTACGTTCTCATTTCCTGAAGAGAACAGTGAAAGAAAGGGTGAGCTCAACTAGCCCAGTAAGAAATATTATGACTAAGATAATGCAGAATAAATTATCATTAGCCTTCAACAATGTTAAACTGATAAAATATAATAGACATCAAGTTTAACTGCAGCGGAACAAGCAATCCATTAAAAGAGTCAAGTAGAAAATAAACTCTACTATCTTTTATGATTTAAAAGGTTTTTCAACACTGTGATCGCTGGGACTCAACTTTATAAAATAATTCACATCATCGAATCACCCCTGCACTACGGCCAAGGATATTCGTGTATTCATTAATGGTCATGATCATGCCAACAACTGTCCATCAATGTACTACGGGCCAATGAAGACTTTTACCACATCATTTGTAACATTACGGTCATGATTATACCGAATAATCCCTGGTCATAATCATACCAAGTCCATCTATGCACTACAGGCCACAGATGACTTTCAACATTTTATAAACATGAGGATGATGACAATGATATAAGAATTCAATAAAACAAGTTCAAGAATTAATTTATCCAAGAATTAACAACGTCCAAATTGTTAACATGATACTGCTTTGTGGAGTAAAATTCAAGAATGCTTAGAAGAATATTTTCATGAAAAGATACTGGATGAAACACAATTATCAAGGATATTCCACTAATTTCATTGAGTATAGAAGTTAAAACTTAACCAACTGAGTATAATAAAGAATAGAATAACAAAAGAAATCACCCAGCATGCGATAGACCACACATACAGGTTATTCCAATAGAATAATAAATAATGGAACCAGGTCCGACGTAAACGTACAGACAAGATATTCTGACAGAATAATAAATAATGGAACCAGGTCCGGCGTAAACGCACAGACAGGATATTCCGACAGAATAATAAATAATAGAACCAGGTCCGGTGTAAAACACACAGACATGATGTTTCAACAGAATAATAACAAGACGGAACCAGGTCCAGTGTAAAACACACAGACAGGATGTTCCAACAGAATAATAACAAGACGAAACTAGGTCCGGTATAAAACACATAGACATGATGTTCCAACAGAATAATAGAAGAATATCACCAAGTATAGGGTAGACCGCGTATACAGGTTATTCCAACAGAATAATAGGAAATGGAATAACAATAGTTCTCTTCATGAATAAGAAAGAATAACACCCCTTACCGTTTAAAGAAGAGCTGAAATAAGAAAGTAGTTAAGTAGTAGAATACTTTCCTTCTCTCTCTCTATAGTTTCTCTCTATAGTTTCTCTCTCTAGAGTTCAGTGAATTCGTAAGAAATAATGAAGAAATGAGCTGCTATTTATAGAAAAATAGAATGCATAGTAACTAATCCATGAACGGTCCAGATTGATTACTTTAATCTGACGGTCCATATTTAAAGAAATTTTTTTAAATAAAATATAATATATTCTATTTATAGAATAACTTTAATAAAGTATTCTGTTTTATATAAAAAGATGTTTCTATTTTATTACGTTAATAATACGAATAAAACAAAACTTCATTATAGCTAAATAATTCATATTATTAACTGATAATAATTGAATTAAACTGAGTGACTTCTCACATAAGCATTAATAATCAATACCGTGTGTTACTATGCAACCACACGTATTACTGTACTTTTACTACCGAGTAGTTCAACAGTAACAATGGTAAAACTTCCGACGATTTTTAATAAAATATTTTTGTCGTTTTCTCAATCCGACAATAATTCCGTTGTGGGGTCCACTAATGATTGTGCCGTTATACGAATATTTCCTGTTAAAACGAATATTCTCCGACCAATCAAATATTATATAACAACTTGCGTACTCTGCAAAATTTATAAATATTACCCACAACTATAACATTATATCAAATTAACTCCATAATATTCAAAAATGATATTTATAGAAAGTTCGTCTTTATTTATAAAAGTTGGGGTCTTACGACCTCCCCTTCTTATGAAATTTTGCCCTCGAAATTAGGGTACGTATCTGGTATGTCGAAGAGGTAAGGATACCTTGATTTCATTTCAGATTCTAACTCCCAAGTCATTTCCTCAACATCGTGGTTTCTCCACAAAACTTTGACTTGAGGTATAACCTTGGAGCGTAGAATATGTTCCTTCTTATCCAAGATTTGAACAGGAACTTCTTCATACGTCAAATCCTCCGCTATTTCGTCCGGTTCTAACTCAATAATGTGGTTTGGGTCTTCCACATATTTGCGTAACATGGATATATGAAAAACGTTAGGAACACGAGACATACTTGGCGGTAAAGCGAGTCTATAAGCCACAGTTCCTACTCGATCGAGGATTAAAAATGGACCGATGAATCGAGGATTGAGCTTTCTTTTCTTTCCAAATCTCGTAACTCCTTTCCATGGAGCAACACGTAAGAACACATGATCTCCTACATCAAATTCCACGTCCTTTCGATGAAGATCAGCATAACTCTTTTGTCGATCTTGTGAGGTTTTTATACGTTGTCGGATCGTTTGAATCTTTTCTGTAGTCATACGTACCAACTCCGGTCCCAACAACGTTGCTTCACCCACCTCATCCCAGCATACTGGAGAACGACATTTTCTTCCATACAATGCTTCGAATGGAGCCATGCCAATACTTGCTTGATAACTGTTGTTATAGGAAAATTCCACCAATAGTAAGAACTTGTCCCAACTTCCCTTAAAATCAAGGACACAGAGTCTTAATAGATCTTCAAGAGTTTGAATGGTCCTATCTGATTGTCCGTCCGTCTGAGGATGATATGCTGAACTAAATCGTAAATCCGTGCCCATAGCTTTTTGTAAACTAACCCAAAATCGTGAAGTGAATCTTGGGTCTCGGTCAGAAACTATGGATACTGACATACCATGCAGTCTTATAATCTCGTTTATGTACATACGAGCAAGACGTTCAAGTGTATAAGTTTCTCGTATCGGTAAGAAATAAACAGACTTGGTCAATCTATCAACAATGACCCAAATCACATCTATACCTTGAGAAACCTTAGGAAGACCGGTAACGAAATCCATGGTAATGTGCTCCCACTTCCATTCTGGAATTTCAAGTGGTTGCAATGGACCTTTTGGTACTTGATGCTCCGCTTTGACTCGTTGACAAGTTAGACACCTTGAGATAAACAACGCTATCTCTCTCTTCATATTGCTCCACCAAAATGTATGACGAAGATCATGATACATTTTGTGTAAGACCCCGAATTTTATGAAATAAAAGTATTCAATTTTTATTATAATTACAATTTAGTAAATGGTTAAATTGATAAAAGTTTAAAGTTATGGGTGAAATATGAATTTTTTTTCAAAATAAGCAAGTGGTTATAAAATAATCATTGTTGTCGGGGAATATTCGTTTGGTCGTGGAATATTCTTTCTGTCAGAGAATATTCGTACGACGGCGCAGCTATTTGTGGGCCCCATAACGAATAACTGTCGGGTGAAGGAAAACGACAAATTTGAGTTTTTACAAATAACGGCGTAGTTGTTACCGTTAACCATGTTAGAATACCCGGTGGTTAAAATACAGTAATACGCGTTATTGCACAGTAGCACACGGTATTGCTTAGTATTTTTGAAATTATTGATTCTTACGTAAGAAGGCACTACTCAATAATTGTTACAGTAGTTACTGTTCAATATTTTATTTTATTGATTCAATAATTGTTGCGTTGATATTTTATATTATTGTTGTTTCAATAATTGTTGCTGCACAGTATTTTTCTTTATCAGATCAATAATTCATATTATTTGAATAATATTATTAGATAACATTATTGTCAATGTCTAGAAAGTTCTGTCTAAGGAGAGGTTTGGTCATCTAATTGCGCGCCAGTAAGGAGAAATCCTTATTGGAAAGCCCCCTCTTTCCTGGGAACGGCCTGGTTGTCATAAATGTGATTCTGTAATATTATTTGTGAATAATTAATTATTGATTCATATGATAAGAAAATATTTATTTTATGTGGATATAAATGAGGGATATATTTTTGTGGTTAAAAAATGAAGGAGTTAATGTTGAGATTTTTATCCGTATTTTTGTCGGAATGGAGGTATTAAAAATCAGGGTTTTTGAGATATTTTGCGGGGGTTATAATTTTTAATCCGACCGTTGGATCGTGGTAATTTTTGGATATGTTATACATATATAAGTTGAGTATATGTCCACAAATTTTGAACCGTTAAAAATAAACGTATGATTTATTATGAATTTTACGAGATGACTGGTTCAGAAATTATTGAATTTTCGGAGTTTATCATTTTGATGAAAAATTCTAGAATTGGTGGGCTCCACTTGTGGTTGGTGAAGAAATGTGCTGAATTATATTTCAAATGTGGTGGGTGGGAATAGTAGCAGGTAAAGCCATCAGGTTGCAGGTCAAACCTACCAAAATTTTCCTATAAATAGAGGGCTAAGTTAGAATTGAAAATCACACCAGAAACATAAGCTTTCTCTCTTTCTCTCTCTATATTATGAAGCATATTTTGTGAGTTTTTAGATACTTGGTGAGTTACTATTCATCAGTACAAGTTTTCTTCAGCATCATATCCGATATCCAGTCAGAAGTACTGCTCTTTTGAGGTAAGGGATAGTAAGGGATAGTAATGAATTTTAAGGGTTGTTATGATTTTCAGTTTCGTAATTTTTCTGATCTTCAAAAATTCTGGAAAAATTTGAAATGATATTTTGATGAGTTTTCTTGATTGTGTCCAAAAATGGTGATTTTTGGATGTATAGATTGAGAGTTATGAATTTTATGAGAAAAGACTATTTTAAAAGTAACAGCTTATAATTCCTTGTGGTTAACTCCAAAATTGATGAAATTTTTATTGGGAGTACATGTATATGATAGAAGTATACTCAGTAAATTTCAGAATTTTTAGACAAAAGTACAATTTTTGATAAAATATCTAAATATTTGGCTATTTTGGCCATATGAAAAATAGTAAATGACTTTTAAAAATTCTGAGAAAAATATATGTTCACTATGGGACTATATTATGCTAAATCCCAGAAAAGAAATATTTTTGGAATTTTTTTGTAACGACCCCAAAATAGGTTCATTCCACCCAACCCATTCTGAGTCGTCAAATGCATGGTACAGAAAATAACTACAACTTTATTACAACAATTGTCGTGCAAAATACAACAACACATATGCTGTGAGTTTGGATACAAATATATACCAAATGTGACTCATGTTCCAATCGTGGACATCACCTCACAATAACACCTTACATAAAGGTATAGTCAAAAACTGTTTTAGAAATTAGAATCTTTGGGAAGTGCTCAAGAAAACCTTCGTACATGGGAGGCCACGCGTCTCGGTTATGATAGATATCATATGGCCACAGAATTATCCTTGGTTGACCCAATAGACCCCAAAGAAAAACGAGAAGATTACTATCATATTCTTCCCAATGGTGAGTCTTCTCTTAACTTATCATTATCTCCACTGTCTCTAATTGAGAATTATACTTCAAACAAACACCAAGATTATATAGGTAGTGCTCGTAAAGATACTCAGCAAGTGGATGAGCACAACCCTGTCTTATGATGACACGAGGTTGTATGTCATTAGACATCTTGTATGATAGTGACAAAATACCCTTCCAACGTTGGGTTCGCCTCACCCTATTTTCTTCACCAAATATAACTACTAAATGATGACCACCGTTCTATTCCCTTGTTACCCCCGCTCGACCCAGCTACACTCTTATTACCTGAAAGGAATTGTGAAGCAAAAGGGTGAGCACAACTAGCTCAGTAAAGAATGTCATGACTAAAGATAATTCAATTATCAATAGCCTTCATCAACAATAAATCAGAGATTTAGAACATATGGTAAATAATAAAAATTTCAACCATAGTTGCAGCGGAACGAGCAATCCATTAGAAGAGTCAAATAGACTATAAAGTCTATTATCTTCTCCATGTTAAAAATCCACCAACAATGTTTTATCCCTGTAACATCAATCAACAATTCTGGTCCACAATCATATGAATAACTCATAATCATAACTGTAGTTCTAAATTCCTCTTCTCATCCAGGACGATGATAATTTTCATCACCTATCTTTACCTGAAACATTAAAGATCATGGTTACACCAAATCACATTTCCTGTTCATAATCATACTAATAACTTCATCTTTGCACTACGTCCAAAGATATTCATTTGTATCACCAGTTGGTCATGTTTATCTCAACATCTGTTCATCTTTGCACTACTGGCCAAAGATATTCAACAACATGTCATCTTTGCACTACGGGCCAAAGATATTCATCAACAATTCATCTTTGCACTACAGGCCAAAGATATTCATCAATATTTCATCTTTGCACTACAGGCCAAAGATATTAATATCTCAAAGAAATATATAATCATTTCAGAATTTATATAAACAATAATTATAACCATGTTGATCAATTCACCTTTGCACTTAAGCTAAAGATATTCACTTATAAATTCAATGGTCATGATCATACCAGTCACAATTCAACTTTGCACTACAGGCCAAAGAGAACCCTAGTCATGATCATACCAATAATCTACCCATCTTTACACTCTAGTGAAAGAGAATTTCAACATCAGGGTTATAAAAAATGTTATATATGATAATAAAATCAATATAATCAATACATAGTTTTAATCTCAAGAGTAATATTCATAACTCAACTATAATTTGGTTAGAAAAAGAAACCAATTTTTATCGTGAATAGTAACTCGTGAATAGTAACTCATGAATAGTAACTCGACACAAAAAGGTAGAAATTCCACAATAAAATCCATACCAGTATTTCGGTATAATGATATTGAAAGAATAATATTTCTTAAGCTTATAAACAATTTATTTAATTGTTTACAC
The DNA here is from genome assembly GCA_016801055.1 of Panax notoginseng. Classification (NCBI taxonomy): domain Eukaryota; kingdom Viridiplantae; phylum Streptophyta; class Magnoliopsida; order Apiales; family Araliaceae; genus Panax; species Panax notoginseng. The sequence continues at coordinate 75,038,134 of CM029021.1, forward strand.
TTTACTAAATAATGCATTTAATCATTCTAAAATACCAAACTCATAAGATTTTATCACCAATAATCAAAACCCTCATCAAAAATCTGCATATACCTCATATAGGATTCTCAAGCCATAAAATCCTATTTTCTAATTTTCTTACTTCACATAAACATATTTAATTCATTTACTCATAACTAGTCCATTTTCATGAAAAATACCAAATCAGTTCCAAAAATATTTTTTTTCTGGGATTTAGCATAATATAGTCCCATATTGAACATATATTTTTCTCAGAATGTTTAAAACTCATTTACTATTTTTCATATGGCCAAAACCACCGAATATTTAGACATTTATCAAAAATTGTACTTTTGTCCAAAAATTCTGAAATTTACAGAGTATACTTCTATCATACACATGTACTCCCAATAAAAATTTTATCAATTTTTGAGTTAACCACAAAGAATTATAAGCGGTTACTTTTAAAATAGTCTTTTCCCGTAAGATTCATAACTCTTAATCTATACATCCAAAAATCACCATTTTTGGACACAATCAATAAAACTCATCAAAATATCATTTCAAATTTTTCCATAATTTTTGAAGATTAGAAAAATTACGAAACTGAAAATCATAACAACCCTTAAAATCTATTACTATTCCTTACTATCCCTTACCTCAAAAGAGCAGTACTTCTGACTGGATATCGGATATGATGCTGAAGAAAACTTGCACTAATGAATAGCAACTCACCAAGTATCTAAAAACTCACAAAATATGCTTCATAATATAGAGAGAGAAAGAGAGAAAGCTTATGTTTCTGGTGTGATTTTCAATTCTAACTTAGCCCTCTATTTATAGGAAAATTTTGGTAGGTTTGACCTGCAACCTGATTGCTTTACCTGCTACTATTCTCACCCACCACATTTGAAATATAATTCAGCACATTTCTTCACCAACCACAAGTGGGGCCCACCAATTCTAGAATTTTCTACCAAAATGATAAACTCCGAAAATTCAACAATTTCTGAACCAGTCATCTCGTAAAATTCATAATAAATCATACGTTCATTTTTAACGGTTCAAAATTTGTGGACATATACTCAACTTATATATGTATAACATATCCAAAAATTACCACGATCCAACGGTCGGATTAAAAATTATAACCCCCGCAAAATATCTCAAAAACCTTGATTTTTAATACCTCCATTCCGACAAAAATACGGATAAAAATCTCAACATTAACTCCTTCATTTTTTTTAACTACAAAAATATATCCCTCATTTATATCCACATAAAATAAATATTTTCTTATCATATGAATCAATAATTAATTATTCACAAATAATATTACAGAATCACATTTATGACAACCAGGCCGTTCCCAGGAAAGAGGGGGCTTTCCAATAAGGATTTCTCCTTACTGGCGCGCAATTAGATGACCAAACCTCTCCTTAGACAGAACTTTCTAGACATTGACAATAATGTTATCTAATAATATTATTCAAATAATATGAATTATTGATCTGATAAAGAAAAATACTGTGCAGCAACAATTATTGAAACAACAATAATATAAAATATCAACGCAACAATTATTGAATCAATAAAATAAAATATTGAACAGTAACTACTGTAACAATTATTGAGTAGTGCCTTCTTACGTAAGAATCAATAATTTCAAAAATACTATGCAATACCGTGTGCTACTGTGCAATAACGCGTATTATTGTATTTTAACCACCGGGTATTCCAACAGTGTTAACGGTAACAACTACGCCGTTATTTGTAAAAACTCAAATTTATCGTTTTCTTCACCCTACAGTTATTCTGATATGGGGCCCACAAATGGCTGCGCCGTCGTACGAATATTTCCCGACAGAAAGAATATTCCCCGACAACAATGATTATTTTATAACCACTTATTTTTAAAAAAAAATCATATTTCACTCATAACTTTAAACTTTTATCAATTTAACCATTTACTGAATAGTAATTATAAGAAAAATTGAATACTTTTATTTCATAAAATTCGGGGTCTTACAGATTTGGTATTTTTCATGAAAATGGTCTAGCTATGAGTAAATGAATTAAATATGTTTTGTGAAGAAAGAAAATTGGAAAATAGGATTTTATGGCTTGAGAATCCTATATGAGGTATATGCAGATTTTTGATGAGGGTTTTTGTTATTGATGATGAAATTGTAAGAGTTGGCATTTTATGATGATTAAATGCATTAATTAGTAAAGTGTAAACAATTAAAATAATTATTTATAAATTTAAGTAATGCTATTCTTTCAATATCATTATACCGAAATATTGGTATAGATTTTATTGTAGAATTTCTATCTTTTGTGTCGGGGTTACTATTCATGAGTTACTATTCACGATTTACTATTCATGAGTTACGAATATTACTCTTGAGATTAAAACTATATGTTGATCATATTATTTTTATCATCATATATAACATTTTTATAACCCTGATGTTGAAATTCTCTTTCACTGGAGTGTAAAGATGGGTAGATTATTGGTATGATCATGACTAGGGTTCTCTTTGGCCTGTAGTGCAAAGTTGAATTGTGACTGGTATGATCATGACCATTGAATTTATAATTGAATATCTTAAGCTTAAGTGCAAAGGTGAATTGATCAACATGGTTATAATTATTGTTTATATAAATTCTGAAATTATTATATATTTCTTTGAGATATGAATATATTTGGCCTGTAGTGCAAATATGAATTGTTGAGGAATATCTTTGGCCTGTAGTGCAAAGATGAATTGTAGATGAATATCTTTGGTCTGTAATGGTCTGTTGATGAATATCTTTGGCCCGTAGTGCAAAGATGACCTGTTGTTGAATATCTTTGGCCAGTAATGCAAAGATGAACTGTTGATGAATATCTTTGACCTGTAGTGCAAAGATGACTTGTTGATGAATATCTTTGGCCCGTAGTGCAAAGATGAAGTTATTAATATGATTATGAACAGGAACTGTGATTTGGTATAACCATGATCTTTGATGTTTCAGGTAAAGACAAGTGATGAAAATTATCTTTGTTCTGGATGAGAAGAGGAATTTAGAACTACAGTTATGATTATGAGTTATTCATATGATTGTGGACCAGAATTGTTGATTGATGTTACAGGGATAAAACATTGTTGGTGGATTTTTAACATGGAGAAGATAATAGACTTTATAGTCTATTTGACTCTTCTAATGGATTGCTCGTTCCGCTGTAACTATGGTTGAAATTTTTATCATTTACCATATGTTCTAAATCTCTGATTTATTGTTGATGAAGGCTATTGATAATTGAATTATCTTTAGTCATGACATTCTTTACTGAGCTAGTTGTGCTCACCCTTTTGCTTCACAATTCCTTTCAGGTAATAAGAGTGTAGCTGGGTCGAGCGGGGGATAACAAGGGAATAGAACGGTGGTCATCATTTAGTAGTTATATTTGGTGAAGAAAATAGGGTGAGGCGAACCCAACGTTAGAAGGATGTTTTGTCACTATCATACAAGATGTCTAATGACATACAACCTCGTGTCATCATAAGACAGGGTTGTGCTCATCCACTTGCTGAGTATATCTATGGGCACTACCTATATAATCTTGGTGTTTGTTTGAAGTATAATTCTCAATTAGAGACAGTGGAGATAATGATAAGTCAAGAGAAGACTCACCATTGGGAAGAATATGATAGTAATCTTCTCATTTTTCTTTGGGGTCTATTGGGTCAACCAAGGATAATTCTGTGGCCATATGATATCTATCATAACCTAGATGCGTGGCCTCCCATGTACGAAGGTTTCCTTGAGCACTTTCCAAAGATTCTAATTTCTAAAACAGTTTTTGACTGTACCTTTATGTAAGGTACCTTTGTGAGGTGCTGATACATGATGGTGTTCAATGTCACATTTGGTATATATTTGTATCCAAACTCACAGCATATGTGTTGTTGTATTTTGCACGACAATTGTTGTAATAAAGTTGCAGTTGTTTTCTGTACCATGTATTTGACGACTCAGAATGGGTTGGGTGGAATGGACCTATTTTGGGGGTGTCACATTTTGGTACTTCCAGGATGGATTGCAAACGGTGTGTTGTGCGCCTCCATCATGATTTCATACTTTAAATCAGGGTTGTTAGGAACACAAAGTCTGGAGTTGACTCGAAGTATTCATTCTTCATCGATTCTTGCTTCCGGCATAACACATTCTTGCACTTTCTTCTTCATACGCATCAGCTCCAAGTCTGTAGCTTGAGCAGCTTTAACTTTATCGATTAAAGTTGGTTCTACTCGTATATTCGCCATCATCACATGGGTCCCTGGAGTCTTTAACTCTATCTCCATCCTTTGCAAGTCACACAAAATGGGCCTTTGTGTTGACAATATCGCACTCGTACTTGCATATGATCTTCTACTCAATGCGTCAGCTACCACGTTCGCTTTTCCAGGATGGTATTGAATGGTATGATCATAATCTTTCAATAGTTCAAGCCAACGTCGTTGTCGCATGTTGAGTTCCTTTTGAGTGAAGAAATATTTGAGGCTTTATGATCCGTAAAGATCTTCACCTTCTCCCCATACAAGTAATGCCTCCAAATTTTAAGTGCAATGACAACTACAGCTGCCAACTCTAGATCATGAGTAGGATAATTCCTCTCATATTCCTTGAGTTGTCTTGATGAATAGGCTATGACTTTTTCATGTTGCATGAGAACGCATCCCAACCCTTTGCTCGAAGCATCACTGTAGATGACAAATCCCTCCGAGCTAGATGGTATTGTTGTTAGAACAGGTGCTGAAATGAGTCTCCTCTTGAGTTCTTGAAAACTCTGCTCACTTTCGCGCCAACCGAACTTTGTATCTTTCCGAGTCAGCTGAGTTAATGGAGTAGCGATTCGAGAAAATCCTTCCACGAATCTCCGATAATAACCAGCTAAACCAAGAAAGCTACGTACTTCGGTCACTGATTTAGGTTGCTCCCAGCTTTGAATAGCTTCAATCTTTGCCGGGTCAACCGATATTCCACGACTTGATACTATGTGCCCAAGGAATGCTACCTCCTCCAACCAGAACTCGTATTTTTTCAACTTGGCATAAAGCTTGTATTCACGAAGCTTTTGGAGTACCAGCCTCAAGTGTTGCTCATGATCTTCACGGCTTTTGGAATAAATAAGAATGCCATCAATAAAGACGACCACAAAGTGATCCAAATATTCTTTGAATACCCGGTTCATCATATCCATGAAGGCAGCAGGAGCATTAGTCAATCCAAAGGACATGACTAGGAATTCATAATGCCCGTACCGAGTTCTGAAAGCCGTCTTTGTTATATCCTCAGTTCTAACCTTCAGCTGATGATATCCAGAACGAAGATCGATCTTTGAAAAAAATTGTGCTCCTTGTAACTGGTCAAACAGGTCATCAATACGTGGCAATGGGTACCTGTTTTTAATGGTGACATGATTCAACTCCCGATAATCAATACAAAGTCGCATACTTCCATCTTTCTTCTTCACGAATAGAACAGGAGCACCCCAAGGAGAAGTACTAGGACGAATAAAGCCAATGTCTAACAATTCCTGCAGTTGGATCTTTAACTCCTGAAGTTCAATAGGAGCCATTCGATATGGGGCTTTGGAAATGGGTTTTGTACCGGGTTCAAGGTCGATACAAAATTTAATTTCACGCTCTGGGGGTAGGCCAGGAAGTTCTTCAGGGAATACGTCAGGGAATTTATTAACAATAGAAATATCATTCAAAACTGACGTATTTTTGTTTAGATCCGTGACATGAGCTAAGAAAGCTTGACATCCGTTTTTCAATAAACGAATAGCTTTATGGCTTGAGATGACAGTGATTGATTTTAATGGTTTGGTTGCTTGAATTCGCATAATAGGTCGATTAGGAATATGAAAGCTAACAACCTTACGAAAACAATCAATTTTTGCATGATGAATAGTTAACCAATCAATCCCTAGAATCACGCAAAAGCATAGTAATTTTTAAAAAATCGACAGGTAATGTGTGGGTACCAACTTGAACCAAACAAGACTTATAAACCGTGGATGTAATGAAGGTTTCTCCCAATGGAGTTTCAACAGATAAATCAAAGTCTAATTTCTCCGGAGTCAAATTTAATCGATGAGCGCAAGTAGGAGAAATAAAAGAATGGGTAGAACCGGTATCAAATAAAGTATAGACTTTGTTAGAGTTTATGATAAGCTTACCCGTGATGACCTCATTCGGCTTCTTTGCTTTCTGGGTGGTCACAACAAACGCTCTCCCTTGCACTACCGGTTTGGACTTTTTTGGGACGGCCTTTGGTGTCTCCATTTTGGCTGAACTTGTTTTTGGTAAACGACAAAATCGAGCTAAATGACCTTTTCTTCCACAATTATAACATGCTTTAGACGACATCGCGTAGTTTGGACTGATGTACCCCTCCCCTCCGCATTTGAAACATATGATAGGTGGTCGTTCTCCTTCCTTAACAACGGGTGCTGGTGCTGACGTCTTTCCATCATTGTTGAATCTCCTCTTCTTGAAATGACCATTCTTATTATTTTGGCCTTGATTACCACCGAAGTGGTTACCATTTCTGGCCTGTTGATTCCCTCCATGCTTGTTGTCACCGCTTCGATGACTGCTCTCACTGGTATTATCATTTTGTCGACTGCTCTCTTTTGGTTGCGTTGACTCGTTATCGCGCTCCACTAACTAAGCCCTATTCACAACATCTGAATACAAACACAGTTTATGAGATATAAGATGTTGACGTATCTCAGGTTTCAAACCTCGTAAAAACATTCGCGTCATTCGCTCTTCATTATCCACCAAGTGGGACGCAAACAGGGACAACTCAGCAAATTTAGCATTATACTGCGACACGGTCATATTATTCTGCTCCAATTTGATGATCTCCACCTCCTTCATGTGACGAACACTTTCGAGAAAGTATTTGTCATTGAACAGCTCTTGGAACTTCTCCCAAGACATCTTCAGTGCGGCAGGTTGAGTACGCTTAATCGATTCCCACCAGTAATCTGCCTCTCCTCGCAACATAAAGGCGGCAAAGGGAAGCTTTTGCTCCTCGGAGCATCCCAAGACATCAAATATCTTGGTAATCTGTTTTATCCATGTTTCCGCTATAAGTGGTTTTGACTCTCCTTTAAACTCTGGTGGTCCCAGCTCCTTGAACTGTTTAGCGGTGGCCGTCCGAGAATTTTCAGTGTTTCCACCTATATTTTGGACAGGAGCCGCTCTCGCCTGCTGTTGCATGAACTGCATAAAGTTTCTGAACATTCCATCATTCATCATCTGGTCAGTGTTGTTGTTTGCATGAGGATTGTCACCTTCCTGATGCACATTATCCTGATTATTGATATGTGGTGAATCAACAGTCGCCTGTGCTCCATTGCTATTCTCAACATTCTCAGATGCCATATATATATATATATATTATATATATATATATATATATATATATATATATATATATATATGTCACCACGGGTTACACCTCCCCTGAATCTCCCCCACCCCAATTCATTATATATATATATATATATATATATACGGTCCGGATCTTAAGCTCACCCCTTATTCAACTCACCTGAGCTCACCCCCTCTTTAGCGACGGACCCGACGACAGTTTGGTCATACAACCGTCGTCTATACTTTTAGCGACAGACAACATATAGCGTCGCTAAAAGTATAGACGACGGTTGTATGACCGAACCGTCCCGGGTCCGTCGCTAAAGAGGGGGTGAGCTCGGGTGAGTTGGATAAGGGGTGAGCTTAAGATCGAACTAAGATACTATATATATATATATATATATATATATATATATATATATATATATATATATATATATATAAACAAAATTGAGATAAATTTCTCCCGATAAATTTGAAAAATGGGTAAGTTGGGTTCATATATATAAAAGCCAAATTTATAATGAATACTTCATAAAAATCCCCTTTATTTATCTTGTAAGACCCCAACTTTTATGAATAAAGATGAATTTTTCTTATAAATATCATTTTTGAATATTAAGGTTTGATATAATGTAGTTGTGTTATAAGTATAGTTGTGGGTAATATTATGAATTTTAAAAAGTAAGAAAGTTGTTATATAATATTCTATTGGTCGGGGAATATTTGTTTTAACCGAGAATATTCGTACGACGGCACAATTATTGGTGGACCCCACAACGTAATTATTGTCGAAGTTAGAAAACGATAGAAATATCTTTTTATAAAAATAACGGCAGAAGTTTACCGTTAAACTGTTGAAATAACCGGGGTTAAAAGTATAATAAAACGCATGGTTGCATATTAGCACACGGTATTGATTATTGATGCTTACGTGAGAAGTCATTCAAGTATACTCAATTATTGCTACAGTAATTACTGCATCATATCTCTCATATTATTGATTCAATTATTGTCACAGTATCATCTGCATGATATTTTATATTATTAAATCAATAATTGAGATGACAAAGTTATTAATATTATTATTTGTAATATTGACGATGTCTAGAAGTTCTGTCAATGAGAGGTTTGGTCACCTAATTGTGCGCCAATAGGGAGAAATCTTTATTGGAAAACCCTCTCTTTCCTGGGAACGACCTGGTTGTTAAATATTGCGAATTATAATAATGATGATAAATGTTGTTAAAAATATTGGGGGGATTTTTATGAAGTATTTGATGTAAAATTTGATTATTTTATGGACCCACATTTACCCATTTTTCAAAATAATCGGTAGAAAATTATTTAATATATTAAAAGTAAGGCCACATGTGGAAGAAAAATGGAAATGGGGGGGGGGAAGAAGTTTACATATCAGGGAGGGTATTATATATATATATATATATATATATATATATATATATATATATATATTTTATAAGTTTTGTTTTATTTGATTATAAATAGAATATATTATATTTTATTTAAAGTTTTTATTTTATTAGAATATTTTATTGCACAGTAATGAATAGTAAAATTAAAATTTTAAAAGTTTCAGACAAATTCGTTCACCCGTGAATTCGTCGAATATTTACTGTGCAGTCCGTGTTTTTCTAAATTCAAATAGTATCATTTTCATTCTCCTATAAATAGGATGCTTAGTTAGAATTATTCTTCTTCTATAATATTGAGCGTATTTCTTTTGAGTTTAGAAAATAGTGAAAGTTTTTTCAAGAATATTCCCGCTCTACCAGTTGGAATACTCTTCTTTTAAAGGTAAGAGATATTATTTTTGTTCAGTATTCGTATAAAATAATATTTTCTTCCATACTCTGTAGTATATAAATAATATTATTTCGTTTTAGATTTCAAATTCTATACTCATTTTGTTAAGTATTGGTTTCTATACTCCATGAAATTAGTAGAATATCTTTGATATTTTGCGCTTCATCCAGTATCTTTTCATGAAAATATTATTCTGAGCATTCTTGATAAGTTTTAACCTTTTTATGCCAGAGTATTATTCATAGGATACTATTCCTAAAGTACTATTTACGGGATACTATTCACTAAGTTACTATTCACTCGAGGTACTATTCATGATAAAAATTGATTTTTTTTCGGTCCAAATCATTTTTGATACAATATTATTCTTGAATTTTACTCCACAAAGCAGTATCATGTTGACAATTTGGACATTATTGAATTCTAAATAAATTAAATTATAAATCTTTAAAATTTATTCTTTGCTTTCATTTAATTGAATTCTTATATCATTGTCATCATCCCCATGCTTATATTATTATGAAAGTCATATGTGGCCCGTAGTGCATAGATGGACTTGGTATGATTATGACCAAGGATTATTCGGTGTAATCATGACCGTAATGTTATAAATAATGTGGTAAAAGTCCTCATTGGCCCGTAGTGCATTGATGAACAGTTGTTTGCATGATTATGACCATTAATGAAAACACGAATATCCTTGGCCCGTAGTGCAGAGATAATTTGTGGTCATGATACTAATGAATATCCTTGGCCGTAGTGCAGGGATGATTCGATGATGTGGATTATTTATTAAGCTGAGTCTCAGCGATAAAACTATTGATAAACCTTTTAAATCATAGAAGATAGTAGATATTATGCTCTACTTGACTCTTCTAATGGATTGCTTGGTCCGCTACAGTTAAACTTGATGTTTATTATATTTTATCAGTTTAACACTGTTGAAGGCTAACGATAATTTATTCTGCATTATCTTCGTCATAATATTTCTTACTGGGCTAGTTGAGCTCACCCTTTCTTTCATTGTTCACTTCAGGAAATGAGAATATAGCTGGGACTAGTCGGGAAACGGAGTGACGGTCCAGATGTTTGCATTAGTAGTTCTCACTATTCTGTGAAATAGTGTGATAATAAATGAAATGAGGACTTATTTTGAGTTTGAATATTGTCTAGACGACAATATTTGTATTGAAACTCACAGCTCATGTTGTGTATTTAAGTTTGTATTTATATTAGGTACCATGTATTTGGTGACTCATAATGGGTGATGCATACCTATTTTGGGGGCATCACAGTTGGTATCAAAGATTAGGGAAATGATCCATGGCTGAGATGTGAGACTAGAACTATGAGGGGAGAGATATGTAATTCCTTCGCTAGTATGACCTACCTAAGTTTATTTGTTATTTAATTGGTGGGTCAGAATATAGGATAATATGTTGCATGTCAAGTAACCCTTGTTTTGTGGTAGTATTTGAAAATGACGTCCGAGAATGTTGAGAATAGCAATGGAGCATAGGAGACCGTTGAGTCACCACAGATCAATACCCAAGATAATGTGCAACAGGAAGATAATGAAGACAATAATCCTCAGGTAAACAATAACACCGATCAAATGATGAACGATGGGATGTTTAGAGGCTTTATACAATTCATGCAACATCAGGCGAGAGCGGCTCATGTCCAAAATGCAGGTGGAAACACTGGCAACTCTCGGATGGTCACCACTAAGCAGTTCAAGGAGCTGGGACCACCGGAGTTTATTGGAGAGCCAAAACCACTTAAGGCGGAGACGTGGATAAAGCAGATCACCAAGATATTTGATATCTTGGGATGCTCCGAGGAGCAAAAGGTTCCCTTTGCCACCTTTATGTTACGAGGAGAAGCAGATTACTGGTGAGAATCTGTAAAGCGTACCCAGCCTGCCGCACTCAAAATGTCTTGGGAGAAGTTCTAAGAACTGTTCAACGACAAGTACTTTTCTGAAAGTATTCATCACATGAAAGAAGTAGAGTTCATCAAGCTGGAGCAAAACAATATGACCGTGTCGCAGTACGAAGCTAAGTTTACCGAGTTATCCCAGTTTGCGTCCCACTTAGTTGATAACGATGAGAGAATGACACGGATATTTCTAAGAGGTTTGAAACTCGAGATACGTTAATACCTTATCTCTCACAAACTGTGTTTGTATTCAGATGTTGTAAATAAGGCTCAGTTATTGGAGCGCGATAATGAGATATCCCAACCAAGGGAGAGCAGCCGACAAAATGATAATACCAATGGTAGCAGTCATCGATGCGGTGACAACAAACGTGGAGGGAATCAACATTCCAGAAATGGTAACCACTTCGGTGGTAATCATGACCAAGACAATAAAAGTGGACATTTTAAGAAGAGGAGAATCAACAATGATGGAAAGACGTCACCACCAACACCCATTGTTAAAGAAGGAGAACGACCGCCTATCATATGTTTCAAATGCGGAGGGGAGGGACACATCAGTCCAAACTGTGCGCAACAGTCCAAAATGTGTTACAATTATGGAAGAGAAGGTCACCTAGCTCGATTTTGTCGTACAGGGAAGCCAAGTCCAGTTAGAACGGTAACACCAAATGCCGTCCCATACAAGTCAAAACCAGTAGTTCAAGGGATAGCGTTTATCGTGACCTTCCAGAAAGCAAGGAATCCGAATGAGGTCACCACGAGTAAGCTTATCATAAACTCTAGCGAAGTATATACCTTATTTGATACCGGTTCTACCCATTCTTTTATTTCTCCTAATTGTGCTCAACGTTTAAATTTGACTCCGGAGAAATTAGACTTTGACTTATCTGTTAAAACTCCGTCGGGAGAAACCTTCATTACATCCACTGTTTATAAGTCTTGTTTAGTTCAAATCGGTACCCTCACATTACCTATCGATCTTATTTCATTAAAAATACTTGCATTTGACATAAGTCTAGGGATTGATTGGTTAACTACTCATCATGTAAAATTTGATTGTTTTCATAAGATTGTTAGGTTTCATATTCCTAACCAACATATTATGCGAATTCAAGCGACCAAACCATTAAAATCAATCACTGTCATCTCAAGCCATAAAGCTATTCGTTTATTGAAAAATAGATGTCAAGCTTTCTTAGCTCATGTCACAGATTTAAACAAAATTACGTTAGTTTTGAATGATATTTTTATTGTTAATAAATTTCCTGACGTATTCCCTGAAGAACTTCCTGGCCTGCCCCCAGAGCGTGAAATTGAATTTTGTATCGACCTTGAACCCGATACAAAACCCATTTCAAAAAGCCCCATATCGAATGGCTCCTATTGAACTTCAGGAGTTAAAAACTCAACTCCATGAATTGTTAGACATCAGTTTTATTCATCCTAGTACGTCCCCTTGGGGTGCTCCTGTTCTATTCGTGAAGAAGAAAGATGGGAGTATGCGACTTTGTATTGATTATCGGGAGTTGAACCATGTCACTGTCAAAAATAGATACCTGTTGCCTCGCATTGATGACCTGTTTGACCAGTTGAAAGGCGCCAAATACTTTTCAAAGATTAATTTTCGTTCTGAATATCACCAATTGAAGATTAAAATCGATGACATTCCAAAGACAGCTTTCAGAACTCGGTACGGGCATTATGAATTCCTAGTCATGTCTTTTGGATTGACTAATGCTCCTGCTACCTTCATGGATATGATGAACCAAGTATTTAAGGAATATTTGGATCACTTTGTAGTCATCTTTACTGATGACATCCTCGTTTACTCCAAAAGCCGTGAAGATCATGAACAACACTTGAGGCTGATACTCCAGAAGCTTCGTGAGAATAAGTTATATGCCAAGTTGAAGAAATATGAGTTCTGACTTGAGGAAGTAGCATTCCTTGGTCACGTAGTATTAAGTCATAGAATATATATTGACCCGACAAAGATTGAAGCAATTCAAAGCTGGGAGCAACCTAAATCAGTGACTGAAGTACATAGCTTTCTCGGCTTAGCTGGTTATTATCGGAGATTCATAGAAGGGTTTTCTTGAATTGCTACTCCATTAACTCAACTGACTCGAAAAGATACAAAATTCTGTTGTAGCGAGGATTGTGAGAAGAGTTTTTAAGAACTCAAGAGGAGACTCATTTTAGCACCTGTTCTGATAATACCATCTGATTCGGAGGGATTTATCATCTAAAGTGATGCTTCAGGCAAAGGGTTAGGATGTGTTCTCATGCAACATGGGAAAGTCATAGCCTATGCCTCTCGACAACTCAAAAAATATGAGAGAAATTATCCTACTCATGATCTAGAGTTAGCATCTGTTGTCTTCGCACTTAAAATTTGGAGGCATTACTTGTATGGGGAGAAAGTAGAGATCTATACGGATCATAAAAGCCTCAAATATTTCTTCACCCAAAAGGAACTCAACATGCGGCAACGACGTTGGCTTGAACTGTTGAAAGATTATGATCATACCATTCAATACCATCCTGGAAAAAGCGAACGTGGTAGCTGACGCATTGAGTAGAAAATCATATGCGAGTACGAGTGCGATATTGTCAATGCAAAGGCCCATCTTGTATGACTTGAAAAGGATGGAGATAGAGTTAAAGACTCCAGGGACCCACGTGATGATGGTAAAAATACGAGTAGAACCGACTTTAATCGATAAAGTTAAAGCTGCTCAAGCTACAGACCTGGAGTTGATGCGTATGAGAAAGAAAGTATAAGAAGGTGTTATTCTGGAGGCAAGAATCGATGAAGAAGGAATACTTAGAGTTAACTCCAGACTTTATGTTCCCAACAACCCTGATTTTAAGTATAAAATCATGATGGAGGCGCACAACACACCGTTTGCAATCCATCTTGGGAGTACCAAAATGTATCGTGATCTTCGACATACATTTTGGTGGAACAATATGAAGAGATAGATCGCAGAGTTTATCTCAAGGTGTCTAACTTGTCAACGAGTCAAGGCGGAGCATCAAGTGCCAAAAGGTCCATTGCAACCACTTGAAATTCCAGAATAGAAGTGGGAGCACATTACCATGGATTTCGTTACTGGTCTTCCTAAGGTTTCTCAAGGCATAGATGCAATTTGGGTCATTGTTGATAGATTGACCAAGTCTGCTCATTTTTTACCTATACGAGAAACTTATACACTTGAACGTCTTGCTCGTATATACATAAATGAGATTGTAAGACTGCATGGTATGCCAGTATCCATAGTTTCTAATCGAAACCCAAGATTCACTTCACGATTTTGGGTTAGTTTGCAAAAAGCTATGAGCACGAATTTACGATTTAGTTCGGTATATCATCCTCAAACGGACGGGCAGTCAGAGAGGATTATTTAGACTCTTGAAGATCTATTAAGACTCTGTGTCCTTGACTTCAAGGGAAGTTGGGACAAGTTCTTGCCATTAGTAGAATTCTCCTACAATAACAATTATCAAGCAAGTATAGACATGGCTCCATTTGAGGTGTTATATGGAAGAAAGTGTCGTTCTCCAGTATGCTGGGATGAGGTGGGTGAAGCAATATTGTTGGGACCGGAATTGGTGCGTATGACTACGAAAAAGATTCAAATGATTTGGTAACGTATAAAGACCTCACAAGATCGACAAAAGAGTTATGCTGATCTTCATCGAAAAGATGTGGAATTCAATTTTGGAGAGCATATGTTGTTACGCGTGGCACCATGGAAAGGAGTTAAGAGATTTGAAAAGAGAGGAAAGCTCAATCCTCGATTCATTGGCCCATTTGAAATACTTGGCCGAGTAGGAACTGTGGCTTATAGACTCGCGTTACTGCCAAGTATGTCTCATGTTCATAATATTTTTCACATATCCATGTTACGTAAATATGTGGAAGACCCGAATCACATTATTGAGTTAGAACCGGATGAAATAGCGGAAGATTTAATGTATGAAGAGATGCCTGTTAAAATCTTGGATAATAAGGAACATATTCTACGCTCCAAGATTATACCTTAAGTCAAAGTTTTGTGGAGAAACCACGATGTTGAGGAAATGACCTGGGAGTTAGAATCTGAAATGAAATCAAGGTATCCTCACCTCTTCGACATACCTGGTACGTACCCTAATTTCTAGGGTGAAATTTCATAAGAAGGGGAGGTTGTAAGACCCCAACTTTTATGAATAAAGATGAATTTTTCTATAAATATTATTTTTGAATATTAAGGTTTAAATTTGTTATAATGTTATAGTTGTGGGTAATATTTATGAATTTTGCAAAGTAAGCAAGTTGTTATATAATATTCGATTGGTCGGGGAATATTTGTTTTAACTGGGAATATTCGTATGACGGCACAATCATTGGTGGACCTCACAACGTAATTATTATCGAAGTTAGAAAACGACAGAAAAAATCTTTTTATAAAAATAACGGCAAAAGTTTACCGTTAAACTGTTGAAATAACCGGTGTTAAAAGTACAGTAATACGCGTGGTTGCATAGTAGCACACGGTATTGATTATTGATGCTTACGTGAGAAGTCACTCAGTTATACTCAATTATTGCTAAAGTAATTGCTGCATCATATCTCTCATATTATTAATTCAATTATTGTCAAAGTATCATCTGCATAATATTTTATATTATTAAATTAATATTATTATTTTGGCGCCATTGCCGAGGAATTAGTTAATATATTTTTTCCAATATTAGCTTCAATCAAATTAGTCTTAATTTGAACATTTTTTCCTTTTTATTTAATTCTCTTCTTATTTTTCTTTCTTTTCAGGTACCATGGCGGAATTTAATTATCAATGGTTGTGTACGAGAATGACTCAGCCAAGGGGAGCAGGGATGGCTGATCTCAATTCATTTTTTGCATTATCAGCGCAGCTTGAGACACTTTCGAGGAGGTTGGATGTAGTTACAGCCCAACGTAATCGAAGGATAACAGTTAATTGCAATTATTGTGCTGGTAATCATCCGAGTCATTAATGCACCGATAGTTTTGGGCCGGGACAACACGATGGTGAATACCTTAACGATTATACATATGCTAATTATCATCAAGTTTGGGAGTATCACCCGGATTCGTCATGGAGCGAAACTTATGAAGACCAATACTACGCTCCAAATCCAACATACACACCGAAATTTTCATGTCCACCTCCATTGCCACAAGAAGAAAAGCCAAATCCGAGGGATGTAATATTGAAGGACATATCAAACCTAGAGGAGATGAGGATTAGCCAAGAGTTGTCAACCCAAGATTTTAATAATCAGATGGAACAACTCGTTACTACCTCAACCAATGGTCCTCAATACATGGCTTCCGAGACTGAGATAGACAATTTAAGGTTGGAGGAATTATTGTCCAAGTTCGTAGTATTAAATGAGGAGATGAGGATTAATCAAGTGTGGTCAATTCAAAATCTGCAGAACCAGATGGATCAAATGCTCAAAGCCTTGAATAATTGTCCTCAAAATAATTGGTGTTATGACGAGGATTCCTAGATTGATGAAGTGCCCGAACCAAATCTACAACTGGATGAGACACGAGATGTTGAAAAAGTGGAGACAAGTGGGGATGAACTAACTATGAGTACTAACAAGGATGAGCCGATATTATTAATGCCTCAAGTGCCTTCTCCACCAAAGTTCAAGGATCCGATTAGATTTTCAAAACATTTTCCGCTAGGTAGTCATGTCGTCAGCAATATTCCTTGTGATGTAAAAGCGAGTACAACTTCAAAGCCATGATGCGATGAGCTGGAGAAGATAGAAGAAGAGATTGTTGTGTCTGACAAGCCTCAATGCCAGAATCTATTCGCATGCACAATAGAGAAAACACCTAGATGTTGGACGTACTTGAATGTGATCTTATCTACAGAAAGCATACTAGGTGACTTTAATGTAATGGCTATCACAATTGGGAACCTACCAAAAGCTACATTGTTTTCGATGGATGGAGGGTTCCTCAATTATCTAAGAGGAATTGGCTAGCGTTGACAAGACAAAGTCAGGCTGAAAGACTGTAATTCAAGCGCTAATTGGGAGGCAACCCAAGTATTGGAGGTTCAATGGATAGAAAAATGATCGTTGCTGCCATCACCACAATCAGCTCACACTTAGTTGATTACAGGGAAGTTCTATTCTACTTACCGATATATTCTTACAATGAGGTCATTGTAATTGCTAAGTTTGGGGGAGTTTAGTTTAGTTCTTTATTGCATGTTTAGTTTCATGATTATGTTATATTATTTTGCATATGTTTTTGTTGCCTATTGTGTTCATTTTGCATATGTCCAGCAGTTATTATAGTTCATTTTATTGTGGCCAATGATGAGATTGAGATTAAGTAGAGAAATACAGCACTGATTGTTAGAACTGTGATGTAGTGTTGAATCATGACTCAGATCTTGTGCTTGTTTGAAACAGGTATAAAAAGGTTAGCACATTAATAACATCTATGTTGACTAATTAGTTTAAATTAATACATAAACAGTTTCTAAAGGATATTGCTAGTGTAAATGAGACAATGACGATAATACGCAGTGAAAATGACAAATTAGGCAAGAACCTAAGTTTGGGGGAAAAAGTAAGGTATATAAGCTTCAGGAAAATAAAAGCTAGTTGAGTCTTGTGGTGGGTTGAGGAGAAATACTCCCCATAAACACAAGCGTGAGATGGAGCGTAAAACGCACTCACCAACCATTTATCTAAAATAAAAAAATAAAAAAAATAAAGAGAAGACGGGAAATAAAGATAAAGAGTCCCTGTAATTGGAAAAAGAAAGCATGAATACCTTCTTCGGACCCCTAATTTTGGTAATTGTTTGATCTTAGTTCGAATTTGTTTGTTTTTGAAATTTTCGAGTTTATTCTGTATGAATCCTAATAAGAGATTGGTTATGTGTTGAATTTGAATTTAAATCAGTTAGCATGGATGTTGATCACACACACACACACTATATATCAGTGATGACATTCTAAGATTTGAGGATTGATAAAAAGTTATTGATGGGTTTTATTATGAAGTGTTGTAGTGTTTGCTTGGTTGTTCAGAGGCCAAAGGAATAAATTTGATTCTATGATACTGTTGGATTCGTAGATAGACAATTAGATAAAGTACATCTCATTGCATTGCATAACATGTAGTTTGTTTTGTGCTCGAGGACTAGCACGGTTTAAGTTTTGGAATTTTGAAAAGTGGATTTTATATCCGCGAATCGATATCCATTTTAAGCATAATCGTTGTTAATTCTTTGCGTTCATGTTCATTCTTACTTGTTTTTTGTTATTTCGTGTAGGGTGGTTGGTGTGGCGAATGATAAGAAAAGGAGGCATTTGGAGCATAATTGGAGCAAGTATGGAAAATGGGCAAAGTCAGTTAGCAGTAAGGTAGCCCGTCGGGGTGGGCCTATTTTGGTTGTACACCCCCGCAGAGGCGGGGGTCCCGAATTCTGGGCAATCCTGGCTTGATTTGAATACTGCTGGAAAGAGGATTGTGTGACTTTGGATAACATATGGACTCTAATTGACAGTGGATTTCAGCGAGAGCTCTGTGGGGGATATATATAGCTTGACTAACAATAAAATCATCATCATGAAAAGAAACTAATGGAGATTAAAAAGAGGATTCTATTAGATTAGATTAGAGTAGAATAGGAGAAAACACTAGTTCTTATTATTTTGGAGATTGAAGTAACTTGGAGACCATTGAAGATTCAAAGTAGGAGCAAGGAGGGAGCTCCAAATCTGCAGACAACGGATTCTATCTTCTTATCTTCTTCTATCTTTGTCTTTTAATAATTATTCAATTGTGGATTCTTAGTTTTAATTCAATAATCATGAACTAACTCTTTGTTTGAGATTACAATGGATCTTATTGTGTAGTTTATCTTAATATGCTTTGATATCAATTATTATGTTCTATTGTGAGGATTGTTTATTATGATTTGGACTTAATTGCTTACTTGCCTAGCTAACAATTACCGTGATAATATGATAATCTATATGAACTCGAGAGATGAAGTATAGGTTTGGATCTGATCATGATGGTATGTGTTTGTGATTTCTGCATAGATAGAATTCATGATTCGTGTTTAGGATAGAGATATGCCTTTACGTCATATGTAATCTTATAGAGAACTTGTGCTTTAAATCCTTTTTAATTGTAATTCACATAGAGATATAGTGGATTAGTTAATTAGGGTGTCTTGCTTAATTCTATCATCTGTGGATTTAAGTGAGTATGAGTATTATGCATCGAGAGGTGGTTTTATCTGCTTTAGTGTTCTTGATTAACAATTCAGGATAGAGAATAATTGATGAAAAGTTTGTTAACTTAAATGAAGCAATAAGTGAAGTTGTGATCTTAAATATCCGTAATCTTAATTTAACTAGTGGTAATTAGAATTAGTTTACTTATAAATTGAATTTCATTCGTTTAAATAAGATTGAGTTTGTTACGGTTTAGTACTTGGTAATTTTTATTAAACAATTTCTCGTGGGAACTATACTTTACTTTCACTTTATTACTTGTTGACCATGTATACTTGCGTGTTGTGCGTAATTAGATTTTACCCAACAATTGACGATGCCCAGAAGTTCCTCCCCCTTTTAATTTTATAGGCATTCACCTATATATATATATATATATATATATATATATATATACATATATTTTTATAAGTTTTGTTTTATTTGATTATAAATAGAATATATTATATTTTATTTAAAATTTTTGTTTTATTAGAATATTTTATTGCACAGTAATGAATAGTAAAATCAAAATTTTAAAAGTTTTAGACGAATTCGTTCGCCTGTGAATTCGTCGAATATTTACTGTGCAGTCCGTGATTTTCTAAATTCAAATAGTATCCTTTCCATTCTCTTATAAATAGGATGCTTAGTTAGAATTAAAAATCACACCAGAATCAGAGAATTCTTCTTCTATAATATTGAGCGTATTTCTTTCGAGTTTTAGAAAACTTTGAGTTTAGAAAATAGTGAAAGTTTTCTTTAAGAATATCCCCGCTCTACCAGTTGGAATACTCTTCTTTTTAAGGTAAGGGATATTAATTTTGTTTAGTATTCGTATAAAATAATATTTTCTTCTATACTCTATAGTATGTAAGTAATATTATTTCGTTTCAGATTTCGAATTTTATACTCGTTTTGTTAAGTTTTGGTTTCTATACTCCATAAAATTAGTAGAATATCCTTGATATTTTGCGCTTCATTTAGTATCTATTCATGAAAATATTATTCTGAGCATTCTTGATAAGTTTTAACCTTTTTATGCTGGAGTACTATTCACGTGATACTATTTTTGAAGTACTATTTACGGGATACTATTTACTAAGTTACTATTCACTCGGGGTACTATTCATGACAAAAATTGATTTTTTTTCGGTCCAAATTATTTTTGATATAATATTATTCTTGAATTTTACTCCACAAAGCAGCATCATGTTGATAATTTGGACATTATTGAATTCTGGATAAATTAAATTATAAATCTTTAAAATTTATCATTTGCTTTTATTTAATTGAATTCTTATATCATTGCCATCATCCTCATGCTTATATTATTATGAAAGTCATATGTGGCCAGTAGTGCACAGATGGACTTGGTATGATTATGACCAGGGATTATTCGGTATAATCATGACCATAATGTTACAAATGATGTGGTAAAAGTCCTCATTAGCCCGTAGTGCATTGATGGATAGTTATTGGCATGATCATGATCATGACCATTGATGAAAACACGAATATCATTGGCCATAGTGCAGGGATGATTCGATGATGTGGATTATTTATTAAGCTGAGTCTCAGCGATAAAACTGTTGATAAACCTTTTAAATCATAGAAGAAAGTAGATATCTTGTTCTACTTGACTCTTCTAATGGATTGCTTATTCCGCTGCAGTTAAACTTAATGTTTATTATATTTTATCAGTTAACACTGTTGAAGGCTAACGATAATTTATTCTGCATTATCTAAGTCATAATATTTCTTACTGGGCTAGTTGAGCTCACCCTTTCTTTCATTGTTCTCTTCAGGAAATGAGAATATAGTTGGGACTAGTCGGGGAACGGAGTGACGGTCCTGATGTTTGCATTAGTATTCCTCACTATTCTGTGAAATAGTGTGATAATAAATATAATGAGGACTTATTTTGAGTTTGAATACTGTCTAGACGACAATATTTGTATTGAAACTCATAGCTCATGTTGTGTATTTAAGTTTATATTTGTATTCTGTATAATATATTTGTCGACTCAGAATGGGTGATGTATACTTATTTTGGGGGCGTCACATATCTCAACTCACTTGGCTTCACAAAACACATTTTTGATAACATTCATCATTAACATCATTACTCATAATATTAACAACCAGATTATTCCCAATAAAGAGGGGGCTTTTCGATAAGGATTTCTCTCTATTGGCGCGCAATTTGTAACAATCCAGGATTTTATTTGTAATTTAAAATATTTATTAAATTAAATAAATATTTATATATGTGGTTGTTGTTAGTAGATATTTGTGAATTAAATTTATTAGATAATACTCTAATTTAATTTAATAGTTAGAGAGTTGTTAAAGATTACATGAGTTGTTATATTGTTATCTTAATTTAATAATTAAGTCATATGTTAATTTATTAAATAAAATTATAATGAGATTATAATTTTGTGGTAATTGGTTAAGTGGAAAATTTATTTAATATGTTGTAATTAGTTTATTTAACTAAGATTGAATATAGAAATCCAAATAAATAATATGGGATTATAAACTATAGTATAAATGATTTATTGAAATAAACTAAAGTAGTTTAAATGAATTTACCAAACAAGGCTTAAAAGTATTAAGTCTTTATTTTAAAAGTGTTTTGCCAAACAAAGCCTTGTTGCTTTTGAATTTGAATTTGATTTTTAAATAATCAAATATATATATATATATATATATATATATATATATATATATATATTAAACTTTTATACCTGATATATTATTATTATAATTATTAAAACGTTGGTTTTTTAGACGTTTGGGTTTTGGAGCGTTGGTTTGATGTTACGTAGAAGGTTTGGCCAAAGAGAGAAGGGAGAGTTTACAAAGAAAGTTTGAGAGAGAGATTGAGAAAGGAGAGAAAGAGTTATGTGATTTCAAAGGAAATCTTCATCTTCTATCAAGGATTATCTCCAAGCAATTGAAGGTATAATCTCTCAATCTTGAGTTTTACGTTTATAAAAAGAGTTCATGTTCATGAGTTTCAAAAGTTTCTGTAATTGCATGTTTGATGAATTGTTGTTATACAAACTGATTTATTGTGTTTATTAGTAAATTTGTGATGTTAGATTAGCATCTAGAAAAGGAATTAGTGTGCTAATTATGTTCAAAAAGAAAGAAAATCATTTACAGTGTATATGGATATGTATATGGCTTGTGAAAGTACACAAATTGGTAGTTCTTTTCTAAACTAAACTGGAAATTGAGTCTAGAATATGTTAATATGATATGAAACGAAAAGAACGCAAGTTAAATGAATCAATTTGGTTAAGAAACGAATTCGTAGTGAATGAAGTCGCTAAACATGTTAAAACATGAAAGTTTAGTATGAACATGTGTTTTGGGTCAAGATTTAGATTGGTTAATGTTTCTGTAAATTGTTATAATTTTATTATGTTGTAGTTCTATGAATTACGAATCCATAGAGTTGAAAATGGACTGATTTGGGTGTGTGTAACTCAAGTTATGAAGGTTGGAAGGAGAAATGGTCAAAAATTCGTACGAACACTAAAACTGGACAAAAAAATGTGTACCTTACTTCTAGGGGGCGCTGCAGTGCGGCCCTCAAGGCTATTTTGGGCGCTGCAGCGCCGGAATAGTTGTCTTGGCCGAACAGTTTTGACCTCCTATAGTAAAACGACCATAATATTTTCATACGGACTCCGATTGAGGTGATTCAAGATGATCTGAAACGAGGACGAGTTGACCTACAACTTTTATTAATTAAGTATTTCAATTTGAGGTCGCGAACAGGGGTCCAAATGGCCATATGTATGACTGTTGTGTTTTCGGGAACAATCGAAGGGCGTCGGACATGCACGTATGCAAGTGTAGTGCTTCTGACGATAAAATATGTTGTTCTAAGTTATTAAACATGAATTTTTGTAAATATAATGATGCTTAACATTAATAAATAATGTATTAAATAATTTGTATAAGCATACTAATAAGCATACACAAGAGAGACAAATCGGGCATGTGACGAATAAACGTCGAAACACCGTGATAAGTGTTAATGAACGTAAAAAGTGTTTTAAGTCAAATGAAATGAATATTATAAAATATGAAATGGGTTTAATATAAAACCAATAATGATTCCTAGCAAGACTTAAGCGCTAGAATGAACTTCGAGTATGAAGTATAGTGAGATATAAGTTGAAAGTTAACACAATCAAATTTAACATTATGTATTGATTAATAAGAAGGGTTATGTGATGTAGAGTAAAGTTTACATTATAACTACTATGAGTTGCTATGTGACTAATAGTTGATGTGTATGATTATATAATTGTGTAGGGTACGTGAAGTGCAGATAATTGTAAGTTGTTAAACTATTTTTGGTAAACAACAATCAAGGCAAGTCTTTTAGTTCCTATTTGCTACGTGAACTTGATGATGAACTATTTTAAATCTTTGTTGCAAAAAGCATGATGTGTTATGTATATTGAAAGTATGAAACGTTAAAGTCAAATTATGACTGCGTTGATTGAATAATGAATGTTGATTGAGTAAGGAACTCAATCTTTATACTTTTTATATGAACTACAGCATGCATGTTATGTTAGTCCAATGTTTATGAGATGTATATTGAGCATGTTATTATGTGCTATGTGATGCATGAAAACTGTTAGATTTTGTTGGGCTGTCGAGCTCAACCTTGCAAACAACCACTTTTGCAGGTTAAAGATTTAAGGTAAAGTTATGTGCTACTTGAAAGATATGAATCAGATGTGGTACTTGAAGCTTTATATACTTTGGTTGAGTTATTATTAATTAAACCATGTTTAAGGTTCCGAATAATGTATTAATGTTGAATTGTAATATCGTTTGGCGATGTAAACTCTTGTAGTATTAAAATGATTCTGAGATATTTAGATGTAAATGTTGAAAATTTTGGGAACGAGAATAGTTTGAAATAGAAAATTTTAATTATTCCACAAATTTCAATGGTTGTATTATCGTTTAATGATGTAAAATTAGAGGTTGAATGTATTGTTAACGACCGAAGTCGAGGATAAAATTATTTAAATTTTGGGGTCGTTACAGTTGGTATCAAAGCCGATAGGTTAGAAACCTTAGGTAGGAGTACCTTAGGCTATAACCTTAGAGAAGAGAGGTGAAGATAATGAAACAATAAGCTCAAATAGAGTTTGAACAATAAGAAGTGATTTTAGAAATTTATAAAGAAGGGATTAAAATATGCGAGAGAGGATTCAAAGAAGAATCTCGCATAGTTATAAGGAATATGAATGTGGGTTTACCCAACTCCAATAATAAGGATGTAAGGTGATAATAAGCAGACAATGTCTATAAGAAGATAATGATAAAGAAGTTAAGAATAAAAATTTATATTTAAGTATGGTATAATCATTGTTGGTTGATTTCACAATCAAAGCAAACGTGCAAGTATACACAATCAACAAGTAATATAGTGATAAATAAGAGTGTCGATCCCTCAGAGAATTTCAATTAATAAACTCCAATTAACAACTAAAAATTGTGATTTTTTTAAACTTAAGAAAACTAATTTTAATAAAGCAAGAAACTACTATAAAAGAAAACAAAAAACAAATTAAGAATTATTTGAATGCAGATGAATGATAAATAAGACTCCAATTTCCCCAAATATGATTATTAAATCAATTATCCAATTATCCCAATTATTCTGGCTACTAAATTGTTAACAGGAATTCTCAAATGCCAAAAGCCCTCTCTCAAGTGATCATTTGCCTTCTATTTAATCCAAGTTAATTTTGCTATATCTCTATGCAAAACAATTGAATTAAACTCGCCACAATCCCAATTCCTTATGTGTTACATGCGGCAAATAGATATTCTCATTATATTCACAAACCTAATTATTCACTGTGCAAATAACTAAGTCACATGTCACCCTGCCCAGTTCTAACTCTAAAATTCCTCTCTCAATTCCTTCTAGAGTAACATGGTAATTATTGGCCAGATAATTAATCAATAAACACAAGGCATGACGAACAATTCACTTCAACATAAATAATTGAAATAAATTAGATAATCAATTCATAACCATAAAAGGTTCCATTGGAATCTTAATAAAAGGAATTAGTTCATGACAGAAATAAAAACCACAAATAAGTGATAAATCATCCTTAATGAGTTACACAATTTTAAAAGAATAAAGAAGAAGAAGAACTCCAAGTTGTAACATCCAGATCTGCTCTTGCTCCTTGATCAATCCCTCCCAATTGTGTAGAATACCGTCCCAATTCAATAAAAAGAAATCTTATATACTCCCCTTCTTGATCCACAATCCAATTGCCCATCAACCTCCTCAAATAACCACCTCCGTATTATTTTAATGCAAAGTCAACGTCAGTCAACGCGCGTCCATTGATCAGCCCAGCCGAGCCTTAGCGCCCCGGCGCTATAATTAGCCCATGAGGCAGCGCCCCGGCGCTATCATGCCGAACTTTGACAATCCTTCCATTTCTAGCCCAAATGCTCCCAAACGTTCCAACAGCGAACAATCCTGTCACAACACAACTTGACCAAGTAAAATGACTCTAAAATGCTTTGGACACACAACAAATTAAGGTCAAACATAACTAATTCCTGGGTATATCACCCAATTATCAAATACCCCCAAACTTAAAACGTTGTGTGTCCTTAAGCAACAAAACACAACCAACACGAATAACTAAACACAATGCAAATGAAAACGAACCAAATGACCTTAATTCCAGCAATTCAATAGTTGACGAATATTCATAGGCCTCAGAGAAATCACAAAAACTTGCTAATGCCTCATGATAAAGCAGATCAATAATATCCCGACAATCAATCAATCAAAATCTGTTATTACTGATATTGTGAGTGTGTGTTCAACAACCATGCTAATCAATGACCAGCAAAAATTTGAAAGATAATAAAGTTCATATCAAGCTTCATACAGTTCAACTCAAGAACACATCAAATAAACTATATTCAACTGAAATCAAACAATTGCCCGAATTCAAGAGTCAAGATGGAATACTTACGCTTTTCTTGTTCTTTTTTTAATAACGGGGGCTCTTTGCACTTTTCTCGCTTTATTTGCATTTATATATATATATTATTTTTTTAAATATACATAAATGACTGTGCAATGTCTCATCCCATTAGGCTAACAGTGTTACCCCTTAGCGAGCTTTCCACCAACGACTCCCAGACCATGAAAGACCTTAAGGCGCTAGGTGTAAAGACAATCTCCTCGAGCGTACTTGCTCAAGTAACAAAGGCCCCGAAACAAGACTAGTCACCATGTGTGTGTGTATATATATATATATATATATATATATATATATATATATATATATATATATATATATATATTTATATATTCCAATTGTATATTCCAAATATTTTCCCCCAAACTCGAGCTTATGTATAAATTCAGTCTTCTCTAGCTATTCAAATTATCCTTTTATTTCACTAGCAATCATCCTTTAGAACTCTATTATCTAACCATTTAAACTATCATAGCCAACATGGTCATTTTTCAAAGTGCTTTCCTATAATATCAGTGTCAAACAGATAAAGATTAAATTCATGTCAAGAAAATCATATCACTGACTCAACACTCCTTACTAGACTTGTTCATGCCATTCTAAATTCATCATTTGCCCCCCAAATAAACGCGCACTATCAAATGCTGGAATCATCATGCAATCCTAAATGCAAAGTTTAACTAACAATCACAATCCACAACCACAAAATAATAACAAACTACAACTTCAAAAATAAAACTTAACTACTACCCCCAAACTAATCTAGAGCAATGTCCTCATGGGAAAAATAAGGCAAAATAAAATAGAGGACTTCCTTGACGAGCTTATTCCTCGGGTGGAGCATCCTCATCCTCGGTCATCTCTTGATCGAAAGGGGAAAATACTGGCAGAACTAGAGCAGTTGGGAAGTGGCTAAGTTGAACGCCCAGATGTGATTGTACGGTCAGTGCATTCTATGCAGCAAATTGGTCAACTAAAAATTTGAAAATCACGTCTTGAAGTTCGGACAAGCGTACATTCTGGGACTCCATGTTGTAGAACTAGCCGTCTATCTCCCGCTGGACAGCTTCGGGAACCACTCCATGATGAGCTGCTGTAGAAGGGCCATAAGTAGGTGGAGCTGGAGGTGGTGGGGCTTGTGTAGGTGCAACTTGGGGAATTATAAAACCCAATCCCCTAGGGTGGTTAGCTCCACCAGTTCACACTTTGTACCTGCTGATCAACTTGTGGTCCAGCACTGGCATAGGCTTTTGAATCATCTCATCTGACTTCCATTTGACGCCGAACTTAGCACATAATACGCAGATGAGAGACGGATGTGGTAACCCTCCAGTGGTACTTCCACGATAAGCTCGGAGGACAGATTGCAAAATGAGATTGCCCACATCAATTTTAAATCCTTTGATGATTGAGTATAGAAGGACTGCACGTTCCCTGGTAACATGACTCACATGGGTGCATGGCATGAGTTTTACGTAAATGAACACATACCATGCCTTCCCATATAAGCTGAGATTCGATAGTGGGAAAGTCATGTTTCCGCGTTCATATACTGTCCATGTGGTACCCGGCTGACAAAGTTCATGAATTATCTGTTCATAATCCGGCCCATCACTAACAAGACTGGCATACTCATCATGAAAATCCTCCACTGGTAGTTGATAACACTCATTGAAGTCCTCTTCCCCAATTTCCACTGTTTTGCCCCTTACAAATACCGTATAGTGATCATGTTCGGGCATGTTGGCGTAAAATTCTTTCACCACTGCAAGTACTCCTGGATCGGGCTGCTCGGTAAGTGTGAACCAGTTCCTCTCGGCTATCATGACTACCCTGTCGCCATCCTTCGATTGATCCGGTTTCAACCCACGCTCCGGAACCAATGACCGAGTAGCCATTCGGTTGTATCTTTCCTGAGCCGCAAGACTTACAAAACGGCGGCTGTCAAATCTCAGAGGTGGGGTCGAGGCGGTCCCTGAACCCTCACCACGCTGACGTTTGGATGTTATGTCAGAAATTCTGTAATTACAAGCATATATATGTATTAGCATCACACAGAATTGGAATTTGGATAAACTTATGTATGACTGTGCCCCCAAACTTTAAAATATATATCGAAATTGAATACATTGGTGGGGATGATACTCGACACAAAAACGCAGGCGCATGCACAAAAGTACCAATTGGAGTCATGGACTCTTCAGTTTCAAGAATGAACAAAAGCCACACAAGCGATGCCCTCAAGAGTTGTCATGGAGTGCAATAGAATAGTATTGCTTGGACATTGTGATACATGTGCATGTGGACAAGATCAATGGTTCTGGTAAGAGGCAACTCATACATTACTCAGAATTTCACTAAGTTACTATCAAATCATACCTCTTGTTGGTCAAAAATATCCCATGACTGCAATCTCTACTTACAAGTGAGCAAATTATGGCTATTATGCAATATAGAAACAAGAGAAGGATGCATATCCGGATGATGAACACTCACCAATTACATCAATACCCATGCTTGTTGCACAAAAATGGAATTAGAACATACAACAAACCTTGGTAGATGATCGTGAGAGAGATGAGAATTATGACACTATTGCAGGACTTAATCCTATAATTTGATGAGCAAGGTGTAAATTTTTGGTGTATCCAATTGAGAGAATAAGAGTCGTGAATGAGATGGATGGGTGGAATCGTGATACTTAAAAGAAGTAAATTAGGGAACCATTCAGCAGTTATAAAAACGTGTAGGACTCTTAGAACGCCCCATAGCGCCGGGGCGCTGAGATTTAACGTGGGACAAGCGCCGGGGCACTGTGCTGCAGTACGTTCAAGAAGTCCATAGTGTCGGGGTGCTTGAATTGCCCTTAGAGACAGCGCCGGGGCACTCGTAGTCAGTGGCTTCTAGGTTGGGCTAGCGCCGGGGCACTATGGGTCAAGCAATGTGCAGCGCCGGGGTGTTGGGCTGCCATGGCTCATGTTGCCTGCACGTATAAGTTCAAGAATCTGAATGAAGAGAGACAATTCAGACTGCGTTCCCCATAACTTTGAAATCAATACTCACAAGAACTAAAATAAGACAATATTAGACAACTAAGTAGAATAAAAATAAAATAAATAACCAAAATAAAATAAAATTAAAAAGGAAATGATTGGGTTGCCTCCCAATAAGCGCTTGGTTTACTGTCGTCGGCCTGACTTTGCTGGTATGTTCAATTTTCCACTGAGTCGGAGAGGTTCATGACCGTAGTTTGACATTCAATGGGTCCACTCCAGTAATGTTTGAGTCTTTGACCGTTAACCTTGAATGGGCAATTTGAATTTGGTTTTTTGATCTCGATGTTACCATATGGTGTAACTGACATGACTGTAAAAGGACCTGACCAACGTGATTTCAGTTTTCTAGGAAATAAACACAATCTCGAGTTGAAAAGCAAGACTTGTTGGCCCAGTTCAAATGTTTTATCGAGAATTTTCTTATCATTCCACGCTTTGACTTTTTCCTTATAGAGTTTTGTGTTTTCATAAGCGTTGAAGCGGAATTCATCCATCTCGTTTAACTGCAGTAACCTTTTCTCACCTGCTGCTTGTTCATCAAAATTGAGCTTCTGAATGGCCCAATGTGCACTATGCTCAAGCTCGACTAGGAGGTGGCACGCCTTTCCGTAAACCATTCGATAAGGTGACATACCGATCGAATTCTTGTATGCTGTACGATATGCCCATAGAGCATCGTCAAGACGTAAAGACCAATCTTTTCGTGACGGATTGAGCACCTTTTCCAGAATTCTCTTAACATCCCTATTCGAGACCTCAGCTTGGCCATTGGTTTGGGGATGATATGAAGCTGTGATTTTATGACGAGCCCCATACTTCAACAATTTTGTGAACTGCTTGTTACAGAAATGTGTTCCCTCATCACTTATTATTGCCCGCGGAGTCCCAAATCACGTGAAGATATTTTTCTTTAAGAATCGAAGGGCGACGTTAGCATCATTGGTGGGCAAAGCTGTGGCTTCAACCCATTTGGAAACATAATCCACTGCCAACAAAATATACTGATTATTAAAAGATGAGGGGAATGGTCCCATGAAATCGATTCCCCAAACGTCAAACAGTTCTACCTCCAATATAGTGTTGAGTGGTATTTCATTTCGCTTGGAGATATTACCTACGCGTTGGCATCGATCACACTTTAGTACATAGAGATACGCATCCTTGAATAATGAAGGCCAGTAAAATCCTGATTGTAACACCTTGGCCACAGTTCGATCACCGGAATAGTGACCTCCATAGTCTGATGAGTGGCAATGACCCAATACGCTGTCCATCTCTTCATGTGGCACACAACGTCGAATCATTTGTTCTGCGCAGGCTTTAAACAGGAACGGTTCATCCCAATAGTACCGTTTCACGTCATGGAGGAATTTCTTTTGTTGTTGCGAGTTCAAATCCGATGGTAACACCTTAGCAACCACATAGTTCACATAATCAGCATACCAAGGCAGTGTTGTGGTTACTCGGAGAAGTTGTTCGTTCAGAAATTTCTCGTTAATTAGTGTATTGTCTTGGCTCTGTACCTCTGCATTTTCCAACCACGAAAGATGATCCGCCACTTGGTTTTCTATACCCTTTCTATCCCAGATCTCCAAATCAAATTCTTGCAGCAGAATGATCCGTGTAGACAATGACCTTGGTCCCAATGAGATATGCTCTGAATTTGTTGAAGGCAAACACAACTGCAAGTAGTTCTTTTTCTGTGGTTGTATAGTTCAACTGAGCGTTTGTCAACATTTTGCTGGAGTAGTAGATTATGTGAAAGATCTTGTCGTGACGTTGTCCCAATACTGCTCCCACTGCATAGTCGCTGGCGTCGTACATCAATTCGAATGGTAAAGACCAATCAGGCGCCACAATGATCGGAGCAGATACCAAATTCCTCTTTAAAATCTCGAATGCCTTGATACATGATTGATCCATTTTGAAAGGGACATCTTTCTCCAACAGGGAACATAAAGGTTTTAAAATTTGTGAAAAATCTTTGATGAAGCGTCTATAGAAACCTGCATGCCCCAAGAAGCTCCGGACTCCCTTCACTGATAATGGAGGAGGTAATTTTTCAATAGTCTCTATCTTCGCCTTATCCACCTCTAACCATGCTGCAGAAACCTTATGTCCTAGAATAATCCTTTCTTTCACCATAAAGTGACATTTTTCCCAATTGAAAACCAGATTAGTTTCCACGCAACGTTTCAACACTAAAATTAGATTTTTCAGGCAAAGATCAAAGCTATCACCGAACACAGAAAAATCGTCCATAAATACCTCTAAATTTTTCTTGACCATATCGGAGAAGATTGCCATCATGCACCGCTGAAAGGTTGCTGGTGCATTGCATAAACCAAAAGACATTCGTCGAAATGCAAACGTACCGTATGGACATGTGAATGTCATTTTCTCTTGATCCAAGAGACAATAGAACTGATGTCCCGCTAACCTATCCAATATCTGATCAATGAATGGCAAGAGGAAGTGATCCTTGCATGTGGCTTTATTTAGCTTGCGGTAGTCCATGCATACTCTCCATCCTGTAACTGTTCGAGTAGGGATGAGCTCATTCACTCATCCCTACTTTAACAAAAAAAAAAATCCCCACTGTCACACCCCCTTTCTTTGGTACACATTATACAGGACTCACCCACGAACTATCTGAGATCGGGTAAATAATGCTAGCATCCAACCACTTTATAATCTCCTTTTTCACCACCTCCTTCATGATGGGGTTTAGCCTTCTTTGCATCTCGATGGTTGGTTTTTCCCCTTCTTCCATTAAGATTTTATGCATACAGAATGATGGGCTAATACCTCGAATGTTCGCTATAGTCCACCCAATTGCTGTTTTAAATTCTCGCAAGACCTGTAGCAGTTTCTCCTTTTGCGTATCAGTCAATTCTGTCGAAACAATAACTGGTAGGGTATCGTCTTTTCCCAGGTAAGCATATTGCAGATGGGGAGGTAATGGCTTTAATTCTAGCACCGGTGGCTCTTCTATTGATGGTTTGAACTATTTAGCTTTCGCTTTGGGACTTTCTATGGTGTCGAAGGATTGAGTGCTTTTCTGAAAAACTGATGGTGTGTTTAGCCATTTGACGTATTCGATATCCTCTTCAATACCATATTCGTCTGCCCCGAGCAAAATAGATTCAAGTGGGTCCTCCAAAAAAATTGTGCTGAAATTATGATTCACCAATTCCTCCATAATATCAACCCGCATACATTCACCTTTTTCTTTTGGGTACGACATTGACTTGAAAACGTTAAAGGTGACCTTGATCTTCAACTCGCATTGTCAATTCACCTTTTTGAACATCAATCAATGTTCTTCCTGTCGCCAAAAATGGTCTCCCAAGAATGATCGGGATTTCACTGTCCACTTCACAATCCAGAATAAAGAAATCCGCAAGGAAGATGAATTTATCCACTTTTACTAGCACATCTTCAACAATACCTCGTGGATATGTAACCGATCTATCTACTAACTGTAAACTGATATTTGTTGGGCGTGGAGCCTGAAGTTCGAACTGGCTGTAGACGGATAATGGCATTAGATTTATACTGGCCCCCAAATCACATAAAGCTCGTCCCGAAAACTGATTTCCAATCTCGCACAGAATATTAAAACTACCTGGATCCTTGAGCTTCGGCTACTGTTTCAAATTCACCCAATTTCCTCTTCTTCGACAAAGCCTCCTTCATAAACTTTGCGTAACTCGACATTTGTTCCAAGGCTTTGGCGAAGGGGATGTTGATATGCAATTTCTTGAAGATATCCAAAAATCGTGAGAACTGCTTATCTAACTTGGATTTCTGAAATCTCTGCAAATACGGTATGGGGGGCATTGTACTAGTTGGTTCTGAATTTTTCTGCTGTGAGGTCTCCTCTTGATGCTTTTCGGTCTCCACCACTTTCTCTGTTTCAATTGATGCCTTGTCCTCCTTTTCCCTATCCTTGACTGATTCTTGTAGTTCTTTTCCACTTCGTAGAGTTACCGCCTTACAATGCTAATCTCTGCCCGGATTTTTCTTGGTGTCACTCGGAAGTGTTCCAAGTGGTCGGTTATTCAATGCATGTGCTATTTGTCCCATTTGATTTTCCAGATTTTTGATTGACGCATTCTGACTTTGTATACTTAGCTCCATTTGACTAAATCTCTTATCACTCTCCTCACTCCTTTTCTCAGTTGCTTTAACAAATCTTTCCAAGGCTTCTTCCCAACTTGCTTTTCCCACAGGTTGTTGTGTCTGGTTTTGAAACCCGGAATTATTTTGTTGTTTCGACGCTTGTTCTGCAGCTTGGTTGTTACTCCATGAAAACCCCGGATGATTTCTCTACCTCGAATTATATGCATTTTGATTCTGATAAGGCTGAGTAGACCGATTATAACTCCCCACATACTGTGCTGCTTTAGCATTTATGGCACATTGATCCGTAGTATGACCCCCAACACATATTTCACAAACCATCGCTACCTGCTGAGTGGATTGTGGACGCAATAATTCTATCTGCTTAGCCATTGCGGTCATTTTCACTTGTAATGATGTTATTGCATCCACATCATACTTTCCCGATGTTTTCGGAGGATTATTTCTTGTCATGGGCCACTGATAGTTGTTGGTGGCCATCGTTTCTAACAACTTATATGCCTCATCTAAATTTTTAGACATAATCGTTCCTCCTGCTGCTGCATCAATACTTGCCCTCGTGGATGCTTGTAAACCATCACAAAATATCCCCAATTGCGTCCACTGTGGAATTCCATGGTGTGGGCACTTGCGGAGCATATCCTTAAACCTTTCCCACTCCTCATACAATGATTCTGAATCAAACTGTGCGAAGGTATGAATATCATTCCGTAGTTTTGCTAACTTTGCTGGTGGGAAAAACTTAGCTAGAAATTTTTGAGCTAAATCGTCCCAAGTAAGGATTGAGTCCGAAGGCTGAGAGTGTAACCAAATTCGTGCTTTATCTTTCAGGGTAAATGGGAACATTCTCAACCTTATAGCATCTTCGGTCACGTTGTTGAATTTGAAGGTGTCGCAAACTTCCAAGTAACTTAAGATGTGCTCATTCAGATCATCTAATGAACTACCCCCAAACTGACATTGATTCTGAAGCATTTGAATGGTTGCTGGTTTGATCTCAAAGGTGTTAGCATTGATTACCGGCCTCCTAATACTCGACTGAATATCCGTGACATTCGGCATGGCATAGTCCCGAAGTGGTTTCTGATCGTTCCTTGCCATGTTCACTGGAATTTCTTGTTCTGCCAGTTTTTCTTCCTCGGGTGGTGCCACACTAGTCGATTGCGCTTTTCGGAACTTCCTTTCAATCTCGTCTGTATAAGGAAAAAGTTCCTTTATCGCCTTTGATCTAGTGTGCATACACTTGCAAAGAATTCCTGCAAAGACAAGAAGAAAAATAAGTAATGATTAAATTAAGACCGAATTGATTATAACTAATAAGGAATTAATATTAACAAAGAGTTCCCCGGCAGCGGCGCCAAAAACTTGTTGGTTGATTTCACAATCAAAACAAACGTGCAAGTATACACAATCAACAAGTAATATAGTGATAAATTAGAGTGTCGATCCCTTAGAGAATTACAATTAATAAACTCCAACTACTAGTACTGTATCAATTCAATTTTATTTACACAACTAAAAATTGTGATTTTTTTAAACTTAAGAAAACTAATTTTAATAAAGCAAGAAACTACTATAAAAGAAAACAAAAAACAAATTAAGAATTATTTGAATGCAAATGAATGATAAATAAGACTCCAATTTCCCTAAATATGATTATTAAATCAATTATCCAATTATCCCAATTATTCTGTCTACTGAATTGTTAACAGAAATTCTCAAATGCCAAAAGCCCTCTCTCAAGTGATCATTTGCCTTCTATTTAATCCAAGTTAATTTTGTTATATCTCTATGCAAAATAATTGAATTAAACTCGCTACAATCCCAATTCCTTATGTGTTACATGCGGCAAATAGATATTCTCATTCTATTCACAAACCTAATTATTCACTGTGCAAATAACTAAGTCACATGTCACCCTGCCCAGTTCTAACTCTAAAATCCCTCTCTCAATTCCTTCTAGAGTAACACGGTAATTATTTGTCAGATAATTAATCAATAAACACAAGGCATGACGAACAATTCACTTCAACATAAATAATTGGAATAAATTAGATAATCAATTCATAACCATAAAAGGTTCCATTGGAATCTTAATAAAAGGAATTAGTTCATGACAGAAATAAAAACCACAAATAAGTGATAAATCATTCTTAATGAGTTACACAATTTTAAAAGAATAAAGAAGAAGAAGAACTCCAAGTTGTAACATCCAGATCTGCTCTTGCTCCTTGATCAATCCCTCCCAATTGTGTAGAATACCGTCCCTGTAACGACCCCAAAATTCATACAATTTAATTCTCGACTTCGGTCGTTAATAATACATTCAACCTCTAATTTTACATCATTAAACGATAATACAACCATTGAAATTTGCGGAATAATTAAAATTTTCTATTACAAACTATCCTCGTTCCCAAAACCTTCAACCTTTACATCTAAATATCTCAGAATCATTTTAATACTACAATAGTTTACATTCGCAAAGCAATATTACAATTCAACATTAATATATTATTCGAAACCTTAAACATGGTTCAAATAATAACACAACCAAAGTATATAAATCTTCAAGTATCACATCTGATTCATGTCTTTCAAGTAACGCATAACTTTACCTTGAATCTTGAACCTGCAAAAGTGGTTATTTGCAAGGTTGAGCTCGACAGCCCAGCAAATTTAACAGTCTATCATGTTTCACATAGCACACAATTCATGCATTCTACATTTCTAATTTATCGAGTTACATTATACAACATGCATGTGCTATCACATATCACATATAAATTGAGTTCCATAACCCAATTAACTTGGTCATATTTTGACTTTAACAATTTATAAAGCATGTTATGTAACTCACCACATAATCACATTTAATCCACAAACATAATAGAACTGAAAAACTTGCCTTGGATGTTGTTTAATGTTTATAACTTATCTGCGCTGTGATAATCCTACACAAATTGAGGATACATACATGTACATATTAGTTTCACATACAAAATTCACGTACTCAATGTAAACTAATTTTATTTAACTATAATATTTTGTTCTTGTCTTAAAACCATTCTATGTTTCTTTAGAAACTTTTGTCCGTTATAACCTTTTTACGCCCAAAAGGGTTCTCTCATGGATTTAGTATGTAAATACTTTACGTATCAAAATATAAACCATTTACATCCCCTTCGTTTTATATTACTAGGTTCAATATAATTTCACAAGGCAGCAGCCCCTCACCTTTGACACCCATTTCGCGGTTTAATAGCTTGCAATTTACTTATCTAATCGTAAGGCATTTTTTTTAGTATGTTTTTCATGGCATACAAGACTATTTTTAAGAAATACTTACCTCTCATTTCGGGTTTGTTAAGTAGTCTAAAAAGCGTGCCAAAAATTGACGTTCATAGCAGTCTTCAATTTTTTTCCCAGCTTTACCCTCTCTCGCTAAAACAGTCATAACTAATTCGTTTAAAAACATTTTTGAGCGATTCTTGAGCCCACGCGAAGCTAACTTCCGAGGCTACAACTTTCATTCGTTGACCATTTCCAAATTCAAAACACAGAATTCCGAAAAATTCGTTCAAGGTGACTGCCCCGAGTTGGTTAGACAGTTTTGACGCGACTACTTTGAATGGTCATAACTCTTTGCTCCGAAGTCGGAATTAGTCCGTTCCGGAGTCTATGGAAAGCTAATTCAGTGTACTATAACATACCAAAAGCCCAGAAGTTTGTGGAAACATTAACTGATCGAAACAGTGTCCCGAATAGCACAACCCGCTGCTGACTTTCAGTTTGACAAATTCGACACATTTCTTTCCAATCACCGTAACTCCCTCATCCGAGGTCGGAATGAGGTCATTCCAAAGCCTATGGCTTCCTAACTCAGTGCACTACAACTACCCAGAAACTCAGAATTTTTCAGGCAACATAGCTATTCCAGAATTTGACACTATAGTCACTGTTCATTCAATTTTCATTTCTAGACATGGTTTACTAAAATCTTCACCACAGATTTATTTTAACTCCGTTTTGGTTCTTTCAAGTTAGGAAATCTTCAGAACTTAGAGGGATAAAACATACAATCATCAAATTAAGCTTTTAGACATAAATCAAAAGCACAAAGGGTCCTCAAGCTCAGTCCCAAAAACTGTCCAACAAGGTTCTTTGTAAATCTTTTATTTTGTGAGTTTTGGTTACACTTGGATGATGTTAAGGTTTTATATCTCTAATTACAATCATTATAACTCATTGACCTAATCAATTACAAGCCAAAATAAAACATAGTAAACTAACTAGTTTTCTAACAAAACTAACTAAACTTCCAAAATACAAACTTTAACTAACAAACTAAATACAGTATTTAAAATAATAACATTACCAAAAATTAAATAAGAAACATACCCGAAAATACGAATTTCACAAACTGAATACGTACTCGACCAAAATTTAACTAAGAGAAGATCTTTATAAAAAGCCCTCCCACAACAAAGCCTTTCTCAAAACTGGAGGCCTTATTGTTGGTGAATGAAACAAAGGGTCAAGCCCTTCTATTTATAGATTTAGAAAAGGGTGAAGTTCTCAATTTAGTCGATATGGGACTTGGTTTATACTATTTTTTTCATATTTTTAACATGCTAAGTGTATTAATTCATTACGAATTCGTTTCTTAACCAATTCGATCCGTTCAAGTTGCGTTGTTTTCATTTTATAGCGGAGAACAACAATCATCCATCAATTTAAAGTTTTCATCATGAATTCATCATCAACTTTAGTACCAAAGTACACCAAAACATACATTACAATCAAAACCCAAATTTCTCTTCTTTAGTATAAATACATGAATTTGATTTCTGAAAATTTGTTTCTAGATGACCACTATCAAATTACAAATATCTAATAACATATATAACATCGTAACCCACAAATTCATTAACCAAAACTCTAATTTTAAAAGAAACTCAAGAACACATAAACTAGAAATATAAACTAGATTATGTACCTTTAATTCCTTAAGAAATAAAATTAACCTTATTAGTAAAATTATAATTTCTATTCAACCATTATAATCATAACATTATTTAGCAAATTCTCACTCCTCTAATTTAATTATTTAATTAAATTAGAATATCACAATTATACTCGCGTAATAAAATACGTATAAATCTCATCTATTTTATCACACTTAAATAAACTATCTCATCCCAATTTTCATCAAATATTTATTTAATATCATAAATATTCATCTAATTCCATAAAGTTTCCAACTAAAATATTTAATGTACTTAATAAATATTTTACTCGCATTATACTAATATTTACATTTTCATGCAATATATTACCTTCTCACTTTATTAAATCAATTATACTTGTATTAATTCACTATTTTAATTAAGTGAATTATTCACACTATTTATGAAACTTAACTCATAATAATTTTCATTGCCCACAAGGCATAATAATTAAAATTATATTATCTCATAACATAATTTCAACTTAATTAAATTAACTAATATTATTTAATTTCTTTAATAGTTTAATTACCTATTAAATCTCACATTCTCCAACATATGAATATATAATTCTCTTCACACCAAATCATATAATTCAAAATATATACACCTCATAATAAGAATTTAAATTAAATTCTTATTTTAATAACTTATAAAAATTTGGGTTGTCACATCCTTCCCTCCTTATAAGGATTCCGTCCTCGGAATCAAAGAAACCTCCCTTACTCGGTTTTCACCAAATCTTTTTTTTTTTAAAATTTACTCGGAATATTACATACACCCTTTCTTCTAAGAATTTCGTCATCGAAATTTTATCTATTAATCTTTCTTCATTCAATCTATCAAAATAGATTTTACGTTAATAATTTATTCAATCATTGAGTTCTATAATCACTTTCTTTCCACAAAGATCTTTCTACAATTATTAACTTTTCTATTAAAAGTTTTACATTATTCTTTGATAACTCATCTCCTTCTCATATCAAACACTTCTTTTCTCACTTATTCAATATATTCATCATTCAGTGTCGCATTCTACGACTTACTTCTTTCTAAGGAATATCATCCTTACCACATTCGCCTTTTAGAATAGCAAGAATCTTCCGTAATTGCTCAATAATTAGGAAGTAGTATGAATAACTCAGGAATTTAAAAGATTCAAATCATGTTGAGGGGTCACAAGACCGTGAACACTATTCTTGTTTACTAGTGCTTCAACTCAATTCTTCACACTGCAAACCAGAGTGTTTATCAATCACAAAGACTGCAAACACCCTCCTTACGTACACTAGGTGGCCAGCCTATTGTACCACTACGTTGGGCCGCAACGTAGTATTTTGTAACGACTATATGCGTTACACTCG
The DNA here is from genome assembly GCA_016801055.1 of Panax notoginseng. NCBI lineage: Eukaryota > Viridiplantae > Streptophyta > Magnoliopsida > Apiales > Araliaceae > Panax > Panax notoginseng. The sequence goes on from CM029021.1 coordinate 75,078,280, forward strand.
GAACCATTGTCCCTAAAAACATGTCCCCTTATAGGGTTGTTCACCTCAGCTTTTCAACATTTGAATCCACACCAAAACAATTTGGTTTGGCATAACTTTTCAATAAACACTTGAATTTCATGAACATCTTTCAATATTCGTCTAGCTGAATCAAATAGCATAGACCTCTACAACAATTCGAACATCAACCGAAATATACATATACATACATACATACATATGAATTCTCATATCTCAAAGAAATCTCAAAAATCTTTTTATGACGTCATGATACCGCACTGTATTTACAGTCCGTTGAGGATTCCGTCATTTGGTGATTTTATCATACTACATCATACCATAGTGGGCTGACGATCCTTAGATCACATCCAACACTAGATAATACTGCATTGATGACTCCATCGTTTTTATCATCCTTGCACCAGGTTACATGATGCATTAATGATATAAAATACATTTTGATATATTGTAATAATTTTTGTCTAGCCGAAGCAATTAGCATAAACATACGAATAACAGTATTGTTGTTAAAACTCACTGGTTCCATCATTTGATCCAATGTTTTTCAAGAAAATAGAAGTGTAAACATCAGCACGAAGTCAATAAATTTCAAAAGTCTAGCATAGCTAGTAAATTTAGAATACCTATGCTTCCACCATCAACTCCACTTTCTATAATGATCCATTGCTTAATATGTCTATCTATTCCTATCATCCTCAATACTCCATTCACACTTAATTATACCCAGTTCGTCAAACTTACCACACGTTATGAGTTCAGGAACTTTCCACAATCATATGAGTTTAAGAACTTATCCTAGTCAGACCATAGGCGTCCATTCGCTGAGGGGTTCAAAATCATACCATATAATTATGAGTCACGAACCTACCATAAGTATGAGTTTTAAGAACTCGCACTTAACCTTATAATATTCACTAACTATACTCTACCTATCTGTTATACACATGAGAAAAGAATCACCTTCTCAACAAGCATATAACAAATAGCGCGACACAAACATTCCAATGATTATCAATGTGATAAACTGAGTGTAAGCACAAAACCCTCGCCCATACAAAAGTCTGTACAACTCAGCCATCACATGAGACCTCAATTGAAATCCCACCTAACTCTATCTTGCTTATAACTTGCCCTTTGCTCGATACGAATTCCTCGTATCACATCATCTATAACTCCTCATGAGTTATCTCGTACTATTTCATAGTACTCCATCTTCATAGCATTAAGCTATAATTATTCAAACATTATAGACCATCTTTCTTTTATAACTTAAACAGACCACGTCGTGATCTTATTCTATAATCATCTCCCTTAAAATTCTTTTCTGAACTCGTGATCGTTTTGTTTTACGATCCTCTTTCTTTCTCTTTTTCATCATTTACTACATTACTCATTATTCTGGCTTTTGGAGTTAGGAAACTCTCATTTCTTATCTTTATATCTCTTAGATTCTTCTTTGAATCTTCTTGTTTATATAAAGAAAAAAAAAATTCTTTTAAGAATTTTTAACATCATTTACATCGCTCAAAATTTCATTCGAGTTTTACACTTTCATCATACGTATCCATTTCTACACTTGGTACACATCGAGTCTCTAACAGTTTCAATATGGTACGCTGAGTGGTTTCCCACAAACAACCAACAAACTAGGTTCCGAGTTACTAGTTCGTATATACCTCCGCACTATGAAGGAATCGTTTAGCCCAGATACCATACACCAACTACTAAAGAGTACAACTGTACTATACTTAACTATAACTCTCTATTCTTAACTTCTTTACCATTCTCTTCTTATAGACATTGTCTATTTGTTATCACCTTATATCCTTATTATTGGAGTTGGGTAACCCCACATTCATATTCTTTATAACTCTGCGAGATTCTTCTTTGAATCATTTCACGCAAGTTTTATCCCTTCTTTATACATTTCATACATTACTTCTTATTGTTCAAACTCTATTTGAGCTTATTATTTCATTATCTTCACCTTCCTTCCCTAAGGTTATAGCCTAAGGTACTCCTACCTAAGGTTTATAACCTACAGCTTTGATACCAACTGTAACGACCCCAAAATTCATACAATTTAATTCTCGACTTCGGTCGTTAATAATACATTCAACCTCTAATTTTACATCATTAAACGATAATACAACCATTGAAATTTGCAGAATAATTAAAATTTTCTATTACAAACTATCCTCGTTCCCAAAACCTTCAACCTTTACATCTAAATATCTCAGAATCATTTTAATACTACAATAGTTTACATTCGCAAAGCAATATTACAATTCAACATTAATACATTATTCGAAACCTTAAACATGGTTCAAATAATAACACAACCAAAGTATATAAATCTTCAAGTATCACATCTGATTCATGTCTTTCAAGTAACGCATAACTTTACCTTGAATCTTGAACCTGCAAAAGTGGTTATTTGCAAGGTTGAGCTCGACAGCCCAGCAAATTTAACAGTCTATCATGTTTCACATAGCACACAATTCATGCATTCTACATTTCTAATTTATCGAGTTACATTATACAACATGCATGTGCTATCACATATCACATATAAATTGAGTTCCATAACCCAATTAACTTGGTCATATTTTGACTTTAACAATTTATAAAGCATGTTATGTAACTCACCACATAATCACATTTAATCCACAAACATAATAGAACTGAAAAACTTGCCTTGGATGTTGTTTAATGTTTATAACTTATCTGCGCTGTGATAATCCTACACAAATTGAGGATACATACATGTACATATTAGTTTCACATACAAAATTCACGTACTCAATGTAAACTAATTTTATTTAACTATAATATTTTGTTCTTGTCTTAAAACCATTCTATGTTTCTTTAGAAACTTTTGTCCGTTATAACCTTTTTACGCCCAAAAGGGTTCTCTCATGGATTTAGTATGTAAATACTTTACGTATCAAAATATAAACCATTTATATCCCCTTCGTTTTATATTACTAGGTTCAATATAATTTCACAAGGCAGCAGCCCCTCACCTTTGACACCCATTTCGCGGTTTAATAGCTTGCAATTTACTTATCTAATCGTAAGGCATTTTTTTAGTATGTTTTTCATGGCATACAAGACTATTTTTAAGAAATACTTACCTCTCATTTCGGGTTTGTTAAGTAGTCTAAAAAGCGTGCCAAAAATTGACGTTCATAGCAGTCTTCAATTTTTTTCCCAGCTTTACCCTCTCTCGCTAAAACAGTCATAACTAATTCGTTTAAAAACATTTTTGAGCGATTCTTGAGCCCACGCGAAGCTAACTTCCGAGGCTACAACTTTCATTCTTTGACCATTTCCAAATTCAAAACACAGAATTCCGAAAAATTCGTTGAAGGTGACTGCCCCGAGTTGGTTAGACAGTTTTGACGCGACTACTTTGAATGGTCATAACTCTTTGCTCCGAAGTCGGAATTAGTCCGTTCTGGAGTCTATGGAAAGCTAATTCAGTGTACTATAACATACTAAAAGACCAGAAGTTTGTGGAAACATTAACTGATCGAAACAGTGTCCCGAATAGCACAACCCGCTGCTGACTTTCAGTTTGACAAATTCGACACATTTCTTTCCAATCACCGTAACTCCCTCATCCGAGGTCGGAATGAGGTCATTCCAAAGCCTATGGCTTCCTAACTCAGTGCACTACAACTACCCAGAAACTCAGAATTTTTCAGGCAACATAGCTATTCCAGAATTTGACACTATAGTCACTGTTCATTCAATTTTCATTTCTAGACATGGTTTACTAAAATCTTCACCACAGATTTATTTTAACTCCGTTTTGGTTCTTTCAAGTTAGGAAATCTTCAGAACTTAGAGGGATATAACATACAATCATCAAATTAAGCTTTTAGACATAAATCAAAAGCACAAAGGGTCCTCAAGCTCAGTCCCAAAAACTGCCCAACAAGGTTCTTTGTAAATCTTTTATTTTGTGAGTTTTGGTTACACTTGGATGATGTTAAGGTTTTATATCTCTAATTACAATCATTATAACTCATTGACCTAATCAATTACAAGCCAAAATAAAACATAGTAAACTAACTAGTTTTCTAACAAAACTAACTAAACTTCCAAAATACAAACTTTAACTAACAAACTAAATACAGTATTTAAAATAATAACATTACCAAAAATTAAATAAGAAACATACCCGAAAATACGAATTCCACAAACTGAATACGTACTCGACCAAAATTTAACTAAGAGAAGATCTTTATAAAAAGCCCTCCCACAACAAAGCCTTTCTCAAAACTGGAGGCCTTATTGTTGGTGAATGAAACAAAGGGTCAAGCCCTTCTATTTATAGATTTAGAAAAGGGTGAAGTTCTCAATTTAGTCGATATGAGACTTGGTTTATACTATTTTTTTCATATTTTTAACATGCTAAGTGTATTAATTCATTACGAATTCGTTTCTTAACCAATTCGATCCGTTCAAGTTGCGTTGTTTTCATTTTATAGCGGAGAACAACAATCATCCATCAATTTAAAGTTTTCATCATGAATTCATCATCAACTTTAGTACCAAAGTACACCAAAACATACATTACAATCAAAACCCAAATTTCTCTTCTTTAGTATAAATACATGAATTTGATTTCTGAAAATTTGTTTCTAGATGACCACTATCAAATTACAAATATCTAATAACATATATAACATCGTAACCCACAAATTCATTAACCAAAACTCCAATTTTAAAAGAAACTCAAGAACACATAAACTAGAAATATAAACTAGATTATGTACCTTTAATTCCTTAAGAAATAAAATCAACCTTATTAGTAAAATTATAATTTCTATTCAACCATTATAATCATAACATTATTTAACAAATTCTCACTCCTCTAATTTAATTATTTAATTAAATTAGAATATCACAATTATACTCGCGTAATAAAATACGTATAAATCTCATCTATTTTATCACACTTAAATAAACTATCTCATCCCAATTTTCATCAAATATTTATTTAATATCATAAATATTCATCTAATTCCATAAAGTTTCCAACTAAAATATTTAATGTACTTAATAAATATTTTACTCGCATTATACTAATATTTACATTTTCATGCAATATATTACCTTCTCACTTTATTAAATCAATTATACTTGTATTAATTCACTATTTTAATTAAGTGAATTATTCACACTATTTATGAAACTTAACTCATAATAATTTTCATTGCCCACAAGGCATAATAATTAAAATTATATTATCTCATAACATAATTTCAACTTAATTAAATTAACTAATATTATTTAATTTCTTTAATAGTTTAATTACCTATTAAATCTCACATTCTCCAACATATGAATATATAATTCTCTTCACACCAAATCATATAATTCAAAATATATACACCTCATAATAAGAATTTAAATTAAATTCTTATTTTAATAACTTATAAAAATTCGGGTTGTCACAGTCCCAATTCAATAAAAAGAAATCTTATATACTCCCCTTCTTGATCCACAATCCAACTGCCCATCAACCTCCTCAAATAACCACCTCCATATTATTTTAATGCAAAGTCAACGTCAGTCAACGCGCGTTCATTGACCAGCCCAGCCGAGCCTTAGCGCCCCAGCACTATAATTAACCCATGAGGTAGCGCCCTGGCGCTATCATGCAGAACTTTGACAATCCTTCCATTTCTAGCCCAAATGCTCCCAAACGTTCCAACAGCGCACAATCCTGTCACAACACAACTTGACCAAGTAAAATGACTCTAAAATGCTTTGGACACACAACAAATTAAGGTCAAACATAACCAATTCCTGGGTATATCACCCAATTATCAATCGTACTCTTTAATATTTGATGTATGATATCTAGGCTAAACGATTCTTTCATAGAGCGGAGGTATATACGAACTAGCAACTCGGAACCTAGTTTGTTGGTTGTTTGTGGGAAACCACTCAGCGTACCATATTAAAACTATTTGAGACTCGAGGTGTACCAAGTATAGAAAATGGATACGTATGATGAAAATGTGGACCTCGAATGAAATGTTGAGCAATGTAAATGAAGTTAGAAATTCTTAAAGGATGAATTGTTATATAAATAAGAAAATTCAAATAAGAATCTTGAAGAGATATAAAGATAAGAAATGAGAGTTAACTAACTCCAATAGCCAAGATAACGAATGATGATGAATAGACAAAGTCTTTAAGATTTAAAGCATAAATGAGATCGTAAATGATGAAAAAAGAAAGAAAGAGGATCGTAAAACAAAACAATCACAAGTTAAGAAAAGAATTTTAAGGGAGATGATTATAGAATAAGATCACGACGTGATCTGTTTAAGTTATAAATGAAAGATGATCTGTAATGTTTGAATAATTATAGTTTGATGCTATGAAGATAATGTACTATGAAATAGTACAAGATAAACTCACGATGAGTTATAGATAATGTGATACGAGGAATTCGTATCGAGTAAAGAGCAAGTAATGAGCAAGATAGAGTTAGGTGGGATTTTAATTGAGGACTCATGTGATGGCTGAGTGGTATAAACCTTTTTATGGGCAAGGGTTTTGTGCTTGCACTCAGTTTATCATATTGATAATCATTGGAATGTTGGTGTCACACAATCAATGTATATATGGCAAAAAGGTGATTCTTTTTTCATGTGTATATTTGATAGTTAGAGACAATTAAGATTAGTCAGATATTATTAGGATTAGGTACGAGTTCTTAAAACTCATACTTATGGTAAGTTGGTGACTCATAATTATATGTATATTTTTGAACCCCTCAGCGAATGGACGCCGATGGTCTGACTAGGATAAGTTCTTAAACTCATATTATTGTGGCAAGTTCCTGAACTTCCAAAGTTTGGTAAGTTTGATGAACTATACTGGGGTATAGATAAGTTGTGAATGAAGAATTGAGGATTATATGAATAGGAAGAATTATTAAGCAATGGATCCGTATAGAAAGTGGAGACATAGGTTTTCCAAATCTTCTAGCTTTGCTAGATTTTCAAAATTTATTAACTTCGTGCTGATGTTTTCAATTCTATTTTTCTTGAAAAATATTGGATTAAACGATGGAACCAATGAGTTTTAAAAATAATACAGTTATTCGTATGTCTATGCTAATTGTTTTGGCTAGAAAAAAATAATTTAAAAATATCAAAATGTATTTTGTTTTTTTTTCTGTAGTCATTAAGGCATCACTAAATATGATGCTGATTTGGCAAATGAGAAAGTTATCAATACAATTGAACCTGGTGTTGGATGTGATCATAAGATTGTCAGCCCACTATGGTATGATGTAGCATGACAAAGTCATATACTGACTAAATCCTCAACGTACTATCGAGATAGTACAGTATCATGTCATCATAAAAGGATTTTTGATATGCTTTAAACTAAGAAAGATATGCCATATGAATTGGATAAAACTATTTTGATTGATGTTCGAGTTGTTGTTAGAAGTCTATGCTATTTGATTCAGCTAGACAAATATTGAAAGATGTTTATGTAGTTCAAGCGTTTCTTGAGAAGTTATGCCAAACCAAATTATTTTGGTGCGAATTCAGATGTTGAAAAGCTAAGATGAACAACCCTTTTATAGGAAAGTACGCGGAAGCGTTTAGATGTTTGTACACAATATGTGGTACGAAGGGCTTAACACCCTAAGTACGGGATTACCTACAGTATAATGATTGTTAAGGTTTAAGTTGAAAGAGTACTTATAATCGTGGACAGAGTGCACAATACATCGTACGAAGGGCTTAACACCCTAAGTACGAGAGTCCCTACAGTCTTATGAATGTTAAGGTTTAAATTGAAAGAAATACTTATAACCGTGGACGTAGTTCAAGGTCTTGTGACCCCTCAATATGATTTGGAATCTTTTAAATTCCTGAGTTATTCATACTTTTTCCCAATTATTGAGCAATTGTGGGATATTCTTACTATTCTAAAAGGCGAATGTGCTAAGGATAATATTCCTTAGAAAGAAGTAAGTCGTAGAATGCGACACTGAATGATGAATATATTGAATAAGTGAGAAAAGAAATTTTGAAATGAGAAGGAGATGAGTTATCAAAGAATAATGTAAAACTTTTAATAGAAAAGTTAATAATTGTAGAAAGATCTTTGTTGAAAGAAAGTGAAGTATTAACGTAAAATCTATTTTGATAGATTTAATGAATGAAGATTAATAAATAAAATTTCGAGGATGAAATTCTTAGAAGAATGGGTGATTGTAATATCCCGAGTGTTTATGATAATGATCCTTAGAGAAAGATAATGAACGGGTCAAAGAATATGTAATACTCAAATATAATTGAGTCTAAGTAAAGATTATGAAATAAAACTTACAAAAATTTATTATGAAGAATGGTGGAAGTAGGAAATATAAAACCTATATTAAGGTCATGTGCTGAAGTTATTCAACGAAGAGATTTGATTAAAACCTGAGTAAGGTAGGGTTTCGGTGATTCCGAGGATGGAATTCTTATAAGGAGGAAAGAATGTGACGAATGAATTGTTTGAGTTGTGATTCTGAGGATAGAATCCTTGTAAGGAGGGACAGATGTAACAATCCAAGATTTTATTTATAATTTAAAATATTTATTAAATTAAATAAATATTTTATTTATGTGGTTGTTGTTAGTAGATATTTATGAATTAAATTTATTAGATATTACTCTAATTTAATTTAATAGTTAGAGAGTTGTTAAAGATTACATGAGTTGATATATTGTTGTATTAATTTAATAATTAAAGTGATATGTTAATTTATTAAATAAAATTATAATGAGATTATAATTTTGTGGTAATTGGTTAAGTGAGAAATTTATTTAATATGTTGTAAGTAGTTTATTTAACTAAGATTGGATATGGAAATTCAAATAAATAATATGGGATTATAAACAATAATATAAATGATTTATTGAAATAAATTAAAGTAGTTTAAATAGATTTACCAAACAAGGCTTAAAAGTATTAAGTCTTTATTTTAAAAGTGTTTTGTCAAACAAAGCCTTATGGCTTTCGAATTTGAATTTGATTTTTAAATTATATATATATATATATATATATATATATATATATATTAAATTTTTATAACTGATATATCATTATTATAATTATTAAAACGTCGATTTTTTAGACGTTTGGGTTTTAGAGCGCTAGTTTGATGTTACGTGAAAGGTTTGGCCAAAGAGAGAAGAGAGAGGTTACAGAGAAAGTTTGAGAGAGAGAGAGAGAGCTTGAAAAAGGAGAGAAAGAGTTATGTGATTTCAAAGGAAATCTTCATCTTCTATCAAGGTTTATCTCCAAGCAATTGAAGGTATAACCTCTCAATCTTGAGTTTTACGTTTATAAAAAGAGTTCATGTTCATGAGTTTCAAAAGTTTCTGTAATTGCATGTTTAATGAATTGTTGTTATACAAACTGATTTATTGTGTTTATTAGTAAATTTATGATGTTAGATTAGCATCTAGACAAGGAATTAGTGCGCTAATTATGTTCAAAAAGAAAGAAAATCGTTTACAGTGTATATGGTTATTTATATGGCTTGTAAAAGTACATAAATTGGTAGTTCGTTTGTGAACTAAATTGTAAATTGAGTCTAGAATATGTTAATACGATAAGAAACGAAAAGAACGCAAGTTAAATGAATCAATTTGGTTAAGAAACGAATTCGTAGTGAATGAAGTCGCTAAACATGTTAAAACATGAAAGTTTAGTATGAACATGTATTTTGGATCAAGATTTAGATTGGTTAATGTTTCTGTAAATTGTTATAATTTTAGTATGTTGTAGTTCTATGAATTACGAATCCATAAAGTCAAAATTGGACTGATTTGGGTGTGTGTAACTCAAGTTATGAAGGTTGGAAGGAGAAAGGGTCAAAAATTCGTAAGAACGGTAAAACTGGAAAGTAAAACGCGTACCTTACTTCTAGGGGGAGCTGCAGCGCGGTCCCCAAGGTTATTTGGGGAGCTGCAGTGCCGGAATAGTAGTCTTGGCCGGATAGTTTTGACCTCTTACATTAAAATGGCCATAACGTTTTCATACGGACTCCGATTGAGGTGATTCAAGATGATCCGGAACAAGGACGAGTAGACCTACAACTTTTATTCATTATGTATTTCAATTTGAGCTCGGGAACATGGGTCAAAATGGCCATCTTTATGACTGTTGTGTTTTCGGGAACAATCGGAGGGCGTCGGGCATGCATGTACGCAAGTGTAGTGCTTTTGACGATAAAATATGTTGTTCTAAGTTATACAATATGAATTTTAGTAAATATAATGATGCTTAACATTAATAAATGATGTATTAGATAATTTGTATAAGTATACTATCATACACAAGGGAGATAAATCGGGCATGTGACGAATAAACGTCGAAACGCTGTGACAAATATTAATGAACGTAAAAAGTGTTTTAAGTCAAATAAAATGAATATTATAAGATATGAAATTGGTTTAATATAAAACCAATAATGATTCCTAGCAAGACTTAAGCACTAGAATGAACTTCGAGTATAAAATATAGTGAGATATAAATTGAAAGTTAACGCAATCAAATTGAACATTGTGTATTGATTAATAAGAAGGGTTATGGGATGTAGAGTAAAGTTTACATTACAACCACTATGCGTTGCTATGTGACTAATAGTTGATGTGTATGATTATATAATTGTATAGGGCACGTGAAGTGCAGATAACTGTAAGTTGTTAAACTGTTATTGGTAAACAACGATCAAGGTAAGTCTTTCAGTTCCTATTTGCTACGTGAACTTGAAGATGAACTATTATAAATCTTTATTGCAAAAAGCATGATGTGTTATATATGTTGAAAGTATCAAACGTTAAAGTCATATTATGACTACGTTGATTGAATAATGAATGTTGATTGAGTAAGGAACTCAATCTTTATACTTGTTATATGAACTGCATCATGTATGTTATGTTAGTCCAATGTTTATGAGATGTATATCAAATATGTTATTATGTGCTATGTGATGCATAAAAACTGTTAGATTTTGATGAGTTGTCGAGCTCAACCTTGCAAATAACCACTTTTGCAGGTTAAAAATTTAAGGTAAAGTTATTTGCTACTTGAAAGATATGAATCAGATGTGGTACTTGAAGATTTATATACTTTGGCTGAGTTATTATTATTTGAACCATGTTTAAGGTTCCGAATAATGTATTAATGTTGAATTATAATATCGTTTGGCGATATAAACTCTTGTAGTATTAAAATGATTCTGAGATATTTAGATGTAAAGGTTGAAAGTTTTGGGAATGAGAATAGTTTGTAATAGAAAATTTTAATTATTCCGCAAATTTCAATGGTTGTATTATCGTTTAATGATGTAAAATTAGAGGTTGAATGTATTGTTAACGACCGAAGTCGAGGATTAAATTATTTAAATTTTGGGGTCGTTACAGAATTAGGTGACCAAACCTCTTTCCTCGATAGAACTTTCTAGACATTGTCAATAATACAAATAATAATATAAATAACTTTGTCGTCTCAGTTATTGATTTAATAATATAAAATATTGTGCAGATGATACTGTGATAATAATTGAATTATTAATGTGAGATACTATGCAGCAATTACTTTAGTAATAATTGAGTATAACTGAGTGACTTTTCACGTAAGCATCAATAATTAATACCGTGTGCTACTATGTAACCACGCGTATTACTATACTTTTATCACCGGGTATTTCAACAGTTAACCGTAAAAATTTTGTTGTTATTTTTATAGAAATTATTTCTTTCGTTTTCTCACTCCTACAGTAAATTTGTTGTGGGGTCCACCAATGATTATGCCGTCGTACGAATATTCCTGAATATTCCCCGACCAATCGAATATTTTATAACCACTTGCTTACTTTGCAAAATTTATAAATATAACCCACAAATATAATATTATATCAAATCCACACCATAATATTCAAAAATATATTTCAAGAAAAATTAATCTTTATTCATAAAAGTTGGAGTCTTATATATAATCCCTCTAATTTAATTATTAATTAAATTAGAATGTTACCATTTCTTTAGTGTAACAAAATACGCACCGATTATAAAATTATTTAATCCCTTAATACCTTTCCATCAAATATTTATTTTAAATTCCATAAATATTTCAACTAAAATACTTATTTTATTCGATAAATATTTTAACTATTTACGAGATTCATAATCGTATTACATTAACATATTAATTTTATATGTAATATGTATTACTTTCTCATCTTATTAAAACAAATATATTTACATTAATCCACTATTTTAATTAAGTGAATTAGTTGCCTTATTTATGAAATTTAATTCATTACAATTCAATTGCCAGTCAAGACATGATAATTAAATTATATTATTTCATAATATAATTCTCAACTCTATTTAAATTAACCAATATTTATCCAGTTAATTCCTTTTTCCACCATATTCATTTACATAACATATTAACATATTATATTTATATGTAACATACATTACTCTATCATTTTATTAAAACACATCATAATAAGAATTTTATTCATTAAATTCTCATTTTAATTATTTACATTAATTCACTATTTTAATTAAGTGAATTACTCATATTATTTATGAGATTTAATTCATAATAAATTCATTGCCACAAGGCATAATAATCAAATTATATTATTGCATAATATAATTTTCAACTTAATTAAATTAACTTAGCTCCCTTTTCACAAAATTTCATTTACCTTCTTCAATAGTTAAATTAAATTACCTATTAAACCTTATTCTCCCATATATATATATATATATATATATATATATATATATATATATATATATATATATATCTTCTACATTCACACCAGATCACACATTTCACAATATATAACAAATATGTTTAATTACTCAATCTCAAAACATCTCACAATAAGAATTTTAATTATTAAATTCTTATTTTAATAACTTATGAAAATTCAGGTTGTCAAATTTGTTAAGAAGAAAGATGGGTTAATTCGGCTCTGCATTGATTATAGGGAATTGAATAAGGTCACGATTAAAAATAAGTATCTGTTACCGAAAATTGATGACTTATTCGATCAACTGAAGGGAGCTAGGTACTTTTCGAAAATAGATTTAAGAAGTGGATATCATCAGTTGAAGGTAAGGAAAGACGATGTACCGAAGATGGCATTTAGAACTCGGTATGGTCATTACGAGTTTCTGGTTATGTCATTTGGTTTAACCAATGCACCTGCAGCGTTCATGGATTTAATGAACATGGTGTTTAAACCTTTCTTAGATAAATTTGTAGTAATATTTATTGATGATATATTAGTGTATTCTAAAACTAAGGAGGAGCATGTTAAACACTTAAGAGTGACGTTTGAGACATTGAGAAGAGAGAAGTTATATGCAAAATTTTCAAAATGTGAGTTTTAATTAGAATGTGTGCAGTTTCTTGGGCACGTTGTTGACAAGGACAGAATCTTGGTAGATCCATCAAAAGTTGAAGCTGTAATAAACTGGGATCAGCCAAAGACACTGTCAGAAGTAAGAAGTTTCTTGGTGTTAGCAGGTTACTATAGGCGTTTTATTCAAGATTTTTCCAAGATCGCAACTCCGTTGACGAATTTGACTCGGAAAGTAGTTAAGTTTATTTGGACGGAGAAATGTAAGGAGGGTTTTCAAGAATTAAAGAAAAGATTGAGTTCAGCACCTGTGTTGTCATTGCCTGATGATACATGTAATTTTGTGGTATATAGTGACGCATCGCATAAAGGACTAGGTTGTGTGCTTATGCAGAACGACATGGCCAGTGCTTATGCAGCGTGTCAATTGAAGGATTACGAGAAAGAGTATCCGACTCATGATTTGGAGTTGGCTATAGTGGTGTTTGCTCTGAAGATTTGGAGGCACTATCTTTATGGAGAGAAGTGAGAGATATATATAGACTATAAAAGTCTAAAATATATTTTTACACAAAAAGATTTGAATATGCGACAGAGGAGATGCGGGAGTTGATTAACGACTACGACTGTGAGATTCTTTATCATCCCGAAAAGGCGAATGTTGTTGTCGATGCCTTAAGTAGAAAGGGTCGAGAGAAATTAATGATGTTAACTTCTCAGGAAAAGCTTGTAGCAGAAAGATCAAGTTGGAATTGGAAGTTAAATATCTGACAGAATCAGATAAAAAATTGTTCCAAATGGAGAGCGGTTCAATTTTGGTGGATAAGGTGAAGAATGCCCAACTTCAAGATGAAAACTATGAAAAGATAAAAAGGAAAGTGTCTAAAGGTGAAGAAGACAAATTTAAAATTGATACGGAAGGGTTACTTAGATTTGAGGGGAGAATTTGGGCTCCACCAATACCAGAAATTAAAGAGCAAATTTTGAGTGAGGCTCATAACTCACGATATTTGATTCACCCGGGAAGTACGAAAATGTAGCAAGATCTCAGACATCATTTCTGGTGGTCAAATATGAAAAAGGACATTGCTAAATGTGTGGAAAATTGCTTAACATATCAGAAAGTTAAAGCTGAACATCAAAGGCCAAGTGGATTGTTGCAACCGTTAGAGATATCGGAATGAAAATGGGAGCATATCACAATAGAATTTGTGTTGGGTCTTCCAACGACTCAGTAAGATTATGATGCGATTTGGGTGATTGTAGATCGATTGACGAAGTCGGCACACTTTTTGCCAATTAAAATTAGATTTAACCTAGATCAGTTGGCAAAACTGTATGTGAAGGAGATTGTATTAAGACACGGTGTCCCGGTGTCCATTGTATCAGATAGAGATGGACTATTATATATATATATATATATATATATATATATATATATATATATATATATATTATACTTAAATGTATGTTTGAAACCGTGCATATATATTAGTATATACTTTATATATAAACCATGCATGTGTTATATACATATATTAAATGCATGCATTATATATATAATCCTACTAAGTGTCTTTAAAATACTAATGGGCACTCATTTTGGGACTTAGGTGCTGGTATGTTTAAAACCGTGTAATGATTGCATGCATACATATAATATTGTAATATATATATATATATATATATATATATATATATATATATATATATATAATTTATGCATACATAGTAAATGAGCTTGTGCTGGCTTCTTTCAAAACGCGTGAGCCATTCTTTTTGGGACATAGAAACCAAGTATGCTTGAAGGTTTTTAAAAAACATGTAGTCAAAACATTAAATGCTATGTTGATAAAAATCTGACCGGTCGAATTGTGAAGTACTTCCGCGTAAAATATGTTCCAATCTGGACTGTTCAATTCAAAAATTGGTCATCCAAACCGTGCATTCAAATTCAGATTTTCAAAATTACATTTTTGCCCTCAACTTCAAAAATCTTTAAATATGGAGTATTTCATTCATTTGGTTTTTACCAATTCAGTGAAAAGCAAAGCATACTCTACTTGTCTACATTCTCTCTAAAGCTTTACATCTCTTCTTACAAAAGTTCTGATTATGTTAGAAGGGAAAATTAGTCCAAGTATTGAGATAAGTTTAATTTTTGTTGAATTATTTCTTACTTGTATTATAACTATAGATATACGAATATACATTGTTCTACACAATTCTATATATCTATATTTCATCTATTTGTCAAATAAAAGGATACATGGGCGCCGCAAGGCTATGGAGATACACCTCTACAGAGAGGAATTCGAACCGTACGATTCCTTATAGTCTTTAATAACCTTTTATCGACATTATTTATATAAATATCGTAAAATAGATACGACACTTGATAGCTCAAGACGACACTGAGATACTACTCCAAAAAGAGTAGTCATCCGAACTGGATTTGAGAATCGCAGTGATCTATTGAAAATATTTATATAAATATCAATTGTGAAAATTATAAATTTTGTCGTACTTAGATGTTGCAAGGCTACGGAGATACACATCTACCAAGAGGAATTCGAACTGTACGATTCCTTATAGTACTAAGTGACATTACTTATAAAAGTTCACATAATAGATAAAATATTCTTATATATTATTTGAGTTAAACAATAATATTTGTTATATCAGTTTGTGCCTAACTGATTTAAATATTATACTTGATAAATATTATTTGAATTAATTTATTCTTTTTACAAAAGTATTGATATATAAACATCTTTTATATAATACTTGTTAAAGATGATCAGAAAAACAATTTTATATAATCCATAGAAAAACACTCTTTATTTTGAAGAATTAATAATTCTTTATAAAGTGATTTAAACTTATATATCTGCTTAAACCGAAGCATTATTGAACTAAAGCTAAAATTAACTTATCTGCTTATTTAAGAAGCATCTCTCAAAAACATAAAAGTTACTTGAACTTTTATAACTGTGCATATCTTACATATTTGCTTAAACAGAAGCATAATTTGATTTAAACATAAACTATATCTGCTTTCAAAGAAGCATATTATTAAATATAAAGTCTTTGAACTTTTATTTGTTCTTTAATTAATATCTACTTATTTGAGAAGCACCCATCTTTACTAAATTCTTATCTGCTTATTTGAGAAGCACATTGTTGTAAATTTATTTGTAAAAAGAGAAAAGATTAGAGTTTGTTTATTTTATGCACCTGTGAGAAAGACGAGTAATTCTTCGACTAAGACCAGAGTCTTAGAGAGGTCAGCAGGAAGTTGGGTCTCTAGTTTATTTGTGAGGTGAGGAAAAAGTCGTTGTTTCAAGACCAGATCATAGAATAGAATAGAACTGAACTCAAAAGGTGATACAACTAGACTTGAGGAAGGAGTGGGGAGCTTGCTGTCTAAGATAGAATAGTTGGAAATAGTTGGAAGTTTGTCTATAAAACTTTGTAAAGGCTTTTCCGCCTGTTGAAGGAGTTTTTATTACTGATAGTAATAGGATATCAAGTTTCAAGTAGGGACTAGAGACTGGACGTAACAACATACCAAGGGGTGTATATTGTGAACCAGATAAATCTTTGTATATTGTGTGATTGAATTTTTGGTATCTTGCATGCTAATTTCTAAAACTGCAAATTATCTATTAAAAATTCAAAAGGCCTAATATAAAATTTTAACATGTAATAATCTATTCAAACCCCCTTCTAGATTATTATTAGACTTTCAATTGGTATCAGAGTGGTGCTCTTTAACTTGTTTGTTGAGTATATACAGGTATACTTAAGAGTAGATCCATGGCCTACAATGCTAATGGTTACGGGTAAGGACTGTCTATGTCCAGACTTCCACTATTTGATGGTACCAACTTTGCCACTTGGAAAAATAGATTCAAAATCTATGCCAAATCCCAATGAATCAAAATTTGGTGTGTCATCGAACGAGTTGTACAAATTCCAACCAAAATCCAAGGAGAAAAGACTGTCGAGAAAGACATCTATGAATTCACCACTAAAGAAGAAGAAATCATGAATATTGCATCCCAAGCGGAACAAGTGCTAACTAGTGCTTTGATTAAAAAAGAATACAAAAGAGTTAGTAACTGCAAAAATACAAAAGAAATTTGGGAAAAATTGATTGTAACCTATGAAGGTACCAATCATATCAAAGAAACTAGAAAGATGCTCTAATTCAAGAGTATGAAAGTTTCAAGCTTGAAGAAGGAGAAAAGATCATTAATATGGAAACCTATTTTCCAGAATCATTGATGAGCTAGAGCAATTGGGAAAAATATACACTACAAATGAGAAAAACAAAAGAATTCTTAAAGCCCTTCCATCCATCTGGAAAATGAAGGTTACAGCAATAAAAGAAATGCAAGATCTAACCACATATCCTATGGATAATCTCATTGGAAATCTTTATGCCCACGAAGTCCATATGCTAGTTAAAAAAGATGGATCAGATACAGATCTCCAAAAAGAAAGGAATCGCCTTAAAAGCCCTTCTGGTGGATCAAGAAAGTGATGATGAAGAACTAAATGAAGAACTCCTTAGTCTAGACAACAATGAAGTTGCTTTACTGTCCAGACAACTCAGGAGAGTAATTCAAAGCAAAGAAAGAAAAAATTGGCAAAGGCTTCATGAAGACAAATAACAACTTCAACAACTTCAAAGGCAAACAATTTTTCAAGCTAAAGACACAAGGAGGAAATTTCAAAGCCGTTAACAACAACTTCAAGAGTACCAACCCAAATGAAAATTCATTACATGCTTTGAATGCAAGCAACCTGGACACTTCAAAAAGGATTGTCCAAAACTGGCCAACAACAAATTTCTTGTAGCAGAAGAAGGATGGGATCTAAGTGACAAGGAAGAAACTACTGAACAAACTGAAGAAATTGCAAATCTCTATTTAATGCCAGATAATGACTCATCACCAAGATCTGAGGTAAATTCTGAGCATCAATTGCCTAGGACCTTATTTTCTGCATACACACTGGAAAATATAAATAAAGAGCATTATGAATTACAAGAGACTTACAATCATTTATATGGAAATAATGAATCATTAAAAGGAGAGTTACAAAGATTAAGAAAAATAAATTAGAGTCTTGAAATTGAAAATGCTAATTTAATTATCACCAATGAAAGTTTAAATGAAATAAACTTAGAAAATAAATAAGAATTAGAACAACTTAAGAAAATAAATAAAAATCTTGAAATAGAAAATTCCTCACTTATTATCTCAATTGAAAATCTTGAAATTAAAAATTCAACACTTGCTGTAATAAATGAAGATAATCAAGTACAAGATCAAACAATAATTGAAAAAATCAGAAATGAAAATTCTCTTTTAAAATTAGAAATAAAAAAACATAATTCCATAATTGAAAGCTTAACTAAAGAACGTGAAGACTTGAATAATATAATTTATAAATTTACAAAAGGAAAAGAAAATCTTGATGTCATGTTAAATCAACAAAAATATAGCTTTAATAAAGAAGGTTTAGGATATACAGGAGAAACAAGTAAATCAAAAGATAAAGGACTATATCATGTTAAAATCAAAGAAAAAGAAAGTCATATATCTCCCTTCATGAAATGTTCCTATAGTAACAGAAATGGTCTTTCCTTCTATATGTGCAATGCTAGAAATGGAAACTATAAAGGAAAAATGATTTCGGTTCCAAAAGGAACATATACTGCACCAACTATTACAAGAAGAGAATTTCATAAATAGCATTATCATACTTCTCACAATCCATTTACTCATAGAATGCTTTTTTTTCTACTAAAATTAATTATCCTATATCAAGTTTTGTAAAGGAAACTTCAAGTGCTCCTTATAAAATTGAAAAGGGTACCTTCAATTTAAAGGGTACCTTCAATAGAAAACTCACCCTAAGGACCCTTCAATTTAAAGGGTACCAACTTGTAAAATTAGTACATACATTGCATGTATGTCTTGCAGCTGATATGAATAAAAGCAAATGGTATCTTGATAGTGGATGCTCAAGACATATGACTAGACCTGGCAATTTAGGCCCAGGCCCACCTGTAGAAACATGGGCCATGGGTCGCAATATTTTAGCCCAAGAAAATGCAGGCCATTTTAGCCCGGCCCGGCCCGTGGCCTGCGACTTATTTTTTTTAAAACAAAATGTTGCTACGTGAGGGTTATGAGGCTTGAACATTATCATACTTCTCACAAAAGGAACATATACTGCACCAACTATCACAAGAAGAGAATTTTATAAATAGCATTATCATACTTCTCACAATCCATTTACTCATAGAATGCTTTTTTTCTACTAAAATTAATTATCCTATACCAAGTTTTGTAAAGGAAACTTCAACTGCTCCTTATAAAAAATAGAAAACTCACCCTAAGGACCCTTCAATTTAAAGGGTACCAACTTGTAAAATTAGTACATACATTGCATGTATGTCTTGCAGATGATATGAATAAAAGCAAATGGTATCTTGATAGTGGATGCTCAAGACATATGACTAGACCTGGCAATTTAGGCCCAGGCCCACCCGTAGAAACATGGGCCATGGGTCGCAATATTTCAGCCCAAGAAAATGCAGGCCATTTTAGCCCGGCCCGTGGGTGGCACGGCCCGGCCCGTGGCCTGCGACTTATTTTTTTAAAACAAAATGTTGCTACGTGAGGGTTATGAGGCTTGAACACAAGACTTGCAAGTAAATAAATAAGAGTTCAAATCAACTGAGCTACAACAATTGTTTGTTTTTAATGCAATCTTCAATATATTGTTTCTTTACTTTTGTTCAAATTTTACTATTCTTTAAAAAAAAAACCTAAATAGTGCCTAATTTATAATATTTATGAGCATTACCATTTTTCAAAAAAAATTGTTCGAGGTAAAATATAATATTTATGAATGTAGTGGTTACCATGCATGTAGACTTGGGATCATTTGAAAGGATCCAACATGGAAAAAAATCATGTTCACGGATTTGCATGACATGGAAAATTCGAACATGGAAAAATGAGCACCCTGTAGGAAACTGAGTAGCACGATAATTTATTTGTTTCATTTAGAATGATAAAATAGTGATGATAATTATCATTGAATAACTCACTAGATTTCATAAATTCCATTCATTAGAAAACTCTAGAAATCCATTCATGCATATTTTTCTTTATTTTAATTGATTGAGATATGTAATTAATGGAGGTAAGCAGAATTGACTCTTAAAAGTATATATTTGTTTTTTTATTTTTTTAAAAAGAACTGATATTCTAGATGACATGTAGTATTATCTAATCATGTTTCTAATTTCTTAATCTCAAAATTAAGTTTGCAACTTTGTATAGAATATATAGACATGATTCTCCTGCAATTTAATTAATTAATCGTGTTTGTTTGTATTATTTTTTATTATTAATTATTTTATTTTAATATTTATTATTATTACTATTTTTTTTGCTGATCAGTGTTAAATTGGTTGTATGTATCATCTATATATATATATATATATATATATATATATATATATATATATATATATATATATATATGGGGCAAGTAAATTGAACTAGTGAAGATACCAACTTCTTCACTGAACTATTTCCCACCGACTACTGAAGTATGAATTCTTGTGAATCTAACCATATACATTTGTTTATAAATCTCAAGTATTCAAGTCTATCAGACTTCGATTTACAAATGCATCATTGAACTGGTGTATCAAGATTTTGCAAAAAAAAAAAACCCGAGCCACGGGCCTCACAATATTAACCCATCAACACCCGGGTCATTTTGGCCCTGCCCGGCCCGCCCGTTTGCCAGGTCTACATATGACTGGAGACAAGTTCAAATTAAGAAATCTGCAAGCTACAGACTTTGGTGAGGTAACTTTCGGAGATAACAATAAAGGTAAATTAATTGGAGTAGGATGTGTGGGTAATGACCACATAACCATTTCCAACGTTCAGCTAGTCACTGGACTCAGGTATAATCTTCTATCTATCAGTTAACTATGTGATAGTGGTTTTAAAATGTCCTTTAGTACACATAATTGCTCTATTTTTGATCAAACTGGTAAATTGATATTAGTTTGTCCTAGATATCAAAATGTGTATACTTGTGACTTAGATGCATTCTCTCATTTAGATAACATCTGTCTTGTATCTGCAAATGAGGATCCTTGGCTATGGCATCGCAGACTAGGACACATCAATATGAAACTCATAAATAACATTTCTTCTAAAGAACATGTTCGTGGTCTTCCTAAATTCAAATTCTTTAAAGATCACATCTGTGAAGCTTGCGAATTAGGAAAACAAATTCATGCATCACATAAACCTAAATTTACTGTGTCAACATCTCGATCCTTAGAATTGTTACACATAGACCTTGTTGGACCTATACCTAAACATAGCATGGGCGGTGTTGTATACATTCTAGTTTTAGTTGATGATTATTCACGATTTACATGGGTTGATTTTCTAAAATTTAAAAATGAGGCTATTAATTCTTTTTCTACCCTGTGTAAAAAGATTCAAAATCAACAGGGAAGTTCTATTATCTATATTCGATCTGATCACGGAAAAGAATTTGATAATTCTGATTTCATTATGTTCTGTGATGAGAACGGCATAAGTCATAACTTCTCTGCTCCTTATACACCTCAGTCTAATGGTGTAGTTGAAAGGAAAAATCGTTCTTTGCAAGAAATGGCTAATACCATGTTGAATAAATATCGTCCTCCAAAATATTTCTGGCCTGAAGCTGTGGTAACATCATGTTACATTTTAAACAGAGTTTTATTAAGACCTATTTTGCTCAAAACTCCCTATGAGCTTTATTATAAAAGAACTCAAAAAATAAATTATTTTCGTGTTTTTGGGAACAGATGTTTTATTCTAAACATCAAAGGACATTTATTGAAATTTGATCCCAAATCTGATGAAGAAATATTTTTTGGACACTCTCCAAATAGTAAAGCATACAGAGTTTTCAATAAAAGAAGTCTAGTTGTGGAAGAATCAATGAATGTGACTTTTGATGAAACTCAGCCTCCTCCAAAATAAAGAACTTGTTGATAATGATGTTGTCATTGACAATATTCTCAAAAATATGGAAGAACCAAAACAAGATAACGCATCTCCACCTATTAATGAGAACCCCCTTGAAAAACCAAATCTCAGTTAAATGATTTGCCCAAAGAGTCTCACGTTATTAAAAATCATCCTATAGAAAATGTTATTGGTAGCATTGATAAAGGGGTTATCACTAGATCACAAGCACATAATCTAGCTAGTCACTTATCTTTCTTATCTCAGATTGAAACTAAAAATATAAAAGATGCCTTACTTGATGAAGACTGGATAATGGCTACGCAAGACGAACTTGAACAATTCACTAGGAACAAAGTATGGGAGTTAGTCCCATAACCCGAAGATGTTTCAATCATTGGAACTCGATGGGTGTTTCGTAATAAACTTGATGAAAGTGGAACTGTTGTAGGTAAAAGCAAGATTAGTTGCACAAGGGTATAATCAAATGGAAGAAAATGCATAATCCCTCCACTTTAGAACTGCCTAGGGTCAACTCTTATCTCGTTCCTTCCGGTATCTCTATGAAGGAATGTATGTTGTTTAAGAACAATTTGTCTGTTGTAACTGATCAAATGGTGCTACACTCTTATTTGATTATCCTTGCAAGATTGGTTTAAAATTTATCACTGCTGAGTGTCAATTTTTTGGAAAAATTTTGAGAAACAATTTCATGCCAGTAAGAGATGATCAAAAACTGATGCCGTTTGATTTGGAAATCATAAAGAGTATTTTAAATGAGTGCATGCCCTACAATTTGACCTACTTCTTGCTGTCATCTTTTGAATTCTGTTTTGAAAATAACTGTTTTGGTTTTGGTCTACTACTCACACATGTTTTAAATTATCTGAACATTCCTTTGTCAAACCATCAGTCCCAACTCGTTCCCACCGACAACATTGTATCCCACTTAAATCTGCCACCTCAGCCACTTATTATTTTTAAACCCATTGATCATGAGATTCTTGAAACCAACATCAACATGGCCACAAAAATTGATTCACTTACTAGTATGAACCAACTTCTTTAGCATAACCAAACTTTGATTTTAGAAAAGTTAGAAGATGTTCAGTTATCTTTACTTACTGTTAAGTCTGTGGTATGCTTTTTAATGGAGAACAATAGCCTACTGATGGCTCTCTATCCATTTCCCACCAATACCATTGCTGACTCCACTACTCCTGTTCCTCACCAAGAAGATCTTGATGGCACCATTCCTGACATTTCTCACTTCTCTCCTCTAAATCTAGAGGACATCTAACTGTTTGACCAATTTATCTATGTAATATCCGAGATTTTCTATGAAATTTAATAATTATCAATAAACGAACTTATGTGAAACTCTTGTGTGATTTCATTTATTAGATGTATATATGTAATACATATATGTGTTATGTTAAGATATGTGATGAGATGTATTTAAATGGTTGGTTTAGTTTTATTTAACTATTTAAATTGATTAAGTGGGAAATTAATTCTTTTTATTACGCGGGTTGGTATTAAATCATGAGCTAGAGTTCGGAGCGGATTTAGAGACGCGGACTGCATATTCGAGTCCGAAACGTCGAAATTAGTCAGGTTAGACTGTAACCACAAAAATGTGTCACGGTTGACTTTTTTGTCAAAGGCAACCGATTGACTTTTTTGGGGAAAAAGTCAACCACGAATTTCGGAGATGATTTTGACGAAACGGATAGTCCCATGGCGTCTGAAACATTGACTTTTATAGGAATCGATATAAGTATCGAACACGTTTGGCTATGGAGGGTAAAATAGTTAAATAGCTTATTAATTGATTAATTGATTAAAATAATAATTTTTTTATAAATAGAAATCAGTTGAACTGATGGGACCCATGAGACTATTAATTTGGGACAAAATGGAGGAGTATATTACGTGTATTACCAAATTAAAGAAGAGGGAGTATTTCATTTTCTTTAAACCCAAAATCTATTCATTTTCTCAACTCCCACTTTCTTTTTATTAAGTGATGAAACTTATGAATGGGATTAAATTGGATGTAATTGGATGTTAGTAATTTCTATAAGTACTCCCCACTCAAAACACCATTCCTTTTTGCTAAAAACTTCTTAACCGATAGAAAATTGTGAGCTTAAGAGAGTTAGTACAAATTTTGGAGGATTATTGAGGATTTGACAAGCAAAGAGAAGGAGCATTATATTAAACAAAGAAGGAATTCATCAAAAAGTAATCCATGAACCCATTTTATTTTTATAAGAAAAATGAGAAGAAAATGCTTATAGAATTGGTAAATGATTTGTTGTGGCTTTGTGTTGTCATGTTATTGTTGTTTGATGATTATAGATCGTTAACAACAAAAGTTTTGGATTAATCATGCATCAAATTCACAAAAAATCAAAGAATTAAGCAATGCATGCTCTACGTTTGATAAAATGCCTCTAAGATGCTAAATTAATCAAAAAGTGGAAATTTGTTGAAGTTTGATGTTGTGAAATGTGAAAACATGTCAGAGTAGATGATCTGGACATTAGGAACAATTTAATTGCATGTTAGAAGCAAAATCACAGATTTTTGTCAAATTAGGTTTAACTAGTAATATGTGACTTTTCGGGGTTTTCGGACCTTTGAGTCTGTATCTTTGGCAATCCGTTTGATGTAGGTACTGATTTTATAAAATACTAGGTAGCATGATGTCTAACCTGACCAAGTTTGAATGTAATTCGATTTAAAACGAGCAAGATATGAATTTTGGGAACTAGCATGAAAATAATCAAAATATGGAAAACCCAAAAAATTTTCCAACTATGGAAACAGTCCGCGCACGCTTATCTAGGCGTCTAGTTTGTGGTCTTATTTTGTTAATTTTATGAATGTTATATTTTTATAAAATACCTTACTGTATGAAGTTTATTGTGTCCAATTATCATGGTCATATCATTTGTAGATTAGTGGGAATAAAATCGCAAAAGTGGCTACAAGAAACAAAAATTTGATGTGTTTCTTGGGATTATTTTGGATCAGTCTGTCTCGGGGGTATTTTTGTCTACTTTTTTGTACTTTAAAAATTATGAAAACATTTGGAGTGTTAATATAAGAAGATATGAGGGTCATGTAATAATTTGAGAATTTTTGGCCATACGGTTTGAGAGTTATGGATTTTACGGCTAAGGACACTATTTGAAAAGATACCCGAATAACTCTCTATGTATAAGTCCAAATATTACGAAATTTTTACTGGAAGTACATATATATAACATGAGCTAACCCGGAAAATTTCATAATGTTTGGAGCTAATCTTGATTTATGAAAAATCTGAGAATATTTGGCTATTATGGACTAATTAAAAATAGTAGATAGATTTTAAAAATTCTGGGAAAAATATATGTTCAATGTGGGACTATATTCTGTAAAATCCCAGGAAAAAAATATTTTTGGGACTGATTTGGTATTTTTTATATAAATGATGTTATATGGATAAATGAGTTTAATTAAATATGTGATGTAAAAAAAGATGGAAAATAAGGTTTTCCGACTCGAGACCCTTAAGCATGTTTTATGCAGATTTTTGATGGAGGTTTGGGTTCGAAAAATGTTAGAATTTTATGTTTCCCGGATTCTTTTATTGAACCACGTGGCCTATACGAAACAACATGTTATGTAATTGAATTGTATTTGAATACGTACGAGTTTAATCATCTTATTAAAATAAAAGGGAACCATTACACTTCGAAGTGGTGTTCAAGAACCTAATTGCTTAATGTGACACATGTGAATAGGTTACGTGAAGGGCTAGTAGATAGCGGTAAATTGTAGAAGACGTATCAGGCAAGTTTCCTAACCCTAAGTTCTATTGAGCAATTATTCAATTCTTACTCATTGTTATTGCAGTTAGGGTTAGTAACGGACTTGTGCTATTTACTTTTTCGTACAAGTTCCTTTGTCGTAAAGCTATATAACAACAATTTCTTTGCAAGCGTTATTGATGATTACTCAATTATTATTACAACTGCTATACTTTAAAGTTCTATTTCTTTAACGAACTGTTTCCAAGTATGCTTTCTGGCTTTTTGTTTCGGCTAGATTCTATTGATGATAAGTGATATAAGCTTTGAACAATTCAAATCCATTGAAGCTTTCAAATCCTTTGAAGCTATTTAATGTTTACCAATCCAAATTGCTTTGGTGCAGTTTCGCATGAATACTAAGATGAACAACCCGAATAATCGGGCAAACAAATGTTGGGCATATAGTCCCATTTATGCTTATGCAGTTAAATTTTATACTTGTGCAAAATGTAGGGTACGATAGGCTAATCAGCTGGAGTACTTGCAAAGACTGTTTATAATCTATTTGATTGTTAAACCGTCTGATGGTTTTCGATGAAACAAAGTAATGTTTAGGGTATCTAATGTGACAAATGAGATTTTGTAATTTAATTTTAATATTTATTGAATTAAATAAATATTTTTCGATGAATTAATTATTAGATTAAATAATTAATTAATGAAGTTGTGGTAGATTAATTTAATTATATGTGTTATATTTATTAAATTAATGTGGAGAATAATTATTATTCAAGTATGTATTTATGTGAGTTTATTGAATTAAATGAAATATTTAATAAGCATAATGTTATTTTAATTAATGTAATAATTAATTAGAGATTTAATAAATTGACATTATTAATAAATGAGAATTTAATTATTTGACTATGTGAATTAATGAGAAATTATTTTTTTTAAATTAAACTAAAATAAGATATTTGATTTATTGTGCAATTGGGTGTGATATGATTTAAACTATAGTATAGGAGATTAATTAAAATAATTAGAAGGGTTATTTATGTTCAAGCCAAACGAGGCACTACGGGGAGTTGGTAGCAGTTAACCATTTCTGGGTAACTGACCACTCTGCGCTTAGTTAGTTTATAAAATACGACGTCTCTTTAATTTTTTATTTTTGCTAAGTTTGGTTTATTCAGAGAGAGTTTGAGAAATTCAGAGAGAAAATTTGAAAGAAACCTTGAGAATCATTGTGACATTGTAGAAGAATGTGAAGAGTCAGAAGGATTGCTTTGGGTAATTCCTTTAAACCCAATTTTTATTACGTCGTATAAGTTTTTTTTTAGAAAATGGCTTGTATTTTCTGTAAAAGCTCTGTAGCGGAAAAAGGAGTAATAATTATGTATATATATGTGATAAGATGTTGTCATAATGTGTTTTATTATATAAATTGCATAAACTATATCATCAATTTCATAAAATACGTTTTATATTGTTGCTACAAAATTACAGGATATAAAATATGGCCATATGGCCCTTATACGTGAATTTAATATGTCAAGCATAAATTATTTTGTAAAATTCCCGCTCGTATATAATTATTCATGTTAAAACGAAGGAAACGAAACTTGAATGGACGGATTCGGTATTATAACGAAACCGCAGTGTTGATTTTCATGTTTTGGGTTTAAAAGTTTCAAAAACACCAAGAACAGTAAATTACATGTTTTAATTATGCAATTTACGTGTTTTAACTCATTAAAATCATGCTAGAAGGGTTGAGTAGTTGTTATATGTATATTATAATGTCTAGGTATGTCTAAATTCATGTAGAAAATAAGAAATTGGCATGTTCTGCAATTTTTCGCGAACTGAAGTTTCTATGTTTGGTGCCCCGCGCCGCAGCGCCGGCTACAAGCACAAGGACCATGCCACAGCGCGAGCCACGCCGCAGCGCCATTGACTTGGTTGCAGCGCGGGCCACGCCGCAGCGCCGAGATTAAGTACAACAGTGGCGCCGTAGCGCCACTCTCCAGAATATTCAGAAATAAAAATTTTAAAGTGTTCAAGTCCATGAATGTGATGTTAACCTAAATTAATGAACATAGAAGCATGTTAGAAGTAAAATGAGATGTTAAATTAGATTCTTAACACGCCAATAACATAATTGCATGTGAATTGAACGATTGAATGCATAGTTAGCTTATTGTTCGTGAAGTCTTAATTTTGACAATAAGTGTAGTAATTGACTAAGTATAGTTATGAATTCGAGTTAGACAAAAGAATAAACTTGTGATGACTAGTACGTTATAATTGACTGGTATTATGAATGTAAATGATATGAAGGATTTAAATCAAGGAATGAGTTTAATTAAAGTGTAATCTACGCACGAGGCAAGTTTCCTAACCCTACTTGTTATCGTTATATAAGTGATGAATTCACCTTTCTACATTAAGCAAGTTCTC